>VDFB02000010.1:28144056-29344056 GCA_007258455.2 Sequoia sempervirens | reverse complement strand
CGTGAACCTTCATTTTTTGTTGAGTTGTAGCAGTATTTAGGAAATTGTTGTTGTTTGAGTTTTCCTGGGTCATCAATCAACTTTAGTGACTACAATTGTGGATTACACTATAGTTGTGCATTCTATACACGTATTTTCTATTGCCTTTTGTGAACCTGCTTTTTTTTGTTTAGTTTTTAGTTGCATTTAGGAAACTGCTCATTTTTTACTTTTTTTGGTTCATCAAACAAATTTGGTAACTAAGATTGTGGATTTTTACTATACTTGTGCATTATGAAAACTAAGTTTCTATCGCCTTTCACAAAGCTTCATTTTTTGTTGTGTTATAGTCGCATTGAGGAAACTGCTCATGTTTGAGTTTTTCTGGGTTGTCGATCAACTTTCGTGACTATGCTTGTTTGAGTTTTTCTGGGCCATTGATCAACTTTAAAGAACCTTCTTTTTTCTTTGAGTTATAGCCGCATTTAGGAAAAAATTTGTGTTTGAGTTTTCGTGTGCCATATATCAACTTTGGTGACTACGATTGTGGATTACATTGTAGTTGTGCATTCTATACACGTATTTACGATCGCTTTTCGTGAACCTTCATTTTTTGTTGAGCTTTACACGCATTTAGGAAACCTAATGCTCGTGTTTGAGTTTTTGTGGGCCATCGATCAACTTTGTTGACTACAATTGTGGATTGCACTATAGATGTCCATTTTGTATGCATATTTTCCATCATGTTTCGTGAATTTTCCTATTTTGTTGAGTTATAGCCGCACTTAGGAAACCGCTCAAGTTTGAGTTTTCGTGGGCCATCGATCAACTTTGGTGACTAAGATTGTGGATTGTACTATAGTTGTGCATTCTATACACATATTTTCTATCGCCTTTTGCAAACCTTCATTTTTTGTTGAGTTATAGATGCACTTAGGAAACCGCTTGTGTTTGAGTTTTCGTTGGACATCAATAAACTTTGGTGATTATGATTGTGGATTAAACTATATTTGTGTATTATATACACATATTTTGTATCACCTTTCGCGAACTTTCATCTTTCATTGAGTTATAGCTACATTTAGGAAACCGATAGTGTTTGAGTTTTCTTGGGCCATCAATCAACTTTGGTGACTAGGAATGTGGATTGCACTATAGTTATCCATTTTGTACGTGTATTTTCTATCGCCTTTTACGAAACTTTTTTTTTTTTGAGTTATAGGCATATTTAGGAAACCGCTCGAGTTTTAGTTTTCTTGGGCCATCAATGAACTTTGGTTACTACGCTTGTGGATTATACTGTAGTTGTGCATTGTATACATGCATTTTTTATCGCCTTTCACGAACTTTCATTTTTGGTTGAGTTATAGTCATATATAAGAAACCACTCGTGTTTGAGATTTCGTGGGCCATCAATCAACATTAGTGACTATGATTGTGGATTGCACTGTAGTTGTTATTTATGTACAAGTATTTTTTATCGCCTTTTGTGAACATTCATTTTTTGTTGAGTTATAGCAGCATGTGGGAAATTGCTCGAATTTGAGTTTTCCTGGGCCATCAATAACCTTTGGTGACTATCCTTGTGGATTACAATGTAGTTTTGCTCATGTTTGAGAATTCTTGGGCCATCCATCAAATTTGGTTGCTGCGATTATGAATTGCACTGTAGTTATGCATTATGAACACTAATTTTCTATCGCCTTTTGCGAATCTTCATTATTTTTTCAGTTATAGCCGAATTTTGGAAACTGCTCATGTTTGAGTTTTTCTGGGCCATTGATCAACTTTGGAGACTACGCTTGCGTATTATACTCTAGTAGTGCATTTTGTATGCATAGTTTCTATTGCCTTTCGTGAACCTTCATTTTTTGTTCAATTATAGCAGCATTTATGAAACTGCTCATGTTTGAATTTTTGTGGGCCATCAATCAACTTTGGTTACTATGATTGTGGATTGTACTTTAGTTGTACAATTTGTACACATATTTTTAATTGCCTTTTACGAACCTTCATTTTTTGTTGAGTTATTGCCGCATTAAGGAAAACACTCAGTTTTGAGTTTTCATGAAACTTTATTTTTCAAGCAGTTATAGCCGTACTTAGGAAACTGCTCGTGTTAGAGTTTTTGTGGGCCATTGATCAACTTTGGTGACTACGATTGTGGATTGCATTGTAGTTGTCTTTTTTGTATGTGTATTTGCTATTTATTTTTGCAAACCTTCTTTTTTTGTTGACAAGTATATAGGCATTTAGGAAACCACTCGAATTTGAGTTTTTGTCGGCCATCGATCAACTTTGGTGACTACGATTTTGTATTGTACTGTAGTTGTGTATTCTTTATGTATATTTTTAACTGCCTTTGACGAAACTTTATTTTTTGTTGAGTTATAACCATATTTAGGAGAACACTCGTGTTGAGCTTTCGTGGGCCATCGATCAAGTTTGGTGACTACAATTGTGGATTACACTATAGTTGTGAATTCTATATGCAAGTTTTCTATCGCCTTCCGTGAACCTTCTTTTTTCATTGACTTATAGCCACACTTAGGAAACTGCTCATGTTTGAGTTTTTGTAGGCCATCTATCGACTTTGGTGACTACACTTGTGGATTACACTATAATTGTGCATTCTATACTTGTATTTTCTATCGCATTTTGCGAACCTTCAGTTCTTGTTTTGTTATAGGTGCACTTAGGAAACCTCCTCGTGTTTTAGTTTTCGTGGGCCATCCATCAACTTTGGTGACTATGACTGTTGATTACACTATAGTTGTGCTTTCTATACACATATTTTCTATCGCATTTCACGAACCTTAATTTTTCTTTGAGTGATAGTTGCACTTAGAAAACTGCTCGTGTTTGAGTTTTCGTGGGCCATCGATCAATTTTGGTGACTAGGATTGTGGATTGTACTATAGTTGTGCATTCTGTACACATATTTTTAATCGCGCTTCACTAACCTTCATTTTTCATTGAGTTATAGCCGCATTTAGGAAAGCGCTCTTGTTTGAGTTTTAGTGGGCCATCAACTTTGTTGACTACGATTGTTGATTACACTGTTGTATATTCTATACGTGTATTTTCTACAACCTTTCGTGAACCTTCATTTTTAATTGAGTTTTAGTGGGCCATCAACTTTTGGGACTACGATTATTGATTAGACTGTTGTTGTATATTCTATATGTATATTTTCTATTACCTTTCGCGAACCGTCATTTTTTGTTGAGTTATAGCCGCATTTAGGAAACCACTCATGTTTGAGTTTATTTGGGCCATCTATCAACATTGCTGACTACGATTGTGGATTGTACTATTGTTGTGCATTCTATATGCATATATTTAATCGCCATTCACGAAACTTGATTTTTGTTGAGTTTGAGTTTTCCTCGGCCATCAATTAACTTTGGTGACTACAATTGTGGGTTGTACTGTAGTTGTGTATTCTATCAGCATATTTTTAATCACCTTTCATGAACCTTCATTTTTCATCGAGCTATAGTCGCACTTAGCAAACCGAAGAGTTTTAGGTTTCACGGGCCATCAATCAACTTTGCTGACTATAATTATGGATTGCACTTTAGTTGTGCATTCTAGATGCCTATTTTCTCTCACCTTTCTTACATTCATTTTTTGATGATTTATAGCCGCAATTATGAAACTACTCGTGTTTGAGTTTTCATCGGCTATCGATCAACATTGGTGACTATGATGTTGGATTGCACTATAGTTTTCCATTTTGTATGCATATTTTATATTGACTTTCATGAACATTCATTTATTTTTGAGTTATAGCTGGATTGAGTTTGAGTTTTCGTGATCCATCAATCAACTTTTGTGACTACACTTGTGGATTACACTATAGTTGTGCATTCTATATGCATATTTTTTAGCGCCTTTCATGTACCTTCATTTTTTGTTGAGTTAAAACCACATTTTGGAAACCACTCATGTTTGAGTTTCTGTGGGCCATCGATCAACTATGGTGACAGTGATTGTGGAATGTACTGTAGTTGTGTATTTTGTATGCATATTTTTAATCACCTTTAACGAACGTTCATTTTTTGTTGAGTTATAGCCGCATTTAGGAAAATGCTCGTGTTTGAGATTTTGTAGGCCATTGATTAACTTTGGTGACTACAATTGTGGATTGCATTGTAGATATCCATTCTAGAAGCATATTTTCTATTGCCTTTTGCGAACCTTCATTTTTTATTGAGTTATAGCCGCACTTATCAAATCGGTATAGAATGCACAACTATAGTGTAATCCACAAGTGTAGTCACCAAAGTTAATCGATGGCCGAGTTAGTGAAATCCACAATTGTAGTCACTAAAGTTGATCGATTGCCCACGAAAACTAAAAACACGAGTGGTTTCTTAACAGCAGCTATAACTCCTGAAAGAAGAAGTATAGAATGCAGAACTATAGTGTAATCCACAATCGTAGTTGCCAAAGTTGATTGATTGCCCACGAAAATTCAAATTCGAATGGTTCATGAAAAGTGATTAAGAAATTGCGTACAAAATGCACAACTACAGTACAATCTAGAATTATAGTCACAAAAGTTGATCAATGGCCACAAAAACTAGAACATGACCAGTTTCCTAAATGCGGCTATAACTCAGTAAAAAATGAAGTTTCACAAAAGGGGATAGAAAATAGATGTATAGAATGCACAACTACAGTATAATCCACAATCGTAGTCACCAAAGTTGATCGAAGGCCCATGAAAACTCAAACTCAAGCAATTTCCTAAATGCGGCTATAACTAAACAAAAAAATAAGGTTGGTGGAAGGCGATAGAAAATACGCATATAGAATGCACAACTATAGTGTAATTCTCAAGCGTAGTCACCAAAGTTGATCGATGAACCACGAAAAATCAAACTTGAGCGGCTTCCTAAGTGTGACTATAAGTCACCAAAAAATGAAGGTTCACAAAAGGCAATAGAAAATACGCATATAGAATGGACATTTATAATGCAATCCACAATCGTAGTCACCAAAGTTGATCGATGGCCCATGAAGTTGAGTTATATATGCACTGAGGAAACCGCTCAAGTTTGAATTTTCATGGGACATCGATCAACTTTGGTGACTATGCTTGTGGAGTACACTGTAGCTGTGCATTCTATACACGTATTTTCTATTGCCTTACGCCAACCTTCATTTTTCGTTGAGTTATATAGCCCCACTTAGGAAACCGTTCATGTTAGAGTTTTCATTGGCCATCGATCAACATTGGTGATAATGATAGTGGATTGCACTGTAGCTTTTCATTTTGTACACGTATTTTATATCGGCAAACCTTCATTTTTAATGAGTTATAACGACATTTAGGAAAACGCTCGTGTTTGAGTTTTTGTGGGCCATCAATCAACTTTGGTCACTACAATTATGGATTACACTATAGTTGTACATTCTATACATGTATTTTCTATTGCCTTATGCAAACGTTCATTTATTGTACTATAATTCTGCATTCTATACGCATATTTTTAATTGCCTTTCACAAATTTTCATTTTTTGTTCAGTTATAGCCATATTTTATAAAACATTCTTGTTTGAGTTTTCATGGGCCATAGATGAACTTTGGTGACTACGATTATGGATTACACTGTAGTTATGCATTCTATACGCGTTTTTCTATCACCTTCCACAAACCTTCATTTTTCATCGAGTTAAGGAAACAGTCCATGTTTGAGTTTTCATCAGCCATCAATCAAATTTGGTGACTACAATTGTGGATTGCAATATAGTTGTCCATTCTACACATGTAGCTTCTATTGCCTTTCGGAAACCTTTATTTTTTTTTTAGTTAGAGCCGCACTTATGAAATCGCTCGACTTTGAGTTTTCATGGGCCATCGATCCACTTTGGTGACTACGGTTGTGAATTACACTGTATTTGTGCATTTTCTATGCATATTTTTAATCACCTTTCAGGAACTTTCATTTTTTGTTGAGTTATAGCCGCATTTACAAAACCGCTCATGTTTAAGTTTTTTGGGGCACCGATCAACTCTGGTGACTACGATTGTGGATTACACTTGTGAATTCTATACTTGTATTTTCCTTCACCTTTTGTGAACCTTCATTTTTTATTGAGTAATAGCCGCACTTTGGAAACCAGTTGTGTTTGAGTATTTATGGGCCATCGATCAACTTTGGTGACTATGTTTGTGGATTGCACTGTACTTGTCCATTTTGTATGCGTATTTTCTATCGATGTTCGCGATCCTTCTTTTTTTGTTGAGTTATAGCCGCATTTAGGAATCCACTCGTGTTTGAGTTTTTGTGGGCCATCGATCAAATTTGGTGACTTCATTCGTGGATTGCACTGTGGTTGTGAATTTTTTACACGTATTGTCTATCCCCTTTTGCAAACCTTTATTTTTCGTTGAGTTATAGTCGCATTTACAAAACGGCCCGTGGTTGAGTTTTCATGGGCCATTAATCAACTTTGGTGTCTACGATTGTGGATTGCACTGTAGATGTCCATTATATACGTGCATTTTCTATTGCCTTTCGTGAACCTTCATTTTTTGTAGAGTTAGCGCAGGCCATATCTTCTATTCTATATAGGAAACTGCTCGTATTTGAGTTTTTGTGGGCCATTGATTAACGTTGGTGACTACAATTTTGGATTACACTATAGTTGTCCATTTTGTATGCTTATTTTTTGTCGCCTTTTGATAAACTTCATTTTTTGATGATTTATAGCTGCATTTTGGAAAGCACTCATATTTGAGTTTTCGTGGGACATCGACCAACTTTGGTGACTGCGATTGTGGATTGCACTCTAGTTGTCCATTCTATACGAATATTTTCTATCACTTCTCATGAACCTTCATTTTTTGTTGAGTTATAGCTGTATTTTACTAAATCACTTGTGTAAGAGTTTCTGTGGGCCATCAATCAACACTAGTGACTACGCTTTAGGATTACAGTGTATTCTGGATTCTATACGCGTATATTTTATCACTTTTCATGAACCGTCAATTTTTTTACTAATAGCCGCATTTGGAAAACTACTCGTGTTTGTGTTGTCGTGGGCCATCAATCAACTTTGGTGACTACGATTGTGGATTGCACTGTATTTGTCCATTATGGATTCATATTTCCAGTCACCTTTCATGAATCTTAATTTTTTGTTGAGTTATAGCCGTATTTAGGAAACTGCTCGTTTTTGAGTTTTCGTGGGCTATAGATCAAATTTAGTGATTATGATTGTTCATTGCAATGTAGTTGTCCATTATGTACGCGTATTTTCTATTGCTTTTCATGAACCTTTATTTTTTGTCAAGTTATAGCCGCATTTGGGAAACCACTCGTGTTTGAGTTTTCATGGGCCATCGATCAACTTTGGTGACAACAATTATGGATTGCACTGTAGTTAAGCATTTTGTACGCATATTTTTTGTTGCCTTTCGTGAACCTTCATTTTTTTGTTTAGTTATAGCTGTATTTATTAAACTGTTCATGTTTGAGTGACTACGATTGTGGATTGCACTGTAGTTATCGATTTTGTTTGTGTATTTTCTATGCTTGTGGATTGCACTATAGTTAACCATTATGTACATGTATTTAATTTTTGTGGGCCATCGATCAACTTTGGCGACTACGATTGTGCATTACACTATAGTGGTGCATTCTATACCCATATTTTCTATCGCCTTTCGCAAAACTTCATTTTTTCATTGACTTATACTTGCACTTAGGAAACTGCTCATGTTTGAGTTTTCGTGGGCCATCAATCAACTTTGGTGACTATGAATTTTTATTCCACTATAGTTATCGATTTTGTATGTGTATTTTCAATTGCCTTTCGCAAACCTTCGTTATTTGTTGTGGTATAGCCAGTTGTAGGAAACCGCTCGTGTTTGAGTTTTCATGTGCCATCGATCAACTTTTGTGACTGGAATTGTGAATTAGACTGTAGTTGTACATTCTATATGAGTATTTTCTATCACCTTTGACAAATCTTTATTTTTTGTTGAGTTATAAATGCACTTAGGAAATCGCTCGTGTTTGAGATTTCGTGGGCCATTGATCAACTTTGGTTACTACGATTGTGGATTGCACTGCAATTGTCCATTTTTTAGTATTTTCTATTGCCTTTCACAAATGTTTATTTTTTCTTGAGATTTCGTGGGCCATCAATCAAGTTTGGTGACTATGATTGTGGATTGCATTGTATTTGTGAACGATTGTGTATTGCACTATGGTTGTCCATTCTATACGTGTATTTTCTATTGCTTTTAGGAAACCACTTGGGTTTAAATTTTCGTGGGCCATTGATAAACTTTGGTGACTACGATTCTACATGGCACTGTAGTTCTCCATTTTCTATGCATATTTTCTATCACCTTTCGCGAACCTTCATTTTTTCAGAGTTAAATCCATATTTAGGAAACTGCTTGTATTTTAGTTTTATTGGGCCATCAATCAACTTTGGTGAATATGATTGTGGTTTGTACTGTAGTTGGCATTTTGTATGCATATTTTTGATAGCCTTTCACGAACCTTTATTTTTTGTTGAGTTATAGCTGCATTTCGGAAAATGCTCATGTTTGAGTTTTCATGGCCCATCAATCAACTTTTATGAGTATGATTATAAGTATGATTGTGTATTGCACTGTAGTTGTCCATACTGTATGTGTATTTTCTGTCTCTTTTCACAAACCTTCATTTTTCGTTGAGTTATAGTCGCATTTACGAAACTGCTCCTATTTGAGTATTCATGGCGCATCGATCAACTTTGGTGACTACGATTATGATTACATTGTAGTTCTACATTTGATACATGTATTTTCTATCACTCTTCGCAAACCTTCATTTTTTATTGAGTTAGAGCTGCATTTAGGAAACCACTCAAGTTTGAGTTTTTGTGGGCTCTCAATCAACTTTGGTCACTTGGATTATGGATTTTACTATAGTTGTGCATTTTGTACGTATATTTTTAATCGCCTTTCAGGAACCTTGATATTTTGTTGAGTTATAGCCACATTTAGGAACCTGGTCCTGTTTCAGTTTTTTGTGGGCCATCGATCAACTTTGGTGAGGGTGATCCCACAATAGTGGTTTACAATTTTTGGCCAAAGTATACTTTGAAATTATTATTTTTAACTAAATCTTCAAATTCAGGCACCTATAGTGGCTAAACCATTATGAATTTGAAAATGTTGTAAACTAGAGTCTCGTCACATTTTGTCTATTGATTCTAAACATATTTTTTTCAAAATATTTTGAATCAGATTGCACTTTTAGATTTGTAACTCTGATATCTAGTGCTTCCACTTGGTTAGATAGTTTTTTATTGAATATTTTTTGTTGAATCAAGATTCGAAATCAAACCAATTACAATTCAGACATAGTGTGACTGTATAACGCGTAACTTTTTTTGAATATATCAAAATTCAATTTTTTTTTTTGCTGGATCAAGGACTTCAATATCTGGTGCACACATATTTTTCAAAAACAAAAATTGATAATACAAATACATAATAAAACCAAAATATATTAAAATTATATTCGTTGGATAGGTCATTCCGAGGACTACCTGATTCTAGTTGGGTTTTTGAAGACTTCTTCATTTTCATCCTCAACCTGATCTTCAAAGCATAAAAAATTAGGTTTTTTTTTTTGTGAACAAGGTCAAAAATCAAGGAAATGGGCTTTCGCTAGAACCAAGGGGGTTCTCCTTCAAAATGCATTTTCCTCTTCTTTTTTTTAGCCAGAAATGTGGGCCCAGTAATTAATGGGATTGCTCAAACCCTAGTTCGATCAAACCCCTTTTTGGTTAGGTTGAACTTATAGTTTCATTTGAACCCCTAAAACTAAGTTTTTTGCGATGGGGTCAATTTTTCTGAGCTTTCTTTCCTCGATCAAATTGTAAACCACTATTGTGGCTTCACCTGTGATGACGATTATGGAGTGCACTGTAGTTGTGAGCTCTATACGTACATATTCTATCACTTTTTTTCTACCCTTCATTTTTTGTTGAGTTATAGCCGCATTTAGGAAATCGCTTGTGTTTGAGTTTTTGTGGTCCATCGATCAACTTTGGTGACTACGATTGTGGATTGCGCATAGTTGTCCATTTTAATTGCATATTTTCTATTGCTTTTAGGAATCCACTTGGGTTTAAGTTTTCGGGGGCCATAGATCAACTTTGGGTACTTTGTTTATAGATGGCACTGTAGTTGTCCATTCTATACACGTATTTCCTATAACCTTTCGCAAACCTTCATTTTTCAGTGAGTTAAAGCCATATTACGAAACTGCTCATATTTGAGTTTTCGTGGGCCATCAATCAACTTTGGTGACTATGATTGTGGATTGTACCATAGTTGTACATTTTGTACGCAAAATTTTGATCGCCTTTCATGAACCTTTTTTTTTTTTGAGTTATATTCGCATTTAGCAAAATGCTCGTGTTTCAGTTTTCATTAGCCGTCGATCAATGTTGATGACAATCATTGTGGATTGCACTGTAGTTTTCCATTATGTATGCGTATTTTCTATCTCCTTTTGCGAAACTTCATTTTTTGTTGAGTTATAGCCACATTTAGGAAACCCCTCATGTTTGAGTATTCGTGGGGAATCGATCAACTTTGGTGACTATGATTATATACGTATTTAGGAAATCGCTCGTGTTTGAGTTTTTGTGGGCCATCAAGCAACTTTGGTGACTATGATTGTGGATTGTACTGTAGTTGTGTATTTTGTACGCATATTTTTAATTGCCTTTCATGAACCTTCATTTTTCATTGAGTTATGGCTACATTTAGGAAAACACTCGTGTTTCAGTTTTCATGGGCCATAGATCAACTTTGTTGTCTACGATTGTGGATTATACTGTAGTTTTTCATTCTATATGTTCTATCGCCTTTATAGCCGCACTTCGAAAACCACTCGAGTTTGAGTTTTTGTGGGCTATCGATCAACTTTGATGACTATGATTATGGATAGCATTGTAGTTGTCCATACGGTATGCATATTTTCTATCTCCTTTCGCGAACCTTTATTTGTTGTTGAGTTATAGCCGCATTTAGCAAACCACTCCTGTTTGAGTATTTGTTGGGCATCAATGAACTTTGGTGACTACGATTATGGATGACACTGTAGTTGTACGTTCTATACATGCATTATCTATCGCCTTTTAGGAATCTTCATTATTTTTTTTAGTTATGGCCGCATTTAGGAAAGCTCTCATTTTTTAGTTTTTTTGGGTCATGAAACAACTTTGGTGACTCTGATTGTGGATTGTGCTATAGTTGTGCATTTTTTACTCATATTTCTAGTAGCCTTTCATGAACTTTCATTTTTTGTTGAGTTATAGCCGCACTTAGGAAAACATTCGTGTTTGAGTTTTCATGGGCCATCAATCAAGCTTGGTGACTGCAATTGTGGATTGCACTGTAGTTGCCCATTTTGTAGTCATATTTTCTATCGCCTTTCATGAACCTTCATTTTTTGTTGAGTTATAGCCACATTTAGGAAACTGGTCGGGTTTAAGTTTTCGTGGGCCATCGATCAACTTTGGTGACTTTGATTGTGGATTGCAGTGCAGTTGTCCATTATGTAATCGTATTTTCTATTGCCTTACGCGAACCTTTTTTTTTTTGAGTTATAGTGGCATTTAGAAATTTGCTCGTGTTTCCATTTTTTGGGGCCATCAATCAACTTTCATGGTTATGATTGTTGATTACATTGTAATTGTCCGTTCTATATGCGTATTTTTTATTGCGTTTTGTGAACCTTCATTTTTTGTTGAGTTATAGCCGCATTCAGGAAATGGCTTGTGCTGAGTTTTCTTCGGCCGCCGATCAACTTCGGTGACTATGTTTGTGGATTGCATTGTAGTTCTGCATTTATGAATGCTAATATTCTATTGCCTTTCACAAATCTTCAATTTTTGTTGAGTTATAACCACATTTAGGAAACCGCTCGTGTTTGAGATTTTATGGCCCATCGATCAACTTTGGTGACTACGATTATGGTTTGCACTATAGGTTTCCAATCTGTATGCATATTTTTTATCACCTTTTGCAAACCTTCATTTTTCGTTGAGTTATAGCCGCATTTAGGAAACCGCTCATGTTTTAGTTTTCGTGGGCCATCGATCAACTTTGGTGACTATGATTTTGGATTGTATTGTAGTTGTCCATTATGTATGTGTATTTTCTATCACCTTTCATGAACCTTCATTTTTTGTGAAGTTATAGCCGCATTTGGGAAACCGCTCATGCTTGAGTTTTCGTGGGTCATAGATCAACATTGCTGACTACCATTGTGCACTGCACTGTAGTTGTGCATTATGAACAATAATTTTCTATCACCTTTTGTGAACCTTCATTTTTAGTTAAGTTATAGCCGCAGTAAGGAAACCGCTAGTGTTTTAGTTTTCATGGGGCAACGATCAAGTTTGGTCACTACGATTGTGGATTGCACTGTAGTTGTTCATTTCGTACGTGTATTTTCTATCGCCTTTCGAAAACTTTAATATTTTTTGAGTTATATCCGCATTTAGGAAACCGGTCGAGTTTGAGTTTTTGTGGGCAGTTGATCTACTTTGGTGACTATGATTGTGGATTACACTCTAGTTGTGCATTCTATACAGCTATTTTCTATCACGTTTTCTAAACCTTCATTTTTCGTTGACTTATAGCTGCGCTTAGCAAACTGCTTGTGTTCAAGTTTTCATGGACCATCGATCAACTCTAGTGACTACGAATGTGGATCAAATTGTCGCTGTGCATTCTATACGTGTATTTTCTATCACCTTTTTTGAACCTTCATTTTTTCTTGAGTTATAGTCGTATTTAGGAAACCACTTGTGTTTGAGTTTTTGTGGGCCATCAATCAATTTTGGTGACTCCAATTGTGGATTGTACTGTAGTTGTACATCTATACACATTTTTAATCGCCTTTCACAAAGGTTCATTTTTTGTTGAGTTATAGCCGCATTGAGGAAAATGCTCATTTTTAAGTTTTCATGGGCCATCGATCAACTTTGGTGACTACGATTGTGGATTACACAATAGTTTTGCATTCTATATGCATATTTTCTATCGCCTTTCGTGATCCTTCATTTTTTGCATAGTTATAGACAAATTTAGGAAACCACTCGAGTTTGAGTTTTCGTTGGCCATCGATCAAATTTGGTGACTACATTAATCACTGTAGTGGTGCATTCTATTTATCACCTTCCGCGAACCTTCATTTTTCATTGAGTTATAGCCCCATTTAAGAAACCTCTCGTCTTTGAGTTTTCGTGCGCCATTGATGATCTTTGTTGACTACGATTCTAAATTGCACTATAGTTGTCCATTCTGTATACGTATTTTCTATCACCTTTTGCGAACCCTCATTTATTGTTGACTTATAGCCGAATTTAGGAAATTGCTTGTGTTTTAGTTGTTGTGGGCCATCGATCCACTTTGGTGACTACTATTCTTGATTGCATTGTAGTTATCGGCTTTTGCAAACCTTCGCTTTTTGTTAAGTTATAGTCATATTTAGGAAACCGCTCGTGTTTGAGTTTTCGTGGGCCATTGATCAACTTTGGTGACCATAATTGTGGATTGCATTCTAGTTGTGAATTCTATACACGTATTTTCTATCCCCTTTCGCGAACGTTAATTTTTTGTTTAGATATAGCCGCATTTAGCAAACTGCTCGTGTTTCAGTTTTTGTGGGCCATCAATCAACTTGAGTGACTACAATTGTGGATTGCACTTTAGTTGTCCATTTCATACTGTTAGTTTCTATCGCATGTCATGAACCTTCATTTTTCAATGCCTTATAGCTGTATTTAGGAAACAACTCCTATTTGACTTTTTCGTGGGCCATCGATCAACTTTGGTGAGTACGAGTGTGGTTTCCACCGTAGTTTTCTATTTTGTACATGTATTTTCTATTGCCTTTCACCAACCTTCATTTTTCATTGAGATAGATGCATTTAGGAAATTGCTCATTTTTGAGTTTTTGTGTGCCATCGATCAACTTTGGTGACTACGATTCTGGATTACATTGTAGTTGTGCATTCTATATGCATATTTTGTATCGCCTGTCGCGAACCTTCATTTATCATTGAGTTATAGCCACAGTTAGGAAACCACTCATGTTTGAGTTTTCATGGTCATCGGACTATGATTGTGGATTATATTGGACTTGTGCATTATGTTGCTTATACTATTTGCCTTTCATGAACCTTCATTTTTTCAAATTTGAGTTCATGGGCCATCAATCAACTTTGGTGACTACAATTGTGGATTACACTGTAGTTGTGCATTTTATACACATATTTTTTGTTGCCTTTTGTGAACCTTCCTTTTTCATTGAGTTATAGCTGCACTAAGAAAATCGTTCGTGTTTTAGTTTTCGTGGACGGTTGATCAAGTTTTGTGAATACAATTATGGATTGTACTGTAGTTGTGCATTATGTATGTATATTTTTAATTGCCTTCCAAGAACCTTCATTTTTTGTTGAGTTATAGCCACACTTAGGAAACTTCTCGTGCTTGAGTTTTCGTGGGCCATTGATCAACTTTGGTGACTACGATTGTGCATTGCACTGTAGTTGTTAATTTTGTACACGTATTTTCTATCACCTTTTTCGAATCTTCATTTTTCTTTGAGTTATAGCTGCATTTAGGAAACTGCTCATGTTTGAGTTTTTGTGGGCCATCGATGAACGTTGGTAAATACGATTGTGGATTGATACGTGTATTTTTTGTTGAGTTATAGATGCTTTCAGGAAACCAATCGTGTTTGAGTTTTCATGGGCCATCGATCAACTTTGGTGACTGCAATTGTGCATTGCACTATCGTTGTGAATTCTATACACGTATTTTCTATCCCCTTTAGCAAACCTTCATTTTTCATTCAGTTATATCCACATTTAGGAAATCATTCGTGTTTGACTTTTCGTGGGCTATCAATGAACTTTGGTAACTACGATTGTGGATTGCACTGTAGTGATCCTTTCTGTACGCGTATTTTCTATCAACTTTTGTGAACCTTCATTTTTTATTGAGTTATAGCGGCATTATGGATTGCACTGTAGTTGTCCAATTTGTACGCGTATTTTCTATTTCCTTTGATGAACCTTCATTTTTCGTTGAGTTATAGCCGCAATTAGGAAATCGCTCATGTTTGAGTTTTCGTGGTCCATTGATTAACTTTGGTGACTATGATAGTTGTCCATTCTGTAAGCATATTTTCTATCGCCTTTTGCGAACTTTCATTTTTTGGTTGAGTTATATTTGCTCGTGGTTGAGTTTTCGTGGGCCATCAATCAACTTTAATGACTACGCTTGTGGATTACTCTGTAGCTTTGAATTCTATACGCCTATTTTCTATTGTCTTTCGCTAAGCTTAATTTTTTGTTGAGTTATAGACGCATCTAGGAAACCGCTCAGGTTTGAGTTTTTGTGGGTCGTCGATCAACTTTGGTGACTACAATTGTGGATTGTACTGTACTTGTGCATTCTGTACGCATAATTTTAATCACCTTTCACAAACGTTCATTTTTTGTTGAGTTATAACTAGATTTAGGTAAACTATCATGTTTGAGTTTTCGTGGGCTATTGATCAACTTTGGTGACTACAATTGTGAATTACACTTTAGTTGTACATTCTTTACGCCTATTTTCTATCGCCTTTAGCGCACCTTCATTTTTTTGTTGTGTTATATTCACACTTGGGAAACCACTCATATTTAAGTTTTCGTGGGCCATCGATCAAATTGGAGACTATGATTGTGGATTACACTATATTTGTCCTATCTATAATTGTATTTTCTATCGCCTTTCGGGTACCTTTATTTTTCGTTGACTTATAGCCGTACTTAGAAAACTGTTCGTGTTTGATGTTTCGTGGGCGATCGATCAACTTTGGTGACTACAATTGTGGATTATGCTGTAGTTGTGCATTCTATACATGTATTCTTTATCGCCTTTGGTGACCCTTCATTTTTCCTTGAGTTATAGCCGTAGTTAGGAAACCACTCGTGTTTGATTTTTCGTGGTCCATTGATTAACTTTGGTGACTATGATTGTGGATTGCACTGTAGTTGTCCATTCTGTAAGCGTATTTTCTATTGCCTTTTGCGAACTTTCTTTTTTTTGAGTTATAGCTGCATTTAGGAAACCACTCGTGGTTGAGTTTTTGTGGGCCATCGTTCAACTTTAGTGACTACGCTTTTCGATTACTCTAAAGTTTTGAATTCTATATGCCTATTTTCAATTGCCTTTCGCTAACCTTATTTTTTTGTTGAGGTATAGCCGCATCTAGGAAACCACTTAGGTTTGAGTTTTTGTGGGTCGTTGATCAACTTGGGTGACATAAATTGTGGATTGTACTGTAGTTGTGCATTTTGTATGCATATTTTTAATCAGCTTTCACGAACCTTCATTTTTTGTTGAGTTACAACTGAAATTAAGTAAACTCTCATGTTTGAGCTTTCGTGGGCTATCCATCAACTTTGGTGACTACATTGTGAATTACACTTTAGTTATGCATTCTTTATGCCTATTTTCTATTTCCTTTCGTGCACCTTCATTTTTTGTTGTGTTATATCAGCACTTGGGAAACTGCTCGTGTTTGAGTTTTCGTGGGCCATCAAACAACTTTGCTGACAACGATTGTGGATTGCACTGTAGTTTTCATTTTTTTACATGTATTTTCTGTCTCCATTCACAAACCTTCATTTTTTGTTGTGTTATAGCCACATTTACAAAACCACTCGGGTTGAGATTTTTTGGGCCATCGATCAACTTTGGTGACTACGATTGTGGATTGCACTGTAGTTGTGAATTCTCTACGCATATTTTCTATCGCCTCTAGCAAACCTTCATTTTTTGTTGAGTTATAGGCGCATTTAGGAAACCACTCGTGTTTGAGTTCTTGTGGGCCATCGAGCAACTTTGGTGACTACGATTGTGGATTGCATTGAAGTTGTCCATTATGTACTCGTATTTTCTATCACCATTCGCGAACCATAGTTTTTTCTTGACTTATAACCGTATTTAGTAAACCGCTCGTGTTTGATTTTTCGTGGGCCATCGATCAACTCTCGTGACAAAGCTTGTGGATAATACTGTAGTTGTGCTTTCGATGCATGTATTTTCTATTGCCTCTCATGAACCTTCATTTTTTGTTCAGTTCTAGCCGCATTTAGGAAACTTCTCGTGTTTGAGTTTTTTTGGGTCATTGATCAGTTTCGATGACTACAATTGTGGATTGTACTCTAGTTTTAGATTTTGTACGTGTATTTTCTATCGCCTTTCATGAAACATCATTTTTTGTTGAGTTATAGCCGCATTTAGGGAACCAGTCATGTTTGAGTTTTCCTAGCCCATCAATCAACTTTGGTGATTACAATTGTGGATCACACTATAGTTGTGCATTCAATACACGTATTTTCTATTGCCTTTCGTGAACCTTCATTTTTCGTTTAGCTATAGATGTATTTAGGAAACCAGTCATGTTTGAATTTTTATGGGTCATTGATCAACTTTGGCGAGTACGATTGTGGATTCTACTCTAGTTGTGCATTCTATATGCATATTTTTAATCGCGTTTCACGAATCTTCATTTTTTGTTGAGTTATTACCACATTATAGGAAATGCTCGTGTTTGAGTTTTCATGGGCCATTGATCGACTTTGGTGACTATGATTGTGGATAACACTATAGTTGTGCATTCTACATTCGTATTTTCTATCGCCTTTCGCGAACCTTCATTTTTCGTCGAGTTATAGCCGCACTTAAGAAACCGCTCATTTTTTTGTTTTCATGGCCCATCGAGAAACTTTGGTGAGTACGGTTGTGGATTGCACTATAGTTGTCCATTTTGTACGCGTATTTCTATCGCCTTTCTTGAACCCTCATTTTTTGTTGAGTTATAGCCGCATTTAGGAAATTGCTGAAATTTAAGTTTTTGTGGGCTATCGATTAACTTTGATGAGCACAATTGTGGATTGCATTGTAGTTGTCCATACTTTATGCATATTTTTTATCGCCTTTTGCGAACCATTAGGTTTTCTTGACCAATTGTGTTTGAGTTTTCGTGGGGCCATCGATCAACTTTGGTGACTAAGCTTGTGGATTACACTATAGTTGTGCATTGTTTAGGCGTATTTTCTATTGTCTTTTGCGAACCTTCATTTTTTGTTGAGTTCTAGCTGCGTTTAGGAAACTGCTACTGTTTGAGTTTTTTGGGGCCATCGATCAACTTTGGTGACTACGATTGTGGATTGTATTGTATTTGTACATTTTGTACACTTATTTTCTACCGCCTTTCGTGAACCTTCATTTTTTGTTTAGTTATAGCTGCATTTAGGAAACCGCTCATTTTTTTGTTTTTGTGGGCCATCGATCAACTTTAGTGACTACAATTGTACATTGTACTATAGTTGTGCATTCTGTACACATATTTTTAATTGCCTTTCATGAAGCTTCATTTTTATTTTAGTTATAGCCGCATTTAGGAAAACAGTCATATTTGAGTTTTCGTGGGCCACCGATCAACTTTGTTGACTACGAATGTGGATTAAACTATAGTTGTGCATTATATATGTGTATTTTGTATCATCTTTCACGAACCTTCATTTACTATTGAGTTATAGCTTTACTTAGGAAACCGCTTGTGTTTGAGTTTTCATGTGCCATCGATCAACTTTGGTGACTACGATTGTGGATTGCACTATAGTTGTCCATTTTGTATGTGTATTTTTAATTTGTTTTCACAAACCTTCATTTTTTGTTTAATTATAGCCGCATTTAGGAAATCACTCGAATTCGAGTGTTTGTAGGCAATCAATCAACTTTGGTGACTACGATTGTGGATTATACTGTAGTTGTGCATTATGTACGTATATTTTTGATCACTTTTCAAAAACCATTTTTTGTTTAGTTATAGCCATATTTTGGAAACCATACGTATTTGACCTTTCGTGGGCCATCAATCAACTTTGGTAAATACGATTGTGGATTGAAATGTAGTTTCTGAATTTGTATGCTTAGTTTCTATCACCCTTCGCGAACCTTCATTTTTCGTTGAGTTATAGCTGCACATGTGAAACCACTCATGTTTGAGTTTTTGAGGGCCATCGATTAACTTTCGTGACAACGATTGTGGGTTACATGTGAATAAGCATATTTTCTATCGCTTTTTGCGAACCTTCATTTTTTGTTGAGTTATAGCCGCATTTACGAAACTGCTTATGTTTGAGTTTTTGTGGGCCATCGATCAACTTCGGTGACTACGATTATGGATTGTACTATAGTTGTGCATTCCGTATGCATATTTTTAATCGCCTTTCATGAACCTTTATTTTTTGTTGAGTTATAGCCGAATTAGGAAAACGCTCGTGTTTGTGTTATATTGTAGATTATACTGTAGTTGTGCATTCTCTACACGTATTTTTTATAGCCTTTCGCGAACCTTCATTTTTCGTTGAGTTATAGCTGTATTTAGGAAACCCCTTGAGTTTGAGTTTTTTGTGGGCCATCAATCAACTTTGGTGACTACGATTTTCAATTGTACTGTAGTTGTCCATTATGTACATGTATTTTCTATCACCTTTCGCGAATGTTCATTTTTTGTTGAGTTATAGCTGCATTTAGGAAGCAGCTCATTTTTTAGTTTTTGTGGGCCATTGATCAACTTTGGTGACTATGATTGTGGATTTTAATGTAGTTTTGCATTATGTACACATATTTGTAATTGACTTTCATGAACCATCATTTTTGTTGAGTTAGAGCTACATTTAAGAAATCACTAGAGTTTGACTTTTTGTGGGTCACTGATCAACTTTGGTGACTACGCTGATGGATTACAATCTAGTGGTGCATTTTATACCCTTATTTTCTAATTCCTTTCGCAAACGTTCATTTTTACGTTGAGTTATAGCCGCATTTAGGATATGAGTCGTGTTTGAGTTTCCATGGGCCATCGATCAACTTTGGTGACTATGATTGTGGATTGCACTGTAGTTGGCCATTTTTTACACGTATTTTCTATCGCCTTTCACGAAACTTTATTTTCTGTTGAGTTATAACTGCATTTAGGAAACTGTGTATTTGTGAGTTTTTGTGGGCAATCAATCAAATTTGGTGACTACAATTGTGGATTGTACTATAGTTTTTCATTTTGTATGCATATTTTTAATCGCCTTTCACGAACCTTCATTGTTTGTTGAGTTATAGCCACACTTATGAAAATCACTCATGTTTGAGTTTTCGTAGGCCATCAATCAACTTTGGTGAATACGATTGTCGATTATAATATAGTTATGCATTCTATACATGTATTTTCTATCACCTTTCGCGAAGCTTCATTTTTCGTTGAGTTATAGCCGCACTTAGAAAACCGCCCGTATTTAAGTTTTCGTGGGCCTTTGATTAACTTTGGTGACTATGAAAGTGGATTGCACTGTAGTTGTGGATTCCGTACGCATATTTTCTATCGCCTTTCATGAAGCTTCATTTTTGTTGAGTCATAGTTGTATTTAGGAAACCGCTTGTGTTTGAATTTTCGTGGGCCATTAATCAACTTTGGTCACTACAATTACGGATTACACTGTAGTTGTGCATTGTATACGTGTATTTTCTCTCACCTTTCGTCTACCTTTTTTTTTTTTGAGTTATAGCCCCACTTAGGAGACCACTCATGTTTGAATTTTTGTGGGCCATCGATCATCTTTGGTTACTACGATTGTGGACTACACTGTAGTTGTTCATTCTATACACGTATTTTGTATCGCATTTTGGGAACCTTCATTTTTTATTGAGTTATACCCGCATTTAGGAAACTGCTCGAGTTTGAGTTTTTGCGGGCCAACAATCAAATTGGGTGACTACACTTGTGGATTACACTATATATATGCATTTCACGAACCTTATTTTTTTGCTTAGTTATAGCCGCATTGAGGAAAACTCTCATGTTTGAGTTTACATGGGCCATCGATCAACTTTGGTGACTACGATTGTGGATTAAATTATAGTTGTGTATTCTATAAGCATATTTTCTATCGCCTTTTGCAAACCTTCTTTCTCTTGTTGAGCTACAGCCGCATTTGGGCAACCGCTCATGTTGGAGTTTTCATGGGACATCAGTCAACTTTGGTGACCAAGATTGTGGATTATAACTTAGTTGTGCATTCTATACACATATTTTCTATTGCCTTTCGCAAACCTTCATTTTTCGTTGAGTTATAGCCGCAGTTAGGAAACCACTCGTGTTTGAGTTTTCATGGGCCTTCGATCAACTTTCGTGACTACGATTGTGGATTGCACTATAGCTGTCCTTATTGTGCACGTATTTTCTACCACCTTCCAAAAACCTTCACTGCAAACTTTCACTGTTTGTTGGGTTATAGCTGCATTTAGGAATCCGCTTGTATTTGAGTTTTCGTGGGCCATCAATCAAGTTTGGTGACTACGATTATGGATTGCATTTTAGGTGTGAATTCTAAATGTGTATTTTCTATTCCCTTTTGTGAACCTTCAATTTTCATTGAGTTATAGCAGCATTTAGGAAACAATTCATGTTTGAGTTTTCGTGAGCCATCGATCAACTGTAGTGACTACGATTGTGGATTACACTGTAGTTGTGTATTTTATACACATATTTTCTATCGCCTTTCATGAACCTTTTTTTTTTTTGAGTTATAGACGTACTTAGTAAACCACTCTTATTTGAGTTTTTGTGGTCAATTCATGAACTTTGGTGACTATGATTGTGGATTGCATTGATGTTGTACAATCTATACACATATTTTCTATTGTCTTTTGTGAACCTTCTTTGTTGAGTTATAGCAGCATTTAGGAAACTACTCATGTTTGAGTTTTCGTGGCCCATCGATCAACTTTCGTGACTACGATTGTGGATTCAACTGTAGTTGTTCATTTTGTACGCATATTTTGTATTGCCTTTCACAAACCTTCATTTTTGTTGAGTTATGGCTGCACTTGGGAAACCGCTTGTGTTTGAGTTTTCTTGGGCCATCGATCAACTTTGGTGACTATGATTGTGGATTGTACCGTAATTGTGCATTTTGTATGCATATTCTTAATCTCCTTTCATGAACCTTCATTTTTTTTTTTAGTTTTAGCCGTATTTGGAAAAACGCTGATGTTTAAGTTTTCCTAGGCGATTGATCAAGTTTGGTGACTACGATTGTGGATTACACTATAGTTGTGCATTTTATACATGTATTTTCTATTGCCTTTCGCGAACCTTCAATTTTCATTGATTTATAGCCGCACTAAAGGAAACATCTTGTGTTTGAGTTTTCATGTGCCATCGATCAACTTTGGTAACTACGATTGTGGATTGCACTGTAGTTGTCCATTCTATATGTGTATTTTCTATCTCCTTTCGAGAATCTTCATCTTTGTTGAGTTATAGCCACATTTAGGAAATCGCTCATATTTGAGTTTTTCGTGGGCTGATCAACTTTGGTGACTACGATTTCTGATTACACTATAGTTTTGCATTCTATACGCATATTTTCTATTGCCTTTTGTGAACCATGATTTTTTGTTGAGTTGCAACCACATTTAGGAGACTGCAAGAGTATGAGTTTTCATGGGCCATCAAAGAACTTTGATGACTATAATTGTGGATTACACTGTAGTTGTGCATTCTATATGCGTATTTTCTATCCCCTATCAAGAACATTCATTTTTCATTATATTATATCTACATTTAGGAAACTACTCAAGTTTGAGTTTTTCATGGGCCATCGATCAACTTTGGTGACTATGATTGTGGATTGCCTTGTAGTTGTCCATTCAATATGTGGATTTTCAGTCATTTTAGGTGAACCTTCAGTTTTTGTTGATTTATATAGCCGCATTTAGGAAACCGCTCATGTTTAGGTTTTCGTGGGCCATCAATCAACTTTGGTGACTAAGCTTGTGTATTGTACTATACTTGTACATTGTGTATGCATATTTTTAATTGCCTTTTAGAAACCTTCTTTTTTTATTGACTTAAAGCCGCATTTAGGAAAACACACATGTTTGAGTTTTCATGGGCCATCAATCAACTTTGGTGACTATGATTGTACTGGATTTGTGCATTATGTATGCATATTTTTAATCATCTTTCACGAACCTTCATTTTTTGTTGAGTGATAGCCACATTTAGGAAAATGCTCATGTTTGAGTTTTCGTGGGCCATCAATCAAATTTGGTGACTACGATTGTGGATTACATTGTAGTTGTGCATTCTATCGACATATTTTCTATCTCCTTTCATGAACCCTTCATTTTTTATTGAGTTATAGCTGCACTTAGGAAACTGCTCGTGCTTGAGTTTTTGTGGGACATCGATCAACTTTGGTGACTACGATTGATGATTGCAATGTAGTTGTCCATTCTGTACACATATTTTCTATTGCCTTTCGTGAACCTTCATTTGTTGTTGAGTTATAATGGCATTTAGGAAACCACTCATGTTTGAGTTTTTGTAGGCCATTAATCAACTTTGGTGGCTATGGTTGCAGATTGCACTATTGTTGTCCATTCTGTACGCATAGTTTCTATCGCCTTTCGCGCTTTCATTTTTTGTGAATTTATGGCCGCATTTAGGAAACTGCTTGTGTTTGAGTTTTCATGGGCCATCAATGAACAGTGGTAACTAAGATTGTTTATTACACTATAGTTGTGCATTCTATACACGTATTTTCTATTGTCTTTTGTGAACCTTCATTTTTTTTTAGTGATAGCCACATTTAGGAAACCGCTAATGTTTGAGCTTTTGTGCGCCATAAATCAACTTTGGTGACTACCATTGTTGAATATACTATAGTTGTGCATTCTATACACATAGTTTTAATTGTTTTTCACGAACCTTCATTTTTTGTTGAGTTATAGCTGCATACGAAAGGAGTCGTGTTTGAGTTTTCGTGGGCTATCAATCAACTTTGGTGACTACACTTGTTGATTACACTGCAGTTGAGCATTCTATATGCGTATTTTCTATCGCCTTTCGTGAACCTTCATTTATTTCGAGTTATAGCCTCATTTAGCAAACCGCTTATGTTTCTGTTTTTGTGGGGCATCGATCAACTTTTGTCACTACGATTGTGGATTACACTGTAGTTTTGCATTCTATAAGAATAATTCTATTGCCCTTCGTGATCCTTCATTTTTTGTTGAGTTATAGCCGCATTTAGGAAACCACTGATGTTTGAGTTTTTATAGGCCATCGATAAACTTGAGTGACTAAGATTGTGGATTGTACAGTAGTTGTGCATTCTGTCGTATATTTTGAATTTCCTTTCACGAAACTTCATTTTTTGTCGAGTTATAACCGCATTTAGGAAGTAGTGCGAGTTTGAGGAGTTGTGGGTCATCAGTCAAGCTTGGTGACTACGCTTTTGGATTACACTGTAGTTGTGTATTCTATACACGCATTTTATATTGCCTTTCATGAACCTTCATTTTTTATTCATTTATAGCCGCATTTAGGAAACCGCTCATGTTTGAGTTTTTGTGGGCCATCAATCAACTTCAATGACAACGACAGTGGATTGTAGTGTAGTTGTTCATTCTATACACAAATTTTTAATTGCCTATCGCTAAGGTTCATTTTTCTATACTAGTGTATTTTCTATCGCCTTTCGTGAAGGTTCATTTTTCATTGAGTTATATGCGCACTCAGGAAACCACTCCTGTTTGAGTTTTCGTCAACCATCGATGAACTTTGGTGTCTACAATTGTGGATTGTAATGTAGTTGTGAATTATGTAATCATATTTTTAATCACTTTTCATGAAATTTCATTTTTTGTTGAGTTATAGCCGCATTTAGGAAACCACTCATGTTTGAGTTTTTGTGGCCCATCGATCAACATTGGTGACCACGTTTGTGGATTTTCCTGTAGTTGTGCATTTTATACAGGTATTTTTTATCGCCTTTTGCGTACCTTCATTTATTTTTGAGTTATAGCTGCACTTAGGAAACCGCTCATGTTTGAGTTTTTGTTGGCCATTAATCAACTTTGGTGACTACGATTGGAGATTGCCCTGTAGTTGTCCATTTGGTATGTGTATTTTCTAATTCCTTTCACAAGCCTTCTTTTTCTATTGAGTTATAGGCACATTTAGGGAATGGCTTGTGTTTGAGTTTTAATGGGTCATCGATGAACCTTGGTAATTACTATTGTGGATTACATTATAGTTGTACATTCTATACGCGTATTTTCAATCACCTTTTGTGAACCTTCATTTTTCTTTGAGTTATAGCTGCATTTAGGAAACCGTTCGTGTTTGAGTTTTCGTGGGCCATTGATCAACTTGTGGATTGCACTGTAGTTGTGCATTATAAACAATAATTTTCTTTCGCCTTTCGCGTACCTTCATTTTTTCTTGAGTTATAGCCACTTTTAGGAAACTGCTTGTGTTTGAGTTTTTGTGAGCCATCGATGAACTTTGGTGAATACACTTGTGGATTACACTGTAGTTGTACATTGTATTCGCATCTTTTCGATTGCCTTTTGCGAACCTTCAATTTTTGTTGAGTTATAGCCGCATTTAGGAAACTAATCGTGCTTGAGTTTTTGTGGGCCATCAATCATGTTTGTTGACTACAATTGTGGATTACACTGTAGTTGTGCATTCTATACACGTATTTCCTATCACCTTTTGTGAACCTCCATTTTTTCTCGAGTTGTAGTGGCATTTAGGAAACCGCTCATGTTTGAGTTTTCGTGGGCCATCGATCAACTTTGGTGACTACGCTTGTGGATTACACTGTAGTTGTGCATTCTATATGTGTATTTTCTATCTCCTTTCATGAAACTTCATTTTTCGTTGATTTATAGTCCCACTAATGGAAACCTCTCATGTGTGAGTTTTCGTGGGCCATTGATAACCTTTGGTGACTATGATTATGGCTCATTCTATAGTTGTCCATTCTATATGTGTATTTTCTATTTCCTTTCGTGAACATTCATTTTTTGTTGAGTTATATGCGCTTTTAGGGAACCGCTCGAGTTTGAGTTTTCTTGGGCCATCGATCAACTATGGTTACTACGTTTGTGGATTGTACTGTAGTTGTGCATTTTGTATACATATTTTTTGTGGGTCATCAATCAACTTTGGTGACAACAATTGTGAATTGTACTGTAGTTGTACATTGTATATGAATATTTTTAATCACCTTTCACGAACATTCATTTTTTGTTGAGTTATAGATGCATTTGGAAAAGCACTCGAGTTTTAGTTGTGCATTACACTTGTGGATTACACTGTAGTTGTGCATTTTATACACATATATTCTATCACCTTGCACGAACCCTCATTTGTTGTTGAGTTAAAGCGACATTTAGGAAACCACTCGTGTTGATTTTTCGTGGGCCATCTATCAACTTTGGTGACTACAGTTATGGATCGCACTCAGGAAACCACTCATATTTGAGTTTTCGTGGGCCATAAATAAACTTTAGTGCTACGATTGTGGATTGTATTGTAGTTATGCATTCTGTATGGATATTTTTGTCACTTTTTAGAAAATTTTATAAAATGTTGAGTTATCACCATATTTAGGAAACCGCACGTATTTGAGTTTTCGTGGTCAATCGATCAACTTTGGTGACTATGATTGTGGATTGTACTATAGTTGTCCAATCTATATGCATATTTTCTATCACCTTTCATAACCCTTCATTATTTCGTTGAGTTATATCCGCATTTAGGAAACCGCTCGTGTTTGACTTTTCATGGGCCATTGATCAACATTTGTGACTACTATTGTGGATTGCACTATAGTTTTCATTTCTGTGCGTGTATTTTCTATCGCCTTTCGTGAACCTTCGTTTTTTGTTTAGTTATAGCTACATTTAGGAAACCACTCGTGTTTGAGTTTTCGTGGGACATCGATCAAATTTGGTGACTATGATTGTGCATTGCACTGTAGTTGTGCATTATGAACACTAATTTTCTATTTCCTTTTGCGAACCTTCCTTTCTTGTTGACTTATAGCTGCACTTAGGATTGTGACTATGATTGTGGATTGCACTGCATTGTCCATTCTAAACACAAATTTTCTATCGCCTTTTGCGAACCTTTTTTTTTTTGAGTTATAGGCGCATATAGGAAATAACTCAAGTTTGAGTTTTCGGCGGCCATCGATCAACTTTCGTGACTACAATACTGGATTACACTGTAGTTGTGCATTCAACACACATATTTTCTATCACCTTTTGCAAACCTTCATTTTTTGTTTAGTTGTAGCTGCATTTAGGAAACCGCTCATGATTGAGTTTTCATGTTCCATTGATCAACTTTGGTGACAAAATTTTTTGATTGCACTGTACTTGTCCATTTTTTACAAGGATTTTCTATTTCCTTTCACGAAAGTTCATTTTTTGTTGAGTTATAGCTGCATTTAGGAAAACACTCGTGTTTGAGTTTTCATGGGCCATTGATCAACTTTGGTGACTACGATTGTTGATGACACTATAGTTGTGCATTCTATATGCGTATTTTCTATAGCTTTTTGTGAACCTTCTATTTTTTGTTGAGTTATAACTGCACTTATGAAACCAATTGTGTTTGAGTTTTCGTGGGGCATCGATCACCTTTGGTGACTACAATTGTGGATTGAACTATACTTGTCCATTTTGTACGTGTATTTTCTATCACCTTTCGTGAACCTTCATTTTTTGTTGAGTTATCACTGCATTTAGGAAACCATTCGAGTTTGAGTTCTCCTTGGCCATCAATCGAGTTTGGTGACTACGATTACGGATTGTACTATACTTGTGCATTTTGTACACATATTTTTAATCGACTTTCATCGATACCTTCATTTTTTTTTGAGTTATTGCCACATTCAAGATAATGCTCGTATTTGTGTTTTCGTGGGCAATCTATCAACTTTGGTGACTACGATTATGGATTGCACTGCAGTTGTGCATTCTATACATGTATTTTCTATCGCCTTTCGTGAACCTTCATTTTTCATTGAGTTATAGCTGCACTTAGGAAACCGCTCGTGTTTGAGTTTTCATGGGCGATTAATCACCTTTGCTGACTACGATTGTGGATTGCACTATAGTTGTCCATTCTCTATATGTATTTTCTATTTCCTCTTAGGATCCTTCATTTTTTGTTGAGTTATAGTCGCATTTAGGAAAAAGCTCGAGTTTACGTTTTCGTAGTCCATCGGTCAACTTTCATGACTACACTTGTAGATTACACTGTAGTTTTGCATTCTATACACGTATTTTGTATCACCTTTTTGCAAACCTTCATTTTTTTTTGTTATAGCTGTATTTAGGAAACCACTCGTGTATGAGTTTCTGTGGGCCATCAATCAAGTTTTGTAACTACGATTCTATACACATATTTTCTATCGCCTTTAGTGGACCTTAATTTTTTGTTGAGTTATAGAGGCACTTAGGAAAAGCGCACATGTTTCAGATTTCGTGGGCCCTTGATCAAATTTGGTGACTACGATTGTGAATTGCACTGGAGTTATCCATTTTCTACATGTATTTTTTATCACCTTTTCACGACCCTTAATTTTTTGTTGGCTTATAGGCACATTTAGGAAACTGCTCATTTTTGGGTTTTTGTGGACCATTGATGAACTTTGGTGAATATGATTGTGGATTGCACTATAGTTGTGAATTCTATACACGTATTTTCTATCCTATTTCCTGAACCTTCATTTTTTGTTGCGCTATAGCCGCATTTAGGAAACTGCTCGTGTTTGAACTGTCGTGGGCCATCGATCAACTTTAGTGACTTCGATTGTGGATTACATTGTAGTTGTGCATTCTATACGCGTATTTTCTAATGCATTTTGTGAACCTTCATTTTTCATTGAGTTATAGCTACACTTCTAAAACTGCTTGTGTTTTAGTCTTCATGGGCCATCGATGAACTTTTGTGACTATGATTGTGGATTCCGCTGTAGTTGCCCATTCTCTACGTGTATTTTCGATTTCCTTTCGTGAACCTTCTTTTTTTGTTGAGTTATAGCCGTTTTTAGGAAACTGCTCGAGTTTGATATTTTGTGGGCCATCAGTCAACTTTGGTGACTACACTTGTGCAATAAATTGTAGTTGGACATTCTACAGGCATATTTTTTGTTGCCTTTCTCAAACCTTCAGTATTTTGTTGAGTTATAGCCGCATTTGGGAAAATGCTGGTGTTTTTGTTTTCCTGGGCCATCGATCAACTTTGGTGACTGCGATTGTGGATTAAACTATAGTTGGGCATTCTATATGCATAATTTCTATTGCCTTTCGTGAACCTTCAGTTTTCATTGAGTTATAGCCATACTTAGGAAACCTCTTATATTTAAGTTTTTGTGGGCCATCAATCAACTTTGGTGACTACTATTGTAGATTGCACTGTAGTTGTCCAATCTGTAACTGTATTTTCTATCACCTTTTGCTAACCTTCATCTTTCATTGAATTATAGCAGCATTTAGGAATCTGGTCATGTTTGAGTTTTCGTGGGCCATTTATGGACTTTGGTGACTACGATTGTGGATTACATTGTAGTTGTCCAATTTGCACCCGTATTTTTTATCACCTTTCGTGAACCTTCTTTTTTTGTTGAGTTATAGCTATATTTAGGAAACCACACGTATTTCAATTTTTCGTGGGCCATTAATAAACTTTGGTGACTATGATAGTGGATTGCATTGTAGTTGTCCATTGTATACACGTATTTTCCATTGCATTTAGTGAACCTTCATTTTTCATTGAGTTATTGGCCCATTTAGGAAATCGCTCGTGTTTGAGTTTTCGTGGGCCATCGATCAACCTTGGTGACTACGATTGTGGATTACACTGTACTTGTGGTTTATGAACACTAATTTTCTTGCGCCTTTCGAGAACCTTCAATTTTTGTTCAGTTATAACCGCATTTAGGAAAACAGTCCTGTTTGCGTTTTCATTGCCTATCGATGAACTTTGGTGACTATGATATTGGATTACACTATAGTTGTCCATTCTGTACGTGTATTTTCTATCACCTTTATAGAACCTTCATTTTTCGTTGAGTTATAGCTAAACTTATGAAACTACTCATGTTTCAGTTTGTGTGGATCATCAATCACCTTTGGTGACTATGATTGTGGATCACAATGTAGTTGTGCATTCTATACGTGTATTTTCTCTCGCCTTTCGTGAAACTTCATTTTTTGTTGAGTTATAACTGCACTTAGGAAACCGCTCGTGTTTGATTTTTCATGGGCCATCGATCAACTTTAGTGACTACGATTGTGGATTGCATTGTTGTTATCCTTTTGTATGCATATTTTTAATCTATTTTCACAAACCTTCATTTTTTTTAGTTATAGGCTCATTTAGGAAAACACTCGTGTTTGAGTTTTTATGGGCCATTGATCAACTCTTGTGACTACAATTGTGGATTGCACTATAGTTGTTTATTCTACATGTGTATTTTCTATTGTTTTTTGGGAACCTTCATTTTTCGTTGAGTTATGGCCCACACTTAGGAAACCACTCGTGTTTGAGTGTTCGTGGACCATCGATCAACTTTGGTGACTACGATTGTGGATTGAACTGTATTTGTCCATCCTTTACGTGTATTTTCTGTTGCTTTCACGAACCTTCAATTTTTGTTGAGTTATTACCGCATTTAAGAAACTGCAAGAGTTTGAGTTTTCGTGGGCCATCGATCAACTTTGGCGATTATGCTTGTGGATTACAATGTAGTTGGGAATTCTATACACATATTTTCTATCGCCTTTCATGAACCTTCCTTTTTTGTTGACTTGTAGCTGCATTTAGGAAACCGCTCGTGTTTGAGTTTTCGTGGGCCATTGATCAACTTTGGTAAATAAGATTGTGGATTACACTGTAGTTGTGCATTCTATACACGATTGTTGATTGTACTATAGTTTGAGTTTTCATGGCAAATTGATCAACTTTGGTGACTACGATTTTGGATTGCATTGTAGTTGTGCATTTTGCTGCGTATTTTCTATCGCCTTTCATGAACCTTTATTTTTTGTTGAGTTTCAGGCGCATTTAGGAAATCACTCGAGTTTTAGTTCTCATGGGTGATCAATAAACTTTTGTGACTACGATAGGGGATTATATTGTAGTTGTACATTCTATACACGTATTTTCTATCGCCTTTCACGAATCTTCATTTTTTGTTGAGTTATAGCCATAGTGAGCAAACTGCTCGTCTTTGAGATTTTGTGGGCCAATTATCAACTTTTGTGACTACGATTGTGGATTGTACTGTATTTATGCATTTTTTAAACATATTTTTAATCCTGTTTCTTGAAGCTTCATTTTTTTTTGAATTATAGCCGCATTTAGGAAAATGCTCATGTTTGAGTTTTTGCGGGAAATCGATCATCTTTGGTGACTATAATTGTGGATTACACTATAGTTATCCATTTTGTACGTGTATTTTCTACCACCTTTTGAGAACCTTTATTTTATGATCATTTTTAGCTGCATTTAGGCAACAGCTCATGTTGGAGTTTTTGTGGGCCATCAATCAACTTTGGTCACTACGATTGTGGATTGTACTATATTTGTGCATTATGTACGCATATTTTTAATTGTCTTTCACGACCTTCATTTTTTGTTGAGTGATAGCCACATTGAGGAAAACGCTCATGTTTGAGTTTTTGTGGGCCATCGATCAAAATTTGTGATTACAATTGTGGATTATATTGTAGTTATGCATTCTATATGCATAGTTACTGTCGCTTTTCGTGAAGCTTCATTTTTCGTTGAGTTATAGCTGCACTACGATTGGGAATTGCACTGTAGTTGTCCATTTTGTACACATATTTTCTATCACCTTTTGTGAACTTTCATTTGTTGTTGAGTTATAGCTGCATTTAGGAAACCACTCATATTTGAGTTTTTGTAGGCCATTAATCAACTTTGGTGACTACGATTGTGGATTGTACTGTAGTTCTGCATTCTACATGCATATTTTTAATCACCTTTCACGAACCTTCATTTTTCTTGAGTTATAGCCACAATTAAGAAAACGTTCGTGTTTGAGTTTTTGTGGGACATCGTTAAACTTTGGTGACTACAATTGTGAATTACACTGTAGTTGTGCATTCTATACTTGTATTTTCTATCGCCTTTCGCGAACCTTCAATTTTTTTGGGTTATAGCAGCAGTTAGGAAACTGCTCGTGTTTAAGTTTTCGTGGGCGATCGACCAACTTTGGTGACTACGATTGTGGATTGCACTGTAGTTGTCGATTTTGTATATGTATTTTTCTATCACCTTTCACGAACCTTCATTTTTTGTTGAGTTTTCGTGGGCCGTCGATTTTGTATATGTACACGTATTTTCTATCGTGTTTTGCGAACCTTAATTTTCTATAAGTGTATTTTCTATCACCTTTCACGAACCTTCATTTTTCATTCACTTATATTTACACTTAGGAAACCACTCATGTTTAAGTTTCATGGGTCATCAATCAACTTTGGTTTCTACGATTGTGGATCACACTGTAGTTCTTCATTTTATACGCGTATTTTCAATTGCCTTTCTTGAATATTCATTTTTTCTTGAGTTATACCCGCATTTAGGAAACTGCTCATGTTTGAGTTTTTGATTGATCAACTTTGGTGATACAATTGTGGCTTGTACTATAATTGTGCATTATGTATGCATATTTTTAATCACCTTTGACAAAACTTCATTTTTTGTTCACTTATAGCTGCATTTAGGAAGACGCTTGTTTTTGAGTTTTTGTGGGGCATCAATCAACTTTGGTGACTATGATTGTGGATTACATAGTAGTTGTACATTCTATACGTGTGTTTTCTATCTCCTTTCGTGAACTGTCATTTTTTTGTTGAGTTATAGCCGCACTTAGGAAACCACTAGTGTTTGAGTTTTCGTGGGCCATCAATCAACTTTGGTGATTATGATTGTGGATTGCACTATAGTTGTCCATTTTGTATGCGTATTTTCTATTGCTTTTCATGAACCGTCATTTTTTGTTTAGTTATAGCCGCATTTAGGAAACTGCTCATGTTTGACTTTTTGTGGGCCATCGATCAACTTTGGTGACTACGATTGTGGATTACACTGTAGTTGTGCATTCTGTACTTGTATTTTTTGTCACCTTTTACAAACCTTCATTTTTTGTGGGCTATCAATCAATTTTGGTTACTACAGTTGTGGATTGCACTGGACTTGTCCATTCTATATGTGTATTTTTTATCGCCTTTCGTGAACCTTCATTTTTTGTATAGTTATAGATGAATTTAGGAAATCGATCGACTTGTAGTTTTCGTTGGCTATCGATCAAATTTGGTGACTACGCTAATCACTATAGTGGTGAATTCTATTCGCATGTTTGAGATTTTTGGGCCATGGATTAACCTTGGTGACTACGATCATGGATTACATTGTAATTGTATAAACATATTTTCTATCACCTTTCGCGAACCTTCATTTTTCATTGAGTTATAGGCACACTTAGGAGATCGTTCGTGTTTGAGTTTTTGTGGGCCATCGATGATCTTTGCTGACTACGATTGTGGATTGCACTGTAGTGTTCCATTATGTATGCGTATTTTCTACCATCTTTCATGAACCCTCATTTTTTGTTGAGTTATAGCCACATTTAGGAAACTGCTTGTGTTATAGCTTTCATGGGCCATCGATCAACTTTGATGACTATGATTGTGGATTGCACTATAGTTATCCATTTTGTAAGTGTATTTTCTATCGCCTTTCACAAACCTTCACTTTTTCTTTAGTTATAGTCATCTTCAGGAAACTGCTCGTATTTGAGTTTTTGTGGGCCATTGATCAATTTCGATGAATATGATTGTTGATTGCACTATAGTTGTGTATTTTGTTTTTGTATTTTCTATTTCCTTTTGCGAACCTTCCTTTTTTGTTAAGTTATTATAGCCGCATTTAGGAAACCACTCATCTTTGTGTTTTTGGGCCATCAGTCCACTTTGGTGACTACAATTGTGTATTACACTGTAGTTGTGCATTCTATATGCTTACTTTCTATCAATTTTGTGAACCTTCATTTTTCATTGAGTTATGCGTGCTTAGGAAATCGCTCGTGATTGAGATTTCGTGGGCCTTCGATCAACTTCAGTGACTATGCATGTGGATTACATAGTAGTTGTGCATTCTATGAGCTTATTCTTTATCGCCTTCCGCTAACCTTCATTTTGTGTTGAGTTATAACTGTATTTAGGAAACCGCTCGTGTATCAGTTTTTTGTAGGCCATCAGTCAGTTTTGGTGACTGTGATTGTGGATTGCAATGTAGTTGTCCATATTGTACCCGTATTTTCTATCACCTTTTGTAAACCTTCATTTTTTGTTTAGTTATAGTCGCATTTAGGAAACCACTAATATTTGAGTTTTCATGGACCATCGATCAACTTTGGTGACTACGATTGTGCATTACACTATAGTTGTGCATTTTATACACGTATTTTTTATTGCCTTTTACGAACCTTCATTTTTTATTCAGTTCTAGCCACTTTTAGGAAATCGCTTATGTTTGAGTTTTCGTGGGCCATCAATCAACTTTGGTGAATACGATTATGGATTGCACTATAGTTGTCCATTCTGTACACATATTTTCTATCACCTTAAACATGAGCGGTTTCCTAAATGTGACTATATATCAGCAAAAAATGAAGGTTCGTGAAAGGCAATTGAAAATACATGTATAAAATGTAAAACTACAATGTAATCCATAATCGTAGTCACCAAAGTTGATCAATGACCCAAAAAAACTCAAACAACTATGGTTTCCTAATTGCACCTATAACTAAAAAAATCATGAAGGTTTGTGAAAGGCGATAGAAAGTACGCATACAGGTTGGACAGCTACAGTGTCATCTACAATTGTAGACACCAAAGTTGATCGATGGCCGACGAAAACCAAAATACGAGCGGTTTACTAAATACGGCTATAACTCAACCAAAAATGAAGCTTTGTGCAAAGAGATTAAAAATATGCATACAAAATGCACAACTATTGTACAATCAACAATCATAGTTAGCAAAATTGATTGATGGCCCACAAAAAGTGAAAATCGTGCGGTTTCATAAATGCAACTATAACTCAAGAAAAAATGAACGTTTGTGAGACCTGATAGAATATAACCAAAGTCAACTATGATAGAATGCAACTATGACTTTGGATTGCAACTACAATGCAATCCAAAGTCATAGTAACCAAAGTTGATCGATCGCCCACGAAAAGTTAAACACGATCGGTTTCCTAAGAATGACATTCTCTACAAAACCCATTTCTCAGAATTTTTATAAAACAATTCAAAAAAATTGCCTCTATTACCTCTAATGCTTCTACTTTTCAAAAAATCAATCCTTTTCAAAAACAACTTATTTTTTTAAAAAATGAACGATTTGGGTTTCTAGCACATGAGCACCTATAAAACCCATCTATTTTATTTTGCAAAGAAAAATTGTTTCGTCAATTATATATTTGAGGGGTTCTTGCATGTTGGTGAAAATAAATGTATAGAATGCACACCTACAGTTTAATCCACAATCGTAGTCACCAAAGTTTATCGATGACCCACAAAAACTCAAAGACAAGCGGTTTCATAAATGCGGCTATAACTCAACAAAAAATGAGGGTTGACGAAAGGCGATAGAAAATACATGAATAGAATACAAAACTACAGTGTAATCCAGAACAATAGTCACCAAAGTTGATCTATGGACCGTGAAAAATCAAAATCGAGTGGTTTGCTAAATCGGGCTATAACTAAACAAAAAATGAAGGTTCGTGAAAGGCATTAGAAAATACAGGTATAGAATAGGCAACTATAGTGCAATCCTCAATCGTATTCACCAAAGTTGATCGATGGTTGACAAAAACTCAAACCTAAGCGGTTTCCTAAATGCAACTATAGCTCAACACAAAATGATAGAAGATAAGCTTACAGAATGGACAACTATAGTGCAATCCACATTTGTAGTCACCAAAGATGATTTATGATCCACGTAAACTGAAACAGGAGCGGTTTCCTAAATTAAGCTATAACTCAACAAAAAATGAAGCTTAATGAAAAGCGATAAAAAATAACTGTATAGATTGCACAAATATAGTGTAATCCACAAGCTTAGTCCCAAAAGTTGATTCATGGCCCACAAAAACTCATACTCGAGCGGTTCCCTAAATGCGGCTATAACTCAACAAAAAATGGAGGTTTGTGAAAGGCGATAGAAAATAGACATAAAAAATGGACAAATACAATGCAATCCAATATCCTAGTCACCAAAGTTAATTGTAGTCACCAAACTTGATCGATGACCTACAAAAATTCAAACACGGTAGTTTTCCTAAATGCAGCTATAACTCAAAAAAACAAAAGGTTCAGGAAAGCCATTTAAAAATATGTGTATACAATGCACAACTACAGTACAATCCACAATTATATTCACCAAAGTTGATTGATGGCCCACAAAAACTCAAACATGAGCAGTTTCCTAAATGTGGCTATAACTCAACAAAAAATGAAGGTTCACGAAAGGCGACATAAAATATGCGTACAAAATGAACAACTACAACCCAATCCAATATCATAGTTACCAAAGTTGATCGATGGCCCACGAAAACTCAAACACGATCAGTTTCCTTTAGTGTGACAATAAATTAATGAAAAATGTAGGTTCGCGAAAGGCAATAGAAAATATTTGTAGAGAATGCACAACTATAGTGTTATCCAGAAGCGTAGTCACCAAAGTTGATTGATGGTCCATGAAAACTAAAACACCAGTGGTTTCCTAAGAGCAGCTATAACTCAATGAAAAATGAAGGTCGACGAAAGTTGATTGAAAATACGAGTATAGAATGCACAACTACAGTGTAACCCACAATCGTAGTCACAAAAATTGATCGATGGCCCATGAAACCTCAAACCCAAACGTTTTCCTAAATGTGCCTATAACACAAAAAAAAGTGAAGGTTCATGAAAGGCAATTAAAAATATGCATACAAAATTTGCAACTGTTGTACAATCCACAATCGTAGTCACCAAAGTTTATTGATGGTCCAAATAAACTCAAACATGAGTGGTTTCCTAAATGCGGCTGTAATTCAATAAAAAATGAAGGTTCATGAAAGGCACTAGAATATATACATATAGAATGCAAAACTGAAGTGTAATCCACAATCGTAGTCACCAAAGTTGATTGATGCTCCATAAAAACATAAACATAATCGGTTTCCTAAATGCGGCTATAACTCAACAAAAAATGAAGGTTCGAGAAAGGCAATAGAAAATACGCATATAGCATGCACAACTATAGTGTAGTCCACAAGAATAGTCACAAAAGTTGATCGATGGCCCACAAAACCTCAAACACAAGAGGTTTCCTAAATACAGCTATAACTCAGCAAAAAAGGAAGGTTCGCGAAAGGCGATAGAGAATATGCTTATAGATTGGACAACAATAGTGCAATCCACAATCGTAGTCACGAAAGTTGATCGATGGCCCATGAAAACTCAAACACAAGTAATCTCCTAAACACAGCTATAACTCAACAAAAAATGAAGGTTCATGAAAGGCGATGGATAATACCTGTATAGAATACACAACTACAATATAATCAACAAGTGTAGTCACTAGAGTTGATCGATAGCTCACAAAAACTCAAACACAAGCGGTTAAGGCGATAAAAAATAAGCATACAAAATGGAAAACTATAGTGCAATCCACAATTGTAGTCACCAAAGTTGATTGATGGCCCATGAAAACTCAAACTTTAACAATTTCCTAAATGCGGCTATAACTCAACAAAAAATGAAGGTTCGTGAAAGGAAATAGAAAACATGAATACATAATGGACAACTAAAGTGCAATCCACAATCGTAGTCAACAACGTTGATCGATCGCCTACAAAAATTCAAATGCAAGCGGTTTGCTAAATGTGGCTGTAACTCAACGACAACTGAAGTTTCGACAAAGGGGACAAAAACTACATGTATAGAATTTACAACTATAGTGTAATCCACAATCACACTCACTAAAGTAGATCGATGGCCCATGAAAACTCAAAATTAAGCGGTTTCATAAATGCAGCTGTGACTCAACAAAAAATAAAGGTTCGCAAAAGGCAATAGAAAATACGTGTGCAGAACAGACAACTATAGTGCAATCCACAATAGTAGTCACCAAAGTTCATTGATGGCCTACGAAAACTCAATCACGAGCGGTTTCCTTTAGTGGGGCTATAAATAAATGAAAAATGAAGGTTTGCGAAAGCCAATAGCAAATGCACGTATAGAATGTACAACTACAATGTAGTCGAAAAGCGTAGTAACCAAAGTTGATCGATGGCCCACGAAAACTCAATCTTGGTGGTTCCTTAAATGCGGCTGTAACTCAACAAACGATATAGGTTCACGAAAGGCAATAGATAGTGCACGTACAAAATGGACAAGTACAGTGCAATCCACAATCATAGTCACCAAAGTTGATCGATGACCCACGAAAACTCAAAGTACAACAGTTTCCTAAATGCGGCAATAACTCAATGAAAAATGAAGGCTTTTGAAAGGCGATAGAAAATACGCATATAGAATGCACAACTATAGTGTAATCCACAAGCGTAGTCCCCAAATTTGATTGATGTACCACGAAAACTCAAACACGAGTGGTTTCCTATGTGCGGCTATAACTCAACAAAAAATTAAGGTTCGCGGAAGGTGATAGAAAATACGCGTATAGAAGGCACACTATAGTGTAATCCACAATCGTAGTGACCAAAGTTGATCGATGGCCCACGAAAACTCAAACACGAGCGGTTTCCTAAGTCCAGCTATAACTCAACGAAAAATGAAGGTTCACGAAATGCAATTGAAAATACACGTCTAGAATGCATAGCTACAATGTAATCCACAATAACTCAAAAAAAATTGAATTTCACAAAAGGGATAGAAAATACAGTATAGAATTAAAAACTACGATTATGGATTACACTATAGTTGTGCACTCTTTATGTGTATTTTTTACCGCCTTTCGCGAACTTGCATTTTTCATTGAGTTATAGCCACATTTAGGAAACCGTTCTTATTTAAGTTTTTGTGGGCCATCTACCAACTTTGGTGACTATAGTTGTGGATTACAATGTGTTATGCATTCTATATGCATATTTTGTTTTGCCTATCACGAACCTTCATTTTTTGTTGAGTTATAGTACCATTTTGGAAACCACTCGTGTTTGAGTTTTTGTGAACCATTTATAAACTTTGGTTACTACGCTTGTGGATTACACTATAATTGTCCATTATGTACATGTATTTTCTATCACCTTTCATGAGCCTTCATTTTTTGTTGAGTTATAGCCGCATTTACGAAACCGCTCATGTTTGAGTTTCTGTAGGCCATCGATCAACTTTGGTGACTATGATTGTGGATTACACTTCAGTTGTGCATTATATACGTGTATTTTATATTGCCTTTCGTGAACATCAATTTTTTGTTGAGTTATAGCCGCAATTAGGAAATTGTTTGTGTTTGAGTTTTTATGAGCCAATGATCAACTTTGGTGATTATGATTGTGGATTGCACTGTAGTTGTCCATTATGTTTGCATATTTTCTATTGCCTTTCGCAAACCTTATGTTTTTATTGAGTTATAGCCGGATTCACGAAACTACTCGAGTTGAGTTTTTGTGTGCCATCAATCAACTTTGGTGACTACGCTTGTGAATTACACTGTAGTTGTGCATTCTATACACATATTTTCTATTGCCTTTCATGAACCTTCATTTTTTGGTGAGTTATAGTCGCTTTTAGGAAACCGCCCGAGTCCGAACTCTTTCAGGGCTGTCGATCAACTTTCATGGCCACAATTGTGGATTGCATTTTAGTTGTCTATTTTGTACACGTATTTTCTATCGTATCAACTTTGGTGACTACGATTGTGGATTACATTCTAGTTGCGCATTCTATACGTATATTCTATCGCCTTTCATGATCCTTCATTTATCTTTGAGTTATAGCTACACTTAGGAAACTGCCCATGTTTGAGTTTTCGTGGGCCATTGTTCAACTTTGGTGACTACAATATTGGATTGCACTCTAGTTGTCCATTCTGAATGTGTATTTTCTATCGGCTTTCGCGAACCTTCAGTTTTTGTTAAGGTATAACAGCATTTAAGAAACCAATCGTGTTTGAGTTTTCGTAATCATCAATCAACTTTGGTGACTACTTATGTGCGGTGCACTGTAGTTGTCCATTTTGTACATGTATTTTCTATCACTTTTTGTGAACATTCATTTTTTGTTGAGTTATAGTCGCGTTTAGGAAAACGCTCATGTTTGAGTTTTCATGGGCCATCGATCAACTTTGGTTACTACGATTGTGGATTGCACTGTAGTTCCCCATTTTGTATGTGTATTTTCTATTGCCTTTCGCGAACCTTCATTTTTTGTTGAGTTATAGCCACGTTTATGAAACTGTTTGTCTTTGAGTTTTTGTGGTCATCCTTAAAGTTTAGTGACGATGATTGTGGATTACATTATAGGTGTGCATTCTATACACGTATTTTCACCAACATGCAAGGACCCCTCAAAAATAGAATTGACGAAACAATTTTTTTTGGAAAAATTGAAGTATCAGTTTTATAGGTGCTCGTGAGCTTAAGAGACCCAGATCGTTCATTTTTGAAAAAATAAGTTGTTGTTAGCAAAGAGAAATTTTTAAAAAGTAGAAGTAGTAGAGGTAATAGAGTCAATTTTTTTGAATCTTTTTGTGAAAAGTCTGAGACATTAGTTTTGCAGAGAATGTTGTACATTCTTAGTAGAACCAGATCATCCTTTTGTCAAAAAACTAAGTTTTCACAAACATGCAAGAACCCCTCAAAAATAGAATCTACGAAACATCTTATTTTGGGAAAATTGAAATACGTGTTTTATAGGTCCTCGTGTGCTCAAGAAACCTTGATCATCCATTTTTTGAAAAAGGTAGATGTTTTTGAAAAGTAGAAGCAATAGAGGTAAAAAGAGGAAAAAAATTTTAAATTTTTTTTTATGAAAAATCTGAGAAATGGGTTTTATAGAGAATGTCTTTCTAAGTAGACCCAGATTGTCCTTTTTTCTGAAAAACTAATTCTTCACCAACATACATGAACCCCTCAAAAATAAATATGTTGTTCTTAAAAAAGATAGATTTATTTAAAAGGTAGAAGCAGTAGAGGTAACAAAGGCAAATTTTTTTAATCTTTTTATGAAAAATTTGAGAAATGGGTTTTCTAGAGAATGTCTTTCTAAGTAAACCCAGATTGTCCTTTTTTTTTGAAAAACTAATTTTCACTAACATGCATCAACCCCTCAAAAATAAAATCTAGGAAACAATTTTTTTTTGCAAAAATCAAAATTTGGGTTTTATAGGTGCTCGTATGTTAGACCCAGATCGTCTGTTTTTTGCAAAAATAAGTTGATTTTGAAAATGATAGATTTTTTTGAGATGTAGAAGTAGTAGAGGTAACAGAGGAAATTTTTTTGAATCTTTTTATGAAATATCTGAGAAATGGGTTTTGTAGATAATGTCGTTCTGAGTAGACTTAGTTCGTCCTTTTCTCGAAAAACTAATTTTCCACCAACCTAAAAGAACCCCTCAAAAATAGAATCTATGAAACAATTTTTTTTGGAAAATCAAAAATATAGGTTTTATAGGTGTTCGTGTGCTAAAGAGACCTAGATCGTCCGATTTTTGAAGAAATAAGTTGTTTTTCAAAAAGATAGACTTTTCTAAAAAGTAGAAGCAGTAGAGGTAATAAATTCAATTTTTTTCAATTTTATTATGAAAAATATGAGAAATAGGTTTTGTAGAGAATGTCGTTCTAAGTAGATCCAAATCGTCCTTTTTTCAAAAAACTAATTTTTCACCAACATGCAAAAACTCCTCAAAAATAGAATCTACGAAACAATTTTTTTTAGCAAAATCGAAATATGGGTTATATAGGTGCTTGTGTTTTCAAAAGACACTAATCGTCCATTTTTTGAAAAAATTAGTTATTTTTGAAAAAGATAGACTTTTGTGAATAGTAGAAGTAGTAGAGGTAACAGAGGATTTTTTTTTTAATCTTTTTATGGAAAATCATAGAAATGGGTTTTGTAGAGAATGTCATTCTGAGTAGACCCAGAACGTGATTTTTTCGAAAAACCTATTTTTCACCAATTTGCAAGAAATCCTCAAAAATAGAATCTAGGAAACAATTTTTTTTGGGAAAATTGAAAATATTGGTTATATACGTGCTCGTGTGTTGAAGAGATGAAAATCATCTATGTTTTGAAAAAATAAAATTTTCTTGAAAAAGATAGATTTTTTTTTAAAAGTACAAGCAATAGAGGAAAATTTTGTCAATATTATTTATGAAAAACCTAAGAAATGGGTTTGTTAGAGAATGTCGTTCTGAGTAGACCCATATTGTCCTTTTTTAGAAAAATCTTTTTTTTCATCAACATGCAAGAACCCCTCAAAAATAGAATCTATGAAACAATATTTTTTGGGAAAATCAACATTTTTTACTACGACTGTCAATTACACTCTAGTTATAGTCACCAAACTTGATTGATGGTGCACAAAATCTCAAACACGACCTGTTTGCCAAGTGCGGATATAACTCAACAAAAAAATGAAGGTTACCGAAAGGTGATAGAAAATACGTGTACAAATTGGATAGCTACAGTGTAATCCACAAGCGTAGTCACCAAATTTAATCGATGGCCCACAAAAACACAAACACAAGCGGTTCCCCAAATGCGGCTATAACTCAACAAAAAATTGAGGTTCGCGGAAGCCAATAGAAAATACGCGTACAAATTGGACAACTATAGTGCAATCCACAATTGAAGTCACCAAAGTTAATTGATGGCCCACGAAAACTCAAAGACGAGTGGTTTCCTAAGTGCAACTATAACTCAACCAAAAATGAAGGTTCGTGAAAGGTGATAGAAAATACACATATAGAATATACAACTACAGTGTAATCCACAATCGTAGTCACCAAAGTTGACCGATGGCCCACAAAAACTGAAACATGAGAATTACGGAAGGCGATAGAAATTATGTGTACATAATGGACAACTATAGTGAAAATCCACAATAATAGTCAACAAAGTTGATCGATGGCCCACGAAAACTCAAACATGAGCTATTTCCTAAATGCAGTTATAACTCAAAAAAAAATGAAGGTTCACGAAAGGTGATAGAAAATACACGTATAAAATGCACAACCACAGTGTAATCCACAAGCGTAGTCATCAAAGTTGATCGATGGCACACGAAAACTTAAATTCAAGTAGTCTCCTAAATTTGGTATAACTCAACAAAAAATGAAGGTTTGTGAAAGGCGATAGAAAATATGCGTACAAAATGGACAACTACAGTGTAATCCAAAATCGTAGTCACCAAAGTTGATCAATGGCCCACTAAAACTCAAACACAAGCCTTTTCCTATATGTGGCTATAAGTCAAAAAAAGATGAAGGTTCATGAAAGGTGATTAAAAATATGCATATATAATGGACAACTATAGTACAATCCATAATCATAGTCACCAAAGTTGATCGATGGCCCACAAAAACTCAAACATGAGCAGTTTCCTCAATGCGGCTATAACTCAGCAAAAAATGAAAGTTCACGAAAGGCGATAGAAAATACGTGTATAGAATGCACAACTATCGTGTAATCCACAATCGTAGTTACCAAAGTTGATCGATGGCCCACAAAATCTCACACACAGGCGATTTCCTAAATGCAGCTATAACTCAACAAAAAATGAAGGTTTGGGAAAGGCTATAGAAAATACGCATATAGAATGCAAAACTAGAGTGTAATACACAAGTGTAGTCACCAGAATTCATCTATGGCCCACAAAAACTGAAACATGAGAGTTTTCCTAAATGCAGCTATAATTGAACAAAAAATGGAGGTTCGTGAAAGGCTATAGAAAATTAACGGTCACAATGGACAAGTTCAATGCAATCCATAATTGTAGTCACCAAAGTTGATCGATGGCACGCGTATTTTCTATCGCCTTTTGTGATCTTTCAACAAAAAAGGAAGGTTCAGTAAAGGCGATAGAAAATACAAGTATAGAATGCACAACTATAGTGTATTTCAATATCGTAGTCACCAAAGTTGATCGATAGGCCACGAAAACTTAGACACAAGCGTTTTCCTAAATGCGGTTATAACTCAACAAAAAATAAAGGTTCACTATCTGCGATCGAAAATACGTGTATAGAATGCACAACTACAGTGTAATCCATAATCGTAGTCACCAAAGTTGATCGATAGCCCACGAAAACTCAATCTGAAACAGTTTACTAAATGCGACTATAACTCAACAAAAAATGAATGTTCACGAAAGGTGATAGAAAATACGCGTATAGAATGCACAAGTATAGTGTAATTCACAATAGTATTCACCAAAGTTGATCAATGGCCCATGAAAACTCAAACACGAGTGGTTTCATAAGTGCGGCTATATAAGTCAACGAAAAATGAAGGTTTCCAAAAGGCGATAGAGAATACACTTACATAATGCACAACTATAGTGTAATCCACAATCGTAGTCATTAAAGTAGATCGATGGCCCATGAAATCTCAAACACGAGCAGTTTCCTAAATACGGTTCTAACTCAACAAAAAAATTAAGGTTCGCGAAAGATGATATTTACATGTATAAAATGCACAACTACATAGTAATCCACAATCGTAGTCACCAAAGTTTATCGATGGTCAACAAAAATTCAAATATGAGCAGTTTCCTAAATGTGGCTACAACTCAACAAAAAATGAAGGTTCGTGAAAGGCGATAGAAAGTATGCGTATAGAATGCACAATTATAGTCTAATCCACAATCGTAGTCACCAATGTTGATCGATGGCCCAAGAAAACTCAAACACGAGTGGTTTCCTAAGTCTAGCTGTAACTCGTTGAAAAATGAAGGTTCGCGAAAGGCGATAAAAAATATGCATATAGAATGCACAACTACAGTGTAATCGAGAATCATAGTCACCAAAGTTGATCATGGCCCACGAAAACTCAAACGCAAGCGGTTTTTGAAATGCAGCTATAAATCAACAAAAAATGAAGTTTCTCGAAAGGTGATAGAAAATACATATACATAATCGAGTACTAAAGTGCAATCACCAAATTGCAGTCACCAAAGTTTATCAACAGCCCATGAAAACTTGAACATGAGCGTTTTCCTAAATGCTGCTATAACTCAACAAAAAATGAAGGTTCATGAGAGGCGATTAAAAATATACACTGTAGTTTTTCATTCTATACACATATTTTCTATCGCTTTTCGCGAACCTTCATTTTTTTGAAAAGTGGAAGCAATTGGGGTAACAGAGGCAAATGTTTTGCATGTTTTTATGAAAAATCTGAGAAATGGGTTTTGTACAGAATGCTATTCTGATTAGACACTGATCATCATTTTTTCGCAAAGCAAATTTTTCACCAACATGTAAGAATCCCTCAAAAATGGAACCTAGGAAACAATTTTTTTGGGAAAATAAAAAATATGGGTTTTATAGGTGCTCATGTGCTCAAGAGACCCAGATCGTCTGTTTTTTGAAAAAGAGATGTTTTTGAAAAGTAGAAGCAGTAGATGTAACAGAGACAATTTATTTGGATCTTTTTATGAAAAATCTGTGAAATGGGTTTTGAGGAGAATGTCGTTCTGAGTAGACCCAGATCATTGTTTTTTGAAAAACTAATGTTTTGCCAACATGCAAGAACCCATCAAAAATAGAATCTACGAAACAATTTTTTTTTTGGAAAATCGAAATAGGTGTTTTATAGGTGCTCGTGTGCTCAAGATACCTTGATTGTCTTTTTTTTTTAAGTTGTTCTTGAAAAAAATATTTTTTTCTGATAAAGAGAAGCAGTAGAGGAAACAGAGGCAAATTTTTGAATATTTTTATGAAAAATCTGAGAAATGGGTTCTGTAGAGAATGTCGTTCTGAGAAGACCAAGATTGTCTTTTTTTCGAAAAACTAATTTTTCACCAACATGCAACAACCCTCAAAAATAAAATCTAGGAAACAATTTTTCTTCGGAAAATTGAAAATATGGGTTTTATAGCATGTGCTAAAAGACCCAGATCATCCATTTTCTGAAAGAAAAAAAATTACTTCAAAAAGATAGATGTTTTTGAAAAGTAGAAGCAGTAGAGATAACAGAGAAATTTTTTTTGAATCTTATTATCAAAAATTTTATGAATGGGTTGTGTACAGAATGTTGTTCTAAGTAGACCCAAATGTCCTTTTTTCGAAAAACTAATTTTTCACCAACATGCAAGAAACCCTCAAAAAGAGACCCAGATTTTCATTCTGAGTAGACCCAGATTGTCCTTTTTTCAAAAAATTATTTTTTCACCAACATGCAAAAACCTCTCAAGAATCGAATCTATGAAACAATTTTATTTGAGAAAATCAAAAATATGGGTTTCATAGGTGCTTGAGAGCTAAAAAGACCCAGATCATCCATTTTTTATTTAAATAAGTTATTTTTGAAAACGATTGATTTTTTTGAAAAGTATAAGCAATAGAGGTAACAAAGGCAATTTTTTTGAATCTTTTTATAAAAAATCTGAGAAATGGGTTTTCTAGAGAATATTGTTCTGAATATCTTTTTGTTGAGTTATAGCCGCATTTAGGAAAATGCTCGTGTTTGATTTTTCGATGGCCATCGATCAACCTGGTGACTATGATTGTGGATTACATTGTAGTTGTGTGTTGTGTACACGTATTTTCTATTGCCTTTTGTGAACCTTCATTTTTTGTTCAGTTTTATCCGTATTTAGGAAACCGCTCGTGTTTGAGTTTTTGTGGGTCACTGACAATTTTTTCTTGACTTATAGCCGCATTTAAGAAATCGCTCGTGTTTGATTTGTTGTGGTCCATCAATCAACTTTGGGGACTATGATTATGGATTAGAATGTAGTTGTATTGTAGTTGTGCATTATGTATGCATATTTTTAATTCGCTCTTAGGAACATTCATTTTTTTTTTAGTTATAGCCGCATTTAGGAAAACACTCGTATTTAAGTATTCGTGCCACCAAGAATCGAAAATATGGGTTTCATAGGTGCTCGAGAGCTAAAGAGAACCCAGATCATCCATTTTTTTTTAAATAAGTTGTTCTTGAAAAAGATTGGTTTTTTTGAAAAGTAGAAGCAATAGAGGTAACAAAGGCAATTATTTTGAATCTTTTTATGAAAAATCTGAGAAATGGGTTTTCTAGAGAATATCGTTCTGAATAGACCTAGATCGAACTTTCTACAAAAAACTTATTTTTCACCAACATGCAAGAACTCTTCAAGAATAGAATCTACGAAACAATTTTTTTTGGAAAAATAAAATATATGGGTTTTATAGCTAATTGTGTGCTAAAGAGATCGAGATCTTCCGTTCTTTGAAAAAAATAAGATGTTTTTAAAAAAGATAGATATTTTTGAAAAGTAAAAACAGTAGAGGTAACTAAGACAATTTTTTTGAATCTTTTTATGAAAAATCTGAGAAATGGGTTTTCTAGACAATGTCGTTCTGAGTAGACCCAAATCGTCCTTTTTTTGAAAAACTAATTTTTAACCAACATACAAGAACCCCTCAAAAATAGAATCTACGAAACAATTTTTTTGGGAAAATCAAAAGTATGGGTTTATAGACGCTTGTGTGCTGACGAGATTTAGATTCTCTAATTTTTGAAAAATTAGTAGTTCTTGAGAAAGATTTTTTTGAAAAGAAGAAGCAGTAGAGGTAACAGAGGCCAATTTTTTGAATCTTTTTATGAAAAATTTGAGAAATGGGTTTTGTAGAGAATGTTCTTCTAAGTAAATCCATATCGTCCGTATTCCAAAAAACTAAATTTTCACCAACATGCAAGAACCCCTCAAAAATAGAATCCACTAAACAATTTTTTTTGGGAAAATTAGAATATAGTTTTTATAGGTGCTCGTGTGCTCAAGAGACCCTAATCGTCCAGTATTTGACAAAATAAGTTGTTCTTGAAAAAGATTAATTTTTTTGAGAAGTGGAAGCGGTAGAGGTAACAAAGGAAATTTTTTTCAATATTTTTATGAAAATTTGAGAAATGGGTTTTGTACATAATGTCGTTCTGAATAGACCCAGATGGTCCTTTTTTTGAAAAACTATTTTTTCACCAACATGCAAGAATACCTCAAAAATAGAATCCATGAAACAATTTTTTTTTTTGGAAAATCAAAATATGGGCTTTATAGGTGCTCTAGGGGAGAAGACCTAGTAGCTACCACCCATTGAATAACCACCACCTCCATGCTCACTCCACCCCCCAAAAAAAATTTAGACTTTGATCCACTAAAAAACTTTTTATGAACAAATAGAAAATTACAACAACACCAATAGCTGCTCATAACAAAATGATAAACTCACCAATCATAGTACACAGCTAAACATGCCTTTGCATTTATAAAAGAAGTCAACTTGCACATAAAAAGGCTCATTTACAATTTCATTTAAATCATTTACTGTTACAATTACCCCCACTTGCAAATGTTTGTCCCTCACTACATTTTATATTTACAAGTATACATGCACAGCTAATGGTGCTTTATATGACATAATCACAATCTCCTTTTAACTATATGGGATTTGAAATGCACAGTCTTTCACACACTCCTTGGCAGCTATATGTATTTATTTCATTTCCTGTAGGTACCTGCACAATTAAATATGTAAGGCTCCCCAAATAAACATCAAATCCAAATGTAATGCAAAATTCAGTCATATCATCTTTAAAAACCTACGTAACTTGCAGCTTCAAATTCAAATGCTCAAACAAATTCAAATTTCAAACACAACAACCAAATTGAATGCATTCAATTGTCAGATTCAAATTCCTAAATAAGAGGGGGAAAGTAGCTAGCGACATTCACAATTGCATGTTATTCTCTGCAAAGTTGAAAGCAACGACAAAGATTTTCTGCACATTCCTCTACACATTCCTCTACACATTCCTCTGATATCCCAAGTCTCAGATAGGTACTTATAGTTATTTTCATTTATGCAGTGTCTTCTTACTTTATACATTCTAGCATTTGTTAAAAAATTTCTACTTTGCATTGCACATACAGTAGGCTAGCATACATATATTTGTCATTTTACATTACGTGTCTCTTGTTTATTCAGCAAATCGATGTATATGTGTGTATCCTTTGCCTATCCATTGAAAATGCAAACAATGATACCTATATTTATATTTGTGTGTTTTTGCTCATTTGTCATTTACTTCAGTGTTTAAATCAAGGTTTATATTTGTCATTTATTTTTTCTTATATGTGTTACCTATTTATATTTGTTTATTTTTGGTCATTTGTCAGGGTTTTTAATATGTATATGTGTATATATATATATACATGCATTTAATATGTGTATTATGTATTTAAAAACATATACACATATATACAAATACATATATACATGTATATATGTATGTATGTACATAGACAAACACACATATATACGTCTATTACTCTGTTTAAATACATTTCATTTTGCTTTCCAATACAATAGCCTAGCATTAGTTTATATTTTTCTACTTCCCATTGCACATACAGCAGGCTAGCATACATATATTTGTCATTTTACATTCTGTGTCTCTTGTTCATTCAGCAAATCGATGTATATGTCTATCCTTTGCCTATCCTTTTAAAATGCAAACAATGGTACTAGTTAATCATTTTCTTCTACATCTTTCACGACCCATGAAGGATTTATTCGATGAATGAAAAATTATTATTGCTTGTTTATGAAATAAATCATTCCTCTTACACTCCTTTTCCCACATTGAATTTATGTATGTATGTATGTATGTATGCAACTTCATACATACATACATATATATGTATATATGTATGCATGTATGCACATACATACATACATATATATATATATATATATACATATGTATGTATATATGTATGTATGTACGTATGCACATACATACATACATACCCTAAAAAAAATGTGAATTTGGTTTTCTTTTGTGCTTAAATGATTAAATACGACCTGGTAAAGTCGACTGTCTCATGATTTTGTCTCCAGAAATGATCAAGAATTTCGTGGGTTTGAACACATGTCTATAAAAAACCCATGTCACTTTGGGCATAAATCGACAAACCCATTAAAAATAAATATGTATTTTTCAAAACCGTTGCATGGTTTTTTCCAAATTCGTGTGCTTAATGAATTAATCTCATGAAACCCTTGCCTGGAATATTCTGTATCTATCTGAAAACACACTTCTGTATTCGTGCGAGTGAGGAATTATTATTATGAAACCCTTGGTTAATTTCTTGTGCTCTTTTTTGAAAACCCAAGTCTATACAATGTGCTTTGAACATTGATATATATACATACATATATCTATGTATATATAGATATATATATATGTATATGTACAGATATATGCATACATGTAACTATGTAATTATATGTATCCACAGATACATGTATACATATAAATACATCTATATCTACATATATATATGTAAACCCAAATTAAATGATGCAAAAGAATCGAATACCCAACAAATAAAATAGTAGTCATATGCTTTAATAAGACCCTAATTGGGGTGTAATGTGTTTGGTGTCTAGTGCTTTAGTAAGGAGATTAATATGTAGGAGTGATTTTTAATGGGCACCAAAATGATTTTATAAGGTGCTAACCTGAATTAGACCCATTGACTTTTGAACAGATTTGAATGATAAAATAGATCTGTTTTCTATTTTGCAAAGTTTATACCTGTGTTTTGTAATTATATCTGTGTTTTGCAATGTTTATACATTGTTTTTCTGACACTTGATCACTTACAATGTACAAGATCATTGACAATCATGGCACCAAGGTAGAAGAGGAAAAGATCAGGTGGGAGGCGCTTGAATAGAGTACCTCATGGAGTGACATTCAATGTTCTAGATGTTGATGAAGAGCCAACAGTGAACATGGATGAGGAAGTTATTTCTGAAAATGCAGAACAGACCAATGAAAATGATGGTTTTGAACCTACTGTTCATAATACTGACGTAGAAATTGAACCACCATCTGCTGACCAAGTGACAATCCCATATTGGTGCATGAAAAGTTGGTCTATGCATGACATGGAAAAATCCATTGCAAATGTTGAGGACCATCGAATGTCAATCAGAGGTTTAGTGATCAAATGGGGAATCTCGCCTAGCAGTTTGCGGTCATGGCTCAATGGTGTGACATCCACAAAAAAGAGGGGGCCACCAACAATCCCGACTAACGTAGAAGAAGCTGAAATTGTGCAATGGTGTAAAGATATGGCTAATATTGGCCATGGCCTTCAAGTGTCACAGCTTAAGTCAACGGTGGCCCACATGGTTGGAGTGAGGCCTAACCCATTCACAAATGGGATACCAGGGAGGTCATGGTGGGTTGGATTTCATCAAAGGCATCCTGATCTGACAATTCGAACACCCGAAGGAGTGGACATAGATTGAGCTATAATGCTGCGACCCGAAATAGTTTCTTCATTCTATGATAATTTGGAGGAGTTGTAAAACAAACATAATTATGGGCCCAACAACATATGGAACTTCGATGAAACAGGTGTGCAAGCTGGCAGAAATTGTGCAATGAGAGTTATTGCAAAAATAGGGACGAAATGTGTTCCACAATTAATTGCTAAAAGCAAAGAATGGATCACTGTTCTAGCTTGTGTTAGTGCAGCAGGTCAAGCTATACCTGGTTACTATTTATTCAAGTCCAAAAGGAACATTAAAAACTATATTGTTAACTGTGAGCCAAGGGCATGCATGGCAATCCAAGAGCATGCTTGGATGACCAAAGAATTATTTGTGGCATGGTTAAAACACTTCGCAAAAAATGTCCCAGGAGGTGTGTCACCAACCAACAGAAAGCTTCTAATCTTTGACGGTCATGGCAGCCATGTGGCATTCAAAACGGTCGAAGAAGCAAAGACTATGGGAATAGATTTGCTCACACTTCCAGCACATTGCAGCCACAAATTGCAGCCCCTTGATGTTAGTGTGTTCTCACCATTTAAGAACTACTTCGAACAGTAAAGGACTTTATGGCTCTCTAAAAATCCTCAACTTGACATTGGAAGGGAAGAGTTGGCAACACTTGCCAGCAAAGCTTTTGCACAAGCTTTTACTCCTAATAACATTGCAAGTGGTTTTAGAAAAATAGATATTTGGCCATTAGATCGACATGCACTTGACTTGGATATGGGGCCAAGCCAAGTTTTCATGGTTGAAGAGGAAGGAACGACATTGGGAACAGAAACTGAGGGTGATACAGCTGATGAAGAGGCACAGTTCATGGCAGCGGAGACTTGTTTGAGGATAGGAGGTTGGAATGAGGAACAAATTGGACAGTTTGTGGAAACCTTTTCTGCAAACATTCCCCCAAATCCAGAAAACATTGAGACAACAGAAATTGAACAAGAACTAGCAGTTGAATCATGTAATCAGGCAGCTGAAAATGAAGAGAGTCTGAATCTGCCATCTGAATTTCAAGATGCAGCTTTGAACCTAGGGGTGTATCTCAATTTCACTCAAGTGGATGAAGGGTTGTCCATGCCATCACCACCGAATGTTGATCCTGAAGATGTCATCCATTACTTCTCAACTGGGAGAAATTGGGAAGCTGAAAATGATGAAGAGGATGGACTCGATGGTAATGACTCAAGTGATGAAGAGGCTGACTATGTGCCATGCACACAAGTCAATGATCAGCAACCAGCAGGCAACATAAGCACTTTTTTGCAACTCCCAATGCAACGAGTGCACCAATCATCTAACAGAGGTCGCAATGGGGTCCTACGCTTTAGTAGGCAGTCTCAAAATTTGACATTGGATGATTTCTTCAATTTGCTAAATGAACAAAAGGCACAAAAGCAAAGAGACCAAGAATTGTAGCAAAGGAAAAGGGAGCAAATGGTTAAAAGGAAGGTAGAAAGAGAAGCAATCCTCACACAGAGGGAGGCAAACAGATTGGAGCATGTTGCAAAAAAACAAAAAATTGCAGAGGAGAAACTGAGGCAGCAACATGAAAAGGAGCTTCAAAGGGAGCAAGCAAAGATTGCTAGACAGTTGAAGGAAAACCAAAAGAAGGCGGAAAGAGCAGAAAGAAGCAGAAGTAAGAGTACTCCTACAACTCCTCTTCCAAGTCAACATCCAATTTTAAGGGACATGATTAACATTTTGTCTCCAGCCTTTGCAGCTCTTAGCAGCCTACAAAATGGGTCTTCTGAAGGCTGCTCTCCACAGTTACAACTAACTCCAAAGGCAAATCATGCATTGCTTGCTTGTATAGCAAGTGCCATACAGAACAATCCGCAGTCCTTAACATCTTCTCCAGTTGACGCGGAGTCATTTGACCCCCAAGGACACACCACTTCATAATCAGATCTGTGGATGTCTGATTAGGATTTTTTGTTGTCAACTTTTTGACCTCGAAGTGTGCTAGAGTGTTTTTTGTAAAACTGAATGCTAGTCTATTGTATTGGACAGCCAAAGGATACTAGTTTGTTGTATTGGACAGCCAAAGGATACTAGTGTCTAATTTTGTAGTACTAAATGGTAGTCTGTTCTCAAATTATCTAATTCGATGTGTTCCAATGTGTTTTTTGTATATATGAAGACTCCTTGTCTTCTTTCCAAGTTAATGATCTATGCTTTTGTGATTCAAAATCAGTTTTGTGTTTGTTGTATTCATCTATCATTGATGTGATTTAAAAATATGACTCACTAGTCTATTCAAGTTCTATGTTTTCTAAATAATGCATTTGGTAAAAGTTGAAAACATTATAATTCAAACTTTGTATTTTTCCTTACATCACACTATTTGAAAATTCTAACTTAATAATTCAATAAGTTTCTATGTATTTTCTCACATCAATTTATTTTGAAAATTCTAACTTCACATATGTGTTTGTTTGTTGTATGGATATATATATAACTATACATCTATATGTAGCATATCAATAAATTGTAAATGTAAGTGTAAGTGGAAATCAATCTAATTCTAAATTGTAAGTTTACAATGAATAAGTAAATCCCACCATATATCAAATCCCATTGTTTAGGTTCATGAATGAACATCATAAGAAAAAAGAACATCATAAATGAACACAATGTCTACCAGGTCACAGCCAAAGTAAACTCTTGAAAGACTTGACCTGAAATGTCATCATGCAAATTGACTTGCTCTTTACAACCTCCCTAGTTGTGTATACATGCATACATATATATAAATATATATATATATATATATATATATATATATGTATGTATGTACGTATATACATACATACATACATACATACATACATACATACATACATATATGTATACACAACTAAGTATATGCATACATATAACTATACATGTATATGCAACATATCCATAAATTAATCTATTTGAAATTATAAATTTTTGAACACATACACTTGGATATCAATCTAATTGTAAATTGTAAATGTAATTTTACAATGAATAATAAAAATGAATATTATAAATGAACACAATGTTTATCGGGTCACAGCCAAAGTAAAGTCTTGAAAGACTTTACCTGAAATGTAATCTTACAATTTGACATGCTCTTCACAACCTCCTAGCCATTTGACATGCCTGCCACAACAAACAAATATAATACAACAAACAAACATGGACAATAGTTATTGAAATAAATAAAAAGATATACTAGTTAGTAAAAAATATAGAACAATAATTGAAACTTAGAACAATTTGAACAAAAAATCCTTAATTATTTGGTGTGTTGACAAACACAATTACCAAACTGCCCACCATGAACATTGTTGCACCACCTCTCCTTGTTCTCCCATGCCTGCAAGAAAAGATTTACAACCACGGGTAGTCACAACCGAGGCTAGTAACATACAAACATCATATGACCTTTGAAATAATGCATGTACAACAACACATAATTAATCAAGTTCAATTGTGAATATAGTAGTAGAGGAGAAAATTTGTGAATGCCACTGGCTGCTATCCCTCTTATTTAGAAATTTGAATCTGACAATTGAATGCATTCAATTTGATTGTTGTGTTTGAAATATGAATTTTTATAGCATTTGAATTTGTAGCTGCCACTTACGTAGGTTTTTAGAGATGATATGACTGAATTCTGCACTATATTTGGATTCGATGTTCATTTGGGAAGCCTTATATATCTGTGATTTTTTGCAGGTTTGCATGCATGCATAGAGTCATAGAAACATAAGCATACATGCATGTATTCATAGAAACATAAGCATACATGCATGTATTCATATAAACATATACATACATATAAATTGCAGAAAATTAGTAATATACATTGCAAAGCAGAAAAAACACCTAAATGTGTCACTTTTAACATCTAATTAAAACTCTTTTATCATTCAAATCCGCTCCAATTCATAAATAATTCGCGTGGCACCTTATAAAATCATTTTTCGCCCATTAAAAATCACTTCTACATATTAATCTCCTTACTTTAGCACTAGACACCAAACACATTACACCCCAATTAATCTTCATTTGGGGTCGATTGATGCATATGACTAATGTTTTTTGTGGGTATCCCATTCTTTTCACTCATTTTACCACGCGCTCTCTTTGTGGCTGCACACACACACACACATCTAATATGTATGTGCATACATACATACATACATTTTTCACATACAGAATAAGTGGACGTATGTATGTGCATACGCTCTGTCCACACCATATATATATATATATATATATATATATATATATATATATATATATATATACATATATGTATAAATGTATGTATGTATGTATGTGCATACACTCATAGATACATACATACATATATAGAACACATGGCGAAAAGGATTGTAAGAGGAATGATTTATTTCATAAACAAGTAGTAATAATTTTGACATCATCGAATAAACCCTTAATGGGTCATGAAAGATGCAGAAGAAAATGATTAACCAGTACCATTGTTTGCATTTTGAAAGGATAGGCAAAGGATACACACATATACATCGATTTGCTGAATGAACAAGAGACACATAATGTAAAATGACAAATATATGTATGGTAGCCTACTGTATGTGCAATGGAAAGTAGAAAAATATAAACAAATGCTAGAATGTATAAAGTCAGAAGACACTGCATAAATGAAAATAACTATAAGTACCTACCTGAGATTTGGGATATTAGAGGAATGTGCAGAGGATGCTTGTCGTTGCTTTAATACATACATACATATATACATGTATGTATGTATGTGCACATACATATATGTATGTATGTGTATGTATGTATGTACACATACATACATACATACATTTTGTAATATGAAAGATGTAGACGAAAATGATTAACAGTACCATTGTTTGCATATTCAAAGGAGAAAGATGTTAGATGTTACCTGAGGCTTGCTGTATGTGCAATGGAAAGTAGAAAAATAAAAAAAAATGCTAGAATGTATAAAGTAAGAAGACACTACATAAATGAAAATAACTATAAGTACCTACTTGAGACTTGGGATATTAGAGGAATGTGCAGAGGATGCTTGTCGTTGCTTACATACATACATACATACGTGTATGTATGTACATACATACATATATGTATGTATGTATGTATGTATGTATGTATGTATGTATGTACACATACATACATACATACATACATACATACTTGGGTTTTCAGAAAAGTGCACAAGAAATTAACCAAGGGTTTCATAATAATAATTCCTCACTCGTAGGAATATAGAAGTAAGTATTCAGATAGATGTAGAATATATGTATGGTATGTATGTATGTACATACATACCATACATATATGTATATACATTATGTACATACGGTATGTATGGCATGTATGTATGTATGTACACATATAGACATACATATATACATACATGTATATATGTATGTATGTACATACATATATGTATGTACATACATATATACATACATGTATGTATGTATGGTATGTATGTATACATACATACCATACATACATACATATATACATGTATGTATATATGTATGTCTATATGTGTACATACATACATAATATATACATACATATATGTATGGTATGTATTACATAGTATGTATGTATGTGTATGTACACATACATACATACATATATGTATGTATGTATGTATTGGGTTTTTCAGAAATGTGCACAAGAAATTAACCAAGGGTTTCATAATAATAATTCCTCACTCGTAGGAATACAAAAGTACGTTTTCAGATAGATACAAAATATTCCAGGCAAGGGTTTTGTGAGATTAATTCCTTAAGCACACGAATTTGGAAGAAGCCAAGCAAGGGTTTTAACGAATTCATTTTGAGATAGATGCAGAATATTCCAAACAAGGGTTTCATGAGATTAATTCATTAAGCACACAAATTTGGAAAAAACCATGCAAGGGTTTTGACAAATACATATTTATTTTTAATGGGTTTGTCGATTTATGCCCAAAGTGACATGGGTTTTTTATAGACATGTGTTCAAACCCACAAAATTCCTGATCATTTCTGGAGACAAAATCATGAGACAATCTACTTTTCCAGGTCGTATTTAATCATTTAACCACAATAAAACCCGTATTTGGAAAAACAAAGCAAGAGTTTTCACAAACCCACGAAATTCGTTATCATTTCTGCAGACAAAATCATGATACAGTCGACTTTACCACATTGTGAGCGTGCGGTAAAATGAGGACAAGAAAATATTTTACCCCAAAACAAAACCCGTGTGTATAACGCCAGTACCATGACATTAGCAAAATAAAACAACACATGGTGAGAAGCATGTAAGATGAATGATTTATTTCATAGACAAGCAGTAATAATTTATCAATCGTCAAACAAACCCTTCACGGGTCTTAATCATCGAATAAACCCTTCACGAGTCATGAAAGATGCAGAAGAAAATGATTAACTAGTACCATTGTTTGCATATTCAAAGGAGATAGATGTTAGATGTTACCTGAAGCACTTGCAGGAGCTGTGGAGAGCCGTCGCCGTGCCCATCCTTCACCATCGCCGGGAAGCTTCCAAACAGTGTGCGGTAAAGCGAATGAAGAAAATGGGATACCCACAAAATTACATTAGTCATATGCGTCAGTCGAACCCCAAATAAAGATTATTTGGGGTGTAATGTGTTTGGTGTCCGGGGCTTTAGTAAGGAGATTAATATGTAGGAGTGATTTTTAATGGGTGCCAAAATGATTCTATAAGGTGCTCACGTGAATTAGACCCATTGACTTTTGAGCGGATTTGAATGATAAAAGAGTTTTAATTAGATATTAAAAGTGACACATTTAGGTATTCTTTTAAAAAAATTTGGTGTTTATATTTAATGGGTACTAGGATGTTAGGTGATGGAACGCGGACGACACCTCTTAAAGGGGTCTTTTTGACCTCCGCGCGCATATTGAATGCTACTGCACTCTACTGAATTGCCCAGAAGCCAAAACCTTAGTTATAAGATCTTAACTCATGTGCGGAAAAAACCCATAAATTTTTTTCCGATTCGACATACAGTTTGAATTCTACGGTTGCGCGAAGTTAGCCCTGGTGGATATTGGGTCTTCTCCCCTAATGGTAAAGAGTCCCAGATTATCTGATTTTTGAAAAAATAAGTTGTTTTTCATAAAGATAGATTTTTTTTAGAAGTAATAGCAGTAGAAGTAACATAAGCAAACTTTTTGAATTTTTTTATGAAAAATTTGAGAAATGGGTTTTGTAGAGAATGTCATTCTGAGTAGACCCATCTAGTCCTTTTTTCGAAAAACTAATTTTTCATCAACATGCAAAAAAACCTCAAAAATAGAATCTACGAAACAATATTTTTTTGGGAAAATAAAAAAATATGGGTTTTATCGATGCTCATGTTGTACAGAGACCCAGATCGTCTATTTTGTTTAAAAATAAGTTGTTCTTGAAAAAGATAGATTGTTTTGAAAAGTAGAAGCAATAGAGGTAGCATATGCAAATTTTTTGAATCTCTCTATGAAAAATCCTACACACATGTATAAAACCAATATTTTCAATTTTCCCAAAAAAAATTGTTGAGTTATAGCCCCACTTAGTAAAACACTCGTGTTTGAGTTTTCGTGGGCCATTAATCAACTTTGGTGAGTACAATTATGGATTACATTGTAGTTGTCCATTCTATACGTGCATTTTCTATTGCCTTTCACGAACCTTCATTTTTTATTGAGTTATAACTACACTTAGGAAACTGCTCGTGTTTGAGTTTTCGTGGGCCATCTATCAACTTTGATGACTACGATTGTGGATTGCATTGTACTTTACCATTTTGTACGGATATTTTCTAACGCCTTTCGTGAACCTTCATTTTTTGTTGAGTTATAGCTGCATGTAGGAAAACCACTCGAGTTTGAGTTTTCATGGGCTATCAATCAAATTTGGTGACTACACTTGTGCATTACATTGTAGTTATGTCTTCCATATGTGTATTTTCTATCACCTTTTGTGAACCCTCATTTTTTTGCTGAATGATAGCCGCATTTAAGAAACTGCTTATGTTTGAGTTTTTTTGGGCCATCAATCAGCTTTGGTGACTGCAATTGTGGATTGTACTATAGTTGTCCAATTTGTACATGTATTTTCTATCGCCTTTCGCAAACCTTTATTTTTCGTTGAGTTATAGCTCCATTAAGGAAACCGCTCATGTTTGAGTTTTCGTGGGCTATCGATCAACTTTGGTGACTACAATTGTGGATTACACTGTATTTTTTCATTCTATACGTGTATTTTTTATCGCCTTTCGCGAACCTTTATTTTTCATTGAGGCCAGAGTTCGGAAACCGCTCGTGTTTGCTTTTTTTGTTGAGTTATAGCTGCATTTAGGAAACTGCTCGAGTTTGAGGTTTTGTGGGCCATTGATAAACTCTGGTGACTATGATTGTGGATTGTACTATAGTTGTGCATTTTGTACGCATATTTTTTATTGCTTTTTTACAAACATTCATTTTTTGTTGAGTTATAGACATTTTTAGGAAATCGCTCGTATTTGAGTTTTTGAGGGCCATCAATTAACTTTTATGACTATGATTGTGGATTGCATTGTAGTTGTCCAATTTGTATAGATATTTTTTATCATCTTTCACAAACGTTCATTTTTTGTTGAGCGCAATTTAGGAAACCGCTTGTGTTTGAGTTTTCGTGGGCCATCGATCAACTTTGGTGACTACGATTGTGGATTGCACTGTAGTTGTCCATTGTATATGCGTATTTTTCATCGCCTTTTGCAAACCTTCATTTCTGGTTGACTGATAGCTGCAATTTTGAAACCGCTCATGTTTGAGTTTCCGTGGGCCATTGATCAACTTTGCTGACTACTCTTGTCGATTACATTGTAATTGTCCATTCTATACATAGATTTTCTATTGCCTTACGTGAAGATTCATTTTTTGTTTAGTTATAGCCGCATTTAGGAAACTGCTCATGTTTGAGTTTTTTTTAAGCCATCGATTACATTGTACTATAGTTGTGCATTTTGTACGTACATTTTTAAATATGTGTATAGAATGCATAACTACAGTGTAATCGACAATCGTAATCACCAAAGTTGATCGATGGCCAACGAAAACTCAAACACGAGCGGTTTCCTAAATGTAGCTATAACTCTCCAAAGGATGAAGGTTCGCGAAAAGCAATAGAAAATATGCATACAAAATGGAGAACTACAGTGCAATCCACAATCGTAGTCACCATAGTTGATCAATGGCACACAAAAACTCTTGAACACAAGCATTTTCCTAAATGCGACTATTATTTAACAAAAAATGAATGTTCATGAGAGGTGATTAAAAATATGCATATAGAATGCACAACTAGAGTAGAATTGACAATCGTAGCTACCAAAGTTGATCGATGGCCCACAAAAATTGAAACATGAGTGGTTTCCTAAATGCAGCTATAACTCAACAAAAACTAAAGGTTTGCAAAATGCGATAGAAATTATATGTATAGAATGTACAACTACAGTGTAATCCATAAGCATAGTGACCAAAGTTGATCGATGGCCCACGAAAGCTCAAACTCGAACGGTTTCCTAAATGTGGTTGTAACTCAACAAAAAATGAAGGTTCACGAAAGACTATAGAAAATACGAGTACATAATGGACAAGTACAGGGCAATCTACAATCGTAGTCAACAAAATTGATCGATGGCCCATGAAACCTCGAAGACGAAGGTTCATGAAAGGTAATTAAAAATATGCGTACAGAATGGACAACTACATTGCAAACAAAAATCATATTCACCAAAGTTGATCGATGGCCCACGAAAACACAAACACGAGTGGTTTCATAACTGCAGCTATAACTTAATTAAAAATGAAGTTGCGTGAAAGGTGATAGAAAATGTGCATATAAAATGCACAACTGCAATGTAATCTACAATCATAGTCACCAAAGTTGATCGATGGCCCATGAAAAGTCATACACGAGCATTTTCCTAGATGTGACTATAACTCAACATAAAATGAAGGTTCGTGAAAGGCAATTAAAAATATCGATAGAAAATTAACAACTATAGTACAATCCACAATCGTAGTCTGCAAAGATGATCGATGACCCACAAAAAAATTAACGTGATACATTTCCCAAATGCAGCTATTAATCAACAAAAAATGAAGGTTCGCAAAAGGCAATAGAAAATACATGTATAGAATGTACAACTACAATGTAATCGACAAGTGTAGTCACCAAAGTTGACTGATAACGAGGTTCCAACGAACTGCTCTAATCTCTATCAAGCCCAACCCCACCGCCCTCCCACCCCCATAGAATAGTAGGGAATCTACCTCCAACTAATCTACCGGGATATACGGGCTGTGCCTTCGGCACCGACCATATGGCCGTAACAACTATATGTATGGGGGGCCCGAGACTAGCCTGAACTGCCCTTAGAATAGTAGGGGCCCCTCCCTAGCTCGGATAACGAACTACCTGTAGTCCATCCTAGATTAGAAATGTTGTTGGCCATCCGAGCCATCCCAATCAATCGTTCCTTTCTCAACAAGAAATCCCATAGGGCCTTCCGGTTGAACGACCGGGCCAACTGGGGGTGTATAAGGAGGCCCCCGGGATGGATTAGAACTTGATACCGTGGGTGAGGAGAGGGAGAACTAGATAAATGGATAGCTTTCCGGGGGGGAATTATAGCAGGTAACCTATCCAGCCAAACCCGCTACCATAGAATAGTAGGGGCCCTCCCTCCCCGGCTAACTCCCTGCTTGATCTCCCTGGGCTATAACATCTCCTCCCACTCTAGTTCTCCCTGATGAACTTAGTTGATGTTGGCCATCCCTATATAATTGTATACCAAGGGTGAATGAAGCTCCATCCTTCACCCCTGCACGGATGGCCATGTTACGTAGAGAATCTGGTGCACCGGTGTTGACCGGATAGCCCGATTCTCTACGTAACATGCCCCCCCCTCCCGGAACTAGACTATTCCCTCATGAACACCCGCCTAAAATTGAGGTGTTCATGTGGGATAACTATAGTTTCGCTTCCCAGCCACCCGCCCCTACTATTCTAAGGGCAATTAATCTACCATAACCCCACTATAATCCCCCCCCTTTAGAAGTTCTAGCAAGCTGATTCCTTAGAATAGTAGGGACTCCCACCCACCCTTGTCCATTCCATGACTGAGAATGTCAATTGTGAATTCTTGTGCTTCGAAAACAACCCCCTGTCTATATCTTTGGGGCGCTTGAGCAAAAGCCCTATCTATCTCGTTGGTCAAGTGGTATCTGCCTGCCTGCAGAAGTTGTCCCGTCCCAGGGTTTAGCGTGGGTCGAGCATGCTTCGGAAGGAATTCATTTAGAATTGGGTGGGAGGCAAGGCTCGGTCCAGCTATAGAAGCTGATGGCCGACAAAGGCTGAAACACGAGTAGTTTCCTCAGTGTGGCTATAACTCAATGAAAAATAAAGGTTGCGAAAGGCGATAGAAAATACATGTATAGAATGAACAACTATAGTGTAATCCACAATTGTTGTCACCAAAGTTGATCGATGGCTCACAAAAACTCAAACATGAGTAGTTTTCTAAATGCAGTTATCACTCAACAAAAAATGAAGGTTCATAAAAGGTGATAGAAAATAGTCATACATAATGGACAACAACAGTGTAATTCACAAACGTAGTCACCAAAGTTGATCAGTGGTCCACGAAAACTCAAACTCGAGCAGTTTCCTAAATGCGGCTATAACACAACAAAAAGTGAAGGTTCTTGAAAGGTGATAGAAAATACACAAAAAGAATGGACAACTACAGTGCAATCCACAATCGTAGTGACCAAAGTTGGTCGATGGCCCACGAAAACTCAAAGACGAGCAGTTTCGTAAGTGCTACTCAAAGGCGATAGAAAATAGGCGTATAGAATGCAAAACTACAATGTAATCCACAAGCATAGTAACCATAGTTGATTGATGGCCCATGAAATCGGTTTGCGAAAATACATGTACAAAATGGACAACTACAGTGCAATCGAGAATCCTAGAAACCAAAGCAAATCGATGGCCCACGAAAGGTCAAACACGAGCGGTTTCCCAAATGCGACTATAACTACACGAGAAAATGAAGCTATAACTCAACAGAAAGTGAAGGTTCATGAAAGGCGATTAAAAATATTTGTACAAAATGCACAACTATAGTACAATCCACAATCGTAGTCACGAAAGTTGATTGATGGCCCAAAAAATCTCAAGCATGAGCGGCTTCCTAAACTCTGCTATAACTCAACATAAAAAGAAGGTTTCTTAAACACGATAGTTAATACATGTACGAAACTCAGAACTATAGTGTAACCCAATCGTAGTCGCCAAAGTTGATAGATGGCCAACAAAAACTCAAACACGAGCAGTTTCCTAAATGCGGGTATAACTCGAATAAAAATGAAGATTCATAAAAAGCGATAGAAAATACGCATACATAATGAACAACTATAGTGCAAGCCACAATCGTATTCACCAAATTTGATCAATGGTCCATGAAAACTCAAACACGAGCGGTTTACTAAATGTAGGTATAACTCGACAAGAAATGAAGGTTCAGATAAGGTGATAGAAAATACTATGTGGATTGCACAACTACAATACAATCCACAATCATAGTTAGCTAAGTTGATCAATGGCCCACGAAAACTCAAATAAGAGCGGTTATCGAAATACGACTATAACTAAAAAAAAATGAAGGTTTGTGAAAAATGTTTAAAAAAATGCGTACACAGAATGTATAACTATAGTACAATCGACAATCATAGTCACCAAAGTTAACTGATTGCCCACAAAAACTCAAACATCAGCGGTTTCCTAAATGCGGCTATAACTTAACAAAAAATGAAGGTTTGCAAAAGGCAATAGAAAATACCCATATAAAATACAAAACTACAGTGTAATCCACAAGCGTAGTCACCAAAGTTGATCGATGGCCCACGAAAACTCAAACCCGAGACATTTCCTAGATGTGGCTATAACTCAAATAAAAAATAAATGTTCACCAATATTGATCGATGGCCCAAGAAAACTCAAATTGGAGCTATTTCCTAAATGTAGCTATAATTCAACAAAAAATGAAGGTTCGCAGAAGGCAATAAGAAAATACGCATACATAATGGACAACTATAGTGCAATCTACTATTGTAGTCACCAAAGTTCATTAATCACCCACAAACACTCAAATATGAGCGGTTTTCTAAATGCGGCTATAACTCAACAAAAAATGAAGGTTCACAAAAGGTGAAAGAAGATACGCGTACAAAATGGACAATTAGAGTACATTCCATTATCGTAGTCACCAAATTTGATCGATGGCCCACGAAAAACTCAAACAGGAGCGATTTCCTCAGTGCAGCTAAAACAAAGAAAAATGAAGGTTCATGAAAGCCGATAGAAAATATGCATACAGAATGCACAACTAATATTTAATCCACAAGCATAGTCATCAAAGTTAATCGATGTCCCACAAAAACTCAAACAAGAGTTGTTTCCTAAATGCGGCTATAACTCAATAAAAAATTAAGCTTCATAAAAGATGATAGAAAATAGGAATACAAAATTAACAACTACAGTGCAATCAACAATTGTAGTCACCAAAGTTGATGAATACCCCACGAAAACTCTGACACGAGAGGTTTCATAAGTGTGGCTATAACTCAATGACAAATGAAGGTTCGTGAAAGGGGATAGAAAATACACATAAAGAATGCACTACTACAGTGTAATCCACAATCGTAGTCATGAAAGTTGATCGATGGCCCACGAAAACTAAAACACGAGCATTTTCCTAAATGCAGCTATAACTCAACAAAAAATGAAGGTTCATGAGAAAGGTGATGAAAAATCTGCCTACAAAATACACAACTACAATACAATCCACAATCGTAGTCTCCAAAGTTGACTGATGGCCCACAAAAACTAAAACATGAGCAGTTTCCTTAATGCTGCTATAACTCAACAAAATATGAAGGTTCATTAAAGGCAATAGAAAATACGTGTATAGAATGCACAGCTACAGTGTAATCCACAATTGTAGTGACCAATGTTGATCGATGGCCCACAAAAACTCAAATGCGAGTGGTTTCCTAAATGAGGCTATAACTCAACAAAAAATGAAAGTTCGCGAAAAGGGATAGAGAATACGTGTATGGAATGCACAACTACAATGTTTTTATCCACAAGCACATAGTCACCAAAGTTGATCAATGGCCCATGAAAACGTTGATCAGCCCACGAAAACGTTGATCGATGGCCCACAAAAACTCAAGCACGAGTGGCTTCCTAAATGAGGCTATAACTCAACAAAAAAAGAAAATTCACGAAAAGGGATAGAGAATACGCGTATGGAATGCACAACTACATTGTCGTTATTCACAAGCGCGTAGTCACCAAAGTTGATCGATGGCCCACGAAAACTCAAACTTGAGCGGTTTCCTAAATATGGCTATAACTAAATGAAAAATGAAGGTTCACAAAAGCCAATAGAAAATACATGTACATAATGGACAACTATAGTGCAATGCACAATCGTAGTAACCAAAGTTGACTGATGGCCCACAAAAACTCAAATACGAGCAATTTACTAAATGTGCCTATAATTCAACAAAAAGTCAAGGTTGATGAAAGTCAATTGAAAAAAGGTGTACATAATGGACAACTATAGTGCAATCCACAATCTTAGACACGAAAGTTACCGATGGACCATGAAAACTCAAACACGAGCGGTTTCCTAAATGTAGCGATAACTAAACAAAAATGAAGGTTCACGAACGGCAATAGAAATTACGCGTATAGAATGCACACCTACAATTTAGCAGTACAATCCACAATTGTAGTCACCAAAGCTGATTGATGGCCCACAAAATCTTAAACATGGGTGGTTTCCTAAATGCGGCTATAACTCAACAAAAAATGAAGGTTCGAAAAAGCTAATAGAAAATACGTATATAGAATGCAAAGCTACAGTGTATTCGACAAGCATAGTCACCAAAGTTGATCGATAGCCCACGAGAACTCAAACACGAGCGGTTTCCTAAATGCGGCTATAAAAAAAATAAAAATGAAGGTTCGCAAAAGGTGATTGAAAATACGCATACAAAATGGAATACTATAGTGTAATCCATAGTCGTAGTCACCAAAGTTGATCGATGGCCCATGAAAACTCAAACACAAGCGTTTTCCTAAGTACAACTATAACTCAACAAAGAATTGACGTGCGCAAAAGGTGATAGAACATACGCGTATACAATGCACAACTACAGTGTAATCCACAATCATAGTCACCAAAGTTGATTGATGGACCACCAAAACTCAAACATGAGCGTTTTCCTAAAAGTGGCTATAACTCAACCAAAAATGATCGATGGCCCACGAAAACTCAAACACGCTCGGTTTCCTAAATGTGGCTATAACTCAACAAAAAATGAAGGTTTACGAAAGGCTATAAAAAATACGCGTATGGAATGCACAACTACAATGTAATCAAAAGTTGATTGATGGCCCAAAAAAATTCAAACACGAGCATTTTCCTAAATGTGGCTATAACTCAAAAGAAAATGAAGTGTCGTCAAAGGTGATTAAAAATAGTCATACAAAATTCACAACTATAGTACAATCGACAATCGTAGTTACCAAAGTTGATCGATTGTCCATGAAAACTCAAACACGAGCGGTTTCCTAAGTGCGGCTATAACTCAATGAATAATGAATGTTCTCGAAAGGCGATAGAAAATACACTTCTGGTATGCACAACTAAATTACAATCCATAATCGTAGTCACCAAAGTCGATTGATGGCCCAAAAAAACTTAGACATGAGCGATTTCCTAAGTGCAGCTATAACTTAACGAAAAATAAGGATTCGCGAATGGAAAAATTACGCGAATAGAAAGCAAAACAATAGTGTAATTGACAATCGTAGTCGCCAAAGTTGATCAATGGCCCACAAAAACTCAAACACAAGCAGTTTCCCAAATGTCGCTATAACTTAATAAAAAATGAAGGTTTTTCAAATGGACAAAAAATACACGTATAGAATGCACATCTACAATGTAATTCACAAGCGTAGTCACCAAAGTTGATCGATGGCCCACGAAAACTGAAACTCCAGCAGTTTCCTAAATTCGTCTATAACTCAAGAAAAATTGAAGGTTCACGAAAGGTGATAGAAAATACACGTACAAAATGGACAACTACAATGCAATCCACAATCATAGTCACCAAAGTTGATCGATGGCCCATGAAAACAAAAACATGAACGGATTCCTAAGTGCATCTATAACTAAACGAATATCGAAGGTTCGCAAAAGGCGATAGAAAATACGCGTACAAGAATGCACAACTACAGTGCAATCTAGAATCTTAGTAAAAAAGGTTGATTGATGGCCCACAAAAACTCAAACACGAGCATCTTCCTAAATGCGGCAATAACTCAACAAAAAATGAAGGTTCATGAAAGGCAACTAAAAATATGCGTACAAAATACACAACTATAGTACAATCCACAATCGTAGTCACAAAAGTTGATAGATTGCCCAAAAAATCTCAAACATGAGTCATTTCTTACATGCGACGATAACTCGACAAAAAATGAATATTCACAAAAGGCAATAAAAAATATGCATATAAAATGGACAACTACAGTGTAATCCACAAGCGTACTCACTAAAGTTGACCAATGGCCCACAAAACTCAAACACGAGTGGTTTCGTAAGTGTAGCTATAACTCAATGAAAAATGAAGGTTCATGAAAGGCAGTAGAAATACGTGTATAGAATGCAAAACTACAATGTAATCCATAATATTATTCAACATAGTTGATCGATAACCCACAAAATCTCATTCACGAGCGTATTCCTAAATGCAGCTATAATTCAACCAAAAATGAAGGTTCGCGAAAGGCGATAGAAAATACGCATATAGAATACACAACTACAGTGTAATTTACAAGCGTAGTCACCAAAGTTGATCGATGGCCCACAAAAACTGAAACACGAGTAGTTTCGTAAATGCGGCCATAACTCAACAAAAAATGAAGGTTGATGAAAGGCAATAGAAATTATGCGTAAAAAATTGACAACTATAGTGCAATCCACAATCATAGTCACCAAAATTGATCGATGGCCCACAAAAACTTAAAGACGAGCGGTTTCATAAGTGCAGCTATAACACAGCAATGGCCCACAAAAACTCAAACATGAGCGATTTGCTAAATTCGACTATACCTCAACACAAAATGAAGGTTCGCGTAAGGCGATAAAAAATACATCTATAGAATGCACAACTATAGTGTAATTCACAATCATAATCACCAAATTTAATCGATGGCCCATGAAAACTCAAACACAAGCGTTTTCCTAAATGCGGCTATAACTCAACAAAAAAGGAAGGTTCGTGAAAGGTGATTAAAAATATGCATATAGAAAGTCCCTCCACCAAACTGTAATACGGAATCATCCCCAAAGATCTCGGTCAGAGTAGGCATATGCCAAACGTGAATACCTCCTGAAGCTACAGGCAGAACACCCAACATAGAGACCCTATCTTGAGTGAAATAAATACCACGACTTTGGTCTTTTTCAATAAAATCTTCACGTAATAGATCAACAAAACCCAAAGTGACTTCTCATTCTCTCCTTCAAGTTTACCTACTATAGTACCAACGTGAATATGATCTCCACCAGACATACGTAGTGCTTTAGCTAGTACACGGAAGTGCATACCATGATTTCTTTGTCTGTCAATAACTGCATGCATTGCGCGGTGAATGTGAAGAAGTAGGCCATTATCTTGGCAATAATGAGCCAACGAAGTATTTGCCGTAAAACCTCCAGTCAATGTATAACTGTAGTACAATCCACAAGTGTAGTCACCAAAGCTGATCGATGGCCCATGTAAACTCAAACTTGAGCAGTTTCCTAACTGCTGCTATAATTCAACAAAAAATGAAGGTTCATTAAAGGCGATAGAAAATACATGTACATAATGGAAAACTACAGTGTATTCCACAATCGTAGTCCAAAAAGTTGATCGATGGCCCATGAAAACTAAAACACGATAGGTTTCCTAAGTGCGGCAATAACTCAAAGAAAAAATGAAGGTTCACAAAAAGCGATAGTAAATACGCGTATAAAATGCACAACTATAGTGTACTCCATAATTCTAGTCGCCAAAGTTGAACGATGGCTCATAAAAACTCAAACATGAGTGGTTTCCTAAATGAGGCTATACCTCAATGAATAATGAAGGTTCACAAAAGGTGATATAAAATAAGCGTATAGAAAGCACAACTACAATGTAATCCACAGTAGTAGTCACCAAAGTGTAAAGATGGCCCACGAAAACTAAAACATGCTCCATTTTCCTAGATGCGGCTATAACTCAACAAAAAATGAAAGTTCTTGAAATGAGATAAAAAATATCTGTACATAATGCACAACTATAGTAAAATCCACAATCGTACTCACCAAAGTTGATTGCTGGCCCACAGAAACTCGAACATGACTGGTTTCGTAAATGCTGCTATAACTCAACAAACAATGAAGGTTCATGAAAGACAATGGAAAATACACATATAGAACGCACAACTACAGTGTAATCCACAAGCGTAGTCACCAAAGTTAATCGTTGGCCCATAAAAATTAAAACACGAGCTATTTCCTAAATGCGGCTATAGCTAAACAAAAAATGAAGGTTCGCGAAAGGTGATAGAAAATACATGTACAAAATGGACAACTACAGTGCATTCCAGAAGCGTAGTCCCCAAAGTTGATCGATGGCCCATGAAAATTCAAACACGAGCGGTTTCTTAAGTGTGGCTATAACTAAATGAAAAATAAAGGTTCGCAAAAGGCTATAGAAAATATATGTATAGAATGCACAACTATAGTGTAATCCAAAAGCGTAGTCACCAAACTTGAATGATGGCCCACAAAAACTCAAACTTGAGCGATTTCATAAATACAGCTATAACTCAACAAAAAATGAAGGTTTGTGAAAGAAGATTAAAAATATGCGCACAGAATGGACAACTACAATGTAATCTAAAAGCGTAGTCACCAAACTTGATCGATGGCCCACAAAAACTCAAACTCGAGCCTAGTCACCAAACCTGATCAATGGCCCACAGAAACTCAAACAGGATTGTTTTCATAAATGCAGCTATATCTCAAACAAAAATGAAGGATTGTGAAAGGCGATTAAAAATTTGCGTACAAAACAACTAAAGTACAATCCACAATAGTAGTCACCAAATTTGATTGATGGTGCATAAAAAATCAAACATGAGAGGTTTCCTAAATGGAGCTATAACTAAACAAAAAAGGAAACTTCATGAATGTCAATAGAGAATACGTGTATATAATGCACAACTATAGTTTAATCCACAATCGTAGTCACCAAAGTTGATCGATGGCCTAGAAAAACTCAAACAGGAGCGGTCTCATAAGTGTCGCTATAACTCAACAAAAAATGAAGGTTCGCAAAAGGCAATAGAAAATACGCATAAATAATGCACAACTACAGTGTAATCCACAAACGCAGTCACCAAAGTTGATCGATGACCCACGAAAAACTCAAACTCGAGCAGTTTCCTAAATGGGGCTATAACTCAACAAAAAATGAAGGTTCGTCAAAGGAGATAGAAATACGCATATCGAATGCACAACTATAGTGTAATCCACAATCGTAGTCACCAAAGTTGATCGATGGCCCACAAAAACTCAAATATGAGCTTTTTTAAATGTGGCTATGACTGAATAGAAAATGACGGTTTGTGAAAGGCAATTAAAAATATGCATACAAAATGCACAAGTATAGTACAATCCACAATTGTAGTCACCAATGTTGATCGATGTTCTACGAAAATTGAAACTCCAGCGGTTTCCTAAATGCAGCTATAACTCAACAAAAAAGGAAGTTTCCTGAAAGGCGGTAGAAAATACGTGTCTACAATGCCCAACTACAATTTAATCCACTATTGTAGTCACCAAAGTTGATCAATTGCCCAGAAAAACTCAAAATCAAATAGTTTCCTAAATGCGGCTATAATTCAACAAAAAATGAAGGATTGAGAAAGGCACCAAAAAATGTGTATAGAATGCATAACTATTGTTATAGCCGTATTTAGGAAACCACTCAGGTTTGAGTTTTGTAAGCCATCGATCAACTTCGGTGACTACGATTGTGGATTACACTATAGTTGTGCATTCTATACACATATTTTCTATCGCCTTTTGCGAATCTTCATTTCTTGTTGAGTTATAGCTGCATTTAAGAAACTGCTCATGTTTGAGTTTTTGAGTGCCATCAATCAATTTTGGTGACTACGATTCTAGATTGTACTATAGTTGTGCATTTTGTACGCATATTTTTAGTTGCCTTTCACGAACCTTCATTTTTTATTGAATTATAGATCCATTTATGAAAATGCTAGTCTTTGAATTTTCGTGGGCCATCGATCAACTTTGGTGACTACGATTATAATAACCAAATTTTATCGATGGCCCACGAAAATTGAAACATGAGCAATTTGCTAAGTGTGGCTATAACCCAATGAAAAATGAGGATTCGTGAAAGGTGATATAAAATAAATGTATAGAATAAACAACTATAGTGTAATCCACAATCGTAGTCGCCAAAGTTTATCGATGGCCAACGAAAACTCAAACACAAGCGTTTGCGTAAATGCAGCTATAACTGAACAAAATTTGAAAGTTCGTTAAATGCGATAGAAAATACATGTATAGAATGGACAACTACAGTGTAATCCACAATCGTAGTGACTAAAGTTGATCGATGGCCCATGAAAACTCAAACACGGTCGATTTTCTAAATGCGGGTATCACTCAACGAAAAATTAAGGTTCACGAAAGGAGATATAAAATACACGTACAGATTCGACAACTATAATGCAAACCGTAAAAGTAGTCACCAAACTTGATTGAAGGTCCACGAAAACTCAAACTCGAGTGGTTTCCTAAATACGGCTATAACTCAAAAAACAATGAAGGTTCTCAAAAGACGATAGAAAATACGTGTATAGAATGAAAAACTACAGTGCAATCCACAATCGTAGTCACCAAAGTTGATCGATGGCCCACAAAAACTCAAACACAAGCGATTTCCCAAGTGCGGCTATAACTCAACGTAAACTGAAGTTTCATGAAAGGCAATAGAAAATACGCGTATAGAATGCACAACTACAATAAAATCCACAATGGTAGTCACTAAAGTTGATTGATGGCCCACAAAAACTAGAAATTGAGCAGTTTCCTAAATGCGGCTATAAATCAAGAAAAAATTAAGGTTCACAAAAGGCAATAGAAAATACGTGGACAGAATGGAAAACTACATTGCAATCCACAATCAATGTCATGAAAGTTGATCGACGGCCCACGAAAACTCAAACGCGAGTGGTTTGCTAAGTGTGGTTATAACTCAATGAAAACTGATGGTTCACGAAAGGCGATAGAAAATACACATATAGAATGCACAACTACAATGTAATCCAGAATCGTAGTCACCAAAGTTGATCAATGGCCCACGAAAACTAAAACATGAGCATTTTTCCTAAATGTGGCTATAACTCAACAAAAAATGAAGTTTCGTGAAAGGCAATTAAAAATATGCATATAGAATGCACAACTATAGTGCAACCCACAATCGTAGTCACCAAAGTTGATTGATGGCCCACAAAAACTCAAACATAAACGGTTTCCTAAATATGGCTATAACTCAACAAAAAATGAAGGTTCAAGAAAAGTGATATAAAATATGTGTATAAAATGAACAACTACATTGTAATCCACAATCGTAGTCACCTAAGTTGACCGATGGCCCACGAAAACTCAAATACAAGCCATTTCCTAAATGCGGCTATAACTCAACAAAAAATGAAGGTTCACAAAAGGCGATAGAAAATAGGCATACAAAATGATTGCATTCCACAATCGTAGTCACCAAAAATTATCGATGGCCCACAAAATCTCAAGCACCGACGGTTTCCTAAATGTGGCTATAACTCAATAAAAAATTAATGTTCATGAAAAGCAGTAGAAAATATGCATATAGAATGCACAACTACAGTGTGTAATCCACAAACGTAGTCACCAAAGTTCATCAATGGCCCCCGAAAACTCAAACTCGAAAGGTTTCTGAAATGTGGCTATAACTCAACAAAAAATGAAGGTTCGTGAAAGTCAATAGAAAATACGCGCACATAATAGACAATTACAATGTGGATTACACTATAGTTGTGCATTCTATATGCATATTTCCTATCGCATTTTCCGAACATTCATTTTTCGCTGACTTATAGCTGCATTTAGGAAACCACTCGTGTTTGAGTTTTCGTGGGCCATCAATCAACTTTAGTGACCACGATTGTGGATTTCACTGTAGTTGTGCATTCTATATGAATATTTTCTATTGCGTTTCGCAAATCTTCATTTTTTGTTGAGTTATAGCTGCATTTTTGAAATCACTCTATTTGAGGTTTTGTGGGCCATCGATAAACTTTGGTGACTACGATTGTGGATTACATTGTAGGTGTGCATTCTATACATGTGTTTTTTATCGCTTTTCACGAACCTTTATTTTTTTTCTTGAGTTATAGCCACATTTAGGAAACTACTCATGTTTAAGTTTTTGTGGGTGATCAATCAACTTTGGTGACTACAATTGTCGATTGTATTATAGTTGTGCATTTTGTAAGCATATTTTTACTCGCTTTTCACGAACCTTTTATTTTTGTTGAGTTATAGTTGCATTTATGAAATCACTCGTGTTTGACTTTTTGTGGGCCATCCATAAACTTTGGTGACTACAATTGTTGATTACATTGTAGGTGTGCATTTTATACATATATTTTCACAAACATGCAAGAACCCCTCAAAAATAGAATCTAAGAAACAATTTTTTTTGGGAAAAAAAAATATGGGTTTTATAGTTCCTTGTGTGCTAATGAAACCTAGAACGTCCATTTTTTGAAAAAATACACTGTTTTTGAAAAAGATAGATTGTTTGAAAAGTAGAAGCAATAGACATAATATAGGCAATTTTTTTGAATCTTTTTATGAAAAATCTGAGAAATGGGTTTTGTAGAGAATGTCATTTTGAGTAGACCTAGATCGTCCTTTTTTCGAAAAACTATTTTTTTACCAACATGCAAGAACCCCTCAAAAATATAATATACGAAAGTATTTTTTTGGGAAAATCAAAAATATTTTATAGGTCCTTGCGTGCTGAAAAGATTCAGATCGTTTGTTTTTCGAAAAAATAAGTTGTTCTTTAAAATGATGGATTTTTTTGAAAAGTACAAGCAGAATAGGTAACAGAGGCAAAGTTTTTGAATCTTTTTATGAAAAACCTGAGAAATGGGTTTTATAGAGAATGTCATTTTGAGTAAATTCAGATCATCATTTATTTTTAAAAACCTATTTTTCACCAACATGCAAGAACCCCTCAAAAATAGAATCTACAAAACAATTTTTTTTGGCAAAATCAAAATTATGGGTTTTATAGGTGGTCATATGCTAAATAGATGCAGATCATCCTTTTTTTGAAAAAATAAGAAGTTTTTCAAAAAGATAGATTTATTTGAGAAGTAGAAGCAGTAGAAGTAACATAAGCAAATTTTTTGAATCTTTTTATGAAAAATCTGAGAAATGGGTTTTGTAGAGAATGTCATTCTAAATAGACCCAGGTCGACCTTTTTTATAAAAATTAATTTCAGCAACATGTAAGAACCCCTCAAAAATAGAATCTACGAAACAAGTTTTTTTTGGGAAAATAAAAAATATGGGTTTTCTAGGTGTGCTTGTGTGCTAAAGAGACCTAGATCGTCAATTTTTTTAAATTATTTATTCTTGAAAAATATAGATTTTTTTGAAAAGTAGAAGCATTAGGTGTAACAAAGGCAAATTTTTTGAATCTTTTTATGAAAAATGAGTTTTGTAGAGAATGTCATTTTGAGTAGACCTCGATTGTCCTTTCTTCAAAAACCTAAATTTTCACCAATATGCAAAAACTCCTAAAAAATAGAATCTACAAAACATTTTTTTTATGGAAAATCGAAAAATATGTGTTTTATAGGTGCTTGTGTACTCAACAAACCGAGATCGTCCATTTTTTGAAAAAGTAAGTTGATCTTGAAAAATATAGATTTTTTTCATAAGTAGTAATAGAGGTAACAAAGGCAAACTTAATCTTTTTTTGAAAATTTTGAGAAATGGGTTTTGTAGAGAATGTTGTTCTAATTAGATGCAGATTGTCCTATTTTCAAAAAGCAAAATTTTCACCAACTTGCAAGAAACCCTCAAACATAGAATCTAGGAAACAATTGCTTTTGGGAAAATAAAAAATATGGGTTTTATGTAATAGAGACAATTTTTTTGAATCTTTTTGTGAAAAATCTAAGAAATTGGTTTTATAGAGAATGTCGTTCAAAGTAGACCCAGATCATCCTCTTTTTGAAAAACTAATTTTTCACCAACATGCAAGAACCCTCAAAAATTGAATCTATGAAACAATTTTATTTGGGAAAATCAAAAATATGGGTTTTATAGGTGTTGGAGAGCTAAAGAGACCCACATCATCCATTTTTTTTAAAAAAGGTTATTTTTGAAAAAGATAGATTTTTTTGAAAAGTAGAAGCAGTAGAGGTAACAGAGGCAAATTTTTGAATATTTTTATGAAAACTCAGATAAATGGGTTTTGTAGAGAATTTTGTTCTGAGTAGACCCATATCGTCCTCTTTTTGAAAAACTATATTTTCACAACATACAAGAACCCCTCAAAAATAGAATCTACGAAACAATTTTTTTTTGGAAAAATAAAAAATATGGGTTTTATAGCTGCCTATGTGCTGAACAGATTTAGATCATTTGTATTTTGAAAAAAAGAAGTAATTTTTAAAAATGATAGATTTTTTCGAAAAACAGAAGCAGTAGAGGTAACAAAGACAAATTTTTTGAATCTTTTTATGAAAAATATGAAAAATAGGTTTTGTAGAGTGTCATTCTGAGTAAATCTAGATCATCATTTCCCCTAAAAAATAGAATCCACTAAACAATTTTTTTTGGGAAAATCAAATTATAGGTTTTATAGGTGCTCGTGTGCTGAAGAGACCCTAATCGTCCAGTATTTGACAAAATAAGTTGTTCTTGAAAAACATAGACTTTTTTGAGAAGTAGAAGCGGTAGAGGTAACAAAGGCATGTTTTTTGAAACCTTTTATGAAAAATTTGATAAATGGGTTTCATAGAGATTGTCATTCTAAATAAACCCAGATTGTCCTCTTTTTGAAAAACTAATTTTTCACCAACATGCAAGAACGCCACAAAAACAGAATCTACAAAACAACTTTTTTGGGAAAAATCAAAAATATGGGTTTTATAAGTGCTCGTGTGCTAAAGAAACCCAGATCGTCCATTTTTTGAAAAAATAAGTTGTTTTTGAGAAAGATAGATTTTTTTTAGAAGTAGAAGTAGTAGAGGTAATAGAGGCAAAAATTTTTAATCTTTTTTTAAAAAATCTGATAAATGGGTTTTGTAGACAATGTTGTTCTGAGTAGACCCATATAGTCTTTTTTACGAAAAACTATTTTTTCATCAACATGCAAAAAACCCTCAAAAATAGAATCTATGAAACAATTATTTTTGGGAAAATCGAAAATATGGGTTTTATAGATGCTAAAGTTGTAAAGAGACCCAAATCATTTGTTTTTTAAAAAAAAAGTTGTTCTTGAGAAAGATAAATTGTTTTGAAAAGCAGAAGCATTAGACGTAACAGATGATAATTTCTTGAATCTTTCTATCAAAAATCCTACACACATGTATAAAACCCATATTTTAAATTTTCCCAGAAACAATTGTTGAGTTATAGCCCCCCTTAGTAAAACGCTCGTGTTTGAGTTTTCGTGGGCCATCGATCAACTTTGTTGAATACAATTATGGATTACATTGTAGTTGTGCATTCTATATGCACATTTTCTATTGCCTTTCGCGAACCTTCATTTTTTATTAAGTTATAGCTGCACTTAGCAAACTGCTCGTGTTTGAGTTTTTGTGGGCCATCGATCAACTTTGCTAACTACGATTGTAAATTGCATTGTTGTTGTCTACTTGGTACGAATATTTTCTATCACCTTTCGCGAACCTTCATTTTTTGTTGAGTGATAGCTGCATTTAGGAAATCGCTCAAGTTTTAGATTTTGTGGGCCATTGATTAAATTTGATGATTACGCTTGTGCATTACATTGTAGTTGTGTATTCTATGTGTATTTTCTATCACCTTTTGCGAACCTTCATTTTTTGTTGAGTTATAGCCACATTTAGGAACTACTCATGTTTGAGTTTTTGTGGGCCATCGGTCAACTTTGGTAACTGCAATTGTGGATTGTACTGTTGATGTGCATTATGTATGCATATTTTTAATCGCTTTTCAAAAACATTCATTTTTTGTTGAGTTATAGCCGTATTTAGGAAACTGCTTGAGTTTCAGTTTTTGTAGGCCATCGATCAACATTGGTGACTATGATTTTGGATTCTACTATAGTTGTGCATTCTTTACACATATTTTTAATTACTTTTCACAAACATTCATTTTTTGTTGAGTGATAGCCATATTTAGGAAACCGCTCGTGTTTGAGTTTTTCGTGGGCCATTGATCAACTTTGGTGACAACGCTTGTGGATTACATTGTAGTTGTCTATTCTATACACATATTTTCTACTACCTTTCATGAACATTCTTTTTTTTGAGTTATAGCCGCATTTAGGAAACTGCTCATGTTTGAGTTTTTTTGGGCCATTGATAAACTTTGGTGACTATAATTGTAGATTGTACTGTTGTTGTTCATTAGGTACACATATTTTTAAATACGTTTATAGAATGCACAACTATAGTGTAATCCATAATCGTAGTCACCAAAGTTGATCGATGGCCCACTAAAACTCAAACACGATCGGATTCCTAAATGCAGCTATAACTCTCCAAAAAATAAAGGTTCTTGAAAAGATATAAAAAAAACACATACATTATGTTGGTATGTGGTGACTGATCATGCTATACTATATAGCCCATGGTATACTATACATCCCGGCCCACTGACCTTGCCGGGATGTACAATTTGGAAGCTTCTAAGCTTGGTAAAAAGGGGTTCGGATGGGTATTTCAATATGATGAAAAACGCGATTATTCGCAAGATTGTAATAGAGTTTTTACTGGATAATAAAAGTATTGGATGGCTGCGGTTTCGTGGATGTAGCCCGGATTGGGTGAACCACATTAAATTCTCTGTGTTATAATTTATTCTGTGTATGTTTTAGTTTCTCTGTTTATTATATTTAAATCTGCATTTAATTGTTAGATATCTGTCATCTCTAACCCTAACACATTATGGACAACTACAATGCAATCCACAATCATATTCACCAAAAATGATCAATGGCCCACAAAACTCAAACACGAGCATTTTCCTAAATGCGAATATAATTGAACAAAAAATGAATGTTCGTGAAAGGAGATTAAAAATATGCATATAGAATGCACAACTATAGTAGAATCCACAAATGTAGTCACCAAACTTGATCGATGGCCCACAAAAATTCAAACATAAGTGGTTTCCTAAATGCAGCTATAACACAACAAAAAATGAAGGTTCATGAAATGCGATAGAAAATACATGAATAGAATGCACAACTACAATGTAATCCACAAGCATAGTGACCAAAGTTGATCGATAGCCAATGAAAGCTCAAACTCAAGCCTTTTACGAAATGTGGCTATAATTCAACAAAAATGAAGGTTCATGAAAAGCAATTAAAAGAATGCACACAAAATGGACAAATATAGAACAAAGAAAAATCATATTCACCAAAGTTGATCGATGGCCCACGAAAACACAAACATGACTGGTTTCATAAGTACAGCTATAACTCAATGAAAAATGGTTCACGAAAGCTGATAGAAAATACGCATATAGAGTGCACAACTACAATGTAATCCACAATCATAGTCACCAAAGTTGATTGATGGCCCACAAAAACACTAACATGAGCGGTTTCCCAAATGCTGCTATAAATCAACAAAAAATGAAGGTTCGCAAAAGGCAATAGAAAATACGTGTATAGAATGCACAACTACAATGTAATCCACAAGCGTAGTCACAGTTGATCAATGGCCCATGAAAACTCATACTCGAACGGTTTCCTAAATGTGGTTGTAAGTCAACAAAAAATGAAGGTTCACAAAAGGCTATAGAAAATACAAGTACAGAATGAACAACTACATTGCAATCTACAATCGTAGTCAACAAAATTGATCGATGGCCCACAAAAACTCAAAGATGAATGGTTTGCTAATTGCGGCTATAACATAACAAAAAATGAAGTTTCTCGAAACATGATAGAAAATACATGTATAGAATGCACAACTACAGTGTAATCGAGAATCATAGTCAGCAAAGTTGATGAATGGCCCATGAAAACTCAAACACGAGCGTTTTCCTAAATGCGGCTATAACACAACAAAAAATAAAGGTTCATTAAATGGAATAAAAAATATGTGTACAGAATGCACAACTTCAACACAATCCACTATTGTAGTCACCAAAATTGATTGATGGCCCACAAAAGCTCAAGCATGAGTGATTTCCTAAATGTGGCTATAAATCAACAAAAAATGAAGATTCGTGAAAGGTGATAGAAAATACGCATATAGAATGGACAGCTACAGTGTAATTCACAAGCATAGTCACCATAGTTGATCAATGGCCCAAAAAAACTCAAACACGAGTGGTTTCCTAAATGCGGCTATATACTCAACAAAAATTGAAGGTTCGCAAAAACCGATATAAAATTAGCATTCATAATGCACAACTATAGTGCAATCCACAATTCTACTCACCAAAATTGATTAATGGCCCACAAAAACTCAAACACGTGCAGTTTCCTAAAATCAGCTATAGTTCACCAAAAAGAGAAGGTTCACAAAAGGCAATAGAAAATCCGCGTACGGAATGGACAACTACAGTTCAATTCATAATCGTAGTCAACAAAGTTGATCAACAGAAAATACATGTATAGAATGGACAACTACAGTGCAATCCCCAATCATAGTAACCAAAGTTGATCGATGTCGCACGAAAATTCAATTGTGAGTGGTTTCCTATGTGTGGCTATAACTCAATGAAAAAAGAAGGTTCACGTAAGGCGGTAGAAAATACACGTATATAATGCATGACTATAGTGTAATCAATAATTGTAGTAAAAAAAGTTGATCAAAGGCCTAGGAAAACTCAAACTCGAGGGATTTCGTAAAAACAGCTATAACTCAACAAAAAATGAAGGTTCATGTAAGGCAATTAAAAATATGTGTACAAAATACTCAACGATTATAATCCACTATCGTAATCACCAAAGTTAATCACTAACACATGAAAACTAAAACACTAGTGGTTTTCCTAAATGCGGCTATAACTCAATAAAAAATCAAGGTTCATGAAAGGCGATAAAAAATACACGTAGAGAATGGACAACTATAGTGCAATCCACAATCGTAGTCACCCAAGTCAATCAATGGCCCACGAAAACTCAAGTAAGCAGTTTCGTAAGCTCAGGTATAACTCAACGAAAAATGAAGGTTCGCGAAAGGCGATAAAAAATACACATATAGAATGGACAACTACAGTGTAATCCACAATTATAGTTACCAAAGTTGATCGATGGGCCACGGAAACTCAAACATGAGCGGTTTCTTAAATGTGGCTATAACTCAACAAAAAACTAAGGTTCATGAAAGGTGATAGAAAATATGTGTACAAAATGGACAACTATAATCCAATCCACAATCGTAGTCACCAAAGTAGATTGATGGCCCACAAAAGCTCAAACACAAGCGGTTTCATAAATGCAGATATAACTTAAAAAAAAAAAAGTTCACGCAACACAATAGAAAATACACATGTAGAATGCAAAACTACAGCATAATCCACCATTGTAGTCACTAAAGTTAATCGATGGCCCAAGAAAACATAAACACAAGCATTCATGTAAGGTGAAAGAAAATATGTGTATAGAATGCACAATATTGTAATCCACAAGCATAGTCACCAATGTTGATCGATGGCCCACGAAAACTCAAAGTCAAGCGGTTTCCTAAATGCAGCTATAACTCAACAAAAAATGAAGGTTCGCAAAAGGCGATAGAAAATACACATATAGAATGCAAAAATATAGTGTAACCAACAATCGTAGTCACTAAAGTTGAACGATGGCCCACAAAAACTCAAACACGAGCAATTTCCTAAATGCGGCTATAACTCAATGAAAAATAAAGATTCATGAAAGGTGATAGAAAATACATGTATAGAATGCATAACTGCAGTGTAATCCCCAATTGTAGTCACCAAAGTTTATCGATTACACACGAAAAATTAAATACGAGCATTTTCCTAAATAAGGCTATAACACAAAAAAAATGAAGGTTTGTGAAAGGTGATTAAAAATATGCATACAAAATGCACAACTACAATAAATCCACAATCGTAGTTAGCAAAGTTGAGTGATGGCCAACGGAAACTCAAACAGGAGCGGTTTTCTAAATGCAGCTATAACCAAATAAAAAATGAAGGTTCGTGAAAGGCAATAGAAAATACGTGTATAGAATGCACAACTATAGTGTAATCCACAATCGTAGTCACAAAAGTTGATCGATGGCCCACAAAAACTCAAAAACAAGTGGTTTCCTAAATGTGGCTATAACTCAACAAAAAATGAAGGCACGTGAAAACTGATAGAAAATACACATATAGAATGTACAACTATAGTGTAATCCACAAATGTAGTCACCAACGTTGATTGATGGCCCACGAAAACTTAAACTCGAGCAGATTCCTAAGTGTGCCTGTAACTCAATGAAAAATGAAGGTTTGCAAAAGGTGATAGAAAATACATGTGTAGAATGCACAATACAGTTTAATCCACAATCGGAGTCACCAAAGTTGATTGATGTGCCATGAAAACTCAAACACGAGCATTTTTTGAAAGGCAGCTATAACTCTACAAAAAATACAGGTTTGCAAAGGGCGATAGAAAATACACAATCACGACCATTTTTTTAAGTATGAGTATAGAATACAATACTACAGGGTAATCCACAATCACAGTAACAAAAGTTGATTGATGGTCCATGAACACTCAAACACAAGAGGTTTCCTAGGTTTGCCTATAACTGAATGAAAAATGAAGGTTTCAAAAAGGCGATAGAAAATACGCGTATAGAATGCACAACTAAAGTGTAACACACAATTGCAGTCATCAAAGTTGATCAATAGAAAATACGTTTATAGAATGCACAACCATAGAGTAATCGACAATCGTACTCACCAAAGTTGATCGATGGCCCACGAAAACTCAAACATGAGTGGTTTCCTAAATGCGCCTATAACTCAACAAAACATGAAGGTTCACAAAAGGTGATAGAAAGAACGAGTACAAAATGGAATCCTACAGTGCAATCCACAATTGTAGTCACCAAAGTTGATCAATAGCCCACAAAAACTCAAACATGAGAGGTTTCCTAAATGCAACTATAACTCAACAAAAAAGGAAAGTTTGCAAACATCGATAGAAAATACGTGTATACAACGCACAAGTGCAGTGTAATCCACAAGCATAGTCACCAAAGTTGATCGTTGGCCCATGGAAACTCAAACTCGACCAGTTTCCTAAATGCAGCTATAACTCAACAAAAAATGAATGTTCATGAAAGGTGATAGAAAATTTAAGTATAGAATGCACAAGTGTATTCCAGAAGCGTAGTCACCAAAGTTGATCGATGTCCCATGAAAACTCAAACTCGAGCAGTTTCCTAAATACAGCTATACCTCGAAAAAAATGAAGGTTCACAAAAAGGCTATAGAAAATAAATGTACAGAATGGAAAACTATAGTACAATCCACAATTGTAGTCACCAAATTTTATCGATGGCCCACAAAAGCTCCAACACGATCGGTTTCCAAAGTGCAACATCTATCAAGGAAAAATGAAGGTTCGTGAAAGGCGTTAGAAAATATGCGTACAGAATGCACAACTACAGTCTAATCCACAATCGTAGTCATGAAAGTTGATAGATGACCCACGAAAAGTCAAACATGAGTGGTTTCCAAAATGCGGAAAAATGAAGGTTCTCGAAAGGCAATAGAAAATACATATACAAAATGGAGTACTACAGTGCAATCGCAAAATTACATTCACCAAAGTTTACCAAGGGCCCATGAAAACTCAACCATGAGTGTTTTCCTAATTGCGACTATAACTCAACTATAACTCATCGAAAAATGAAGGTTTCCGAAATGCGGCTATATTAAACAAAAAATAAAGGTTCTCGAAAGGCAACAAAAAATACATATACAAAATGGAGTACTACAGTGCAATCGCAAAATTACATTCACCAAAGTTTACCAAGGGCCCATGAAAACTCAACCATGAGTGTTGTCCTAATTGCGACTATAGTTTGATCGTGTAATTACTTTTATCTAAGGATTTTTGGAATTATGGGTGTGCGACTTGTTAAAATTGATCTCTATTCTAGTACAGAAAACCGGTCTGTTGTCTTCATAAAATAAAGACGGTCCTTCTACCTCGTTAGATGTTGCTCTAATAGTTAATATCTGGAGCACGAGGTAATATATTCAAGAAAATCTGAACTATGGTTTATGCCTGTTTTTGAGACCTCGTGACCAAGCTTCTCAATAATTGGAAAAAACTATAACTCAACTATAACTCATCGAAAAATGAAGTTTTCCGAAATGCGGCTATATTAAACAAAAAATAAAGGTTCTCGAAAGGCAACAGAAAATACATGTACAAAATGGAGTACTACAGTGCAATCGCAAAATTGCATTCACCAAAGTTTATCAAGGGCCCATGAAAACTCAAACATGAGAGTTTTCCTAAATGCGACTATAACTCAACAAAAAATTATAGTTCATGAGCAGCTATTAAAAATATGCATATAGAATGCACAAGTACAGTAAAATCCACAATTGTAGTCACCAAAGTTCATTGATGGCCCACAAAAACTCAAACATGAGCGATTTCCTATATGCAGCTATAACTCAACAAAAAATGAAGGATCGCGAAAGGCGATAGAAAATACGCATATAGAATGTACAACTATAGTGTAATCCAGAAGCATAGTCACCAAACTTGATTGATGTCCCAAAAAAACTCAAACATGAGCGGTTTGCTAAATGGGGCTATAACTCGACAAAAAAAGAAGGTTCGTGAAAGGAAATAGAAAATTACAGTTGATAATGCACAACTACAATGCAATCCAAAATTATAGTCACCAAAGTTGACTGATGGCCCATGAATTGTCAAATATGACCAGTTTCCTAAATGCGGCTATAAGTGAAAAAAAATGAAGGTTCACAAAAGGTGATAGAAAATATGCGTACAGAATAGACAACTACAGTCCAATCCACAATTGTAGTCACCAAAGTTAACCGATTGCCCATGAAAACTCAAACACAAGCAGTTTCCTAAATGCAGCTATAAGTCAACGAGAAATGAAGGTTCACAAAAGACGATAGAAAATACTCGTACATATTGGACAACTATGGTGTAATCCACAATTGTAGTCACCAAGGTTGATTGATTGCCCACGAAAACTCAAACGCAAGGGTTTCCTAAGTGCAGCTATAACTAAACAAAAAATTAATTTTCGCGAAAGGCGATAGAAAAAACACTTATAAAATACACAACTATAGTGTAATCCACAATCATAGCTGCCAAAGTTGATCAATGGCCCACGAAAACTCAAACAAAAGTGGTTTTGTATGTGTGGTTATAACTCAACAAAAAATGAACGTTCATGAAAGGTAATGTAAAATATGCGTATAGAATGCTCAATTACAGTGTAATCCACAATTGTAGTCACGAAAGTTGTTCGATGGCCCACAAAAACTCAAACACGAGTATTTTCTTAGAAGCTACTATACCTAAACAAAAAATGAAGGTTCATGAACAACAATTAAAACTATGGGTACATAATGCACAACTATAGTACAATACACAATCGTAGTCACCAAAGTTGATTGATGGTCTACATAAACTCAAACATGGGAGGTTTCCAAAATGCGGTTATAAGTCAACAAAAAATGAAGGTCTGTCAAAGGCGATACAAAATACGTGTATAGAATGCACAACTACCGTGTAATCACCAATTGTACTAACCAAAGTTGATTCATGGCACACGAAAACACAAACATGAGTGGTTTCCTAAATGTCTCTATAACTAAATAAAAAGTGAAGTTTCATTAAAGGCGATTAAAAATATGTGTACAAAATGCACAACTATAGTGCAATCCATAATTGTAGTCACCAAAGTTGATCGATGGCCCAAAAAAACTCAAACATGAGCAGTTTCTTAAAAGCGGCTATAACTCTACAAAAAATGAAGGTTGACAAAAGGCAATAGAAAATACGCTTATAGAATGCACAACTATAGTGCAATCCACAATTGTAGTCACCAAACTTGATCAATGGCCCAAAAAAACTCAAACATGAGCGGTTTCTTAAATGCGGCTATAACTCTACAAAAAATAAAGGTTCATAAAAAGTAATAGAAAATATGTTTATAGTATGCACAACTACAGTGTAATCCACAAGTGTAGTGACCAAAGTTGATCGATGGCCCACGAAAACTCAAACAGGACCATTTTCCTAAATGTGGCTATTAACTCAACAAAAAAATGAAGGTTCGTGAAAGGAGATAAAAAAATTGGGTACAAAATGCAAAACTACAGTACAATGCAACTTCTTAGTCACCAAACTTGATTGATTGCCCAAAAAAATTCAAATAGGAGCGGTTTCCCAGATGCAGCTATAAATCAACAAAAAGGGAAGGTTTGTGAAAAGCGATATAAAATACGCGTATAGAATGCACAACTACAGTGTAATCCACTAGCGTAGTGACCATAGTTGATCAATGGCCCACGAAACTGAAACTAAAGTGTTTTCCTAAATGCGGCTATAACTCAACAAAAAATTAAGGTTTGTCAAAGGAAAATTTAAAAAATACTTACAAAATGATCAACTATAGTACAATACACAATCATAGTCAACAAAGTTGATAGATGGCCCAAAAAAACTCAAACATGAGCGATTTCATGAATGCGGCTATAACTCAACAAACAATGAAGGTTTGCAAAAGGGAATAGAAAATACGCATATAGAATGCACAACTACAGTGTAATCCACAAGCATAGTCACCAAAGTTGATGAATGGCCTGCAAAAAACTGAAACTCGAGTGTTTCCCTAAAAGCGGCTATAACTCGACAAAAAATGAAGGTTCACGAAATGTGATAGAAAATATGCGTACATAATGGACAACTACAATGCAAACAAAAATCATAGTTACCAAAGTTGATCAATGGCCCACAAAAACTCAAACACGAGTGGTTTCCTAAGTGCAGCGATAACTCAATGAAAATTGAATGTTCAAAAAATGCTATAGAAAATACACGTATAGAATGCACAACTACAATATAATCCACAATCATAGTCACCAAAGTTGATCTATGGTCCACGTAAACTCATACACGAGCATTTTCCTAAATGCGGCTATAAGTTAATAAAAAATGAAGGTTGATGAAAGGCGATTAAAAATATGCATAGAGAATGAACAACTATAGTACAATCCACAATCGTAGTCACCAAAGTTGATCGATGGCCCACAAAAACTCAAACATGAGCAGTTTCCCAAATGCACCTATAAATCAACAAAAAATGAAGGTTAGCGAAAGGCGATCGAAAATATGTGTATAGAATGCACAACTATAGTGTAATAAGATTCACAGAGGGTGATAGATAATAGGAGTAAAAAATGGACAAATGCAGTGCAATCCACAATCGTAGTCAATAAAATTGATCGATGGCCCACGATAACTCAAATATGGTTTCCTAAATGTAGCTATAACTCACCAAAAAAGAAGGTTCAAAAAAGGAGATAGAAAATCCACGTACATAATGGACAATTACAGTACAATCCACAATCGTAGTCACCAAAATTGATGAATAACGCACAAAAACTCAAACACGAGCAGCTTTCTAAATGCAGCTATAACTCACCAAAAAGATAAGGACGACGAAAGGTGATTGAAAATCTATGTATAGAATGGACAGCTAGAGTTCAATCCGAAATCGTACTTACCAAAGTTTATCGATTGCGCACGAAAACTCAAACATGAGCATTTTCATAAATGTGGCAATAACTCAACAAAAAATTAAGGTTCGTGAAAGGCAATAAAAAATATGTGTACAAAATGCACAACTACAGTACAATCCACAATCGTAGTCATGAGAGTTTATCAATGGCCCAAAAAAACTCAAACATAAGCGGTTTCCTAAGTGGCGCTATAACTCAAAAAGACATAAGGATTCATGAAAAGTGATAGAAAATAAACATATAGAATGCATAACTATAGTGTAATCACCAAAGTTGATCGATGGCCAACAAAACCTCAAACACGAGCGGTTTGCTAAATGTAGCTATAACTCAAATAAAAATGAAGGTTCACGAAAGATGATAGAAATAAGCATTCACAATGGACAACTACAGTGCAATCCACAACCATAGTCACCGAAGTTGATCGATGCCCCACGAAAGCTCAAACACGAGCGGTTTCCTAAATGTGGCTATAACACAATAAAAATGAATTTTCACGAAAGGCGATGTAAAATACATGTACAAAATGGACAACTATAGTGCAATCCACAATCGTAGTCACCAAAGTTGATTGATGGCCCACGAAAACTAAAACATGAGCGTTTTCCTAAATGCAACTATAACTCAACAAAAAATCAAGGTTCGTGAAAGGCGATTTGAAATATGTGTACATAATGCACAACCATAGTATAATCCACAATTGTAGTCACCAAAGTTGAACAATGGCCCACAAAAACTCAAATAAACACGATTTCCTAAATGTGGCTATAACTCAACAAAAAATGAAGGTTCTTGAAAGGGGATAGAAAATTAGACTTTATAATGCAAAACTACTATGCAATTCACAATTGCAATCACCAAAGTTAATCAATGGCCCACGAAAACTCAAACACGAGCAGGTGCAGCTATAACAAAATAAAAAATGAAGGTTCAGGAAAGTTGTTAGAAAATATACGTATAAAATTCACAAGTACAGTGTCATCCACAAGCATAGTCAACAAAGTTGATCGATGGCCCACGAAAACTCAAAAACGAGCATTTTCCTAAATGTGGCTATAAATCAACAAAAAATAAAGTTTCATGAAACACGATTAAAAATATGCGTACAAAATTCACAATTACAGTACAATCCATAATCGTAGTCACCAAAGTTGATTGATCGCCCATAAAAACTCAAACATGAGTGTTTTCCTAAATATAGTTATAATGTAAAAAAAGGAAGGTTCACAATTGTAGTCACCAAAGTTGATCAATGGCCATAAAAACTCAAACAAGAGCGGTTTCTTAAATGCAGCAATAACTGAACAAAAAATGAAGGTTCACCAAGGGCAATAGAAAATACACATATAAAATGCAAAACTACAATGTAATCAACAAGCGTAGTCACCAAAGTTGATCGATGGCCCACGAAAACTAAAATTCAATCGATTTCATTAATGTAACTATAACTCAACAATAAATGAAGGTTCACGAAAGGCGATAGAAAATACGTGGACAAAATGGACAACTATAGTGCAATGCACAATCGAATAGAGTGCACAATTACAGTGTAATCCACAATCATAATCACCAAAGTTCATCAATGGCCCACAAAAGCTCAAACATGAGCGGTTTCCTGAATACAGCTATAACAAAACAAAAAATGAAGGTTTGCAAAAAGTGATAGGAAATACAATTATAGAATGCAAAACTACAGTACAATCCAGAATCATAGTCACTAAAGTTGATTAATGACCCACAAAAACTCAAACATGAGTGGTTTCCTCAATGCAGCCATAACTCAACAAAAAATTAAGGTTCACGAAATGCGATAAAAAATACACAACTACAGTGTAATGCACAATCGTAGTCACCAAAGTTGATATTGCCCACAAAAACTCAAACACAATCGGTTTAGTAAATGCGGCTATAACTAAAACAAAAAATGAACGTTCGCGAAAGGCAATAGAAAATACGCCTATAGAATGCACAACTATAGTGTAATCCACAAGCATAGTCACCAAAGTTGATCTATGGCCCATGAAAACTCAAAATCGAGCGGTTTGCTAGATGGTTCTATCACTAAAAAAGAAATGAAGGTTCACGAAAGGCGATATAAAATACACATACAAAATGGTAAACTATAGTGCAATCCACAATCGTAGTCACCAAACTTGATCGATGGCCCACGAAAACTCAAACATGAGCGGTTCCCTAAATACAATTATAAATCACCAAAAAATGAAGCTTTACAAAAGATGATAGAAAATACGTGTACAAAATGGACAACTATAGTGCAATCCTCATTCGTAGTCACCAAAATTGATCGATGGTCCACGAAAACTCAAACACTAACGGTTTCCTAAATGCGGCTATAACTTACCAAAAAATGAAGGTTTGCGAAAGATGATGGAAAATACACGTATAGATTGCACACCTATAGTGTAATCCACAGGCATAGTCACCAAAGTTGAACGATGGCCCACGAATACTCAAACTTGAATGGTTTGCTATATGCAGCTATAACTCAACAAAAAATGAAGGTTCGTGAAAGGCGATAGAAAATACATTAATAGAATGCACAACTATAGTGTAATCCACAAGTGTATTCACCAAAGTTGATTGATGGCCCACAAAAACTTAAACACGAGAGATTTACTAAATATGGTGATAACTCAACAAAAATTGAAGTTTCCCAAAAGACGATACAAAATTGGCATTCATAACGCACAACTACAGTGCAATCCACAATTGTAGACACCAAAGTTGATAGATGGCCTAAAAAAACTCAAACACGAGAGTTTTCCTAAATACTGCTATATTTCAACAAAAACTAAAGGTTCGGAAAAGGCGATTTAAAATATCTGTACAGAGTTCAAATGTATAGTAGAATCCACAATCTTAGTCACCAAAGTTGATCGATGGCCCAGAAAAACACAAACATTAGCGGTTTCCTAAATGTGGCTATAATTCATTTAAAAATGAAGGTTCGCGAAAAGCAATAGAAAATACGTGTATGGAATGCACAACTATAGTGTAATCGACAAGCATAGTCAGCAAAGTTGATCGATGGGTAACGAAAACTCAAACATGAGTAGTTTCCTAAATGCAGCTATAACTCAACAAGAAATGAAGGTTCGCGAAAGGCGATAGAAAATACAGTTATAGAATGCACAACTACAGTGTAATCCACAAGCGTAGTCACCAAAGTTGATCGATGCCCCAGAAAAATTAAAACATGAGCGGTCTCCTAAATGTGGCTATAACACAACAAAAAATGAAAGTTCGTGAAAGAAGATAGAAAATTAACGTTCATAATGCACAACTACAATGCAATCCACAATCGTAGTCACTTAAGTTGATCGATGGCCCACGAAAACTCAAACACGAGCGGTTTCCTAAGTGCGGCTATAACTCAACGACAAATGAAGGTTCACGAAAGGTGATAGAAAATACGCTTATAGTATACACAACAATAGTGTAATCCACCATTGTAGTCAACAAAGTTAATCGGTGGCCCACAAAAACTCAAACACGAGAGGTATCCTAAATGCGGCTGTAACTCAAAAAAATGAAGGTTTGTGAAAAGCAATAGAAAATTAGCCTTCATAATGCAGAACTACAGTTTATTCCACAATTGTATTCACCAAAGTTGATTGATGGCCTACGAAAACTATATCACGAGTGATTCCCTAAATGCGGCTATAACTAGCAACAAAAAATGAAGGTTCACGAAAGGTGATAGAAATACACACAAAATGGACAACTATAGTGCAATCCACAATTGTAGTCACCGAAATTCATTGATGGCCCTCGAAATCTCAAATACGAGCGTTTTCCTAAATGCAGCTATAACTCAACAAAAAATGAAGGTTCGTCAAAGGTGATAGAAAATACATGTACAAAATTGACAACTACAATGCAATCGACAATCATAGTCACCAAAGTTGATCGATAGCCCATGAAAACTCAAACACGTGCAGTTTGTTAAGTGCAGCTATAACTCAACGAAAAATAAGATTCGCAAAAGCCGATAGAAAATATGTGCATAGAATGCTCAACTATAGTGTAATCCACAATCTTAGTAACCAAAGTTGATTGATGGCCCACGAAAACTCAAACAAGAGCGGTTTCCTTAATGTGGCTATAACTTAAAAAAAAATGAAGGTTCATGAAAGGCAATAGAAAATACGCATATTGAATGCACAACTACAATGTAATCCACAAGGAAAAAAGAAGGTTCGCAAAAGGCTATCGAAAATACCCATAAATAATGGACAACTAGAGTGCAATCCATAATTGTAGTCACCAAAGTTGATCGACGGCCCAAAAAAACTAAAACACAATTAGTTTCCTAAGTGTGGCTATAACTCAACGAAAAATGAAAATTTGTGAAAGGCTATTGAAAATACCCATACATAATGGACAACTAGAGTGCAATCCACAATTGTAGTCACCAAAGTTGATCGACGGCCCACGAAAGATAAAACACGATCAGTTTCCTAAGTACAGCTATAACTCAACGAAAAATGAAGTTTTGTTAAAGGCAATTAAAAATATCCGTACAGAATGCACAACTATAGTACAATAAAAAATCATAGTCATCAAACTTGATCGATGGCCCACAGAAACTCAAACATGAGCGGTTTCCAAATTGCGGTTATAATTCAACAAAAAATGAAGGTTCGCGAAAGGTGATAAAAAATACGTGTATAGAATGCACAACTATAATCTAATCCACAGACGTAGTCACCAAAGTTGATCGATGGCCCACAAAAACTTAAACACAAGCGGTTTTCCTAAATGCAGCCCGCTATAACTCAACAAAAAATAAATATTCACGAGAGAAAATAAGCATATAGAATGTAGAACTACAGTCTAATCCACAATCGTAGTCACCAAATCTGATTAAGGCCCACGAAAACTCAAAGACTAGCGGTTTCATAATTTCGGCCATAACACAACGAAAAATTAAGGTTTGCGAAATGGTATAGAAAATATGCATATATAGTGCACAACTATAGTGTAATCCATAAGCGTAGTCACTGAAGTTGATCGATGGCCCACGAAAACTCAAACATGAGTGGTTTCCTAAATGCGGCTATAACTCAACAATTTTTTTTGATTTTCCCAAATAAAATTGTTTCATAGATTCAGTTTTTGAGGGGTTCTTCCATGTTGGTGAAAAAATTATTTGTTGAAGAAAGGATGATCTAGGTCTTCTCATAATGACATTCTCTACAAAACCCATTGATCAGAATTTTTAAAAAATTTGCCTTAGTTTACCTCTACAATTGTAGTCACCAAAGTTGATCGATGGCCCACAAAAATTCAAACACGACTGATTTCCTAAGTTCAGCTATAACACAATGATGGCCCACAAAAACTCAAACACGAGCGGTTTTCTAAATGCAGCTATAACTAAAAAAAAATGAAGATTCACGAAAGGCAATAAAAATACGCATATAGAATGCACAACTAGAGTGTAATCCACAATCGTAGTCACCAAAAATGATTAATGGCCCACAAAAAACACAAACACGAAGAAAAAATGAAGGTTCGTGAAAGGCGAATAAAAATATGCGTACAAAATGCACAACTACAGTACAATCCACAATCGTAGTCACCAAAGTTGATTGATGGCCCACAAAAACTTAAAGACGAGCGGTTTCATAAATGCATAGCAACTCAACAAAAAATGAAGGTTCGTGAAAGGCAATAGAAACTGTATACAATGCACAACTAGACTACAATCCACAATATTAATCACCAAAGTTGATTGATGGGCCACAAAAACTCAAACAGGAGTGTTTTAAAAAATGCGGCTATCACTCAACAAAGAAAGAAGGTACATGAAAAGCGATTAAAAATATGCATATAGATTGCACAACGATAGTACAATCCATAATCATAGTCACCAAAGTTGATTAATGGCCCACAAAAATTTAAACATGGGCGGTTTCATAAATGCGACTATAACTCAATAAAAAATAAAGGTTCGTGAAAGGCGATAGAAGAGATGTATACAATGCACAACTATAGTGTAGTCCACAATCCTAGTCACCAAAGTTGATTGATGGCACACGAAAAACTCAAACACAAGCATTTTTCTAAATGCGGGTATAACTAAAATCAAATTGAATGTTCGTGAAATGCGATTAAAAATATGCATACAAAATGCACAAATACAGTACAATCCACTATCGTAGTCAGCAAAGTTAATCGATGGCCTACAAAAACTCAAACATGAGCAGTTTGCTAATTGCTGCTATCACCCAACGAAAAGTGAAGGTTCACTAAAGGCAATAGAAAATAAGTGTATAGAAAGCATGACTATAGTGTAATCCACAAGCGTAGTCACCAAAGTTGATCGATGGCCCATGAAAACTCAAACACAAGCGTTTTTCAAAATGCGACTATAACTCAAAAAAAAAAGAAAAAGGGGAAGGCGATAGAAAATATGCATACAAAATGGACACTATAGTGCAATCCACAATTTGTAGTCACCAAAGTTGATAGACGACCCACAAAAACTAAAATTTGGGTGGTTTCCTAAATGCAGCTATAACTCAACAAAAAATAACGATTCGCGAAAGGCGATAGAAAATACACGTACAGTATGGTTAACTACAGTGCAAACCACAATCGTAGTCACCAAAGTTGATCAATGGCCCATGAAAACTCAAACACGAGCAGTTTCCTAAGTGCGTCTATAACTAATCGAAAAATGAATGTTCAAAAAAGGCAATAGAAAATACACGTATAGAATGCACAACTACAATGTAATCCACAATCGTAGTCACAAAAGTTGATAGATGACCCATGAAAACTAAAACACGAACGTTATGCTAAATGTGGCAATAAATCAACAAAAAATAAAGGTTCGTGAAAGGCGAGTAAAAATATGTGTACAAAATACAAAACTACAATAAAATTCACAATTGTAGTCACCAAAGTTGATTGATGGCCCACAAAAACTCAAACATGAGCGGTTTACTAAATGCTGCTATAACTCAACAAAAAAGAAAGGTTCGTGAAAGGCGATAGAAAACATGTGTATACAATGCACAACTATAGTGTAATCCACAATCGTAGTCACCAAAGTTGATCGATGGCCCGCAAAATCTCAAACACAAGTGTTTTCCTAAATGCGGCTATAAATCAACAAAAAATGAAGTTTCATGAAAGGCAATGGAAAATACACATATAGAATGCACAAATATAGTGGAATCCACAAGCGAAGTCACCAAAGTTGATCGATGGCCTCTGAAAACTCAAACTCGAGCGGTTTCCTAAATGCGCCTATAACTCAACAAAAAATGAAGGTTCGCAAGAGGAAATAGAAAATACACGTACATAATGGACAAGTACAATGCAATGCGAAATCGTAGTCACGAAAGTTGATCGATGGCCCATGAAAACTCAAACATGCTCCACATGTTTAATCAAACAATACATGAAGGTGCGCAAAAGGTGATAGAAAATACATGTATAAAATGAACAACTATAGTGTAATCAACAATCACAGTCACCAAAGTTGATCGATGGTCCACGAAAACTCAAATACGTGCGGTTTCCTAAATACGGCTATAACTCAACAAAAAATGAAGGTTCACAAAAGGCAATAGAAAATACACATACATAATGGACAACTATAGTGCAATCCACAATCGTAGTCACCAAAGTTGATCAATTGCCCACAAAAACTCAAACCTGAGTGGTTTTCTAAGTGACGCTATAACTCAATGAATAATGAAGGTTTGTGAAAGGCGATAGAAAATATGCATATAGAGTGCACAACTAGAGTGTAATCCACAATCATAGTCATCGCAGTTGATCGATAGCCAACCGCTCGTGTTTGAGTTTTCTTGGGACATTGATCAACATTGGTGAATACTATTGTGAATTGCACTGTAGTTGCCCATTTCTTACGCATCTTTTCTATCGGCTTTCACAAATCTTCATTTTTGTTGAGTTATAGCCGCACCTAGGAAACCGCTCGTGTTTGAATTTTTGTGGGCCACGATATGTTTTGGTGAATACGATTATGGATTACACCTTAGTTGTGCATTCTATACAGGTATTTTCTATTGCTTTTCGCGAACCTTCATTTTTTTGTTGAATTATAGCCAACCACATTTAGGAAACCTTTTATGTTAGTTTTGTGGTCATCAATGAACGATGGTGACTATGATTCTGATTACCCTAGTTATTGCATTTCTGTCCATGTATTACAAATCACTGCTTTCGAACATTCATTTTCCTTTAATATCTGCGCTTGAGGCTGTTCGTGTTTCTACCGGTTTTGTAGGCGATCATCAATTTTATTGTTGTGTTTGAATTCTTGTAGTTGTTGTTTATTTCATATCGTGGCCCTGTTGCTGCATGGGTTTCATTTTTTGCTGAGTTATATAGGCGTGCTTAGAAACTAATTAGAATGTTGAGTTTTGACCGTGATCCACTGATACTGATAATGAATTATACTGTAGTTGTGCATTTAATATGCGTATTTTCTATCACCTTTCATGAACCTTCATTTTTTGTTGAGTTATAGCCGCACTTAGGAAACCGCTCGTATTTTAGTTTTCCTGGGCCATCGATCAACTTTGGTGACTACGATTGTAGATTGCATTGTAGTTGTCCAATCTTTAAGCGTATTTTCTATTGCCTTTATCGAACGTTCATTGTTCGTTGAGTTATAGCTGCATTTAGGAAACTGCTCATGTTTGAGTTTTCATGGGCCATCAATCAACTTTGGTGACTACAATTGTGTATTACACTGTAGTTATACATTTTATACGCGTATTTTCTAAAACTTTTCGCGAACCTTCTTTTTTCATATACTTTAAGCGCACTGAGGAAACCGTTCGTGTTTGCGTTTTTGTTGGCCATCGATCAACTTTGGTGACTATGATTTTGGATTGCATTGTAGTTGTTCATTTTGTATACATATTTACTGTTCCTTGTCACGAACATTCATTATTTTTAGTTATAGCTACATTTAGGAAAATAATCATGTTTTAGTTTTACGTGGTCCATCGATCAACTTTGGTGACCACGATTGTGGATTACACTATAGTTGTGCATTATATGCTCTTATTTTCTATTGTCTTTCACGAACCTTCATTTTTCGTTAAGTTATAGCTTCACTTACGAAACTGCTCATGTTTGAGTTTTCGTGGGCTGTCGATCAACTTTGGTGACTACGATTGCGGATTACATTGTAGTTACTCATTGTACACGTGTATTTTCTATCCCATTACACAAACCTTCATTTTTTGTTGAGTTATAGCCTAATTTAGGAAATTACTCATGTTTGAGTTTTCGTGGGCCATCGATCAACTTTGGTGATTACTATTGTGGATTGCAATATAGTTGAACCATTTTGTACGTGTATTCTCTATCGGGTTTGCAAACCTTCACTTTTTGTTGAGTTTTACCCGCATTTAGGAAACCACACGTCTTAGAGTTTTTGTGGGCCATCAGTAAACTTTGGTGAATACAATTATGGATTACACTATAGTTGTGCATTCTATACACATATTTTCTATCGCCTTTCGCAATCCTTCATTTTCTTTTGAATTATAGCTACATTTAGGAAACTACTCGTGTATGAGTTTTTCGTGGGTCATCGATCAACTTTTTTAGGCGTTCTACTATCACCTTTCGTGAACCTTAAATTTTTTTAGTTATAGCTGTATTTAGGAAACCGCTCGAATTTGACTTTTCATGGGCCATTGATGAACATTGGTGACTACGATTGTGGATTGCACTATAGTTGTTCATTTTGTACGCGTATTTTCTATCGCCTTTCGTTTAGCCTTCATTTTTTGTTCAGTTATAGCCGCATTTATTAAACTACTCGTGTTTGAGTTTTTCGTAGGCCATTGATCAACTTTGGTGACTACGATTGTTGATTGCACTATAGTTGTGCATTATTACTGCTAATTTTTTATTGCCTTTTGTGAACCTTCATTTTTTGTCTAGCTATAGCCACATTTAGGAAACCACTTGTGTTTGAGTTTTTGTGGGCCATCGATCAACTTTAGTAAGTACGATTTTGGATTACACTGTAGTTGTATATACTATAAGCGTATTTTCTATCACCTTTCACAAACCTTCATTTTTTCATTGAGTTATGGCCGCACTTAGGAAACCCCTCGTGTTTGAGTTTTAGTGGACCATCGATTGACTTTGGTGACTATGATTCTGGTTTGTACTATATTTTTGCATTTTGTAGGCGTATTTTTAATCGCCTTTCACGAAATTTCATTTTTTATTGAGTTACAACCACTTTTAAGAAAACATTCGTGTTTGAGTTTTCATGCCCATTGATCAACTTTGGCAACTACAATTGTGGATTACACTATAGTTGTGAACTCTATACGTGTATTTTCTATCGCCTTTCGCGAACCTTCATTTTTTGTTGAGTTATAGCTGCACTTAGTAAAACGCTCGTGTTTTAGTTTTCCTGGGCCATCGATCAACTTTGGTGACTACGCTTGTGAATTACACTGGAATTGTGCATTCTATATGCTAATTTTCTATTGCCTTTCGGGAACCTTCATTTTCTGTTTAGTTATAGCCGCACTTAGGAAACTGTACGTGTTTGAGTTTTTATGGGCCATTGATAAACTTTGGTGTCTACGATTGTGGATTGCATTGTAGTTGTTCTTTTTGTATGTGTATTTTCTATCACTTTTTGCTAACATTTTTTTTTGTTTTATAGCTGTATTTAGGAAACCACTTGAGTTTGCATTTTCGTTGGCTATCGATCGACTTTGGTGACTCCAATTGTGGATTAAACTGTAGTTGTACATTTTATACACATATTTTATATCGCCTTTCATGAACCTTCACTTTTTTGTTGAGTTACAGTTGCACTTAGAAAACTGACCGTGTTTGAGTTTTCATGGGCCATCGATCAACTTTGGTGACTACGATTATGGATTGCACTTTAGTTGTCCATTATGTATGTGTATTTTCTATTGCCTTTTACGAATTTTCATTTTTTGTTGAGTTATACACGCATTTAGGAAACTACTCGTCTTTGAATTTTCGTGGGCCATCCATCAACTTTAGTGACTACGCTAGTAGATTACACTGTAGTTGTGCATTCTCTATGCTAATTTTCTATTTCCTTTCGAGAACCTTCATTTTATGTTGTGTTCTAGCTGAATTTAGAATGCTTGAGTTTTCGTGGGCCATTGTAGAACTATGGTGACTACGATTGTGGATTGCACTATATTTGTCCATTCGATACGCATATTTTCGATTGCCTTTCGAGAACCTTCATTTTTTTTTGAGTTATAGCCGTATTTACGAAACCACTCATGTTTGAGTTTTCGTGGGCCATCGATCAACTTTGGTGACAACGATTGTGGATTGTTCTATAGTTGTGCATTATGTACAAATATTTTTAATCGTCTTTCATGACCCTTCATTTTTTCTTGAGTTATAACCGCATTTAGGAAAACTCTCTTGTTTGAGCTTTTCTGGGCCATTGATCAACTTTGTTGACCACGATTGTGGATTACATTATATTTGTGCATTCGATATGCGTATTTTCTATCGTCGTTCAAGAACCGCAATTTTTCGTTGAGCTATAGCCGCACTTAGGACACTGCTTGTGTTTGAGTTTTCATTATCGATCATGTTTATTGACTACGATTGTGGATTGCACTATAGTTGTGCATTATGAACGCTAATTTTCTATCGTCTTTCGTGAACCATCATTTTTTGTTGAGTTATAGCCGTATTTGGCAAACCGCTCATGTCAGAGTTTTTGTGGGTCATCATTCAACTTTCATATGACTACGACTGTGGATTGCATTGTAGTTGTCTATTATGTACGTGTCTTTTCTATGACCTTCTCGAATCTTCTTTTTTGCTGAGTTATAACCACATTTAGGATACCACTTGAGTTTTCAAATTCAGGGGCCATTGATCAACTTTGGTGACTATGATTGTGGATTACACTGTAATTATGCATTCTATATGCGTATTTTTCTATCGACTTTCGTGAACCTTCATTTTTCATTAAGTTATAGCTGCACTTCGGAAACCGCTCATCGTTGAGTTTTCGTGAGACATAGATAAACTTTGGTGACTACAATTTTGGATTACACTATAGTAGTTCATTCTGTACACGTATATTCTAATCTCCTTTCGCGAACCTTCATTTTTTCTTTAGTTATAGCCGCATTTTAGAAACCGCTCATGCTTGACTAAGGCTGGTGATTTCAAAAACCGCCCATGCTTGACTACGATTGGTGATTTCGGAAAGTGCTCATGCTTGAGTTTGAGTTTTTTGTGGGTCATCAATCAACTTTTCTGACTATGCTTGTGGATTACAATGTAGTTGTGCATTCTATAGGCGTATTTTCTATCATCTTTCGCGAACCTTCATTTTTTGCTGAGTTATAGCCGCATTCAAGAAATCACTCGTGTTCAATTTTTTGTAGGCCATCGATCAACTTTGGTGACTACGACTGTGGATTCCACTGTAGTTTTCCATTTTGTATGCGTATTTTCTCTCGCCTTTCAGGAACCTTCATTTTTTGTTGTGTTATTGCCGTTTCTAGGAAACCTCTCGAGTTTTAGTTTTCATGGGACATCGATCAACTTTGGTGACTATGCTTGTGGATTAAAATCTAGTTGTGGATTTAGTGTATTTTCTATCGCCTTTCGTGAATGTTCATTTTTCGTTGAGTTAGCTGCAATTAGGAAACCGCTCGTGTTTTAGTTTTCATGGGCCATTGGTTAACTTTGGTGAATACAATTTTGGATTACAATGTAGTTGTTCATTCTATACACTTATTTTCTATCGCCTTTTATGAATCTTCATTTTTTGTTAAGTTATAGCCACATTTAGGAAACTGCTCGAGTTTAAGTTTTCATTGGCCATCTATCAATTTTTTTGACTACGCTTGTGGATTACATTTTATAGAATGAAAAACTACAGTGCAGTCCACAATTGTAGTCACTAAAGTTGATCGATGGCCCACGAAAAATCAAACAAAAGCGGTTTTATAACTACGGCTATCACTCAACAAAAAATGAAGGTTTGCAAAACTCGATAAAAAATACACGTAGAAAATGGACAACAACAGTCCAATCCACAATTGTAGTCACCAAAGTTTATCGATGCCTAAAAAAAACTCAAATATGAGTAGTTTCGTAAATGCGGCTATATCTGAAAAAAAAAAGTTCATCGAAGGTGATAGAAAATACTCGTATAGAATGCACAACTATAGTGTAATCCACAATCGTAGTCACCATTGTTGATCGACAGCCCACGAAAACTAAAACTCGAGCGGTTTCCTAAATGCGGCTATAACTCGACAAAAAATGAAGGTTCCTGATAGGTGATAGAAAATATATGTACATAATGGACAACTACAGTTAATCCACAATCATAGTCAACAAAGTTGATCGATGGCCCATGAAAACTCAAATATAGACGGTTTCCTAAATACGGCTATAATAGAACAAAAATGTGAAAGTTTGTGAAAAGTGATTTAAAATATGCATACAGAATGCAAAAATACAACATAATCCATAATTGTAGTCACCAATGTATATTGATGTCCCTCAAAAACTCAAGCTTGAGTGGTTTCCTAAATGAAGATTCATGAAAGGCGATAAAAAATATGCATACTAAATGGACAAATTCAATGCAATCCACAATCGTAGTCACCAAAGCTGATCGATTATCCACGAAAACTCAAACATGAGCATTTTCATAATTGCGGCTATAACTGAACAAAAAATTAAGATTCCTAAAAGGTGAATAAAAATATGCATACAGAATGCACAACTGCATTACAATCGACAATCGTAGTAGCCAATGTTGATTGATGGCCAATAAAACTTCGAACATGAGCGGTTTCCTAAATGCAGCTATAACTCACAAAAAAGTGAAGGTTTGCGTAAGGCGATACAAAATATGTGTATAGAATGCACAACTATAGTGTAATCTACAAACATAGTCACTAAAGTTGATCGATGGCACGTAAAACCTCAAACACGAGCGATTTCCTAAATGCGGCTATAACTCAACAAAAAATGAAGGTTCGCGAAAGGTTAGAAAATACGTGTACAAAATCGACAACTACAGTGCAATCCACAATCGTAGTCACCAAAGTTGATCGATGGCCCATCAATACTCAAACATGAGCAATTTCCTAAATGTGGCTATAACTCAAGGAAGAAAGAAGGTTTGTTAAATGTGATAGAAAATACGTGTACATAATGGACAACTACAGTGCAATCCACAATCATAGTCACCAAAGTTGATCGATGCTTCATGAAAACTCAAACACGATCAGTTTCCTAAGTGTTGTTATAACTCAACAAAAAAGAGGGTTCACGAAAGTTAATAGAAAATATGCATATACAATGCACAACTATAGTGTAATTGACAATCGTAGTAAAAAATGTTTATCGATGCCCCACGAAAATTAAAACACAAGCGTTTTCCTAAATGCGGTTATAACTCAACAAAAAATGAAGGTTCATGAAAGGCGATTACAAATATGTGTATAGAATGCACAACGACAATACAATCCACAATTGTAGTCACCAAAGTTGATCAATAGCCCACAAAAACAAAAACAGGAGTAATTTCCTAAATGCGGCTATAACTCAACAAAAATTGAAGGCTCATGAAAGGCAATAGAAAATACACATATAGAATGCACAACTAAGTATAATCCACAGGTGTAGTTAGCAAAGTTTATCGATGGCCCACAAAAAATCAAACACGAGCATTTTCGTAAATGATGCTATAAGTAAACAAAAATAAATGCTGCTGAAATGCAATTAAAAATATGCGTACAAAATACACAACTATAGTATAACTACACTATATAGAATGCACAACTATAGTGTAATCAATAATCGTAGTAAAAAAATTCGCAATAGTAAAAAATGTTGATCGATAGTCGACTAAAATTCAAACACAAGCATTTTCATAAATGCGGATATAACTCAACAAAAAATGAAGGTTCATAAAAGGCAATAGAAAATATACGTATAGAATGCACAACTAAAGTGTAATCCACAGGCGTAATCACCAAAGTTGATTGATGGTCCACGAAAACTCAAACATGAGTGTTTTCCTAAATGTGGCTATAACTCAAAAAAATGAAGGTTTGTGAAAGGCAATTAAAAATATGCATACAGAATGCACAACTATAGTACAACTACAATGTGATCCATTATCATAGTCACCAAAGTTGATCGATGGCCCAAAAATTTCAACCATAAGCGGTTTCCTAAATGCGGCTATAACTCAACAAAAAATTAAAGTTTTTGAAAGTCAATTAAAAATATGCTTACAAAATGCACAACTATAGTACAATCCACAATTTTAGTCACCAAAGATGATTGATGGCCCAATTAAAACTCAAACATGAGCAGTTTCTGAAATGCGGTTATAACTCAACAAAAAATGAAGGTTCACGAAAGGTTATATAAAAAACGTGTATAGAAAATTAGTGTTCATAATGGACAATTACAGTGTAATCCACAAGTGTACTCACCAAAATTGATTGACGGCCCACCAAAACTCAAACTCGAGCGGTTTCCCAAATGCGGCTAAAACTTAAGAAAAAGTGAAGGTTCGGAAAAGGCAATAGAAAATACACATACAAAATGGAAAACTACAACGCAATCCAAAATCATAGTCACAAAAGTTGATTGATGGCCCACGAAAACTAAAAAATGTGCAGTTTCCTAAGTGCGACTATAACTCAACGAAAAGTGAAGTTTCGTGAAAGGCAAAGAAAAATATTTGTATAGTATACACAACTACAGTACAATCCACTATCGTACTCACAAAAGTTAATCGCTGGCCCACAAAAACTCACACACAAGCGGTTTCCCAATTTCGGCTATAACTCAACAAAAATTGAAGGTTCACGATAGAAAGTACATTTAGAGAATGGACAATTATGGTGCAATCCACAATCGTAGTCACCAAAGTCGATCGATAGCCCAAGGAAACCCAAATTCGAGTGGTTTCCTAATCTTAAGTATAACTCAACAAAAAATGAAGGTTCGTGAAAGGTGATAGAAAATATGCGTATAAAATACACAATTACAGTGTATTTCACAAACTTAGTCACCAAAGTTGATCGATTGCCCATGAGAACTCAAACTTGACCAACTTCCTAATTGTGGCTATAACACAACAAAAAGTGAAGGTTTTTTGAAAGGTGATAGAAAATAAACGTACAAAATGGACAACTACAATGCAATCCAGAAGCATAGTCACCAAAGTTTATCGATGGCCTACGAACGCTCAAACTCGAGCGGTTTCCTAAATGCGGCTATAATTGAACAAAAGAAGAAAGTTTGTGAAAGGCGATAGAAGATATGTGTACAGAATGCATAACTACAATGCAATCCACAATGACAAGCACCAAAGTTGATCGAGGGCCCATGAAAAATCAAACACGAGCAGTTTCCTAAGTGCGGCGATAACTCAATGAAAAATGAAGGCTCGTGTAAGGTGATAGAAAATACGCATATAGAATGTACAACTATAGTGTAATCCACAATCTTAGTCACCAAAAATGGTTCATGGCCTACAAAAATTCAAACATGAAAATTTTCCTCAATGCAGCTATAACTCAACAAAAATATAAGGTTCGCGAAAGGTGATAAAAAATATGCGTATAGAATGCGCATCTACTATCCAATCCACAATCATAGTAGCCAAAGCTGATAGATGGCCCACAAATACTCAAACATGAGCATTTTCCTAAATGCGGCTAAAACTCAACAAAAAATGAAGGTTTGAGAAAGGCGATGGAAAATACGTGTACAAAATGGACAAGGACAGTGCAATCCACAATTGTAGTCACCAAAGTTGATCAATGGCCCAAAAAATCTCAAACACGAGTAGTTTCCTAAGTGCGGCTATAACTCAACTAAAAATTAAGGATCACAAAAGGTGATAGAAAATATACGTATAGAATGCGCATCTACTGTCTAATCCACAATCGTAGTCACCAAATCTGAGAGATGGCCCACAAAAACTCAAACACGAGCATTTTTTAAATACGGCTATAACTCAATAAAAAATGAAGGTTTGTGAAATGCGATAGAAAATACACGTACAAAATGGAGAAGGATAGTGCAATCCACAATTGTAGTCACCAAAGTTGATCAATGGCCCACAAAAACTCAAACACGGGCGGTTTCCTAAGTTCGGAAAATGAAGGTCCATGAAATGTGATAGAAAATACACGTATAGAATGCACAATTATAGTGTAATCTAGAATCATAGTAACCAACGTTGATCGATGGCCCATGAAAACTCAAACTCGAGCGGTTTCCTAAATGCGGCTATAATTGAACAAAGAATGAAGGTTCACGAATGACAATAGAAAACAAGTGTATAGAATGAACAACTACAGTTTATTCGACAAGCATAGTCACCAAAGTTGATCGATGGCCCACGAAAAACTCAAACACTAGTGGTTTCCTAAATGCGGCTATAACTCAATAAAAAATGAAATTTCGCAAAAGGCGATAGAAAATACATGTAAAGAATGGACAACTATAGTGCAATCAACGATCATAGTCACCAAAGTTGATCGATGGCCCACGAACAACTCAAACATGAGTGGTTTCCAAAATGTCACTATAACTCAATAAAAAATGAATGTTTCTGAAAGGCGATAGAAAATACACGTACAAAATGGACAACTACTTGCAATCCACAATCGTAGTCACCAAATTTGATCAATGGCTCATGAAAACACAAACGTGAGTTGTTTTCCTAAGTGCAGCTATAACTCAACACAAAATGAAGGTTCACGAAAGGCGATAGAAAGTACGCGTGTCGAATGCACAATTATAGTGTAATCCACAATCGTAGTCACCAGAGTTGATTGATACCCCACAAAAACTAAAACACAAGGGGTTTCCTAAATGTGGCTATAACTCAACAAAAACTAAAGCTTTGCGAAAGGCGATAGAAAATTGGCGTTCATAATGCACCAATAGAGTGCAATCCACTATCATAGTTGCCAAGGCTGATTGAAGGCCCACGAAAACACAAACACGAGCGGTTTCGTAAATGTAGCTATAACTCATGAAAGATGATGGTTGACAAAAAGTGATACAAAATACTCGTACACAATGGACAACTACAGTGCAATAAACAATTGTAGTCACCAAAGTTGATAGATGGCCCAGGAAAACTCAAACTCATGCGTTTACCTCAATGCGGCTATAACTCAACAAAAAATGACAGTTCGTGAAAGACGATTAAAAATATACATATAGAATGCACAAATACAGTACAATCCACAATCGTAGTCACCAAAGTTGATCGATGGCCCAAAAAAACTCAAACATGAGCATTTTTTTAAATGCGGCTATAACTCAACAAAAAATAATGGTTCAATGCGATTAAAAATATGTGCACAAAATGCACAACTATAGTGCAATCAAGAATCTTCGTCATGAAAGTTGATCGATGGCCACGAAAACTCAAACTCGAGTGGCTTTTTAAATACGGGTATAACTCAACAAGAAAAGAAGGTTTGCGAATGACTATAGAAAATGCATGTACAGAATGGACAACTATAGTGCAATCCAAAATCATATTCACAAAAGTTGATCGATGGCCTACAAAAACTCAAACACGGGCAGTTTCCTAAGTGCACCTATAATTGAAAGAAAACTGAAGGTTCATGAAAGGCGATAGAAAATACACATATACAATGCATAATTACAGTGTAATCCACAATCATAGTCACCAAAGTTCATCAATGGCCAGCAAAAGCTCAAATATGAGCGATTTCCTAAATTAACTCCACAAAAAAAGAAGGTTCATCAAAGGCGATTAAAAATATTCACAACTATAGTACAATCCATAATCGTAGTCACCAAAGTTGATCAATGGCTCACAAAAACTCAAACTTGAGTTGTTTCTGAAATGCGGCTATAACTCAACAAAAAGTGAAGTTTCGCGAAAGACGATAAAAAATACACATATAGAATGCACAATTACATTGTAATCCACAAGCATGTTGGTGAAAAAATAGTTTTCGAAAAATGGAAGAGCTGATATTTTTGATTTTCCAAAAATTATTGTTTCGTAGATTATATTTTTGAGGGGTTCTTGGATGTTGGTGAAAAATTAGATTTTCGCAAAAAGGACGATCTGGGTCTACTCAGAACGACATTCTCTACACAATCCATTTCTCAAATTTTTCATAAAAGGATTCAAAAAAATTGCCTCTATTACCCCTACTACTACTTTTGAAGAAAATCTATCTTTTTCAAGAATAACTTTTTTTTTAAAGAAACAAACGATCAGGTGTTTTTCGATTTTCCCAAAAAAAATTGTTTCGTAGATTCTATTTTTGAGGGGTTTTTGCATATTGGTGAAAATTGAATATTTCGAAAAATGGAGGATCTGGGTCTACTCATACAAAACTCATTTCTCAGATTTTTCATAAAAGGATTCAAAAAATTTTCCTCTATTGCCTCTACGACTTCTACATTTCAAAAAAATCACTTTTTTAAGGGCAAGTTATTCTTCAAAACATTGGACGATCCGGTTCTCTTTAGCACACGAGGCCCAAGAAAACTCAACCATAAGAATTTTCATAAACGTGGCTATAACTTACACAACTACAGTACAATACAATCGTATTCACCAAAGTTGATTCATGGCCCAAAAAACTCAAACATGAGCGGTTTCCTAAATGTGGCTATAACTCAACAAAAAATGAAGGTTTGCAAAAGGCGATAGAAACTCAAACATGAGCGTTTTCCTAAATGCAGCTATAACTAGACAAAAAATGAAGGTTCGTGAAAGGTGATTAAAAAAATGCATAGAGAATGAACAACTATAGTACAATCCACAATCATAGTCACCAAAGTTGATTGATGGCCCAGAAAAACTCAAACATGAGCGGTTTCCTAAATGCGGGTATAACTCAATAAAGAAAGAAGGTCCACGAAAAGTGATAGAAAATACGTGTATAGAATAAATAACTATAGTGTAATGCACAATCATTGTAACCAAAGTTTTTCGATGGCCCACGAAAACTCACATATGAGCGGTTTCCTAAATGCGGCTATAACTCAACAAAAAGTGAAGGTTCATGAAAGGTGACCGAAAATAAGTGTACAGAATGGACAACTATAGTATATTCCACAATCGTAGTCACCAAAGTTAAATGATGGCCAACGAAAAACTCAAACACCAACAATTTCCTAAATGTTACTATAACTCAACAAAAAATAAGGGTTCGTGTAAAGCAATAGAAAATACATGTATATAATGCATAACAACAATGTAATTGACAACCATAGTCACCAAAGTTGATCGATAGCACAAAAAATGTCAAACACGAGTGGTTTACTAAATGCGGCTATAACTCAAATAAAAATGAAGGTTCACGAAAGGCGATAGAAACTAAGCGTTCAAGATGCACAACTATAGTGCAATCCACAATCATAGTCACCAAAGTTTATTGATTGCCCACGAACACTCAAACACGAGCGGTTTCCTAAATGTGGCTATAACTCAACAAAAATGGAAGGTTCACAATCGTAGTCATTAAAATTGATTGATGGCCCAAAAAATTCAAACAAGAGCAGTTTCCTAAATGCGGCGATAACTCAACAAAAAATGAAGGTTGACAAAAGGCGATAGAAAATGTCCATATAGAATGCACAACTATGCTGTAATCACCAAGCGTAGTCACCAAAGTTGATCGATGGCCCACGAAAACTCAAAGTTGACCGGTTTCCTAAATGTGGCTATAACTCAATAAAAAATGAACGTTCACGAAAGGTGATAGAAATACACATACAGAATGGACAACTACAATGAAATCCACAATCGTAGTCACCAAAGTTGATCGATAGCCCATGAAAACTAAAACACAATCGATTTCCTAAGTGCACCTATAACTCAACAAAAAATGAAGGTTCATGAAAGGCGATAGAAAATATGTGTATAGAGTGCACAACTACATTGTAATCCACAATCATAGTCACCAAAGTTGATGAATGGCCCGCAAAACCTCAAACATGAGCGGTTTCCTGATTCTGGCTATAACTAAACAAAAAATCATCTGGTTCGTGAAAGGTGATAGGAAATACAAGTATAGAATGCAAAACTATAGTACAATCCACAATTGTCGTCACTAAAGTTGATTGATGACCCACAAAAACTCAAACATGAGTGGTTTCCTAAATGCAGCTATAACTCAACAAAAAAGTAAGGTTCGCTAAATGTGATAAAAAATACGTGTATAGAATGTACAACTACAGTGTAATCCACAATCAGTCACCAAAGTTGATCAAGGGGCCATGAAAAATCAAACACAAGCAGTTTCCTAAGTGTGACTATAACTCAATGAAAAATGAAGGTTTGTCAAAGGTGATAGAAAATATGTTTATTACACAACTATAGTGTAATGCACAATCCTAGCCACCAAAGTTGATCGACAGCAAACAGTTTTCAAACACGAGCCTTTTCTTAAATGCAGCTATAACTCAACAAAAAATGAAGGTTAATGATAGGTGATTAAAAATTGCATATAGAATGTACAACTACAGTGCAATCCATTATTGTAGTCACAAAAGTTGATTGATGGCCCACAAAAACTCAAACATGAGTGGTTTCCTAAATGCGGCTATAACTCAAAAAAGAATGAAGGTTCATGAAAGGCGATGAAAAATATGCATATATAATGCACAACTACAATGTAATACACAATCGTAGTCACAAAGTTGATCAATGGCCCATGAAAACTCAAACTTGAGCGGTTTTGCAAATGCGGCTATAACTAAACAAAAAATGAAGGTTCGTCAAAAGTAATAAAAAATATGCATACATAATAAAACATAGACATTAGCGGTTTCCTAAATACGGCTATAACTCAACAAAAAATGAAGGTTTGTGAAAGGTGATAGAAAATACATGTTAGAATGCAAAACTATAGTGTAATCCTCAAGCGTAGTCACCAAAGCTGATCAATGACCCACAAAAACTCGAACACAAGCGATTTCCTCAGTGCAGCTATAACTCAACGAAAAATGAAAGTTCACGAAAGGTAGTGGAAAATATGTGTATAGAATACAAAACTATATTGAAATCCACAATCTAAGTCACCAAAGTTGATCGATGGCCCATGAAAACTCAAACACAAGTGGTTTCCTAAGTGTGGCTATAACTCAATGAAAAATGAAGATTCCGGAAAGACGATAAAAAGTACATGTATAGAATACACAACTATAATATAATCCACAATCGTAGTCACCAAAGTTGATTGATGGCCCAAGAAAACTGAATTACGAGCGTTTTCCTAAATGTAGCTATAACTCAACAAAAATGAAGCTTCGTGAAAAACAATTAAATATATGCGTATAGAATGCACAACTATAGTACAATGCACAATTATAGTCACAAAAGATGATTAATGGCCGACAAAAACTCAAACATGAGCATTTCCTAAATACGGCTATAAAAAACCCTCAAAAATATGGGTTTTATAGGTGTCCGTGTGCTAAAAAGACCCAGATCTTCCGTTTTTTTGAAAAAAAAATTTCTTCTTCAAAAAGATAGATTTTTTTGAAAAGTAGTAGTAGAGATAACAAAAACAAAGTTTTTGAATCTTTTTATAAAATATATGACAAATGGGTTTTGTAGAGAATGCCGTTCTAAGTAGACCCAGATCGTCTTTTTTTCGAAAAACTAATTGTTCACCAACATGCAAGAACCCCTCAAAAATAGAATGTACGAAACAATATTTTTTTGAAAATCGAAAATATCGGATTTATACATGTTTGTGTGCTAAAAGACCGAAATCATCGGATTTTTGAAAAAATAAGTTTTTGAAAAAGATAGATTTTTTTGAAAAATAGAAGCAGTAGACATAACATAGGAAATCTTTTTTTATCTTTTTATCAAAAATGGGATAAATGGGTTTTGTAGACAATGTCATTCTGAGTAGACCCAGATCGTCCTTTTTGAAAATAACTAATATTTCACCAACATGTAAAAACCCCTGAAAAAATAGAATCTACGAAACAATTTTTTTCGAGAAATTGAAAATATGGATTTTATAGGTACTCGTGTGCTCAAGGAACCAGATCGTCTGGTTTTTGAAAAAATGAGTTTTTCTTGAAAAGGATAGATTTTTTTGAAAAGTAGAAGTTGTGGAGGTAACAAATGCAAATTTTTTTATTCTTTTTATGAAAAATCTGAAAGATGAGTTTTGTAGAGAATATCATTCTAAGTAAACCCAGATGGTCCTCTTTTCGAAAAATTAATTTTTCAACAACATGCAAAACCCCTCAAAAGTAGAATCAACGAAACAATTTTTTTTGGAAAAATCGAAACATGGTTTTTATAGGTGCTCGTGTGCTAAAGAGACCCAGATCATCTATTTTTTGAAAAAATAAGTTATTCTTGAAAAATATAGTATTTTTTGAAAAGTAGAAGCAGTAGAGGAGAGGTAAGTTTTTTGAATCTTTTTTATGAAAAGTCTAAGAAATGGGTTTTGTACAGAATGTCATTCTGAGTAGACCTAGATCGTCATTTTTTTTGAAAAATTAATTTTTCACCAACATGCATGAACCCCTCAAAAATCAAATCTATGAAACAATTTTATTTGGGAAAACCAAAAATATGGGTTTTATAGGTGCTCGAGAGCTAAGGAGACCCAGATCATACGTTTTATTTGTATAATAAGTTTTCCTTGAAAATGATAGTATTTTTTGAAAAGTAGAAGTAGTAGAGATAACAGAGGCAAACTTTTTGAATCTTTTTATGAAAAATCTGAGAAATGGGTTTCATAGAGAATGTCGTTATGAATAGACCCAGATCATCATTTTTTCGAAAAACTTATTTTTCACCAACATGCAAGAACCCCTCAAAAAGAGAATCTACAAAACAAATTTTTTTGGGAAAATAAAAAATATGGGTTTCTTAGGTACTCATGTGCTAAAGAGACCTAGATCTTTTCTTCTTTGAAAAATAAGTTATTCTTGAAAAGTAGAAGCAATAGAGGTAATAAAGGAATTTTTTTTCTATTCTGATGAAAAATCTGAGAAATGGGTTTTGTAGAGAATGTAGTTCTGAGTAGTCCCAAATCGTCGTTTTTTTGAAAAACTATTTTTTCACCAACATGCAAGAACCCCTCAAAAATAGAATCCATGAAACAATTTGTTTTTTGGAAAATCGAAATATGGGTTTTATAGGTGCTCATATGCTAAAAAGACCCAAATTGTCTGTTTTTTGAAAAAATAAGTTGTTTTTGAAAAAGATAGACTTTTTTGAGAATTAGAAGTAGATGTAATAGAAGCAAATTTTTTGAATCTTTTTATGAAAAATATGAGAAATGGGTTTTCTAGAGAATGTTGTTCTGAGTAGACCCAAATTGTCCACTTTTTGAAAAACTAATTTTCACTAACATACAAGAACCCCACAAAAATAGAATCTACAAAACAATTTCTTTGGGGAAAATCGAAAATTATGTGTTTTATAAGTGCTCGTGTATTAAAGGGACCCAAATCGTCCGTTTTTTTGAAAAAATAAGTTGTTCTTGAAAATGATGGATTTTTTAAGAAGTAGAACTAGTAGAGGTAACAGAGACAAACTTTTTGAATCTTTTTATAAAAAATTTGAGAAATGGGTTTTGTAAAGAATGTCATTCCGAGTAAACACATATCGTCCTTTTTCAACAAACTTATTTTTCATCAACATGGAAAAACCCCTCAAAAATAGTATCGACGAACAATATTTTTTGGCAAAATTGAAAATATGGGTTTTATAGATGCTCATATTGTAAAGAAACCTAGATTATCTGTTTTTTTTTTAAAATAAGTTGTTTTTGAAATAACAGAGGCGAATTCTTTGAATCTTTTTATGAAAAATCCTATACATGTGTATAAAACCCATATTTTTGCTTTTCCCAAAATAATTTGTTGACTTATAGCCCCACTTAGTAAAATGCTCATGTTTGAGTTTTTGTGGGACATCGATCAACTTTGGTGACTACGCTTGTGGATGTGTGTAGTTGTGCATTCTATACGCGTATTTTCTATTGCCTTTTGCAAACCTTCATTTTTTGTTGAGTTATAGCAGCACTTAGGAAACTACCCATGTTTGAGTTTTTCTAGGGCCATTGATTAACTTTGGTGATTGCGATTATGGATTGTACTATAGTTGTGCATTTTGTACGCATATTTTTAATCAACTTCCACGAACCTTTATTTTTTTTTGAATTATAATTTAGGAAAATGCTAGTGTTTGAGTTTTCGTGGGCCATTGATTAACTTTGGTGACTATGATTCTGGATTGCATTGTAGTTTTCCATTTTGTACATGTATTTTATATCGCCTTTCGCCAACATTCAATTTTTGTTGAATTATAGCCGCATTTAGGAAACCACTCGAGTTTGACTTTTCATGAGCCAACGATCAACTTTGGTGACTACGCTTGTGGATTACACTGTAGTTGTGCATTCTATATGCGTAATTTCTATCACCTTTCACAAACCTTCATTTTTTGTTGAGTTATGGCTACATTTAGGAAACCGCTCGTATTTGCGTTTTTGTGGGCCATCGATCAGCTTTTTTGACTGTGATTGTGGATTGCACTATAGTTGTCCATTTTGTACACATATTTTCTATCGCCTTTCGTAAACCTTCATTCTTTTTTCAGATATAGCCGCATTTAGGAAACTGCTTGTGTTTGAGTTTTCGTGGGCCATCCATCAACTATGGTGATCGTAATTGTCAATTACACTATAGTTTTTGCATTCTATAAACATATTTTCTATCCCTTTTCTCGAGCCTTCATTTTTTTTTAGCAATAGCCGCATTCAGGAAACCGCTTATGGTTGAGTTTTTGTGGGTCATCAATCAACTTTATTGACTACGATTGTGCATTGTACTATAGTTCTACATTTTGTATGCATATTTTTAATCCTTTCACAAACCTTTATTTTTTGTTGAGTTCTAGCCGCATATAGGAAAATGCTGGTGTTTGAGTTTTCGCGGGCCATCGATTAACATTGCTGACTAAAATTGTGGATTACACTATATTTGTGCATTTTCTACACGTATTTTCTATTTCCTTTTCTGAATCTGAATTTTTTTGTTGGGTTATAGCCGCACTTAGGAAACAACTCGTGTTTGAGTTTTCATGGGCCATCGATCAACTTTGCTAACTACGATTATGGATTGCACAATAGTTGTCCATTCTATACACGTATTTTCTATCACGTTTCACGAAACTTCATTTTTTATTGAGTTATAGCAACATTTATGAAACCGCTCAAGTTTGAATTTTCATGGGCCATCGATAAACTATGGTGACTACGATTGTCAATTATACTGCAGTTGTGAATTTTGTACACATATTCTTAATACACTTTCACAAACCTTTATTTTTTGTTGATTTATATCCGTATTTAGGAAACAGCTTGTGTTTGAGTTTTCGTGGGCCATCAATCAACTTTGGTGACTACGGTTATGGATTTCACTATACTTGTCCATAATGTATTCGTATTTTCTATCGCCTTTTGTGAATCTTATTTTTTTGTTGAATTATAGTTGCATTTAGGAAATCGCTCGTGTTTGATTTTTCATGCGCCACGATCAACTTTGGTGAATACGCTTGTGGATTATATTTTAGTTGAGATTTTGTATGCATATTTTTAATCCTCTTTCACAAACCTTCATTTTTTCTTGAGTTATAGCCGCATTTCAAAAAACGCTCGTGTTTGTGTTTTTGTCGGCTATCTATCAACTTTAGTGACTACAATTGTGGATTGTACTATAGTTGTGCATTTGTTACAAATATATTTAATCGACTTTCACGAACCTTCATTTTTCGTTGAGTTATAGTCGCATTTAGGAAGTCGCTCGTATTTGAATTTTCATGGGCCATTGATCAACTTTGGTGACTACGATTATGGATTGCTCTATAGTTGTCCATTTTGTATATGTATTTTCTATCAACTTTCATGAACCTTTATTTTTCGTTGAATGATAGCTACATTTAGGAAACTGCTCGTGTTTGAGTTTTCATGGGCCATCAATCATTTTTGGTGACTACGATTGTGGATTGTAATGTAGTTGTCCCTTATGTATGTGTATTTTCTATCACCTTTCATGAACCTTCACTTTCTATTGTGTTATAGCCGTATTTAGGAAATTGCTCGTGTTTGAGTTTTAGTGGGCCATTGATCAACTTTACTGACTACGATTGTGGATTCCACTGTAGTCGACCATTCTAAATTCGTATTTTCTTTCACCTTTCGCAAACCTTCAATTTTTGTTGAGTTATAGCCGCATTTAGGAAACCTTTCGACTTTGCGTTTTCGTGGACCATCAATCAACTTTGGTGACTATGATTGTAGATTACACTGTAGTTGTGCATTTTGTACGCATATTTTCTATTGTGTTTCACGAACCTTCACATTTTGGTGACTATGATTGTAGATTGCACTATAATTGTACATTTTGTACACATAGTTTTAATTGCCTTTTACAAACCTTCATTTTTTGTTGAGTTATAGTTGTATTTAGGAAACCACTCGTATTTAAGATTTTTTGTGGGCTGTTGATCAACTATGGGGACTATGATTGTGGATTGGACTATAGTTGTCCAATTTGTATGCATATTTTCTATCACCTTTCGCGAACCTTCATTTTTCATTGAGTTATAGCTGCATTTAAGAAACCACTTGTGTTTGAGTTTTAATGGGCCATCGATGAACTTTCGTGAATATGATTGTGGATTACACTCTAGTTGTCCGTTCTATATGCCTATTCTCTATTGCCTTTTGTGAACCTTTTGTTTTTGTTGATATAGCCACATTTAGGAAACTGCTCGTGTTTGATTTTTCATGGGGCATCAATAAACTTTTTTGACTACGCTGGGATTACACTATAGTTGTGCATTCTATATGCATATTTTCTAACGCCTTACAATGTAGTTCTGCATTTTGTATGCATATTTTTTTGTGCCTTTTATGAACCTTCGTTTTTAGTTGAATGATAGACGTATTTAGGAAAACGCTCATGTTTGAGTTTTTGTGGGCCATCGATCAACTTTGGTGACTATGATTGTGGATTGCTCTTTTAGTTGAGCATTATGAACAGTAATTTTCTATCACCTTTTGTGAACTTTCATTTTTTTTTGTGTTATAGCCGCACTTAGGAAACCGCTAATGTTTGAGCTTTTTTGGGCCATCGATCAACTTTGGTGACTATGCTTGTGAATTACGTTATAGTTGTGCATTCTATACATGTATTTTCTATCGCCTTTCATCAACCTTAACTTTTTGTTGTGTTATTGCCGCATTTAGGAAACCTCTCGTGTTTGAGTTTTTGTGGGCCATCGTTCAAGTTTGGTGACTATACTTGTGAATTACGGTATAGTTGTGCATTCTATACATTTATTTTTTATCACCTTTCGTGAATCTTGATTTCTTTTTGAGTTATAGCCGCATTTAAGAAACCTATGTTTGAATTTTTATGGGCCATTAATCAACTTTGGGGACTGCAATTGTGGATTGTACTATAGTTTTGCATTTTGTACGCCTATTTTAATCATCTTTCATGAACCTTCATTTTTTGTTGAGTTATAGCCCGCACTTAGGAAAAAGCTCGTGTTTGAGTTTTTCTGGACCATCGATCAACTTTGGTGACAACACTTTTGGATTACAGTGTAGTGCATTCTATACACGTATTTTCTATCGCCTTTCGCGAACATTCATGTTTTGTTGAGTTATAGCCCAATTTAGGAAACCGCTCATGTTTGAATTTTGTGGGCCATCAATCAACTTTGGTGACTACGATTGGGAATTGCATTATAGTTGTGTATTCTTAACACATATTTTTAACTGCCTTTCATGAACCTTCATTTTTTTGAGTTATAGACGTATTTAGGAAAAAACGCTTGTGTCTGAGTTTTCATGGGCCATCGATCAACTTTGGTGACTACTATTGTGGATTACACTATAGTTGTGCATTTTATACGTGTATTTTCTATCATTTTTCATTGAGTTATAGCCCCACCTAGGAAGTCGCTCGTGTTTGAGTTTTTGTGGGCCATCGATCAACTTTGGTGACTACGATTGTGGATTGCACTATAGTTGTGCATTCTATACAAGTATTTTCTATCGCCTTTCGTGAAACGTCATTATTTGTTCATTTATAGCCGCACATAGCAAACCGCTTGTATTCGAGTTTTTGTGGGCCATCGATTAGCTTTGGTGACTACGATTGTGGATTTCATTGTAGTTTTCCATTTTGTACTTGTATTTTCTATCGCCTTTTTGAAGTTTCATTTTTTGTTGAGTTATAGCCGCATTTAGGAAAACGATCGTGTTTGATTTTTTGATGGCCATTGATTCACTTTCGTGACTATTATTGTGGATTGAACTGTAGTTGTCCATTTTGTTCACATATTTTCTATCACTTCTCGTGAACCTTCATTTTTTCCTTACTTATAGCTGCAGGAAATCGCTCGTGTTTGATTTTTTGCGACCCATCAATCAACTTTGGGGACTACGATTATGGATTAGAATGTAGTTGTATTGTCGTTGTGCATTATGTATGTATATTTTTAATTGGCTTTCAGGAACCTTCATTTTTTTTAGTTATAGCCGCATTTAGGAAAACGCTTGTGAATGAGTTTTAATGCCATCTATCAGATTTGGTGCACACGGATGAGGATTGCAATGTAGTTGCGCATTCTATATGCATATATTCTATTGCCTTTAGCGAACCTTCTTTTTTTGTTGAGTTATAGCCACATTTAGGAAATTACTCATTTATGAGTTTTTGTGGGGTATCGATCAACTTTGGTGATTACAATTGTGGAACTTACTGTAGTTGTACATTTTGAACACATATTTTAACCGCCTTTCATGAACCTTTGTGTTTTGTTGCGTTATAGCCAGATTTAGGAAAATGTTCATGTTTGAACTTTCATGGGCCATGGATCAACATTTTTTACTATGATAGTCGCTTACACTTTACTTATAGTCACCAAAGTTGATCGATGGCGCACAAAAACTCAAACACGACCTGTTTCCGAAATGTGGATATAACTCAACGAAAAATGAATGTTAGCGGAAGGCGATAGAAAATACGTGTATAGATTGGACAACTACAATGTAATCCACAAGCACAGTCACCAAAGTTAATCGATGGCCCACGAGTACTCAAACATGAAAGGTTTCCTAAATGCAGCTATAATTCAACGAAAAATGAAGGTTTGCAAAAGGAAATAGAAAATACACATACAAATTGGACAACTACAGTGAAATCCACAATTGAAGTGACCAAAGTTTATGGATGGCCCACAAAAACTTAAAGACGAGCGGTTTCCTAAGTGCAGCTATAACTCAACCAAAAATGAAGGTTCACGAAAGGTGATAGAAAATACACATATAGAATACACAACTTCAGTGTAATCCACAATTGCAGTCACCAAAGCTAAATGATGGCCCACGAAAACTAAAACATGAGCATTTTTATAAATGCAGCAATAATTCAACAAAAAATGAAGGCTCATGAAAAGCGATAGAAAGTACGCGTACATTATGCGCAACTACAGTGCAATCCACAATCATAGTCACAAAAGTTGATCAATGGCCCACGAAAACTAAAACACGAGTTGTTTCCTAAATGCGGCTACAACTCGACAAAAAATGAAGGTTTGGGAAAAGCAATAGAAAATACATGTAGAGATTGTACAACTACAATGCAATCCACAATCGTACTCAACAAAAGTTCATCAATTCCCCAAGAAAACTAAAATACAAGCGGTTTCCTAAGTACAGCTATAACTCAACAAACAATGAAGGTTTCTTAAAAGTGGTTAAAAATATCTGTATAGAATGCACAACTACAATGTAATCCATAATTGTAGTCACCAAAGTTGAACGATGGCCCACGAAAACTCAAAAACAAACATTCTCCTAAATGTAGTTATAACTCATCAAAAAATGAAGGTTCGTCAAAGGTGATTAAAAATATGTGTACAAAATGCACAACTACAGTACAATCCACAATCGTCATCACCAAGGTTGATCGATGGCCCAAGAAAACTCAAACATGAGAAGTTTCATAAATGCGGCTATAACTCAACAAAAAATGAAAGTTCACAAGAGGCGATCGAAAATATGTGTATAAAATGCACAACTACCATGTAATCCATAATTGTGGTTACCAAAGTTGATCGATGGCCCACAAAAACTTAAATACGAGCGTTTTTTTAAATGCAGCTATAACTCAACATAAAATTAAGGTTTGTGAAAGGTGATTAAATATATGCATAAAGAATGCACATCTATAGTACAATCCACAATCGTAGTCACCAAAGTTGATTGATGGCCCAGAAAGACTCAAACACAAACGATTTCCTAAATGCAGCTATAACTCAACAAAAAGTGGAGGTCGATGAGAGGCTATAGAAAATACGCATATAGAATGCACAACTACAACATAATACACAAGTGTAGTCACCAGAGTTGAACTATGGCCCACAAAAACTCAACAAAAAGTGAAGGTTTGTGAAAGGCGAAAGAAAATGTGTATAGAATGCACAACTATAGTCTAATCCATAATCGTAGTCACCAAAGTTGATTGATGGCCCACAAAAACTCAAACACAAGCGGTTTCCTAAGTACGGATATAACTAAAAAAAAAAATGAAGGTTCGTGGACCATCAATCAGCTTTGGTGAATACGATTTTGGATTGTACTATAGTTGTGCATTTTGTACTCATAATTTTTAATTGTGTTTCACGAACCTCAATTTTTTGTTGACTTATAGCCACATTTATGAAAAGGCTCATAGTTGAGTTTTCCTGGGCGTTCGATCAACTTTGGTGACTATGATTTTGATTACACTGTAGTTGTGCATTCTATACGTGAATTTTCGATTGGCTTTCGCGAACCTTCATTTATGTTTGAGTTATAGCTTCAGTTAGGAAACCGCTCGTGTTTTAGTTTTTGTGGGCCATCAATCAACTTTGGTGACTACTATTATGGATTGCACTGTAGTTGTCCATTTTGTACGTGTATTTCTATCGCCTTTTGTGAACTTTCATTTTTTGTTGACTTATAGCCACATTTAAGAAATCACTTGCATTTGAGTTTTCGTGGGCCATCAATCAACTTTGGTTTCCACGCTTTTGGATTACACTGTAGTTGTGCAATCTATACGCGTATTTTCTATCACTTTTCACGACCTTCATTTTTGTTGAATTATATCCATATTTAGGAAACCAGTCGTGTTTAAGTTTTCGTGGACCATCAATCAACTTTGGTGACTACGAATTTGGATTGCACTGATGTTGTCCTTTTTGTACGTGTATTTTCTATTGCCTTTTGTGAACCTTAATTTTTTGTTGAGTTATAGTGACATTTAGGAAAACACTCATGTTTGAGTTTTCGTGGGCCATCAGTCTGAATAGACCCAGATCATCATTTTTTCAAAAAACTAATTTTTCACCATCATGCAATAACCCCTAAAAAATAGAATCTACGAAACAAATTTTTTTTGGGAAAATTAAACATATGGGTTTGATAGTTTGGTCGTGTGCTAAAGAGATTTAGATCATCCATTTTTTGAAATTATTTGTTCTTGGAAAAGATAGATTTTTTTTAAAAGTAGAAGTATTAGATGTAGCAGAGGCAAAAAATTTCAATCTTTTTATGAAAAATCTTAAAATTGGGTTTTTTAGAGAATGTCATTCTAAGTAGACCTAGATTGTCCTTTTTTTGAAAAACTATTTTTTCACAAACATGCAAGAAGCCCTCAAAAATAGAATCTACGAAACGTTATTTGAGGGAAAATTGAAAATATGGGTTTTATAGGTGCTCTTGTGCTCAACAGACCAAGATCGTCCATTTTTTGAAAAAATAAGTTGATTTTGAAAAAGATAGATTGTTTTGAAAAGTAGAATTAGTAGAGTAACAAAGGTAAATTTTTTGAATCTTTTTATGAAAAGTTTGAGAAATGGGGATTGTAGAGAATATCGTTCTGAGAAGACCCACATTGTTGTTTTTTCAGAAAACTAATTTTTCACCAACATGCAAAAACCCCTCAAAAATAGAATCTAGGAAATAATTTTTTTTAGGAAAATAAAAAAATATGGGTTTTATAGCTGCCCGTGTGCTAAAAAGACCCAAATCGTCCGTTTTTTGAAAAAAATATTTGAGAGATTTTTTTGAAAAGTAGAAGAAGTAGAGTTAACAGAGAATTTTTTTGAGTCTTTTTATGAAAAATTTGAGAAATGGGTTTTGTAGAGAATGAAGTTCTAAGAAGACCCACATCGTCCTTTTTTCGAAAAGCTAATTTTTCACCAACATGCAAGAACCCCTCAAAAATAGAATCTATGAAACAATATTTTTTGGAAAATCAAAACTATCATTTTTATAGGTGTCTGTGTGCTAAATAAGTTCATTTTTGGAAAAAATAAGTTCTTGAAAAACAGAGATTTTTTTTAAAAATAGAAGTAGTAGACATCACATAGGAAATTTTTTTGAATCTTTTTATAAAAAATAGGATAAATGGGTTTTGTAGACAATGTCATTCTGACTAGACCTAGATCGTCATTTCTTTCAAAAATCTAATATTTCACCAACATGCAAGAACCCCTCAAAAATAGACTCTACTAAACAATTTTTTTTGGGAAAATTCAAAATATGGGTTTTAAAGGTACACGTGTGCTCAAGGGACCCAGATCGTCCGATTTATGAAAAAATATGTTGTTCTTCAAAAAGATAGATTTTTTTGAAAAGTAGAAGCTGTGGAAGTAACAACAGAATTTTTTTTGAATCTTTTTATGAAATATCTGAGAGATGGGTTTTGTAGAGAATGTCGTTATGAGTAAACCCAAATCGTCCTTTTTTCAAAAAATTAATTTTTCAACAACATGCAAACACCCCTCAAAAATAGAATCTATGAAAAAAATTGTTTTGGAAAAATCAAAATATGGTTTTTATAGGTGCTCGTGTGCTAAAGAGACCCAAATCGTCCATTTTTTGAAAAAATAAGTTATTCTTGAAAATTATAGTTTTTTTTTTAAAGTAGAAGCAGTAGAGGTAAATTTTTTCAATCTTTTTATGAAAAATCAAAGAAATGGGTTTTGTAGAGAATGTTGTTCTGAGTAGACTTAGATCGTCACTTTTTTGAAAAACTATTTTTTTACCAACATGCAAAAACCCCTCAAAAATCGAATCTACAAAACAGTTTTATTTAGTAAAATTAAAAAAATGGGTTTTATAGGTGCTCAACAGCTAAAGAGACCCAGATCATCCGTTTGTAAAAAAAAAAAAATTGTTTTTCAAAAAGATAGTTTTTTTTCCAAAGTAGAAGTAGTAGAGATAACTGAGGCAAACTTTTTGAATCTTTTTATGAAAAATATGAGAAATGGGTTTTGTAGAGAATGTCGTTATGAATAAACCCAGATCGTCTTTTTTTCGAAAAACTAATTTTTCACCAACATACAAGAACCCCTAAAAAATAGAATTGTGGACTGCACTATAGTTGTCCATTTTGTCCACATATTTTCTATCGCGTTTTGTGAACCTTCATATTTTGTGAAGTTATAGCCATATTTAGGAAACCGCTCGTATTTGAGTTTTCGTGGGCCATCAATCAACTTTGATGACTATGATTGTGGATTACACTGTAGTTGTTCATTCTATACACATATTTTCTATCGCCTTTTGTGAACGTTCATTTTTCTTTGAGTTATAGTTGCTTTTAAAAAATTGCTCAAGTTTGTGCTTTTGTGGGCCATCAATCAACTTTGGTGGCAACGATTATGGATTGTATTATAGTTGTGAATTTTGTACCCATATTTTTAATTTCCTTTGAAGAACCTTCATTTATTGTTGAGTTATAGTCACATTAACGAAAACGCTCGTGTTTCAATTTTCATGGGCCATCGATCAACTTTGGTGACTACGATTGCGGATTGCATTGTAGTTGTCCATTCCGTACATGTATTTTCTATCATCTTTTGTGAACTTTCATATTTTCTTGACTTATAGCCACATTTAGGTAACCACTCATGTTTGAGAATTCGTGGGCCATTGATCAACTTAGGTGACTACGATTTTGGATTGCACTGTAATTGTGCATTATGAACTCTAATCAACTTTGTGGGACATCGATCAGCTTTGGGGACTACGCTTCTAGATTACACTATAGTTGTGCATTCTATACGTGTATTTTCTATCGCCTTTCGCGATCCTTCATTTTTTATTGAGTTATAGCTGCATTTAGGAAACTGCTCATGTTTATGTTTTTGTGGGCCATCAATCAATTTTGGTAACTACGATTGTGGATTTTACTTTAGTTGCATTCTATACACATATTTTTAAATGTTTTTCATGAAGCTTCATTTTTGTTGAGTTATAGCTGCATTTAGGAAAACACTCTTGTTTCAATTTTCTTTGGCCATCGATCAACTTTGGTGATTACGATTGTGGATTACTCTGTAGTTGTGCATTCTATAGGCATTTTTTGTTGAGTTATAGCTGCACTTAGGAAACTGATCATGTTTGAGTTTTTGTGGGCCATCGATCAACTTTGGTGACTACGATTGTGGATTGCACTCTAGTTGTCCATACTGTACATGTATTTTCTTTTGCCTTTCGTGAACCTTCATTTTTTTTTGAGTTATAGCTGCATTTAGAAACCGCTTGAGTTTGAGTTTTTCTGGGCCGTAGATCAACTTTGGTGACTACAATTGTGGATTGCATTGTATTTGTCTATTCTTTATGTGTATTCTCAATCGCCTTTCGCAAACTTTCATTTTTTGTTGAGTTATAGCTGCACTTAGGAAACCACTTGTGTTTGAGTTTTCATGGGCCATCGATCATCTTTGGTGACTACGATTGTGGATTAGACTATAGTTGTGCATTCTCTACGCATATTTTCTATCACCTTTCACAATCCTTCATTTTTCGTTGATTTATAGTTGCACTTAGGAAACCGCTCGTGTTTCAGCTTTTGTGGGCCATCGATCAATTTTGGTTACTATGATTTTGGATTGCACTGTAGTTTTCCATTATGTAAATTTATTTTCTATAGCCTTTTGTGAACCTTCATTTTTGTTGAGGTATAGCCGCATTTAGGAAACTGTTCGAGTTTGAGTTTTCGTGGGCCATCGATTAACTTTGGTGACTACGCCTCTGATTACACTTGTGCATTCTATACATAGATTTTCTATCACCTCTTGCGAACTTTCATTTTTTCTTAAGTTATAGCCGCATTTAGGAAACTGCTCGTGTTTGAGTTTTCATGGGCCATCGATCAACTGTGGTCACTATGATTGTGGATTAAACTGTACTTATCCATTCTATATGCATATTTTTAATTGTCTTTCATGAACCTTCATTTTTTGTTGAGTTATAGCCACATATAGGAAAACGCTTATGTTTGAGTTTTTTCGTCAGCCAACGATCAACTCTGGTGACTATGCTTGTGGATTACACTGTACTTGTGCATTATATACACGTATTTTCTATCAACGTCCGCAAACTTTCATTTTTTGTTGAGTTATAGCTGCATTTAGGAAACCTCTCATGTTTGAGTTTTTGTGGGCTATCGATCAAGTTTGGTGACTACAATTGTGGATTGCATTGTAGTTGTCCATTATGTATGCATACTTTCTATAGCCTTTCGTGAACCTTCATGTTTTGTTGAGTTATAGCTGCATCTAGGAAACTGCTTGTGTATGAGTTTTCCATGGGCCATTGATCAACTTTGGTGAGTATGATTGTCGATTATACTATAGTTGTGCATTCTATAAACGTATCTTCTATCGATTAACTTTGGTGACTACAATTGTGGATTACACATTACTTTTGCATTCTATACACGTATTTTCTATTGCCTTTCGTGACCCTTCATTTTTCATTGAGTTATAGGCAAACCTAGGAAACTGCTTGTGTTTAAGTTTTCATGGGCCATTGATCAACATGAATACGCTTGTCGATTATAAGTAGTTATACATTCTATACACATATTTTTTGTTGAGTAAAGCTGCATTTAGGAAACTGCTTGATGTTGACTTTTCATGTGCCATCGATCAACTTCAGTGACTATGCTTATTGATTACAACACTGTAGTTGTGAATTCTATATGTGTATTTTCTATTCGCCTTTTGCGAACCTTCATTTTTTGTTGAGTTATAGCTGCATTTACGAAACTGCTGGTGTTTCAATTTTCGTAGGACATCAATCAACTTTGGTGACTACAATTGTGCATTGTACTATAGTTATGCATTATGTATGCATATTTTTAATCACCTTTCACGAACCGTCATTTTCTATTGAGTCGTACCCACATTTAGAAAAATGCTCGTATTTGATTTTTCGTGGGCCATCCATCAACTTTGGTGAGTATGATTGTGGATTACATTGTAGTTGTGCACTATATACACATATTTTATATCACCTTTCACGAACCTTCATTTTTTGTTGAGTTATAGGCCCCATTTAGGAAACTACTCAAGTTTGAGTTTTTCGTGGGCCATCGATAAACTTTGGTGACTGTGTTTGTGGATTACACTATAGTTGTGCATTCTATATGTGTATTTTCTATTGCCTTTTGTAAAACTTCATTTTTTGTTGAGTTATAGCCACATTTAGGAAACCGCTCTTGTTTATGTTTTTCTAGGCCATTGATCAACTTTGGTGACTACGATTGTGGATTAAACTATAGTTGTGCATTGTATACACGTATTTTCTATCGATGTTCGCGAACTTTCCTTTTTTGTTGAGTTATAGCTGCATTTAGGAAACCTCTCATGTTTGAGTTTTTGTTGGCCATCAATTAGCTTTGGTGACTACTATTGTGGATTATACTTTAGTTGTTCTGTACGCATATTTTTAATCGCCTTTCATGAACGCTCATTTTTTTTTGAGTTATAGCTGCATTTACGAAAATGCTCGTGTTTGAGCTTTTGTGGGCCATCAATCAAATTTGGTGACTAAGATTGTGGATTACAATGTGTTTGTGCATTCTTTATGTGTATTTTCTATCGACTTTACAAACCTTTGTTTTTAATTGAGTTATACTAGATCATAGGAAACCACTCGTGTTTCAGTTTTCATGGGCCATCAATCAAGTTTGGTGACTACACATTTGGATTACGTTAGTTGTCCATTTTGAACGCATATTTTTAATTGCCTTTCATGAACCTTCATTTTTTGGTGAGTTCTAGCTGTATTTAGGAAATCACTCAAATTTGCTTTTTTGTGGGCCATTGATCAAATTTGGTGTATACGATTGTGGATTACACTGTAGCTGCTTTTAGGAAACCACTTATGTTTTAGTTTTCGTGAACCAGGGATAAACTTTAGTGACTACGATTTTGGATTGCACTGTAGTTGTACATTATGAACGCTAACTTTCTAACTACTTTCACGAACCTTCATTTTTTGTTGATTTATAGCCGCATTTAGGAAACCGCTCGTGTTTGAGTTTTTGTGGTCCATCGGTCAACTTTGGTGACTACGCTTGTGGATTACACTATAGTTATGCATTCTATATTCGTATTTTCCATCACCTTTCGTGAACCTTGATTTTCTTTTGAGTGATAGCCACATTTAGGAAAACCACTCATATTGGAGTTTTTGTGGGCCATCAATCAACTTTGGTGACTATGATTCTGGATTACACTATAGTTGTGCATTCTATATGTGTATTTTCTATCACCTTTCACAAACATCCATTTTTCATTGATTTATAGCCACACCTAGGAAATTGCTCATGTTTGAGTTTTCATGGGGTATCGATCAACTTTGGTGGTTACGATTATGCACTACACTGTAGTTGTGCATTCTATACGTATATTTTCTATCGCCTTTCGCAAACCTTCATTTTTAATTCAGTTATAACTGCACTTAAGAAACTGTTCATGTTTGAGTTTTTGTTTGGCCATCGATCAAATTTGGGGACTACACTTATGGAATGCACTATATTTTTCCATTCTCTTCGTGTATTTTCTATCACCTTTCATGAACCTTCCTTTTTTTTAGCTATATCCGCATTTAGGAAATAGCTCGTGTTTGAGTTTTAGTGGGCTATTGATCAACTTTGGTGACTACGTTTGTGGATTACACTATAGTTGTTCATTCTATATGTGTATTTTCCATTGCCTTTCATGAGCCTTCATTTTTTGTTGAGTTATAGCCGCATTTAGGAATACTCTCATGTATGAAATTTTGTGGGCTATCGATCAACTTTGTTGAAAACGATTGTGGATTACATTGTAGTTGTGCATTTTATACGTGTATTTTGTACTACCTTCCGTGAACCTTTATTTTTCATTTAGTTATAGCTACACTTACGAAACTGCCCGTGTTTCAGTTTTTGTGGGCCATTGATCAACATTGATGAGTACGCTTGTGGATTACACTATAGTTGTGCATTTTATATGCAAATATTCTACTGCCTTTTATGAATATTCATTTCTTGTGGAGTTATATCCGCATTTAATAAACCACTCAGGTTTGAGAATTTTTGGGCAATATATCAACTTTGGTGACTACGATTGTGGATTACCTGTAGTTGTGTATTTTTTACAGATAGTTTTAGTTTCCTTTCACGAACCTCAATTTTTTGTTGAGTTATTGCCGTGTTTAGGAAAACAATCGTGTTTGAGTTTTTGTGGGCCATCAATCAACTTTGGTGACTAAGATTGTAGATTGCACTGTAGTTATCCATTCAATACGCGTATTTTCTATCACTTTTCGCAAACCTTCATTATTCATTGAGTTATAGCTTCACTTAGGAATCCGCTCATGTTTGAGTTTTCGTGGGCCATCGATCAACTTTGGTAACTATGATTGTGTTTGAGTTTTTGTGGGCCATCACTCAACTTTGGCAACTACGATTGTGAATTGCACTATAGTTTTGTATTCTATAAACGTATTTTTTCCATTCGTGAACCTTCATTTCTCATTAAGTTATGGCTGCACTTAGGAAACCGCTTGTGTTTGAGTTTTCTTGGGCCATTGATCGACTTTGGTAACTAAAATTGTGGATTGTACTGTAGTTGTGCATACCATAAGCGTACTTTCTATCACCTTTCGTGAACCTTCATTGTTCATTGAGTTATATCCGCAATTAGGAAACCTCTCGTGTTTGAGTTTTCATGGACCATCGATGAAATTTGGTAACTATGATTGTGGATTGTACTGTAGTTGTACATTTTATACGAATATTTTTAATCGCCTTTTACTAAACTTCATTTTTTGTCCAATTATAGCCACATTTAGGAAAATGCTTGTGGTTGAACTTTTTTGGGCCATTGAACAACTTTGGATTACACTGTAGTTGTGCATTCCATACTTGTAGTTTCTATGGCTTTTCGTGAGCCTTCATTTTTTGTTTATTTATAGCCACATTGAGCAAACCGCTCGTGTTTGAGTTTTTTTGGGCAATCAATCAAATTTCATGACTAAGATTGTGGATTGCACTGTAGTTGTCCATTATGTATGCATACTTTTTATTGCCTTTTGTGAACCTTCATTTTTTATAGTGTTATAGCTGCTTTTAAGAAAACACTCGTGTTTGAGTTTTGGTGGGCCATCAATCAATGTTGCTGACTACGATTGTGGATTACACTGTAGTTGTGCACTCTATACGCGTATGTTCTATCACCATTCGCGCACCTTCATTTTTTATTGAGTTATAGCTGCACTTAGGAAAACACTTGTGTTTGAGTTTTCGTGGGCCATCGATCAACTTTGGTGAGTATGATTGTGGATTAAGCTACAGTTGTGCATTCTATACTCGTATTTTCTATTGCCTTTCGTGAACCTTTAATTTATTTTGAGTTATAGCCGCATTTAGGAAACCTCTCGAGTTTTAGTTTTATTGGGTCATCGATCAACTTTGGTGATTATGCTTGTGGATTACACTGTAGTTGTGAATTCTATACTCATATTTTCTATCGCATTTCATGAACCTTCATTTCTTATTGAGTTATAGCCGCATTTAGAAAACCTCTCGTGTTTGAGTTATCGTGGGCCATCGATCAAATTTGGTGACTACGATTGTGGATTACACTATATTTGTCCATTCTATACACGTATTTTCTATCGCCTTTCGTGAACATTCATTTTTTGTTGAGTTATAGCCACATTTCAGAAATCGCTCATGTTTAAGTTTTTGTGGGCCATCAATCAACTTTGGTGACTACAATTTTGGATTGTACTATAGTTGTGCATTTTCTACGCATATTTTTAATCGCCTTTCATGAACCTTCATTTTTTGATGAGTTAAACGGCTTTAGGAAAATGCTCGTGTTTGAGTTTTTGTAGGCTATCGATGAACTTTGGTGACTACGATTGTGGATTACAGTGTAGTTGTTCATTCTATACTCGTATTTTGCATCACCTTTCTTAAACCTTCTTTTGTCATTGAGTTATAATTACACTTAGTAAACCACTCTTATTTGAGTTTTTGTGGGCCATTGATCAATTTTGGTGACTACGATTGTGGATTACATTGTAGTTTTCCATTCTGTACACGTATTTTCTATCACCTTTCGTAAATGTTCATTATTTGTTGAGTTATAGCTGCATTTACGAAACCACTCATGTTTGAGCTTTCATGGGCCATTGATCAACTTTGGTGACTACAATTTTCGATTGCATTGTAGTTGTCCATTATGTATGTGTATTTTTTATCGACTTTTCTTGAACCTTTCTTTTTGGTGAGTCATAGTGACATTTAGGAAACTACACATATTTGAGTTTTCATGCGCCATTTAGGAACCTTATGCTTGTGCATTACCTTTCACAAACCTTCATTTTTCATTTAGTTATAGGTGCAAAATGGGAAATCCTCACGTTTGAGTTTTAGTGGGCAATAGATCAACTTTAGTGACTACAATTGTCGATTGCATTGTAAATTCCATTATGTATGCGTATTTTCTATCACATTTTGCGGACCTTCTTTTTTTGTTTATTTATAGCCGCATTTAGGAAACTGCTCATGTTTGAGTTTTTATAGGCCATCGATCAACTTTGGTGACTATGCTCATGGATTACACTGTAGCTTTGCATTCTATATGCGTATTTTCTATTGGCTTTCTCAAACCTTCATTGTTTGTTGAGTTGTATTCAGGAAACTGCTGGTGTTTCAGTTTTCATGGGCCATCGGTAACTTTGGTGCCTACGATTGTGGATTGCACTGTAGTTGTCCATTTTCTATGCTTATTTTTTATCGCCTTTCATGAACTTTCACTTTTTGTTGAATTATTGGCACATTTAGTAAACTGCTCGTATTTGAGTTTTCATGGACCATCGATCAACTTTGGTGAATACGATTATGGATTATTACACACGTATTTTCCATCGCCCTTCGCAGACATTTTTTCTTTGTTGAGTTATAGCCGCATTTAGAAAACTGCTCATGTTTAAGTTTTTGTGGGTGATCAATCAACTTTGGTGAATACGATTGTGGATTGTACTGTAGTTGTGCATTCTAAACATATATTTTTACTCGCCTTTCACGAACCTTCATTATTTTTTGAGTTATAGCCACATGTATGAAAATGCTCATGGTTGATTTTTCTTCGGCCATCGATCAAATTTGGTGACTACGATTGTGGATTACACTCGTCTTTTAGTTTTCGTGGGCCATCGATCAATTTTGGTGACTATGATTTTGGATTGTATTGTAGTTGTTCATTTTGTACACATATTTTCTATCGACTTTCGCTAACCTTCATTTTTTGTTGAGTTATAATCACATTTAGGAAACCGTTCGAGTTTGAGTTTTCGTGGGCCATCGATCAACTTTGTTGACTACACTTGTGGATTACACTGTAGTCGTGCATTCTATACGCGTATTTTCTATCGTCTTTCGCAAACCTTCTTTTTTTGTTCAGTTATAGCCGCATTTAGGAAACTGCTCATGTTTGAGATTTTGTCAGCCATCGATCAACTTTGGTGACTATGATTGTGGATTGTACAATAGTTGTGCATTCTGTATACATATTTTTAATCGCCTTTCACGAACCTTCATTTTTTTTTGTGTTATAGCCGCATTTAGGAAAACACTCGTGTTTTAGTTTTCGTGGGCGCTCAGTCAACTTTCATGACTACGATTATGGATTACACTATAGTTTTTGTTGAGTTATAGCCACACTTAGGAAACCGCTCGTGTTTGAGTTTTCATTGGCTATTGATCAACTTTGGTGACTATGATTGTAGATTGAGTGTAGTTGTCCATTTTGTACGTGTATTTTCTATCAACTTTTGTGAACCTTCATTTTTCATTGAGTTATAGCCATATTTAAGAAACCACTCAAATTTGACATTTTGTGGGCCACGATTAAGTTCGACGACTACGCTTGTGGATAACACTGTAGTTGTGCATTCCATACATGTATTCTCTATTCCCTTTTGTGAATTTTCATTTTTTGTTGAGTTATAGCCTCGTTTATGAAACCACTCGTGTTTGAGTTTTTTTGGGCCATCGATCAACATTGGTCACTACGATTGTGAAGTACACTCTAGTTTTGCATTCTATAGATGTATTTTCTATTACTTTTCATGAAGCTTCATTTTTTGTTGAGTTATACAACCGATCATCTTTGAGTTTTTGTCGGCCATCAATCAACTTTGGTGACAACGATTGTGGATTTTATTGTTGTAGTGCATTCTTTATGCATGTTTTCTATCCCGTTTCATGAACCTTCATTTGTCATTCAGTTATAGCCGCACTTATGAAATCTCTCGTGTTTGAGTTTTCGTGGGCATTGATCAACTTTGGTGACTACAATTTTTTATTGCACCGTAGTTGTGAATTATGTATGCCTATTTTCTTTCATCTTTTGTGAGGCTTAATTATTTGTTGAGTTATAGCCACATTTAGGAAACAACTCTTGTTTTTGTTTTTGTGGGCCATTGATTAACTTTGGTGACTACGCTTGTGGATTACACTGTAGTTGTGCATTCTATATGCATATTTTGCATCGGCTTTCGCAAACCTTCATTTTTCTTTGTTCTAACCACACTGAGGAAACTGCTCTTGTTTGAGTTTTTGTGGGCCGTCAATCAACTTTAGTGACTACGATTGTGGATTGTACTCTAATTGTCCATTTTGTACAAGTATTTTTAATCGCCTTTCATGAACCTTCATTTTGTGTTAAGTTATAGCCGCATTTAGTAAAACGCTCGTGTTTGAGTTTTTGTCGGCCATTGATCAACTTTGGTGACAATGATTGTGGATTACACTGTAGTTGTGTATTCTCTACACGTATATTCTATAGCTAGTTGTGAAGCTTCATTTTTTCATTGGGTTATAGCTGCACTTAGGAAACTGCTCATGTTTGACTTTTCGTGGGCCATCGTTCAACTTTGGTGACTACGCTTGAGGTTTACACTATAGTTCTACATTCTATACACTTATTTTCTATCACCTTTTGCAAAGCTTCATTTTTCGTTGAGTTGTAGCTGCACTTACGAAATCGCTCATGTTTGTGTTTTCGTGGGCCATCGATCAACTTTGGTCACTACGATTGTGGATTGCACTGTAGTTGTCCACTCTTTACGTGTATTTTCTATCACCTTTGAACAACCTTCATTTTTTGTTTTGTTATAGCCGTATTTAGGAAACTACTCAAGTTTGAGTTTTCGAGGACCATCGATCAATTTTGGTGACTACGCTTGTGGATTACACCGTAATTGTGAATTCTATAAGCGTATTTTCTATCGCCTTTTGCGAACTTTCATTTTTTCGTTGAGTTATAGCTGCAGTTACAAAACCACTCGTGTTTGAGTTTTTGTGGGCCATCGATCAACTTTGGTGACTACACTTGTGGATTGCACTATAGTTATGCATTCTATAAACATATTTTCAATCACCTTTCACGAAACTTCGTTTCTTATAGCTGAATTTTTGAAACCGCTCATGTTTGACATTTTTTGGGCCATCTATCAACTTTGGTGACTACAATTGTGAATTGTACTATAATTGTGCATTCTATATGTGTATTTTCTATTTTCTTTCACAAACCTTCATTTTTCATTGAGTTATAGCCGCACTTATTAAACCGCTCATGTTCGAGTTTTTGTGGGCCATCGATCAACTTTGGTGACTACGATTGCAGATTGCAATGTAGCTGTCCATTCTGTATGCATATTTTCTATTGCCTTTCATGAACATTAATTTCTTGTCTAGATATAGCCGCATTTAGGAAAACAACTAAGGTTTGAGTTTTCGTGGACCATCGATTAACATTGGTTGCTACGCTTGTGGATTACACTGTAGTTGTTCATTCTATATGTGTATTTTCTATCGCCTTTCGCCAACCTTATTTTTTTTTCAGTTATAGCCACATTTAGGAAAACACACAAGTTTGAGTTTTATTGGGCCATTGATCAACTTTGGTGACTATGCTTGTGGATTACTCTATAGTTGTGATTTCTATACCCATATTTTCTATCACCTTTCACGAATCTTTATTTTTTGTTGAGTTCTAGCCGCATTTAGGAAACCGCTCATGTTTGAGTCTTTATAGGTCATCGATGAACTTTGGTGACTATGATTGTGGATTTTACTATAGTAGTGCATTTTGTACGCATATTTATAATCTCCGTTCACGAAGCTTCATTTTTTGTTGAGTTATAATCACATTTAGGAAACTGCTCATGTTTGAGTTTACGTGGGCCATTGATCAACTTTGGTAACTACGATTGTGGATTACACTGTAGTTGTGCATTCTATATGCATATTTTTTATCGCCTTTTCTTGAACATTCATTTTTTGTTGAGTTATACCTGAGCTTAGGAAACCGCTCGTACTTGAGTTTTCATGGGCCATCGATCGACTTTGGTGACTACGATTGTGGATTGCAGTATAGTTGTCCATTCTCTATATGTATATTCTATCACCTTTCACGAACCTTCATTTTTTTTTTGTTATGGCCGCATTTAGGAAACCACTTGTGTTTAAGTTTTCATGGTCCAGTGATCAACTTTGGTGATTACGATAGTGGATTGTACTGTCATTGTGCATTCTGTACACATATTTTTAATTTCCTTTCATGAACCTTCACTTTTTGTTGAGTTCTAGCCGTATTTAGGAAATCGCTTGAGTTTGAATTTTCATGGGCCTTCGATGAACTTTGGTTACTACATTGTAGTTGTGCATTTTATACACGTATTTTCTATCGCCTTATGCGAACCTTCATTTTTAATTGAGTTATAGCCGCACTTAGGAAACCACTCATGTTTGAGTTTTCGTGGGACATTGTTCAACTTTGGTGACTACGATTGTGGATTGCACTATAGTTGTCCATTCTTTACATTAATTTATTATCGCCTATCAACCTTTATTTTTTTTTTAGTTTGAGTTTTCATGGGCCATCGACCAACTTTGGTGACTACGCTTGTTTATTACACTGTAGTTTTACATTCTATATGTGTATTTTCTATCGCGTTTTGCGAACCTTCATTTTTTTTTGAGTTATAACCGCATTTAGGAAATCGCTCTTGTTTGAGTTTTCGTGGGCCATCGTTCAACTTTGGTGACCATGATTTTGGATTGCATTACAGTTGTGCATTGTGACCACTTATTTTCTATTGCCTTTCACAAACCTTAATTTTTGTTTGAGTTATAGTCACATTTTGGGAACAACTTGTGTTTGAGTTTTTGTGGGCCTTCAATCCACTTTGGTGACTACGCTTGTGGATTACACTATAGTTATGCATTCTATATGTTTATAGTTTATAACTTTTCACGAACCTTGATTTTTTGTTGAGTTATAGCCGCATTTAGCTATCCGCTCATGTTTAATTTTTTGTGGTCCATCGATCAACTCTAGTGACTATGGTTGTGGATTGTACTATAATTGTGCATTTTGTACGCATATTTTTAATTGCCTTTCATGAAACTTCATTTTTTGTTGAGTTATAGCCGCATTTATTAAAATACTCGTGTTTGAGTGTTCATGTGTCATCGATCAACTTTGTTGAAAACAATTGTGGTTTGAACTATAGTTGTCCATTGTGTACGTGCATTTTCTATCGTCGTTTGTGAACCTTCTCTTTTTGGTGAGTTATACCTACATTTAGGAAACCACACGTGTTTGAGTTTTCTGGGCCATTAATCAATTTTGGTGACTACGATTGTGGATTGCACTGTAGTTGTGCATTATGAATGCTACTTTTATATTGGCTTTTGCAAACCTTCATTTTTTGTTGAGTAATATAGCTGCATTTAGGAAATCGCCCGTGTTTGAGTTTTTCTGGGCCATTGATCAACTTTGGTGACTATGCTATTGAATTACACTATAGTTGTCCATTCTAGATATAGACACACTTAGGAAACCGTTCATCTTTGAGTCTTTGTGGGCCATCGATCAATTTTTTTGAATATGATTGTAGATTGCACTGTAGTTGTGCCTTATGTACTCGTACTTTCTATAGCCTTTCGTGAACCTTTTTTTTTTGTTGAATTACAACCAGATTTAGTAAACCATTCGAATTTGAGTTTTCGTGGGCCATTGACTAACTTTGGTGACTACGCTTGTGGATTACATTGTAGTTGTGCCTTCTATACGCGCATTTTATATTGCCTTTTCTGAACCTTCATTTTTTGTGGATTTATATCTGCATTTTGGAAACCGTTTATGTTAGTGTTTTTGTGGGCCATCGATCAACTTTGGTGACTATGATAGTGGATTGTACTATAATTGTTCATTCTCTATGCATACTTTTAATTTCCTTTCATGAACCTTCATTTTTTGTTGAATTATAATCACATTTATGAAAATGTTGTGTATGGGTTTTCATGGGCCATCGATCATCTTTGGTGACTACGATTGTGGATTACATTGTAGTTGTGCATTCTATATGCGTATTTTCTATTGCGTTTCATGAACCTTCATTTTTCATTGAGTTATAGCTGCACTTATCAAACTACTCATGTTTGTGTTTTCGTGGGCCATCGATCAACTTTGGTGAATATGATTTTTGTTTGCACTGTTGTTATCCATTTTGTATGCATATTTTTAATTAACCTTCATTTTTTATTGAGTTATAGCCGCATTTAGTAGATGGCTCGAGTTTTAGTTTTCGTGGGCCATCGATCAACTTTGGTCACTATGCTTGTGGATTACAATGTAGTTGTGCATTCTTATACGTATATTTTCTATCGGCTTTCACCTTCATTTTTTGTTGAGTTATAGTTGCATTTAACAAACCACACATGTTTGTATTTTTTAGGGCCATTGATCACCTATGGTGACTATGATTGTGGATTTCACTTTATTTGTCCATTCTGTATGTGTATTTTCTATCGCTTTTCGTGAACCTTCATTTTTTGGAGAGTTATAGCTGCATTTAGTAAAATGCTCGTGTTTGAGTTTTCGTCATCCACCGATCAAATTTGGTGATTAAAATTGTGGATTACACTATAGTTCTGCATTCTAATCACGTATTTAAAAATATACGTATAAAATGCACAACTACAGTACAATCTACAATCATAGTCAAGAAAGTTGAACGATGGCCCAAAAAAACTCAAACATGAGCAATTTTATAAATGCAACTATAACTCAACAAAAAATGAATGTTCATGAAAGGCAATAGAAAATATGTGTATAGAATGGACAACTACACTTTAATCCACAAGTGTTGTCACCAAAGTTGATCAATGGCCTAGGAAAGCTCAAACACGAGTGGATTTCTAAATGCGGCTATCAGTCAACCAGAAACGAAGGTTCACGAAAAGCGATTGAAAATAAGCATACATAATGGACAACTACAATGCAATCCATAATTTTAGTCACCAAAGTTGATTGATGGCCCACGAAAACTCAAACACAAGTGGTTTACTAAATTGGGCTATAACTCAATGAAAAATTAATGTTCGTGAAAGGCAATAGAAAATACATTTATAGATTGGAGAACTACACTACAATCCCCTTTCATAGTCACTAGAGTTTATCAATGCCCCATGAAAACTCAAACTCAACTCGTTTCCTAGATGCAACTATAACTCAACAAAGAAAGCAAACACAGTGGTTTCTGAAGTGTGGCTATAACTCAACGAAAGATGAAGATTCATGAAAGGAAATGAAGAATACGCGTATAGAATGCACAACTACAGTGTAATCCACAACTGTAGTCACCAAAGTTGATTGATGGTCCTCGAAAACTCAAACACAAGCTGTTTCCTAAGTGTGGCTATAACTCAATGAAAAATGAATGTTTACAAAAGGCAATCAAAAATACGCGTATAGAATGCACAACTATAGTGTAATCCACAACTGTAGTCACCAAAGTAGATTGATGGCCCTCGAAAACTCAAACACGAGCGGTTTCCTAAGTGAGGCTATAACTCAATGAAAAATGAAGGTTCGCGAAAGATGATCAACAATACATGTATAGAATGCACAACTATAGAGTAATCCACAATCATAGTCACCAAAGTTGATCGATGGCCCACAAAAACTCAAACACGAGCAATTTCATAAATGGGGCTATAACTCAACGAAAAATGAAGGTTCGTAAAAGGCGATAGAAAATATGTGTACAGATTGGACAACTATAGTGCAATCCACAATTGTAATCACCAAAGTTGATCGATGGCCCTCCAAAACTCAAATATGAGTGGTTTCCTAAATATGCCTATAACTCAACAAAAAATGAATGTTTATGAAAAGCTATTAAAAATATACGTACAAAATATACAACTATAGTAAAATCCACAATTACAGTCACCAAAGTTGATCGATGGCCTAGAAAAACTCAAACATGAGCAGTTTCCTAAATACGGCTATTACTCAAGAAAAAATAAAGGTTCGGAAAAGGTGACAAAAAATTCACATATAGAATACACAACTACAATGCAATGCACAAGCGTAGTCACCCAATTTGATCGCTGGCTCATGAAAACTCAAACTCACGGTTTCCTAAATGCAGCTATAACTCAACAAAAAATAAAGGTTGGCCAAAGTTGATCAATAGCCCAGGAAAACTCAAATAAGAGCATTTTTCTAAGAGGGGCTATAACTCAACAATTTTTTTTGGGAAAATTGAAAATATGGGTTTTATACATGTGTGTAGGATTTTACATAGAAAGATTAAAAAAATTTGCATGTCTTACCTCTACTGCTTCTGCTTTTCAAATAAATCTATCTTTTTTCAACTTATTTTAAACAAAAACAGACGATCTGGGTCTCTTTACAACATGAGCATCTATAAAACCCATATATTTTATTTTCCCAAAAAGTATTGTTTCAAAGATTCTATTTTTGAGGGTTTTTTGCATGTTGATGAAAAATTAGTTTTTCAAAAAAATGACTATATGCGTTTACTTACAACGACATTATCTACAAAACCCATTTCTCAGATTTTTGAAAAAGGATTCAAAAAATTTGCCTCTATTACCTCTACTACTTCTACTTTTTATAAAATCTATCTTTTTCAACACACAGACACTTGTAAAAACCATATTTTTTATTTTCCCAAAAAAAATTGTTTCACAAATTCTATTTTTCAGGGGTTCTTGTATGTTGGTGAAAAATTAGTTTTTTTGAAAAAGGACAATCTGGGTCTACTCAGAACAACATTCTCTAGAAAACCCATTTTTCAGACTTTTCATAAAAAGATTCAAAAAAATTGCCTCAGTTACCTCTACTACTACTTTTCAAAAATATCTATCTTTTTCAAGAACATCTTATTTTTTCAAAGAAATGGAAGATCCGGGTCTCTTTAGCACACGAGTACCTATAAAACCCATATATTTTATTTTCCCAAAAAAAATTGTTTCATAGATTATATTCTTGAGGAGTTCTTGCATGTTGATGAAAAATAAGTTTTTCGTAAAAAGGATGATCTAAGTCTATTCATAACGATATTCTCTACAAAACCCATTTCTCAAATTTTTCATAAAAAGATTCAAAAAATTTGCCTCTGTTACCTCTACTAGTTCTAATTTTCAAAAAAATCTATGTTTTTCAAAAACAACTTATTTTAAAAAAAAAAACGGATGATCTGGGTATCTTTAGCTCTCGAGCACCTATTAAACCCATATTTTTTATTTTCCCAAATAAAATTGTTTCGTAGATTATATTTTTGAGGGGTTCTTGCATGTTGGTGAAAAATTAGTTTTTCAAAAAAAGGACAATCTGGATCTACTCAGAACGACATTCTCTATAAAACCCATTTCTTAGATTTTTCATAAAAAGATTCAATAACTTTACTTCTATTACCCCTATTGCTTCTACTTTTCAAACAAAACTATCTTTTTCAAGAAAAACTTATTTTTTGAAAAAACGGATGATCTGGGTCTATTTAGCACATGAGCACCTATAAAATCCATATTTCAATTTTTCCAAAACAAATTGTTTTGTAGATTCTATTTTTGAAGGGTTCTTGAATGTTGGTGAAATATTAGTTTTTCGAAAAGAGGATATGCGTCTCTTTTTGAGGGTTTCTTGCATGTTGGTGAAAAATTAGTCTTTTGAAAAAAGGAGATTTGGGTCTACTCAGAACAACATTCTTTAAAAAACCCATTTGTCAGATTTTTCATAATAAGATTCAAAAAAATTGTATCTGTTATCTCTACTGCTTATACTTTTCAAAAAAATCTATCTTTTTGAAGAAAAAATTATTTTTTAAGAAAACGGATTATTTGGGTCTTTTTAGCACATGCCCATGGTATAAAACCCATATTTTCAATTTTCTGAAAAAATAATTGATTCGTACATTCTTTTTTTGATGGGTTCTTGCATGTTGGCGAAAAATTAGTTTTTCGAAAAAAGGATGATCTGGGTCTACTCAGAACAACATTCTCTACAAAACTCATTTCTCAGATTTTTCACAAAAAGATTCAAAAAATTTGCCTCTGACTGCTTCTACTTTTCAAAAACATCTCTTTTTCAAAAACAACTTATTTTTTCAAAAACAGATGATCTGGGTCTTTAGAGAACCTATGAAACCCATATTTTTGATTTTCCCAAAAAAAATTATTTCCTAGATTCTATTTTTGAGGGATTTTTGAATGTTCGTGAAAAATTTGCTTTTTGAAAAGAGGACAATCTGTGTCTAATCAGAATAACATTCTCTACAAAACCCATTTTTCAGATTTTTCAAAAAAAGATTCAAAAACTTTGCCTTTGTTACCTCTACTAAGTAACTTTTCAAAACAATCTATTGTTTTCAAAAACAACTTATTTTTTGAAAAAATAGACGATCTCGGTTTGTTGAGCACACGAGCACGTATAAAACACATATTTTTTATTTTCCCAAAAAATATGTTCCATAGATTATATTTTGTAGGGGTTTTTGCGTGTTAATGAAAAATTAGTTTTTCAAAAAAAGGACAATCGAGGTCTACTCAAAACGACATTCTCTAGAAAACCAATTTTTCATAAAAAGATTCAAAAAATTTGCCTCTGCTACATTGCTTCTACTTTTCAAAAAAATCTATCTTTTTCAAGAACAAATAATTTCAAAATACAGACGATCTTGGTTTCTTTAGCATATGAGCACCTATAAAACCCATAATTTTGATTTTCCCAAAAAAACTTTTTCATAGATTCTATTTTTAACGAGTTCTTGCATGTTAGTGAAAAATTAGTTTTTTTTTTAAAAAGACGATTTGGATTTACTCAGAATGACATTCTCTACAAAACCCATTTCTCAGAATTTTCATAAAAAGATTCAAAAAAATTGCCTATGTTACCTATATTGTTTTTGCTTTATAAAAAAATCAATCTTTTTCAAGAACAACTTATTTTTTCAAAATACGAACGATCTGAATCTCTTTAGCACACAAGCATCTATAAAATATTTTCAATTTTCCCAAAGAAAATTGTTTTGTAGATTATATTTTTGAGGGGTTCTTGCATCTTGGTGAAAAATTAGTTTTTCAAAAAAAGGACGATTTGGGACTACTAAAAACAACATTCTCTACAAAACCCATTTCTCATATTTTTCATAAAAAGATTCAAAAATTTTCCTATATTACCTCTACTGCTTCTAGTTTTGAAAAAATCTATCTTTTTCAAAAACTTTTTTTTTTGAAAACGGACGTTCTAGGTCTCTTTAGCACCCAACCAACTATAAAACCCATATTTTTGATTTTCCCAAAAAAAAATGTTTCGTAGATTCTATTTTTGAGGGGTTCTTGCATGTTTGTGAAAATACGTCTATAGAATGCACACCTACAATGTAATCCACAATCGTAGTCACCAAAGTTTATCAATGGTCCACAAAAACTCAAACATGAGAGATTTCATAAATGCAGCAATAACTCAACAAAAAAAAAGGTTCATGAAAGGCGAGTAAAAATATACTTAAAGAATGCACAACTACAGTACAATCTACAATTGTTGTCACCAAAGTTGATTGATGGCCCACAAAAACTCAAACATGAGCGGTTTCCTAAATATGGCTATAACTCAACAAAAAATAAATGTTCGCGAAAAATGATAGAAAACACATGTATAGAATGAACAACTATAGTGTAATCAACAATTGTAGTCACCAAAGTTGATCGATGGCCAACAAAATCTCAAACAAAAGTGGTTTCCTAAATGCTGCTATAACTCAACAAAAAATGAAGGTTCATGAAATGTGATAGAAGATACACTTATAGAATGTACAAATACAGTGTAATCCACAAAGCATAGTCACCAAAGTTGATCGATGGCCCACGAAAACTCAAACTCGAACAGTTTCCTAAATGTGGCTATAACTTAACGAAAAATGAAGGTTCGTGAAACGCAATAGAAAATATTCATATGGAATGCACAACTATAATGTAATCCACAATATAGTTGTCCATTTTGTATGCGTATTTCCAAGCATAGTTGTCCATATAGAATGCACAAATACATTGTAATCCGCAAGCATAGTCACCAAAGTTGATCGATGGCCCACAAAAACTCAAACTCGAACGGTTTCCTAAATGTGGCTATAACTTAACAAAAAATGAAGCTTCGTGAAAGGCAATAGAAAATATTCATATAGAATGCACAACTATAGTGTAATCCACAAAATAGTTGTCCATTTTGTACGCGTATTTCCCACCGACTTTCGCGAACCTTCATTTTTTCTTGAGTTATAGCTGCATTTCGGAAACCGCTTGGGTTGGAGTTTTCGGCGGCCATTGATCAGCTTTGGTGACTACGCTTGTGGATTACTCTATAGTTGTGCATTCTATACACATATTTCTATCACTTTTTGTGAACCTTCATTTTTTGTTGAGTTATACCCGCATTTAGGAAAGCGCTCGTGCTTGAGTTTTTGTGGGCCATCGATCATTTTGGTAACTACGATTGTGGATTGCAATGTAGTTATCCATTCTGTATGCCTATTTTCTATCGCCTTTTGTGAACCTTCATTTTTTGTTGCATTCTAGCCGCATATAGGAAACGACTCATATTTGAGTTTTCTTGGGCCATCAATCAACTTTGGTGAATACGATATTGGATTACAATGTAGATGTTCATTCCATACACGTATTTTCTATCACATTTCGTGAACCTTCATTTTTTGTTGAGTTATAGCCACATTTAGGAAAACGTTAATGTTTGAGATTTTGTGGGCAATCAATCAACTTGGGTGACTACGATTGTGGATTGTACTATAGTTGTGCATTTTTTATGCATATTTTTAATCGCCTTTCATGAAACTTCATTTTTTGTTGAGTTCTAGCCACATTTAGGAAATACTCATGTTTCATTTTTCATGGGCCATCGATCAACTTTGGTGACCGCGATAGTGAAATACATTGTAGTTGTGCATTATATATGTGTATTTTCTATTGCCTTTCGTGAACCATCAGTTTCAGTTTTTGTGGGCCATCAATCAGCTTTGGTGACTACCATTGTGGATTGTACTGTAGTTGTGCATTCTATACACGTATTTTCTATTGCCTTTCGTGAACCTTCAGTTTTCGTTGAGTTATAGCCGCACTTAGGAAATCGCTTGTGTTTTCAAGTTTTCATGGGCCATCGATCAACTTTGGTGATAGTATTGTGGATTGCACTGTAGTTTTCCATTTTGTACATGTAGTTTCTATCGGCTTTCATGAACCTTCGTTTGTTGTTGTGTTATAGCCGCATTTAGGAAGCCTCTCGATGTTGACTTTTCGTGGGCCTTCGATCAACTTTGGTGACTATGATTGGGAATTTTACTGTAGTTTTGCATTTTGTAAGCATATTTTTAATCATTTTCAGAAATCTTCATTTTTTGTTGAGTTATAGCCGTATTTAGGAAACCGCTCGTATTTCAGTTTTCGTGGGCCGTCAATCAACTTCGGTGCCTACAATTATGGATTGCACTATAGTTGTCCAATCTATACGCGTATTTTATATCGCCTTTTGTGAAGGTTCATTTTTCGTTGAGTTATAGCTGCATTTAAGAAACCACTCGTGTTTGGGATTTTGTGGGCCATCGATCAACTTTGGTCACTACGATTGTGGATTACACTGTAGTTGTTCATTTTGTACATGTATTTTCTATTGGCTTTTGCGAACCTTAAGTTTTTGTTGAGTTATAGGTGCATTCAGGAGAATGCTTGTGCGAGAGTTTTCGTTGGCCATCGATCAACTTTGGTGACTACAATTCTGGATTACAATGTAGTTGTGCATTCTATACACATATTTTCTATCACCTTTTCCGAACCCTCATTTTTTGTTGAGTTACAACCGCACTTAGGAAACAGTTCATGTTTGAGTTTTTGTGGGCCATTGACCAACTTTGGATACTACAAATGTTGATTACACTATAGTCACTGATGTTGATCGCTGGCCTACGAAAACTCAAACAAGATCATTTTCCTAAAAGCAGCTATAACCCTACAAAAAATGAGTTTTTTTGAAAGTCGATTAAAAATATGCGTACAAAATGCTTAAATAGTACAATCTACAATCTTAGTCACCAAAGTTTATCAATGGCCCACAAAATCTCAAACACGAGCGGTTTCCTAAATGCGGCTATAACTCAACTAGAACCGAAGGCTCACAAAAGGAAATAGAAAGTACGCGTATAGAATGGACAACTACAGTGCAATCCACAATCGTAGTCACCAAAGTTGATTGACGGCCCATGAAAAGTCAAACACGAGCGGTTTCCTAAATGCAGCTATAACTCAACAAAAAATGAAGGTCCGTGAAAGGCAATAGAAAATACGTGTACAAATTGAACAACTATAGTGCAATCGACAATCGTGTTTGAGTTTTTGTGGGCCATCGGTCAACTTTGGTGACTACAATTGTCAATTGCACTATAGTTGTCCATTCTGTATGCATATTTTGAATCACCTTTCACAAACCTTCATTTTCTAGTGAGTCATAGTCGTATTTAGAAAAATACGCGTGTTTGAGATTTCGTGGGTCCTCGATCAACTTTGGTGACTATGATTATGGATTATAAACTGTATTTGTGCATTCTATATGCGTATTTTCTATCGCCTTTGATGAACCTTCATTTTTTGTTGAGTTATAGCCACATTTAGGAAACTGCTCGTGTTTGAGTTTTTGTGCGCCATCAATTAACTTTGGTGAGTACGATTGTGGACTGCACATGTTATAGTAGCATTTAGGAAACCGCTCGAGTTTGAGTTTTCATGGGGGCATCGATCAACTTTGGTGACTACGATATTGGATTGCACTATAGTTGTGCATTATGTATGCGTATTTTCTATCACCTTTCGCAAACCTTCAGTTTTTTTTAAGTTATCGCCGCATTTAGGAAACTGTTCAAGTTTGAGTTTTTGTGGGCCATCAATCAACTTTGGTGATTACGTATGTGGATTACATTGTAGTTGCGCAATCTATACACATATTTTCTATTGCCTTTCGTGAACCTTCATTTTTTGTTGAGTTATAGCTGCATTTAGGAAACCACTCGAGTTTGAGTTTTCATGGGCCATCGACCATCTTTGTTGACAATGGTTTTTGGATTACACTGTAGTTGTGCATTCTATACAAATATTCTCTATCACCTTTCCCGAACATTCATTTTTTGTTGAGTTATAGCTGCATTTAAGAAACTGCTCATGTTTGAGTTATTCTAGGCCATCAATGAACTTTGGTGACTACGATTGTGGATTACATTGTAATCATGCATTCTATATCCGTATTTTCAGCAACATGCAAGAACCCCTCAAAAATAAAATCTATGAAACAATTTTTTTTGGGAAAATAAAAAATCTGGGTTTTATAGGTGCTCGTGTGCTAAAGAGACGCAGATCATCAGTTTTTGGAAAAAATAAGTTGTTTTTGAAAAAGATAGATTTTTTTTAAAGTAGAAGTAGCAGAGGTAATAGAGGAGAAAAATTTAAATCTTTTTGTGAAAAATCTGAGAAATGGGTTTTGTAGAGAATGTTATTATGATTAGATCCATATCATCCTCTTTTCGGAAAGATAATTTTTCATGAACATGCAAGAACTCCTCAAAAATAGAATCCACAAAACAATTTTTTTTGGAAAAATGGAAATATGGGCTTTATAGGTGCTCTTATGGTCAAATGACCTAGATTGTTCGTTTTTTTCAAAAAATAAGTTGTTTTTGAATTTTTATTTTTTTGAAAAGTAGAAGCAGTGGAGGAAACAAAGGAAAATGTTTTGAATCTTTTTGTGAAAATTTTGAGAAATGAGTTTTGTAGATAATGTCGTTCTGAGTACACCCAGATCATCCTCTTTTCAAAAAACTTATTTTTCACCAATATGCAAGAACCCCTCAAAAATGGAATCTAAGAAACAATTTTTGTTTGGGAAAGTCGAAATACGGGTTTTAGAGGTGCTCATGTGCTCAAAAGACCCTTATGTTTTTGAAAAAGATAGATGTTTTTGAAAAGTAGAAGCAATAGAGGTAACAAAGACAAATTTTTTGAATCTTTTTATGAAAAATTGTAGAAATGGGATTTGTAGAGATTGTCATTTTGAGAATACCTAGATCGTTCTTTTTTCAAAAAACTAGTTTTTCACCAACATGTAAGAACCCCTCAAAAATTGAATCTACGAAACAATTTTAATTGGGAAAATCAATTTTTTGTTGTTGAGTTATAGCCGCATTTAGCAAACCACTTATTTTTGAGATTTCGTGGGCCATCAATCACCTTTGGTGACTACGCTTGTGGATTAAACTATAGTTGTGCATTCTCTATGCATATTTTCTATAGCATTTCACGAACCTTAATTTTTTGTTGTGTTATCGCCGCACTTAGGAAACCGCTCATTTTTGTGTTTTCATGGGCCATTGATTAACTTTGGTGACTATGATATTGGATTACATTGTAGTTGTGCATTCTCTATGCATATTTTCTCTTGCGAACCTTAATTTTTTGTTGAATTATAGCCGCATTTAGGAAAACCGCTTGTGTTTGAGTTTTCAAGGGCCATCGATCATCTTTGGTGATTACAATTGTGGATTGTATTGTAGTTATGTATTCTATAGGCGTATTTTCTATTGCCTTTCATGAACCTTCATTTTTGGTTGAGTTATAACCATATTTAGGAAACTGCTTGTTTTTGAGTTTTTGTGGGCCATCGATCAACTTTGGTGACTACGTTTGTGGATTACACGGTAGTTGTTCATTCTATACTTGTATTTTCTATCACCTTTTGGGAACCTTTATTTTTTGTTAAGTTATAGCGACAATTTGGAAACCACTCATGTTTGAGTTTTTGTGGGTCATTGATCAATTTTGATGACTACGATTGTGGATTGCACTCTAGTTGTCCATTTTGTATGCGTATCTTCTATCGCTTTTTGCAAACCTTCCTTTTTTGTTGAGTTATAACCCCATTTAGGAAACTACTCGAGGTTGTGTTTTTTGTGGGCCATCGATCAACTTTTGTTGACTACACTTGTTGATTACAATGTAGTTGTACATTCTGTACGCATATTTTCTATCACCTTTTGCGAACCTTCATTTTTTGTTGAGTTATAGCCACATTTAGGAAACCGCTCTTGTTTGAGTTTTTTTGGGCCATCGATCAACTTTGGTGACTACGATTGTGGATGACACTGTAGTTGTGCATTGTATACATGTATTTTCATCGTCTTTTGCGAACTTTCCTTTTTTGTTGAGTTATAGCTGCATTTAGGAAACATCTCATATTTGAGTTTTTGGGGCCATCAATCAAATTTGGTGACTACTATGTGGATTTTACTTTAGTTGTTATGTGTGCATATATTTAATCGCCTTTGACGATCCTTCTTTTTTTGTTGAGTTATAGCTACATTTAGGAAAACGCTTGTGTTTGAGTTTTCGTGGGCCATTGATCAAATTTGGTGACTACGATTCTAGATTACACTGTAGTTGTGCATTCTTTATGTGTATTTTCTATCGCTTTTTGCGAACCTTCATTTTTCATTGCATTATAGCAGCACTTAGGAAACCACTCGTGTTTCAGTTTTTGTGGCCCATCGATCAACTTTGGTGACTACGATCGTGGATTGCATTGTAGTTGTCCATTTTGTACGCTAATTTTTTATTGCCTTTCGTGAACCTTCATTTTTTGTTTAGATATAGCCACATTTGGGAAACTGCTCAAGTTTGAGTTTTTGTGGGCCATCGATCAAGTTTGGTGACTATGCTTTTGAATTACACTATAGTTGTCCATTCCATACACGTATTTTTAATCACCTTTCACGAACCTTCATTTTTTGTTGAGTTATAGCGGCATTTAGGAAAACACTCGTGTTTGAGATTTTGTGGGCCATCGATCAACTTTGGTGACTACGATTATGGATTACGCTATAGTTTTGCATTCAATATGTGTATTTTCTTTGGTCTTTCTCAAACCTTTATTTTTCATTGAGTTATAGGTGCACTTATGTAACGGCTCGTATTTGAGTTATCGTTGGCCATCAATCAACTTTGGTTACTACAATTGTGGATTACACTGTAGTTGTGCATTCTATACGTGTATTTTATATCGCCTTTCTCGAAACTTCATTTTTTGTTGAGTTATAGCTGCATATAGGAAAACACTCGTGTTTGAGTTTTCATGAGCCATCAATAGAGTTTAGTGACTAGGATTGTGATTGCATTGTAGTTGTCCATTTTGTACGCGTATTTTCAATGGCCTTTTTACATCTCCGTTTAGGAAGCCCCTCGTGTTTGATTTTTCGTGTGCCATCGATCAACTTTGGTCACTACAATTGTGGATTGCACTCTAGTTATCCATTTTGTACATATGTGCCATCGATCAACTTTGGTGACTACGCTTGTGGATAACATTGTAGTTGTGGATCTGCCGAAGCTGTAGGATGTAATAAAAGATACATCAGTAGGGGAGCGTTCCACCTCAGAGGGAGGTGTCTGCGTGAGCAGATGTGGACGAAGCAGAAGCGAGAATGTCGGCTTGAGTAACGCAAACATTGGTGACAATCCAATGCCCTGAAATCATAAGGATTCCTTCACAAGGTTCGTCCACATTCTATACACGTATTTTCTATTACCTTATGCGAACCTTCATTTTTTGTTGAGTTTTTCTAGGCCATCAATCAACTTTGGTGACTACGATTATGGGTTTTACAGTAGTTGTGCATTCTATATGCATATTTTTTATCGTCTTTCATGATACTTCATTTTTTCTTGAGTTATACCAACATTTAGGAAAATGTTCGTGTTTGAGTTTTTGTTGGCCATCGATCAACTTTGGTAACTAGGATTGTGGATTAAATTGTAGTTGTGCGTTATATACACGTATTTCCTATCAGCTTTCACAAACCTTCATTTTTCATTGAGTTATAGCCACTCTTAGGAAACCGCTCGTGTTTGATATTTCACCGGCCATCGATCAACTTTTGTGACTACGATTGTGGACTACACTATAGTTGTGCATTCTATACATATATTTTCTATCACCTTTCGTGAACCTTCATTTTTCATTCAGTTATAGCCGTACTTAGGAAACCTCTTGTGTTTGAGTTTTCGTGGGGCATCGATCAACTTTGGGGACTACTATTGTGGAATGTACTATAGTTGTCCATTCTGTACGTGTATTTTCTATCACCTCTCATGAACATTCATTTTTTGTTGAGTTTTAGCCACATTTAGGAAACTGCTCATGTTTGACTTCTCGTGGGCCATCGATCAATTTTGGTGATTATGATTGTGCACTCCACTATAGTTGTGCATTATCAACTGTAATTTTGTATTGCCTATTAAGAACCTTAATTGTTTGTGTAGTTATAGCCGCATCTAGGAAACCGCTCATGTTTGAGTTTTTTTGGGCCATCGATCAATTTTGTTGATTACAATTGTGGATTACACTATAGTTGTGCATTCCATATGCATATTTTTTATAGCCTTTCACGAATCTTTATTTTTGATTGAGTTATATCCGCACTTAGGAAACTCCTCATTTTTTTCTTTTCGTGGGCCATTGATCAACTTTGGTGACTATGATTTGGATTGCACTATAGTTGTCCATTCTGTATGCGTATTTTCAATCACTTTTGGTGACTATGATTGTTGATTATACTGTACTTGTGCATTCAATACACGTAATTGCTATAGCCTTGCGCAAACCTTCATTTTTTTTGAGATATAGCCACATTTTGGAAACTGCTCGTGCTTGAGTTTTTGAGGGGCCATCAATCAACTTTGGTAACTACAATTGTGGATGACACTATTGTTGTGCATTCTATATGCATATTTTTTATAGCTTTTCAGGAACCTTCCCTTTTCGTTGAGTTATAGATGCACTTAGGAAACCACTTGTGTTTGAGATTTCATGGGCCATAAATCAACTTTGGTGACTACAATTATGGATTGCACTGTTGTTGTTCATTCTATACTTTTAATTTCTATTAGCTTTCGCGAACCTTCATTTTTTGTTGAGTTATAGCTGACAAAGACTTAAACATGAGCGGTTTCCTGAATTCCACTATAACTCAACAAAAACTAAAGTTTCACGAAAGGTGATAGAAAATACATGTATAGAGTGCACAACTACGGTGTAATCCACTAGCATAGTTACAAAAGTTGATCAATGGCGCACGAAAACAAAAACTCGAGTGGTTTTCTAAATATGGCTATAACTCAACAAAAAATGAAGGTTCGCAAAAGATGATAGAAAATACACCTACAAAATGGACAACTACAGTGCAATCCATAATCATAGTCACCAAACTTGATCGATGGCCCACGAAAACTCAAACATCAATGGTTTCCTAAATGCAGTTATAACTCAATGAAAAATGAAGGTTTGCGAAAGGCGTTAGAAAATACGCTTATAGAATGCACAAATACAGTGTAATCCAAAATCGTTGTCACCAAAAGTGGTTAAAAATATGCCTACAAAATGGAAAAATACAGTAAAATCCACAATCGTAGTCACCAAAGTTGATCGATGCCCCACGAAAGGTCAAAGATGAGCATATTCCTAAATGCGGCTATAACTAAACAAAAATAGAAGGTTCATGTTAGGTGATTAAAAATATGGGTACAAAATGCACAACTACAGTACAATCCACAATCGTAGTCACCAAAGTTGATCAATGGCCTACAAAAACTTATACATGAGCAATTTCCTAATTGTGGCTATAACTAAAAAAATTTAATGTTCATGAAAGGCGATAGAAAATATGTGTAAATAATGGACAACTATAGCGTAGTCCATAATTGTAGTCACCAAAGTTGATATATGGCTCAAAAAAATTCAAACACAAATGGTTTCCTAAATGCAGCTATAAGTCAACAGAAAATGAAGGTTAGCGAAAGGTGATAGAAAATATGCATATAGAATGCACAACTATAGTGTAATCCATAAGCATAGTCACCAAAGTTGATCGATGGCCCACGAAAATTCAAACACGAGCAGATTCTTACGTACAACTATAACACAATGAAAATTGAAGGTTCGCGAAAGCTGATAGAAAATACGTGTATATAATGCACAACTATAGTGTAATCCACAATGGTTGTCACCAAATTTGATCGATGGCCCATGAAAACTCAAACACGAGCATTTTTCTATATGCGGTTATAACTCAACAAAAAATGAAGGTTCATGAAAGGCGATTCAAAATATTAATGCAGAATGTAAAACTACAGTATAGTCCACAATTGTAGTCACCAAATTTGATCGATGGCCCACAAAAAATCAAACTTGAGCGGTTTGTTAAGTGCGGCTATAACTCAACAAAAAATTAAGGTTCACAAAATACACGTATCGAACACACAACTATAGTGTAATCCACAATCGTAGTCACCAAAGTTGATCGATGGACCACAAAAACTCAAACACGAGCAAATTCCTAAGTGCAGCTATAACTCATCAAAAAAAGAAGGTTCGCGAAATCCGATAGAAAATATAAGTATAGAATGTATAACTAAAGTGTAATCCACAATCATAGTCACCAAAGTTGATCGATGGCCACAAAAACTCAAGCACGAGCAGATTCCTAAGTGCTGCTATAGCTGAACAAAAAATGAAGATTCTTGAAAGCCGATAGAAAATACGCGTCTAGAATGCACAACTATGTGTAATCCTCAATGCTTGTCACCAAAGTTTATCGATGGCCCACAAAAAATAAAACACGAGCGTTTTCCTAAACACGGCTATAACTTGATTGATTGCCCACAAAAGCTTAAACACAAGCCATTTCCTAAATGCAGCTTTAACTCAACAAAAAATGAGGGTTCATTATAGGCGATTGAAAATACGTGTGTAGAATGCACAACAATAGTGTAATCCACAAGCGTAGACACCAAAGATGATCGATGGCCCACAAAAACTCAAACATACGCAATTTCCTAAATATGGCTATAACTCAACAAAAAATGACAGTTTGCAAAAGGCAATAGATAATTAGCATTCATAATGCACTACTATGCAATTCACAATCATAGCCACCAAAGTTGACCGATGGCCCATGAAAATTGAAACAGGAGCAGTTTCCCAAATGTGTCTATAACGAGACAAAAAATGGAGGTTCGCAAAAGGCAATAGAAAATACGTGTATAAAATGCACAACTACAATGTAATCCACAAGCGTAGTCACCAATGTTGATAGATGGCCCACGAAAATTCAAATACGGGCGTTTTCTAAAATCTCAACAAAAAATAAAGGTTTGTGAAAGGCGATTAAAAATATGCGTAAAGAATGTAGCTATAAGTCAAGAAAAAATGAAGTTTCGCGAAATATGATAGAAAATACGTGTATACAATGCGCAACTAAAATATAATCCACAATCGTAGTCACTAAAGTTGATCTATCGCCCAAAAAAACTCAAACAAGAGCGGTTTCCTAAATGTGGCTATAACTCAACGAAAAATGAAGGTTCGCGAAAGGCAATAGAAAATGCGCATATAACATGCACAACTATAGTGTAATCCACAATCGTAGTCACCAAATTTGATCGATGGCCCACGAAAACTCAAACACGAGCGTTTTACTAAGTGGGGCTACAACTCAACAAATATTTTTGGGAAAATTGAAAATATAGGTTTTATACGCATGTATAGGATTTTTGATAGAAAATTTAAAAAAATTGACTCTGTTAACTATACTGCTTATGCTTTTCAAAAAAATCTATCTTTTTCAAAAAACACTTATTTTTAAAAAAAACATACGATCTGGGTCTCTTTACAACATGATCATCTATAAAACCCATATTTTTTATTTTCCCAAAAAATATTGTTTCGTAGATACTATTTTTGAGGGGTTCTTACAGGTTGATGAAAACTTAGTTTTTCGAAAATAGGACGATATGGGTCTACTCAGAACGAGATTCTCTAGAAAACCTATTTCTCATATTTTTCATAAAAAGATTAAAATTTTTGCTTCTGTTACTTCTACTACTTCTACTACTCAAAAAAATCTATGTTTTTAAAAAACAACTTATTTTTAAAAAAAACGGACGATCTGGGACTCTTTAGCATACGAGCACCTATAAAACCCATGTTTTGATTTTCTAAAAAAAAAATTGTTTCGTGGATTCTATTTTTGAGGGGTACTTTCATGTTGGTGAAAAATTAGTTTTTTGAAAAAAGGACAATCTAGGTTTACTTAGAACGACATTCTCTACAAAACCCATTTCTCAAAATTTTCTTAAAAAGATCGAAATTTTTTTCCTTCGTACCTCTACTGCTTCTACTTTTCAAAAAAATCTATCTTTTTCAACAACTTATTTTGTGAAAAAATGGACAATTAGGGTCTCTTGAGTACTTGAGGACCTATAAAAACCATATTTCGATTTTCCCAAAAAAATTGTTTGCTGGATTCTATTTTTGAAGGGTTCTTGTATGTTGGTGAAAAATTAGATTTTTGAAAAACGGATGATCTAGGTCTACTCAGAACGACATTCTCTACAAAACCCATTTTCTAAGATTTTTCATAAAAAGATTCAAAAAAAATGTTTTTGTTACCTCTACTGCTTCTACTTTTCAAAAATATCTATCTTTCTCAAGAACAACTTATTTTTTTCAAAGAGTGGAAGATCTGGGTCTCTTTAGCACATGAGTACCTATAAAACCCATATTTTTCGCTTTACAAAAAACAATTGTTTCGTAGATTCTATTTTTGACGGGTTCTTGCATGTTGGTGAAAAATAAGTTTTTTTTCAAAAAAAAGACAATCTGGGTGTATTCATAACGACATTTTCTACAAAACCCATTTCTCAGATTTTTCATAAAAAGATTCAAATACTTTGTCTCTCTTATCTCTACTATTTCTACTTTTCAAAAAAGTCTATCTTTTTGAAGAATAAATATTTTTTTAAAAAACAGATAATCTGGGTCTTTTTAGCACACAGGCACATATAAAACCAATATTTTTGATTTTCCCAAAAAATATTGTTTCCTAAATTCTATTTTTTAGGGGTTTTTGGATGTTGGTGAAAAACTAGTTTTTTGAAAAAAGGTTGATCTATGTCTTCTCATAACGACATTCTCTATAAAACCCATTTGTCAGATTTTTCATAAAAAGATTCAAAAACTTTGTCTCTCTTATCTCTACTGCTTCTACTTTTCAAAAAAGTCTATCTTTTTGAAGAACAAATATTTTTTTCAAAAAACAGATGATCTGGGTCTTTTTAGCACACGGGCACCTATAAAACCCATATTTTTGATTTTCCCCAAAAAAATTGTTTCCTAGATTCTATTTTTTAGGAATTTTTGCATGTTGGTGAAAAATTAGTTTTTCGGAAAAAGGTGGTCTGGGTCTTCTAATAACGACATTCTCCACAAAACCAATTTCTCAGATTTTTCATAACAGGATTCAAAAAATTTGCCTTTGTTACCTCTATTGCTTCTACTTTTCAAAAAAATCTATCTTTTTCAAAAAACTTAAAAAAAAAAAAAATAGATGATTAGGGTCTCTTGAGCACAAGAGTAACTATAACCCTGTATTTCGATTTTCCAAAAAACAAATTGTTTCATAGATTCTATTTTTGAGGGGTTCTTGCATGTTGGTGAAATATTAGTTTTTCGAAAAGAGGATATGGGTCTACTGAGAACGACATTCTCTACAAAACTCATTCTCATATTTTGCACAAAAATATTCAAAAAATTTGCCTCTGCTTCTACTTTTCAAAAAACTCTCTTTTTCAAGAAAAACTTATTTTTTCAAAATACGGGCAATCTGGGTCTCTTGAGTGCACGAGCACCTATAAAACCCATATTTTGACTTTCCCAAAAGAAATTTTTTCGTGGATTCTATTTTTAAGGAGTTCTTGCATGTTGGTGAAAAATTAGCTTCTTGAAAAAATGACGATATGGGTCTAATCAGAATAACATTCTCTACAAAACCTATTTCTCAGATTTTTCATAATTTTTTTTTTTAAATTTCCTCTATTACCTCTACTACTTATACTTTTCAAAAAATCAATCTTCTTCAAGAACAAATTATTTTTTCAAAAAATGGACGATTTGGGTCTTTCAGCACATGAGCACCTATAAAACCCATATTTTTGATTTTCCCAAAAATAAATTGTATCATAGATTGTATTTTTGAGGGGTTCTTGCATGTTGGTGAAAAATTACTTTTTCAAAAAATGGAAAATCTGGGTTTACTCAGAACGAGTTCTCTACAAAACTTATTTCTCAGATTTTTCAGAAAAAAGATTTAAAATTGTTGCCTCTACTGCTTCTACATTTCAAAAAATCCCATTTTTTAAGAGCAACTTATTTTTTAAAACAAAAGGCGATCTGGTTCTCTTTAGCACACAATTACCTATAAAACCCATATTTCAATTTTCCCAAAAATAAATTGTATCATAGATTGTATTTTTGAGGGGTTCTTGCATGTTGGTGAAAAATTACTTTTTCAAAAAATGGAAAATCTGGGTTTACTCAGAACGAGTTCTCTACAAAACTTATTTCTCAGACTTTTCAGAAAAATATTTAAATTTTTTGCCTCTACTGCTTCTACATTTCAAAAAATCCCATGTTTCAAGAGCAACTTATTTTTTAAAACAAAAGGCGATCTGGTTCTCTTTAGCACACAATTACCTATAAAACCCATATTTCAATTTTCCCAAAAATAAATTGTATCATAGATTGTATTTTTGAGGGGTTCTTGCATGTTGGTGAAAATTTAGTTTTTCAAAAAATGGACAGTTTGGGTCTACTCAGAATGAGTTCTCTACAAAACTTATTTCTCAGATTTTTCATAAAAGGATTCAAAATTTTTGACCCTACTGCTTCTACATTTCAAAGAATCCCATGTTTCAACAGCAACTTATTTTTTAAAACAACAGGTGATCTGGTACTCTTTAGCACACAATTACCTATAAAACCCATATTTCAATTTTCCCAAAAAAATTGTTTCATAGATTCTATTTTTGAGGAGTTCTTGCATGTTGGTGAAAAATTAACTTTTCAAAAAGAGGACAATCTGCATCTAATTAGAATAACATTCTCTACAAAACCCATTTTCTCAGATTTTTCATAAAAGATTCAAAAAATTTGCCTCTGTTACCTCTACTACTATTTTTCAAAAAAATCTATCTTTTTCAAGAAAAACTTATTTTATAAAAAACTGGACGATCTCGGTCTGTTGAGCACACGAGCACCTACAAAACCCATATTTTCGATTTTCCAAAAAATAATGTTTCATAGATTCTATTTTTGAGGGGTTCACAGAAGGTGATAGAAAATACGTGTATAGAATGGACAGCTATAGTGCAATCCACAATCGTAGTCACCAAAGTTGATCGATAACCTATGAAAACTGAAACACAAGTGGTTTACTAAATGTGGCTATAAGTGAACAAAAACTGATGGTTCACTAAAGGTGATAGAAAATGCGTGTATAGAATGCATAACTATAGTGTAATCCACAAGCGTAGTCAACAAAGTTGGATCGATGACCGATGAAAACTCAAACTCAAGCGGTTTCCTAAATGCGGCTATAACTCAACAAAAAATGAAGGTTCATGAAAGGTGATGCAAAATACACATATAGAATGGACAACTACAGTGCAATCTACAATCGTCGTCACCAAAGTTGATCGATGGCCCACGAAAACTCAAATAGCAGAGTTTTCCTAAGTACAACTTTAGCTCAACAAAAAATAAAGGTTCGTGAAAGGCGAGAGAAAATACGCATATAGAATGCACAACTATAGTGTAATCCATAATCATAGTCACCAAAGTTGATCTATGGCCCACGAAAACTCAAATTTGAGCGTTTTCCCAAATGCGGCTATAACTCAATAAAAATTGAAGGTTCGTAGAAGGCAATTAAAAATACTTGTACAAAATGCACAACTACAAAACCCATTTCTATGATTTTTCATAAAAAGATTGAAAATTTTTGCCTCTGTTACCTCTACTACTTCTACTCTTCACAAAAGTCTATCTTTTTCAAAAACAACTATTTTTTTCAAAAAATGGACGATTAGGGTCTCTTCAGCACACAAGCACCTATAAAACCCATATTTCAATTTTCCCAAAAATAAATTGTTTCGTAGATTCTATTTTTGAGGAGTTTTTGCATGTTGTGAAAAATTAGATTTTCAAAAAAAGGACGATCTGGATCTACTCAGAACGACATTCTCCACAAATCCTATTTCTCAGATTTTTTGTAAAAAGATTCAAAAAAATTGCATATGTTACCTCTGCTGCTTCTACTTTTTAGAAAAATCTATCTTTTTGAAGAACAACTTATTTTTCAGAAAAGGGACGATCTTGGTATCTTTAGCACATGAGCACCTATAAAAGCTATATTTTTTCTTTTCCAAAAAAATTGTTTCGTAGATTCTATCTTTGAGGGGGTTCTTGCATGTTGGTGAAAAATTAGTTTTTCAAAAAGAGGACGAACTAAGTTTACTCAGAACAACATTCTCTACAAAACCAATTTTTCAAATATTTCATAAAAAGATTCAAAAAATTTGCCTCTATTACCTCTACTACTTCTACTTCTCAAAAAAACTATCTTTTAAAAAACAACTTATTTTTTTCAAAAAAATGACGATTTGGGTCTCTTTAGCACATGAGCACTTATAAAACCCATATGGGTCTACTTAGAAAGACATTTGCTATAAAACCCATTTCTCAAAATTTTCATAAAAAGATCAAAATTGTTTACCTCTCTTACCTCTACTACTTCTACTTTTCAAAAGAACTATCTTTCACATGAACTACTTATTTTTTCAAAAAATAGACGATCTAAATCTCTTCAGCACACAAGCAACTATAAAACCCATACTCTTGATTTTCCCAAAAAAATTGTTTCGTAGATTTTATTTTTGAGGGGATCTTGTATGTTGGTTAAAAATTGGTTTTTCGAAAAAAGGACGATCTGGGTCTACTCAGAACGACATTCTCTACAAAACCCATTTTCTTAGACTTTTCATGAAAAAATTCAAAAAATTTACCTCTACTTCTACTTTTAAAAAAAAACTGTTTTTCAAAAATAATTTTTTTCAAAAAAAGGACTATCTTTTTCAAGAACAAATTTCTTCAATTTTTTCTACAAAACCCATATTTTCGATTTTCCCAAAAAAAATGTTTCCTACATTCTATTTTTGAGGGGTTCTTGCATGTTAGTGAAAAAAAAAAGGACGATTTGGATCTTTTTAGAAAAAATATATCTTTCTCAAAAACTTATTTTTTTCAAAAAATGGATGATCAATGTTTTTTGAGCACACGAAGACCTATAAAACTCGTATTTCAATTTTCCCAAAACAAAATGTTTCGTAGATTCTCTTTTTCAGGGGTTCTTGCATGTTCGTGAAAAAATAGATTTTTGAATAAAGGATGATCTGGGTCTACTCAGAACAACATTCTCTACAAAACTCATTTCTCAAAATTTGCCTCTGTTACCTCTACTAATTTTACCTTTTAAAAAAAACTCTTTTCCAAGAACAACTTATTTTTTCAAAAAACGAACAATCTGGGTCTATTGAGCACATGAGCACCTATAAAACCCATATTTCGATTTTCCCAAAAAAAATTGTTTCATCGATTCTATTTTTGAGGGGTTCTTGCATGTTGGTGAAAATATGTGTATAGAATGCACACCCAAAGTGTAATCCACAATTGTAGGCACCAAAGTTTATTGATGATGGATAAAAACTCAAACACGAACAATTTCATAAATACGGCTATAACTCAAGAAAAAATGAAATTTCACGAAAGGTGATAGAAAATACACATATAGAATGCACAACTACTGTGTAATCGACAAGCGTAGTCACCAAAGTTGATCATTGGCCCAAGAAAATTCAAAACCGAGCGGTTTGCCGAATGGAGCTATAACTCAAAAAAAAAAAGTTCGTGAAAGGCGATAGAAAATACACGTATAAAATGGGCAACTATAGTGCAATTCACAATCATAGTCACCAAAGTTGACTGATGGCCCATGAAAAACTCAAACATGAGCGTTTTCCTAAATGCGACTATAACTCAAAAAAAATGAAGGTTCACAAAAGGCAATAGAAAATACACATACAGAATGGACAACTGTAAGGCAATTGACATTTGTAATCACCAAAGTCGATTGATGGTCCACAAAAATTCAAACGCGAGCGGTTTTCTTATATGCGGCTATACTTCAAAAGAAAATGAAGGTTCGCAAAACGTGATAGAAAATACGCATATAGATTGCACAACTATAGTGTAACCCACAAGCGTAGTCGCCAAATTTGATGAATGGCCCACGAAAACTCAAACTCGAGCAGTTTTCTAAATGCGGCTATAACTATACAAAAAATGAAGGTTCGTGAAAACTGATAGAAAATACACACATATAATGGAGAACTATAGTGCAATCCACAATTTTAGTCACCAAAGTTGATCAATGGCCCATGAAAACTCAAACACAGACAGTTTCCTAAGTGCAGCTAAAACTCAAAGATAAATGAAGGTTCGTGAAAGGCAATAGAATATACACATAGAATGCACAACTATAGTGTAATCCACAATGGTAGTCACCAAAGTCGATTGATGGCCCATGAAAACTCAAACATAAGTGGTTTCCTAAATGCGGCTATATAACTAAACAAAAAATGAAGGTTTGCGAAAAATGGTAGAAAATACGTGTACATAATGGATAACTACAATGCAATCCAGAATTGTGGTCATGAAAGTTGATTGACAACCCTCAAAAAGTTCAACTCGGGCAGTTTCCTAAATGCGGCTATAACTTAGCAAAAAATAAAGGTTCACAAAAGGTGATAGAAAATACGTGTATAGAATGCACAACTACAGTGTAATCCACAAGCGTAGTTACCAAAGTTGATTGATGGCCCACGAAAAACTCAAACTCGAGCAGTTTCCTAAGTCTGGCTATAACTCAATAAAAAATGAAGGTTCACGATAGGCAATAGAAAATATGCTTACAGAATGCACAACTACAATCCAATCCACAATCGTATTCACCAAAGTTGATCACTGGATCATGAAAAGTGAAACACAAACATTTTTCTAATTGCGGGTATAACTAAATAAAAAATGAAGGTTCACGAAAAGTAATAGAAAATACTCATACATAATGGACAACTACAGTACAATCCACAATCCTAGTCACCAAAGTTGATTGATGACCAACAAAAACTCAAACATGAGCAGTTTCCTAAATGTGGCTATAACTCAACAAAAAATCGATGTTCATGAAAGGCAATAGAAAATAAATGTATAGAATGCACAACTACAGTGTATTCCACAATCGTAGTCACCAAAGTTGATGAATGACTCACAGAAACTCAAACACGAGTGGTTTCAAAAATGCTACTATAACTCAACAAAAAATGAAGGTTCACGATAGGCGTTCCAAAATGCTACTAGAACTCAACAAAAAATAAAGTTTTGCGATAGTCGCTATAAAATATGTGTATAGAATGCATAACTACAGTGTAATCCACAAGAGTAGTCACCAAAGTTGATTGATTGACCATGAAAACTCAAACTCGACCGGTTTCCTAAATGCGGCTATAACTCAACAAAAAATGAAGGTGCATGATAGGCGATAGAAAATACACGTACAAAATGCACAACTATAGTGTAATCCAAAATCGTAGTCACCAAAGTTAATCTATGGCCCACTAAAACTTCAATATGAACGGTTTCCTAAGTGCGGCTGTAACTCAACGGAAACTTCTATCCCTTTCGTGAAAATTCATTTTTCATTGAGTTATAGCCGCATTTACCAAACCGTTTCTGTTTAAGTTTTTGTGTGTCATCCATCAACTTTTGTGCCTTTCAAGAACCTTCATTTTTTGTTGAGTTATAGCTGGACTAAGCAAACCGCTCGTGTTTGAGTTTTCGTGGGCCATCAATCAACTTTGGTGACTACGATTCTGGATTATACTATAGTTGTGCATTCTATATGCGTATTTTCTATCACCTTTTGCGAACCTTAATTTTTTGTTGAGTTATAGCCGCACTTAAGAAACCGCCAAAGTTTGAGTTTTCGTGGGCCATCAATCAACTTTGGTACTATGCTTGTGGATTTCCTTGTAGTTGTGCATTCTATACGTGTATTTTCTATTGCCTTTTGCTAACCTTCATTTTTCATTTATTTATAGCCCCACTAAAGGAAAACCACTCGTGTTTGAGTTTTCATGGGCCATGGATGAACTTTGGTTAGTATGAGTGTGGGATACAAGGTAGTTTTCCATTTTATTCATGTATTTTCTATTGCCTTTCGTGAACCTTCATTTTTTGTTGAGTTATAGCCGCATTTAGGAAATCGCTCGTGTTCAACTTCTCACGGGCCATAGATCAACTTTGGTGACTACTATTGTGGATTACATTGCAGTTGTGCATTTTATACATGTATTTTCTATAGTCTTTCATGAACCTTCATTTTTCGTTGAGTTATAATCGCATTTAGTAAAACACTCTTGTTTGAGTTTTCGTGGGCCATCAATTAAGTTCAGTGACTACAATTGTGGATTACACTCTAGTTGTGCATTCTATACGCGTATTTTGTATTGCCTTTTGCGGACCTTCATTTTTTGTTGAGTTATAACCGCATTTAGGAAACCACTCATGTTTGAGTTTTTTTGGGCCATCAATCAACTTTGGTGACTACGAATGTGGATTGTTCAGAATGCACAACTACAATGCACTACAAAATCGTAGTCACCAAAGTTGATCAATGACATATGAAAACTCAAACACGAGCAGTTTCCTAAATGTGGCTGTAACTCAAAAAAAATGAAGGTTCATGAAAGGTGATAGAAAATACGTGTACAGAATGGACAAGTATAGTGCAATCCACAATCGTAGTCACCAAAGTTGAACAATGGCCCACAAAAAGTCAACCACGAGCAGTTTCCTAACTGCGGCTGTAACTCAACGAAAAATAAAGGTTCACGAAAGGAGATAGAAAATATGCATACAAATTCGACAACTACAATGCAATCCACAATCGTAGTCACCAAAATTAATTGATGGACCATGAAAACTCAAATACGTGTGGTTTACTAAATACTGGTATAACTCAACAAAAAATGAAGGTTTGTGATAAGCAATGAAAAATATACGTACAAAATGCAAAACTATAGTACCATCCACAATCGTAGTCACCAAAGTTGATCAATAACCCACGAAAACTCAAACACAAGCGGTTTCCTAAATGCGGTTATAACTCATTAAAAAATAAAGGTTCACGAAAAGCGTTTAAAAATATGTGTATAGAAATCACAACTACACTATAATGCATAGTCGTAGTCGCCAAAGTTGATTGATGGCCCACAAAAACACCAACATGAGTGGTTTGCTAAATGCAGCTAAAACACGCGTATAGAATATAGTACTACATTGTGTAATCCACAAGCGTAGTCACCAAACTTGATTGATGGCCCATAAAAACTCAAACAAAAACTATTTCCTATGCACGGCTATAACTCAACGAAAAATGAATGTTCATGAAGGATGATTGAAAACATGGATATAGAATGCACAACTATACTATATAATCTACAATCGTAGTCAACAAAGTTTATCGATGGCCCACCAAAAGTCAAACATGAGCGTTTTGATAAATGCATCTATAACTCAGTAAAAAATGAAGGTTCATGAAAGTCGATTAAAAATATCCAAACATAATGCAGAAATATAGTACAATCAACAATCATAGACACACAAGTTGATTGATGGCCCAGAAAAACTCAAACACGAGCATTTTCCTAAATGCGGCTATAACTCAATGAAAACTCAAACACGAGTGGTTTCCTAAGTGGAACAAACTCAATGAAAAATGAAGGGTCACCATAGGCGATAGAAAATACGCGTATAGAATGCACAACTATAGTGTAATGCAGAACTGTACAATAATCCACAATCGTAGTCAACAAAGTTGATCGATGGCCCACGAAAACTCAAACATGAGTGTTTTCCTAAATGTGGTTATAACTCAAAAAAAAATGAAGGCTTGTGAAAGGAGATTAAAAATATTTGTACAAAATGCACAACTATAGTACAATCCACAATTGTTGTCACCAAAGTTGATCGACGGCCCAAAAAAACTGGAACATGAGCAGTTTCCAAAATGCGACTATAACTCAATAAAAAATGAAGGTTCGCAAAAGGCAATAGAAAATACATGTATAGAATGGACAACTATAGTCAATCCACAATCGTAGTCACCATAGTTGAATGATGGCGCCCGTGAAAACATAAACATGAGCAGTTTCCTAAACTCGGTTATAACTCAACCAAAAATGAAGATTCAAAATAGGCAATAGAAAATACACGTACAAAATGGACAACTACAATGCAATGCACAATAGTAGTCAACAAAGTTTATTGATGACCCAAAAAAACTCTGACATGAGCAGTTTCCTAAATGCGGCTATAACTCAAATAAAAATGAATGTTCATGAAAGGCAATAGAAAATTAGTGTTTATTATGCACAACTACAGTGCAATCCACAAACGTTGTCACCAAAGTTGATCAATGGCCCACGAAAATTCAACCATGAAAAGTTTCCTAAGTGCGGCAATAACTCAATGAAAAATTGTGGTTCTTGAAAGGCGATAGAAAATACGCGTTTAGAATGCACAAATGTATAGTAATCCACAATTGTAGTCAACGAAGTTGATCGATGGCCCATGAAAACTCAAACACGAGTGTTTTCTTAAATGCGGTTATAACTCAAAAAAAGAATGAAGGGTTGTAAAAGGAGATTAAAAATATTTGTACAAAATGCACAACTATAGTACAATCCACAATTCTTGTCACCAAAGTTGATCGGTGGCCCAAAAAAACTCAAACATGAGCAGTTTCCAAAACGCGGCTATAACTCAATAAAAAATGAAGGTTCACAAAAGGGCAATAAAAAATACATGTATAGAATGGACAACTATAGTGAAATCCACAATCGTAGTCACCATAGTTGAACAATGGCCTGCGAAAAGGTAAACACGAGCGGTTTCCTAAATTTGGCTATAACTCAACAAAAAATTAAGGTTCGCGAAAGGAAATAGAAAATTAGTGTATAATATGCACAACTACAATGTAATCCACAAGTGTAGTCATCAAATTTGATCGATGGTCCACGAAAACTCAAACACGAGCATTTTCCTAAATGCAGCTATAACTCAACAAAAAATGAAAGTTTGCTAAAGGCGATAGAAAATACACATACAAAATGGACAACTATAGTACAATCCACAATTGTAGTCACCAAAGTTGACGATGGCCCACGAAAAATCAAACACGATTAGTTTCCTAAGTGCATCTATAACTCAAGAAAAAATCAAAGCTTGTGAAAGGCGATAGAAAATATGTGTACAGAATGCACAACTACAGTGTAATCCACAAGCATAGTCAGCAAAGTTGATCGATGGCCCACGAAAAATGAAACTCGAGTGGTTCCCTAAATGCAGCTATAAAATAACAAAAAATGAAAGTTCATGAAAGGCGATAGAAAATAAACATACAAAAAGAACAACTATAGTGCAATCCAGAATCATAGACACCAAAGTTTATCGATGGCCCACGCAAACTCAAACATGAGCGGTTTCCTAAGTATTGCTATAACTAAATAAAAAATGAAGGTTCGTCAAAGGCAATAGATAATTAGCATATAGAATGCACAACTACAGTGTAATCCAATAGCGTAGTCATTAAAGTTGATCGATGGCCCAAAAAACTCAAACATGACCAGTTTCCTAAATGTGGCTATAACTCAACAAAAAATGAAGGTTCGCGAAAGACAATAAAAAATACGCATATAGAATGCACAACTATAATGTAATCCACAAGCGTAGTCACCAAAGTTGATCAATGGCCCACGAAAACTTAGCAAAAAATGAAGGTTAGCAAATGGTGATAGAAAATATGCGTATAGAATGCACAATTACAGTGTAATCTACAACCATAGTCACTAATGTTGATCGATGGCACATGAAAACTCAAACATGATCAGTTTCCTAAGTGCAGCTATAACTCAACAAAAAATGAAGGTTTGTGAAAGGCAATAGAAAATATGTGTATAAAATGCATAAACAGTGTAATCCACAAGTGTAGTTACCAAAGTTGATCGATTGCCCATGAAAACCCAAACACGGTCAGTTTCCTAAGTGCAGCTATAACTCAATAAAAAATGAAGGTTTGTCAAAGGCAATAGAAAGTATGCTTATAGAATGCACAACTACAATGTAATCCACTAGCATAGTCACCAAAGTTGATCGATGGCCTACGAGAATGCAAATTCGAGTGGTTTCCTAAATGCAGCTATAAAACAACAAAAAATCAAGGTTTCCCAAAGGCGATAGAAAATACACATACAAAAAGAACAACTACAGTGCAATCCACAATTGTAGACACCTAAGTTTATCAATGGCCCACGGAAACTCAAACACGAGCAGTTTCCTAAGTGCGGCTATTACTAAACAGAAAATGAAGGTTCGTGATTTAGGCAATAGAAAATTAGCATATAGAATGCACAACTATATTGTAATCCACAAGCGTAGTCACTAAAGTTAATTGATGGCCCAAAAAAACAAAAACATGAGCAGTTTCCCAAATGCGGTTATAACTAAACAAAAAATGAAGGTTTGCAAAACGCAATAGAAAATACGCGTATAGAATGCACAACTATAGGGTAATCCACAAGCATAGTCACCAAAATTGGTCGATGGGCCACCAAAACCCAAACACGACCTATTTCCTAAATGCAATTATAACTCAACGAAAAATGAAGTTTCACAAAAGGCGATATAAAATACGCATATAAAATGCACAACTACAGTGTAATCGACAAGCGTAGTCACCAAAGTTGATTGATAGCCGACAGAAACTCAAACTTGAGCAGTTTAGTAAATGCGGGTATAACTCAACAAAAAATGAAGTTTCACTAAATGCGATAGACATGTATAGAATGGACAACTACAGTGCAATCTACAATCGTAGTCACAAAATTTGATCGATGACTCACGAGAACTCAAACACGAGCGGTTTCCTAAGTGCGGCTATAACTCAAGAAAAAAATAAAGGTTTGCGAAAGGCGATAGAAAATACACTTATAGAATGCACAACTACAATATAATCCGCAATTGTAGTCACCAAACTTGATCGAAAGTTGATCAATGGTCCACGAAAACTCAAAAATGAGTGGTTTCCTAAGTGCGGCTATAACACAACAAAAAATAAAGGTTCCCAAAAGGCGATAAAAAATACGTGTACAGAATGCACAACTACACTAGAATCCACAATTGTAGTCACCAAAGTTGATCATAGTTATAGGTGTATTTAGGAAATTGTTGATGTTTTAGTTTTCATGGGCCAATCAACTTTGGTGAGTATGGTTGTGGAGTGCATTGTAGTTGTCCATTCTATGTGTATTTTTTATTGCCTTTCGTGAACTTTCAGTTTTTGTTGAGTTATAGTTGCATTTAAGAAACCACTCATTTTTTGTTTTTGAGGGCCATTGATCAACTTTGGTGACTACGATTGTGGATTGTACTGTGGTTGTGCATTTTGTACACATATTTTTAGTCACATTTCATTTTCTATCGCCTTTTACGAACCTTCATTTTTTGTTGAGTTATAGCCGCATTTAGGAAACTGCACCTGTTTGAGTTTTTTGGGCCATCGATCAACTTTAGTGACTACGCTATTGGATTTCAGTTTTAGTGGGCCATCGATCAACTTTGGTGACTATGCTTGTGGATTCTATTGTAGTTGTGCATTGTATACACATATTTCCTATCGCCATGCGCAAACCTTCATTTTTCATTAAATTATAGCCGCACTTAGGAAACTGCTCGTGTTACAGTTTTAGTGAGCCATCGGTCAACTTTGGTGACTACAATTGTGGATTTCATTGTATTTGTCCATTATGTTTGTGTATTTTCTATTCTCTTTTGCAAACCTTCATTTTTCATTTAATTATAGTTGGATTTAGGAAACCGCTTGTGTTTGAGCTTTCATGGGCCATCGATCAACTTTGGTGACTACGATTGTGGATTGCGTTGTAGTTGTTCATTTTGTACACATATTTTCTATCACCTTCTAGGAACCTTCATTTGTTGTTGAGTTATAGCCACATTTAGGAAACTGCTCGTGTTTGAGTTTTCGTGGGCCATCGATCAACTTTGGTGACTACACTTGTCGATTACACTGTAGTTGTGCATTCTATACACAAATTTTCTGTTGCCTTTTGCGAACTTTAACTTTTTGTTGAGTTATAGCCACATTTAGGAAACCGCTCCTGTTTGAGTTTTCCTGGGCCATCGATCAACTTTGGTGAGTACACTTGTCGATTACACTGTAGTTGTACATTCTATACACGAATTTTCTGTTTCCTTTCGTGAAATTTATTTTTTTGTTGTGTTATAGCCGCATTTAGGAAACTACTCAAGTTTGAGTTTTCGTGGGCCATCGATCAACTTTGGTGACTATGCTTGTTGATTACACTATAGTTGTGCATTTCTATACGCGTATTTTCTATCATCTTTTGCAAACCTTCATTTTTTGTGGAGTTATAGCCACATTTAGGAAACTACTCTTGTTTGAGTTTTCTGGGACATCGATCAGATTTGGTGACTACGATTGTGGATTACATTATAGTTGGGCATTGTATACACATATTTTCTATCTCCTTTCACGAAACTTCCTTTTTTGTTGAGTTATAGCTGTATTTAGGAAACTACTCATGTTTGTGTTTTTCTGGGCAATCAATCAACTTTGGTGGCTACGATTGTGGATTGTACTATAGTTGTGTATTCTTTACAAATATTTTTAATCGCCTTTCGCAAACCTTTATTTTTTGTTGAGTTATAGCCGAATTTCTTAAAATGATCGTATTTGAGTTTTTGTGGGCCATCTATCAACTTTGGTGACTACGCTTGTGGATTACATTGTAGTTGTGCATTGTATACCCGTATTTTCTATCACATTTTGTGAACCTTAGTTTTTGTCTCGTGATAGCAGCATTTAAGAAACTGCTTGTGTGTGAATTTTCGTGGGCCATCAATCAACTTAGGTGACAACGATTGTGAATTGCATAGTAGTCGTGGATTATGAATGCTAATTTTCTATCGCCTTTTGTGAACCATCATTTTTGGTTGAGTTATAGCCACATTTAGGAAACTGCGTGTGTTTGAGTTTTTGTGGGCCATCGATCAAATTTGGTGACTATGTTTGTGGATTACACTATAGTTGTGCATTCTACATGCTTATTTTCCATCAGCTATAGCGAACATTCATTTTTTGTTGAGTTATAGCCATATTTAGTAAACCACTCATGTTTGAACTTTTGTGGGCAATCAACCAATATTGGTAACTATGATTGTGGATTGTACTTTAGTTGTTCCATACGCATATTTTTAATTGCCTTTCACGATCCTTCATTTTTTGTTGAGTTATATCCGCATTTATGAAAATGCTCGTGTTTGAGTTTTCATGGGCCATTGATCAACTTTGTTGACTATGATTGTGGATTAAACTGTAGTTGTATATTCTATACGTGTATTTTGCATCGCCTTTCACGAAACTTCATTTTTCTTTGAGTTATAACCGCATTTACGAAACTGCTCGTGTTTGAGTTTTTGTGGGCCATTGATTAACTTTGGTGATTACAATTGTGGTTTACATTGTAGTTGTGCTTTATGTACACTTATTTTCTATTGCCTTTTGCGAACCTTCATTTTTTGTTTTGTTATAGCCGCATTTAGGAAACCACTCATGTTTGAGTTTTTTTGGGCTATCAATCAACTTTGGTGACAACAATTGTGGATTGTACTATAGTTTTGCACTCTGTACACATATTTTTAATTGCCTTTCATGAACCTTCATTTTTGGTTCAGTTATAGAAGCATTTAGAAAAGCGCTCGTGTTTGAGTTTTCGTGGGCCATTGATCAACTTTGGTGACTACGATTGTCAATTGCATTGTAGTTGTCAATTCTGTACGCATCTTTTCTATTGACTTTCGTGAACCTTCAATTTTTGTTTAGTTATAGCCGCATTTAAGAAACTGCTCATGTTTGAGTTTTCATAGGCCATCAATTAAATTTGGTGACTACTGTTGTGGATTGCAATGTAGTTGTGCATTATGAATGCTAATTTCCTTTCACCTTTCGTGAACATTCATTTTTTTTGAGTTACGGTCGTATATGGTAAATCGCTTGTCTTTGAGTTTGTGTGGGCCATCAATCAACTTTGGTGACTACACTTGTGGATTACATTTTAGTCGTGCATTCTATACATGTATTTTCTATTGCCTTTCACAAATCTTCATTTTTATTTGAGTTATAGCCGCATTTAGGAAACCGCTCATGTTTGAGTTTTTGTGGGTTGTCGATCAACTTTGGTGACAACGATTGTTTATTATACTATTGTTGTGCATTGTGTATGCATATTTTTAATCATGTTTCACGAACCTTCATTTTCTATTGAGTCATAGCCGCATTTAGAAAAATGCTCGTGTTTGAGTTTTCGTGGGCCATCGAATAAAGTTGGTGACTTAGATTGTGGATTACATTGTAGTTGTGCATTCTATATGCGTTATTTCTATTGCCTTTCACAAACCTTCATTTTTTCTTGAGTTATAGCCGCATTTAGGAAACCGCTCGTGTTTGAGTTTTTGTGCACCATCGATTAACTTTGGTGACTACGATTGTGGATTGCACATGTTGTAGCCGCATTTAGGAAACCGCTCATGTTTGAGTTTTTTTGGGCCATCAATCAACTTTGGTGACTATGATTGTGGATTGTACTATAGTTGTACATTTTGTATGAATATTTCTAATCACCTTTCATGAATATTCATTTTCTATGGAGTTATAGCCGGATTTAGAAAAATGCTCGTGTTTGAGTTTTCTTGTGCAATCAATCATCTTTTCTGACTATGATTGAGCATTGAACTATAGTTGCCCATTCTATACGTGTATTTTCTATCGCCTTTCGCGTACCTTCATTTTTTGTTTAGTTATAGCCCCATTTAGCAAACTACTCGAATTTGAGTTTTCGTGGTCCATAGATCAACTTTGGTGACTACTCTTCTGGATTACACTGTAGTTGTGCATTCTATAGGTGTATTTTCTATCGCCTTTCGTGAACCTTCATTTTTTGTTGAGTTATAGCCGTATTTATGAAACCGCTCGTCTTTGAGTTTTTGTGGGTCATTGATAAACTTTGGTGACTATGATTGTGGATTAAACTGTAGTTGTGCATTCTATACATGTATTTTCACCAACATGCAAGAATCCCTCAAATATATAATTGATGAAACAATTTTTTTTGGGAAAATAAAAAAGATGGGTTTTATAGGTGCTCGTGTGCTAAAGAGACCCAAATCGTCCATTTTTTGAAAAGTAGAAGCAATAGAGGTAATAGAGGCAAAATTTTTGAATCTTTTTATAAAAAATCCGAGAAATGGGTTTTGTAGAGAATGTTGTTCTAAGTAGACCCAGATCTTCCTTTTTTTTGAAAAACTATTTTTTCACCAACATGGATGAACCCCTCAAAAATAGAATCTACGATTTTTTTTTTTTTGGGAAAATCAAAAATATTTTATAGGTGCTTGTGTGCTCAAGAGATTCAGATCATCTGTCTTTTGAAAAAATAAGTTGTTCTCTAATTTTTTTATTTTTTTTTGAAAAGTAGAAGCTGAATAGGTAACAGAGGCAAATATTTTGAATCTATTTATGAAAAATCTGAAAAATGGGTTTTGTAGAGAATGTCATTCTGAGTAAATCTAGATATGCTATTTTTGAAAACTAATTTTTCACCAACATGCAAAAACCCCTCAAAAATAGAATCTACGAAACAATTTTTTTTGGGAAAAATGAAAATATGGGTTTTATAGGTGCTCGTGTGCTAAAGAGACCAAGATTGTTTGTTTTTTGAAATTACTTATTTTTTGAAAAAGATAGATTTTTTTGAAAACTGGAAGCAGTCGAGGTAACAGAGGCAAATTTTTTGCATCTTTTTATAAAAATATCTTATAAATGGGTTTTCTAGAGAATGTCAGTTTGAGTAGACGCAGATCGTCTTATTTTTGAAAAACTAATTTTTCACCAACCTGAAGAACCCCTCAAAAATAGAATCTATGAAACAATTTTTTTTTGGGAAAATTGAAAAAAATTATTTTATAGGTGCTCGTGTGCTACAAAGACCTAAATTGTCCATTTTTTGAAATTAGCTATCTTTGAAATACATAGATTTTTTGAAAAGTAGAAGCAGTAGAGGTAATAGAGGCAAATTGTCCTCTTTTCGAAAAACTAATTTTTCACCGTCGTGCAAGAACCCCTCAAAAATAGAATCTACGAAACATTTTTTTTTGGAAAATAAAAAATATGGGTTTTATAGGTGCTCGTGCAATCAACAGACCGAGATCGCTCGTTTTTTAAAAATTAGTAGTAGAGATAACAGAGGAAAAAAATTTGAATCTTTTTTTGAAAAAAAGAGAAATGGGTTTTGTAGAGAATGTTATTCTAATTAGATGCAGATCGTGCTTTTTTCGAAAAGCTAATTTTTCACCAACATGCAAGAACCCCTCAAAAATAGAATCTTCGATAATTTTTTTTGGGAAAATTGAAATTTCGATTTTGTAGGTGCTGGTGTACTAAAGAGAACTAGTTCGTCTTTGTTTGAAAAAATAAGTTTTCTTGAAAAAGAAATTTTTTTGAATCTTTTTATCAAAAATCTAAGAAATGAGTTTTGTAGAGAATGTCATTCTGAGTAAATCCAGATTGTCCTTTTTTTGAAAAACTAATTATTCACCAACATGCAAAAACCCCTCAAAAATATAATCTATGATACAATTTATTTTTGGGAAAATAAAAAATATGGGTTTTATAGGTGCTCATATGCTCAAGAGACCCAGATTGTTTGTTTTATGAAAAAATAAGCTGTTTTTGAAAAAGATAGATTGTTTTGAAAAGTAGAAGCAGTAGAGGTAACAATAACAATTTTTTTGGATCTTTATATGAAAAACCTAAGAAATGGGTTTTGTAGAGAATGTCGTTCTAAGAAGACCCAGATTGTCCTTTTTTCAAAAAACTAATTTTTCACCAACATGCAAGAACTCCTCAAAAAAAGGATCTAGGAAACAATTTCTTTTGTGAAAATCAAAAAATATGGGTTTTATAGGTGCTCTTGTTCTAAAAAGACCCAAATCGTCCATTTTTTGAAAAAAAATTGCTCTTCAAAAAGATAGATTTTTTTGAAAAGCAGAAGCAGTAGATATAACAGAGACAAATTTTTTAAATCTTTTTATGAAAAATCTGACAAATGGGTTTTTTTAGAGAATGTTGTTCTGAGTACACCCAGATCGTCCTTTTTTTCAAAAACTAATTTTTGACCACCATGCAAAAATCCCTCAAAAATAGAATCTACGAAACAATTTTTTTTGGAAAATTGAAAATATTGGTTTTATAGGTTCATTTGTTAAAAGACCTAGATAATCCGTTTTTTGAAAAAATAAGTTCTTAATTAAGATAAACATAGGAAATTTTTTTGAATCTTTTTACTAAAAATGGGATAAATGGGTTTTGTAGACAATTTTATTATGAGTAAACCCAGATTGTCCTTTTTTTAAAAAACTAATATTTCACCAAGATGCAAGAACCCCTCAAAAATAAAATCCACAAAACAATCTGTTTGAGAAAAATAAGAAATATGGGTTTTATAGGTACTCGTGTGCTCAAGAGACCTAGATCATTAGTTTTTTGAAAAAATAAGTTGTTCTTGAAAATAATAGATTTTTTGAAAAGTAGAAGCAGTAGAGGTAAATTTTTTGAATCTTTTTATGAAAAATCTAAGAAATGGGTTTTGTAGCGAATGTCCTTCTGAGTAAACCCAGATTGTCCTCTTTTTGAAAAACTATTTTTTGAACAACATGCAAGAACCGCTCAAAAATAGAATCTACAAAAAAATATTTTTTGGGAAAATCGAAAATATGGGTTTTATAGATGCTCACGTTGCAAAGAGACCTAGATAGTCCATTTTTTTTTAAAATAAGTCAATTTTGAAAAAAGATTCATTTTTTTGAAAAGCAGAAGAAGTAGAGGTAACATAGGAAAAAATTTAAAATATTTCTATGAAAAACCATCGATCAACTTTGGTGACTACAATTGTGGATTACACTGTAGTTCTGCATCTAAACGCATATTTTCTATTGCCTTTCATGAACCTTCATTTTTTGTTGACTAATAGCCCCACTTAGGAAAATAATCGTGTTTGTGTTTTCGTGAGCCATTGATCAAATTTGGTGACTACGCTTGTGGATTACATAGTAGTTGTGCATTCTATATGTGTTTTTCTATCGCCTTTTGCAAACCTTTATTTTTTATTGAAAGAAAATACGTGTATAGAGTGCACAACTATAGTGCAATCCATAGTCATAGTCACCAAACTTGATCAATGGCCCACGACAACTCAAACACGATCAGTTTCCTAAGTGCAGTTATAACTCGACAAAAAATGAAGGTTCGCGAAAGGTGTTAGAAAATATGCATAAAGAATGCACAAATATATTGTAATCCACAATCGTAGTCACCAAAAATGATTGAAAATATGCGTATAAAATGAACAAATATAGTGCAATCCACAATCGTAGTCACCAAAGTTGATCGACACCCCATGAAAACTCAAAGATGAGCATTTTCCTAAATGCGGCTATAGCTAAATAAAAAAAGAAGGTTTCTGTTAGGTGATTAAAAATAGGGGTAAAATGCACAACTAGAGTACAATCCACAATCGTAGTTACCAAAGTTGATCGACTTTGGTGACTACGATTATGGATTACACTGTAGTTGTGCATTGTATATGCATATTTTCTATCGACTCATGTTAACCTTCATTTTCTGCTGAGTTATAGCCGCATTTAGGAAACTGCTAGTGTTTGAGTTTTCGTGGTTCATCAATCATCTTTGGTGACTACAATTTTGGATTGCACTATAGATGTTCATTTTGTACGCGTATTTACTATTGCCTTTCACAAACCTTCATTTTTTTTTAGTTATATCTGCATTTAGGAAACCACACTTGTTTGAGTTTTTGTGCGCCATCGATCAACTTTGGTGAATACAATTGTGGATTGCACTATAGTTGTGCATTTTGTATGCATATTTTAAATCGCATTTGAAGAACCTTCATTTTTTGTTTAGTTATAGAAGCATTTAGGAAAACGCTTATGTTCGAATTTTCATGGGCCTTTGTTCAACTTTGGTGACTACTATTGTGGATTGTACTATAGTTGTGCATTCTTTATGCGTATTTTCTATCGCCTTCCACGAACCTTCATTTTTTGTTGAGTTATAGTCGCATTTAGGAAACCGCTCATGTTTAATTTTTTGTGGGCCATCGACTTAATTTGGTGACTACGATTGTGGATTGCACTATATTTGTGCATTATGAACATTGAATTTCTATCGCCTTTCAAAAATCTTCACTTTTTGTTGAGTTATAGCTGCGTTTAGGGAACCAATCTTGTTTGAGTTTTTGTGCGTCATCGATCAACTTTTGTGAGTACGCTTGTGGATTACATTGTAGCCGCATTTAGGAAACCGCTCATGTTTGAGTTTTCGTGGGCCATCAATATAATTTTGTGACTACGATTATGGATCACACTGTGGGCCATCTCTAGTCTTTGGCAAAACTTAATTTTTCATTGAGTTATATCTACACTTAGGAAACTGCTCTTGTTTGACTTTATGTGGGCCATCGATTAACTTTGGTGTCTATGATTGTGGATTTCATTGTAGTTGTCCATTTTGTATGTCTATTTTTTGTCACGCTTCACGAACCTTCATTTTTTGTTGAGTTATAGCTGCATTGAGGAAACTGCTCGCTTTCAGTTTTCGTGGGCCATCGATCAACTTTGGTGACTACGCTTGGTGATTATAGCATAGTTTTGGATTTTATATGCGTATTTTCTATCGACTTTCATGATCCTTCATTTTTTTTGAGTTATGGCTCGTGTTTGAGTTTTGTGGGCCATCAATCAACTTTAGTGACTACGATTGTGGATTACAAAAACACAAAGTCGAGCGGTTTCCTATGTGTTGCTATAACAAAAAAAAATTGAAGGTTCGCAAAAGGCGATACAAAATACATGTAAATAATGCACTGCTACAATGTAATCCACAATTGTAGTCACCAAAGTTAATCGTTGGCCCATGAAAAACTCAAATAGGAGTGTTTTCCTAAATCTGGCTATAAATCAACAAAAAAACAAAGCTCATGTAAGGTGATTATAAATATGCGTACAAAATGCACAACTAAATGAAGGTTCACGAAAGTCAATAGAAAATATACATGTAGAATGCACAACTATAGTGTAATCCACAAGCCTACTCACCAACGTTGATCAATGGCGCACGAAAACTCCAACTCAAGCATTTTCCTAAATTGGCTATAACTCAACAAAAAATGACGGTTTGCGAAAGGCGATAGAGAATATGTGTACAAAATGGACAACTATAGTGCTGTAGTCCACAATCGTAGTCACCAAAGTTGATCGATGGCCCACGAAAACTCAAAAACAAGCAATTTCCTAAGTGCGGCTATAACTCTATAAAAAACGAAGGTTCATGAAAGGTGACAGAAAATACACTTATAGAATGCAAAACTATAGTGTAATCCACAATCATAGTCAGTAAAGTTGATCGATGCCCCATGAAAACTCAAACAAAAGCGTTTTCTCCTAAATGCAGCTATATCTCAACAAAAAATGAAAGTTCGTAAAAGACAATTAAAAATATGCATATATATTGCACAACTATAGTACAATCTATGGTTGTAGTCAAAAAAGTTGATAGATGGCCCATAAAAACGCAAACATGAGCAGTTTCATAAATGCAGCTACAACTGAAAACAAAATGAAAGTTCTTGAAAGCCGATAGAAAATACGCGTAGAGATTTCACAACTATAGTGTAATCCACAAGTGCAGTCACCAAAGTTGATCGATAGCCCACGAAAACTCAAACTCGAGCGATTTCCTAAATGTAGCTATAACTAAAAAAAATGAAGGCTCACAAAAGGAAATAGAAAATACGTGCATAGAATGCACAACTACAGTGTAAAATCCTCAAGTGTAGTCACCAAAGTTCATTGATGGCCCCACGAAAACTCAAACTCGAGCAGTTTCCTAAGTACTATTATGACTCAATAAAAAATTAAGGTTCAAAAAGGCAATATAAAATACGCATACATAATGGACAATTATAGTGCAATCCACAATCGTAGTCACCAAAGTTCATCGATGGTGCACGAAAAACTCAAACAAGATCAGTTTCGTAAGTGTGGCAATAACTCAACAATCAATGAAGGTTCACGAAAGGCGATGGAAAATACGTGTATAGAATGCATAACTACAGTGTAATTCTCAATCGTAGTAACGAAAGTTGATCTATGGCCCACGAAAAACTCAAACATGAATGTTTTACTAAACAGGGCTCATTTTTGTGAAATCCAATTAAAAATATGCATATAGAATGCACAACTTTAGTACAATCCACAATCGTAGTCACGAAAGTTGATCGATGGCCCACAAAAACGAAAAACATGAGTGCTTTCCTAAATGCGGCTATAACTCAACAACAAATGAAGGTTCATGAAAGGCAATAAAAAATACGTGTATAGAATGCACAACTATAGTGTAAACCACAAGCATACTAAGAAAAGTTGATTGATGGCCCACATAAACTCAAAGTCGAGCTTTCCTAAGTGAGGTTATAACTCAACAAAAAATGAAGCTTGACGAAAAAAGATAGAAAATACGCGTGCAAAATGGACAACTAGAGTGTAATCCACAATCATTTTCACCAAAGTTGATTGATGGCCCACAAAATCCTGAACATGAGCGGTTCCCTAAATGGGGCTATAACTCAATGAAAAATGAAGGTTCGGGAAATTTATTAGAAAATACACGTATAGAATGCAGAACTACAATGTTATCCACAACCATAGTTACCAAAGTTGATCGATGGCCAATCAAAACTCAAACATAGTGTAATCCTCAATGCGGCTATAACTCAACCAAAAATGAAGGTTCGTGAAAGGCGATAGAAAATACCCGTATAGAATGTAAAACGACAGTGTAATCCACAATCGTAGTCACTAAAGTTGGTCGATGGCACACAAAAATTCAAACATGAATGGTTTCCTAAATGCAGCTATAACTCAACAAAAAATAAAGGTTCGCGAAAGGTGATAGAAAATATGCTTATAGAATGGACAACTATAGTGTAGTCCACAATTGTAGTCAAAAAATCTTATCGAAGGCCCACAAAAACTCAATCACGAGCGGTTTCCTAAATAAAGGTTCATGTAAGGTGCTAGAAAATATGTGTACAAAATGGACAACTAGAGTGCAATGCACAATCATAGTCACCAAAGTTGATTGATGGCCCATGAAAACTCAAACACGAGGAATTTCCTAAATGCGGCTATAACTCATCAAAAAATGAAGGTTCACGAAGGGCGATTTAAAATACGCGTATAGAATTCAAAACTAATGAGTAATCCACAATCATAGTCAGCAAAGTTGATCAATGGCCTACAAAAACTCAAACACGAGCGTTTTCCTAAATGCGGCTATAACTCAACAAAAAATTAAGGTTCGTGAAAGGCATCTAAAAATATGTGTACAGAATGCACAACTATAGTACAATCCACAATCGTAGTCACCAAAGTTGATCAATGGCCCATGAAAACTTAAACATGAGTGGTTTCCTAAGTGCGGCTATAATAAATCACCAAAAAATGAAGGTTTGCGAAAGGCAATGGAAAATATGCATAAAGAATACAACTACAGTGTAATCCACAATCGTAGTTACCAAAGTTGATCGATGGTGCCACCAAAACTCAAACACGAGCGTTTTCTTAAATAAGGCTATAACTCAAAAAAAATGGAGGTCGCCAAAGTTGATCAATGGCCCACGAAAATTCAATAATCAGCGGTTTCCTACATGCGGCTATAAATCAGCGAAAAATGAAGGTTTGCGAAAGGCAATAAAAAATATGCATAAAAAATACAACTACATTGTAATCCACAATCGTAGTTACCAAAGTTGATCGATGGCCCACGAAAACTCAAACACGAGCGTTTTCCTAAATAGGGCTATAACTCAAAAAAAAATGAAGGTTCGTGAAAGGCGATAAAAAATGTGTATAGAATGCACAACTACAGTGTAATCCACAATGGTAGTCACCAAAGTTGATGAATGGCACACGAAAACTCAAACACGAACGGTTTCGTAAATATCGCTATAACTTCACAAAAACCTAAGGTTCAAGAAAGCGATCGAAAATATGCATACAAAATTGATAACTATAGTGCAATCCACAATTCTAGTCACCAAAGTTGATCGATGGCCCACAAAAACTCAAACATGAGCGGTTTCCTAAATACGGCTATAACTGAACAAAAAATGAAGGTTCGCGAAAGGCAATAGAAAATATGCATACAAAATTGACAACTACAGTGCAATCCACAATTCTAGTCTCCAAAGTTGATCGATGGCCCACAAAAACTCAAAAACGAGCGGTTTCCTAAATGCGGCTCTACCTAAAAAAAAAATGATGGTTCGCAAAAGGCAATGGAAAATACGTGTATAGAATATACAGCTACAGTGAATCCACAAGCGTAGACACCAAAGTTGATCGATGACCCATGAAAACTAAAGCTCGAGTAGTTACCTATGTGCAGCTATAACTCAAGAAAAAATTGAAGTTTTGCGAAAGGCGAGACAAAATATGCGTATAGAATGGACAACAACAGTACAAAATACACTCATATCCACCAAAGTTGATCAACGTTCCATGAAAATTCAAACACAAACAATTTCCTAAGTGCAGATGTAAATGTACGAAAATAAATGACCACGAAAGGCAATAGAAAATAGGCGTATAGAATGCACAAATACAGTACAATTCATAATTGTAATCACCAACGTTGATCAATGAGCCACAAAAACTCAAACATTAGCAGTTTCCTAAATGCGGCTATAACACAACAAAAAATGAAGGTTCGCAGAAGCCACTAGAAAATACTCATATAGAATGCATAACTACAGTGTAATCCAAAAGCATACTCAGCAAAGTTGATCGTTGGCCCATGAATACTCAAACACGAGCAGTTTCTTAAGTGCGGCTATAACTCATCGAAAAATGAAGTTTCACGAAAAGCGATAGAAAATACGCTTATCGAATGCACAACTATAGTGTAATCCACAATTGTAGTCACCAAAGTAGATCTATGGCCCACGAAAACTCAAACATGAACGTTTTCCCAAATGCGGCTATAATTGAACAAAAAATGAAGGTTCATGAAAGGCGAATTAAAAATATGTGTACAGAATGCACAACTATTGTACAATCCACAATCATAGTCACCAAAGTGATTGATGACCCACAAAAACTTAACCATGAGCGGTATCCTAAATGCGGCTATAAATCAACAAAAAAAGAAGCTTTACGAAAGTCGATAGAAAATACGTGTATAGAATCGTAGTCACCAAAGTAGATCGATGGTCCATGAAAATTCAAACACGAGAGGTTTCTTAAATGCTGCTATAACTCAACAAAAAATGAAGGTTCGTGAAAGCCGATAAAAAATAAGCATACAAAATGGACAACTACGGTGCAATCCACAACTGTAGTCACGAAAGTTGATCGATGGCCCACGAAAACACAAGCACAAGCAGTTTTTCCTAAATGCGGCTATAACTCAATGACAAATGAGGTTTCGCAAAAGGCGATAGAAAAAATGTGTATGGAATGCAAAACTATAGTGTAATCCACAATCGTAGTCACCAAAGTTGATCAATGGCCCATGAAAACTCAAACACAAGCAGTTTTTTATATGCGGGTATAAATCATCAAAAAATGAAATTTCACAAAAGGCGATTAAAAAAATGTGTACATAATGCACACCTATAGTACAATCTAGAGTCGTAGTCACCAAAGTTGTTTGATGACCCACAAAAACTTAAACATGAGGGGTTTCCTAGATACGACTATAACTCAACAAAAAATGAAGGCTCGTGAAAGGTGATAGAAAATACGTGTATAGAATGCAAAACTATAGAATGTAATCCACAAATGTAGTCACCAAGATTGATCGATGGCCCATGAGAACTCAAAGTTGAGCGGTTTCCTAACTGTGGCTATAACTCAAAAAACAAATGAAGTTTCACAAAAGGTGATAGAAAATACACGTATAGAGTGCACAGCTACACTGTAATTCACAATCATAGTCACCAAAGTTGATCTATGACCAACGAAAACTCAAACATGAATGTTTTCCTAAATGCGGCTGTGACTCAATTAAAAATGAAGGTTTGTGAAAGCTGATTAAAAATATGCGTATAAAATGCACAACTATAGTACAATCCACAATCGTAGTCACCAAAGTTTATTGATGACCCATAAAAACTCAAACATGAGCGGTTTCTTAAATGCGGCTATAGGTCAACAAGCCTTTCATGAACCTTCACTTTTTGGTGAGTTATAGATGCATTTAGTAAACAGCTCATGTTTGAGTTTTTGTGGGTCATCAAATAACTTTGGTGACAATGATTGTGGATTGTACTGCAGTTGTGCATTCTGTACACATATTTATAATCGCCTTTCAGGAACCTTGAATATTTTTTTGAGTTATAGCCAAATTTTAGAAAACGCAAGTGTTTGAGTTTTCCTGAGCTATTGATCAACTTTGTTTACTACAATAGTGGATTACAATGTATTTCTGCTTTATATATGCGTATTTTTTATCACCTACTGCGAACCATCATTTTTTGTTGAGTTATAGCTGCACTTAGGAAACCGCTCATGTTTGAGTTTCATGGGCCATTGATCAACTTTGGTGAATACGATTATGGATTGCACTGTAGTTGTCCATTCTGTACATGTATTTTCTATCGGCTTTTGCGAACTTTCATTTTTTGTTGAGTTATAGATGCATTTAAGATCTCTCGTGTTTGAGTTTTCTTGGGCCATCAATTAACTATGGTGACTGCAATTGTGAATTGCACTATAGTTGTGCATTATAAAAACTAATTTTCTATCGACTTTCGTGAATCTTCATTTTTTGGTTAGTTATAACTACATTTAGCAAACTGCTCTTGTTTGAGGTTTTGTGGGCGATTGATCAACTCTGGTGAAAAAGCTTATGGATTACATTGTAGTGGTGCAATCTATATGCGTATTTTCTATCGCCCTTCGTGAACCTTCATTGTTTTTGAGTTATAGCCCCATTTAGGAAACCACTCATGTTTGAGTTTTTGTGGGCCATCAATCAACTTTGGTGATTATGATTGTGGATTGTATTGTATAGTTTATCGATAGCCCACGAAAACTCAAACTCGAATGGTTTCCTAAGTGCAGGTATAACTCAACAAAAAATGAAAGTTCACGAAAGGCAAGAGAAAATACAGGTATAAAATGGACAACTACAGTACAATCCACAATCATAGTCACCAAAGTTTATCAATGGCCCATGAAAACTCAAACACGAATGGTTTCCTAAGTGCAACTATAATTGTATAAAAAATGAAGGTTCACAAAAGGTGATAGAAAATATGCGTACAGATTGCACAACTACAGTGTAATCCACAATTGTAGTGACCAAATTTGATCTATAGCCCAATAAATCTCAAACAAGAGCGTTTTCTGAAATTTGGCTATAGTTTCATCAGAAAATGAAGGTTTGTGAAAGAAGATTATAAATATGCATACTAAATGTACAACTACAATACAATCCACAATCATACTCACAAAATTTCATTAATGGCCCACAAAAACTCAAACATGAGCAGTTTCCTAAATGTTGCTATAACTCAACAAAAAATGAAGGTTCGTGGAAGCTGCTACAAAATACGCATATAAAATGCATTACTATAGTGTAATCCACAATCGCAATCACCAAATTTGATCGATGGCCTAAAAAAACTCACACTCGAGCGGTTTCCTAAATGTGGCTATAACTAAAAAAATAATGAAGGTTTGCGAAAGGCGATAGAAAATACAAGCACATAACCGACAACTATAGTTCAATTCACAATTGTAGTCACCAAAGTTGATCGATGGCGAATGACAACTCAAACATGAGCAGTTTCATAAGTGCAGCTATAACTCAATGAAAAATGAAGGTTCGTGAAAGGCGGTGGAAAATAAGTGTATAGAATGCACAACTACATTGTAATCCACAATCGTAGTCACCAAAGTTGAACGATGGCCCACAAAAACTCAAAGTTTACCAAAATTCGGCTATAACTAAGCAAAAAATGAAGGATTGTGAAAAGTGATTTAAAATATGCTTATATAATGCACAACTACCATAGAATCCACAATCATAGTCATCAAAGTTGATCAATGGCCCACAAAAACTCAAATATGAGTGGTTTGCTAATTGAGGCTATAACTCAATAAAAAATGAAGGTTCTTGAAAGGTGATATAAAATACGCATACAAAATGGACAACTACAGTGCAATCCACAATTATAGTCAGCAAAGTTGATCAACGGCCGATGAAAATTAAAACACGAGTGGTTTCCTAAATGCAGCTATAACTCAACAAAAAATGAAGAGTTGCAAAAGGTGATAGAAAATATGCGTATAAAATGCACAAGTGTAATACAAAAGTGCAGTCACCAAAGTTAATCGATGGCCCCCAAAAACTAAAACTCGAGCGGTTTCCCAAATGCGGCTATAACTCAACAAAAATGAAGGTTCACGAATGCCTATAGAAAATAAACGTATAGAAGGGAAAATCAGAATGCAATCCACAATTATAGTCACGAAAGTTGATCGGTGGCCCACAAAATCTCAAATACGAGCGGTTTCCTAAGTGCAACTCTAACTAACCTAAAAATGAAGGTTCGTGAAAGGCAATAGAAAATATGCATATAGAATGCAAACCTAAATTGTAATCCACAATCGTAGTCACCAAAATTGATCGATGGCCAACAAAAACTCAAACACGAGCATTTCCTAAATTATACTCAACAAAAAATGAAGATTCGTGAAAGGCGATAAAGAATATGCGTACAAAATGCACAACTACAGTGCAATCCAGAATCGTAGTCAACAAGGTCAATCGATGGCCCACGAAATCTAAAACTCAAGTGGTTTCGTAAATGCAACTATAACTCAACTAAAAATCAATATTCGCAAAAGGTGATCAAAAATACGTGTTCAAAATGGACAAGTACAGTGCAATCCACAATTGTAGTCACTAAAGTTTTATCGATGGTCCGCAAAAACTCAAACATGAGTGTTTTCCTAAATCTGGCTATAACTCAACAAAAAATGAAGGTTCGGGAAAGGCGATTAAATATATGTGTACAAAATGCACAACTACAATACAATCCACAATCGTAGTCACCCAAGTTGTTCAATGGTCCACGAAAACTCAAACACGAGCGGTTTCCTAAATGCGGCTAAAACTCAAGAAAAAATGAAAGTTCGCAAAAGACAATTAGAAAATACATGAACAAAATGGACAACTAGAGTGCAATTAAAAATTGTAGTCCCGAAAGTTGATTGATGACCCATGAAAACTCAAACACAAGCGGTTTCCTTAATACGGCTATAACTCAAAAAATGGAGGTTCACAAAAAGGCGATAGAAAAAATGCATACAAAATGGACAACCATAGTGCTATCCACAATCGTAGTCACCAAAGTTGATCGATAGCGCACAACAACTCAAGCATGAGAATTTTCCTAAATTATAACTCGGCAAAAAATAAAGGTTTGTGGAAGGTGATTAAAAATATGGATAAAAGAATGCACAACTATAGTACAATCCACAAACGCAATCACCAAAGTTGATCGGTGGCCCACAAAAACTCAAACATGATCAGTTTCCTAAATGCGTCTATAACTCAATAAAAAATGAAGGTTCGCGAAAGGTGATAGAAAATACACATACAGAATGCACAACTACAGTGTAATCCACAAGCGTAGTCACCAAATTTGATCAATGGCCCATGAAAACTCAAACTCGAGCGGTTTCCTAAATGCAGCTATAACTCAAGCAAAAATGAATGTTCGCGAAAAGGTGATATAAAATATGCATATAGAATAGACAATTACAGTGCAATCCACAATCATAGTTACCAAAGTTGATTGATGGCCCACGAAAACTCAAATACGAGTAGTTTCCTATGTGCGGCTATAACTCAATGAAAAATGAAGGTTTACGAAAGGCGATAGAAAATGTGGTTATAGAATGCACAACTACAATGTAATCCACAATCGTAGTCACCAAAGTTGAGCGATGGCCCATGAAAACTCAAACACGAGTGTTTTTCTAAGTGGGACTATAACTCAACAAATGTTTTTGGGAAAATCAAAAATTTGGGTTTTATACTCGTGTATAGGATTTTTTATAGAAAGATTCAAAAAATTTCCCTTTGTTACCACTTCTGTTTCTGCTTTTGAAAAAAATCTATCTTTTTCCAAAACAACTTATTTTAAAAAAAACAGACGATTTGGGTTTAGCGTCTATAAAACCCATATTTTCGATTTTCCCAAAAAATATTGTTTCTTATATTCTATTTTTGAGCAGTTCTTGCAAGTTGATGAGAAATTAGTTTTTCAAAAAAAGGATGATCTTGGTCAACTCAGGATGACATTCTCTACAAAACCCATTTATGAGATTTTTCATAAAAGGATTCAAAAAATGTTAACCTATGTTTCATCTACTACTTCTACTTTTCAAAACAAAGTATCTTTTTCAAGGTTAATAACTTATTTTTTCAAAAAATGGACGATCCGGGTCTCTTTAGAACACGAGCATCTATAAAAACCATATTTCAACTTTTCCAAAAACAATTGTTTCGCAGATTCACTTTTTGAGGGGTTCTTGCATGTTGATGAAAAATTAGTTTTTCGAAAAAATGACGATCTAGGTCGACTTAGAACGACATTCTCTACAAAACCGATTTATGAGATTTTTCATAAAAGGATTCAAAAAATTTACCTCTGTTACATCTACTGCTTCTACTTTTGAAAACAAACTATCTTTTCCAAGAAAAACTTATTTTTTCAAAAAATGGATGATATGGGTCTCTTTAGCACACGAGCACCTATAAAAACCATATTTCAATTTTTCCAAAAATAATTGTTTCGTAGATTCTCTTTTTGAGGGGTTCTTGCATGTTGTTGAAAAATTAGTTTTTTGAAAAACGGATGATCTTGGTTACTTAGAACGACATTCTCTAAAAAATCCATCTCTCAGATTTTTCATAAAAAGATTCAAAAAATTTGACTTTGTTACCTCCACGGCTTCTACTTTTCAAAAAACCCTTTCATTTTCAAGAACAACTTATTTTTTTAAATTGTTTCGTAGATTCTATTTTTGAAGGGTTCTTGCATGTTGGTTAAATATTAGTTTTTTCGAAAAAAGGATGATCTAGGTCTACTCAGAATGACATTGTCTACAAAACCCATTTATCCCATTTTTCATAAAATGATTCAAAAAAAATTCCTATGTTATTACGTCTATATTTTTCAAGAACTTATTTTTTCATAAAACGGACGATGTAGGTCTCTTTAGCACACAAACACCTATAAAACCAATATTTTCGATTTTCCAAAAAAATTGTTTCGTAGATTCTATTTTTTAGGTGTACTTGCATGTTGGTGAAAAAATAGTTTTTCAAAAAAACGACGATCTAGGTCTACCTAAACGATGACTTTTTCTACACAAAACCTCTAAAAACAAAAAAAGAAAAACTTAAAAATGGATTTTTTTGCATGACTATTGCTGGTATTTTTTTTTAGTTAGAATTCATTCCAATATAAGTTTTAAATTAAAAAAAAATCTTATTCTGTAAATAAATTACAGATGTATATAAATAAATTGAAATTATTCTTAATCTATTGTATAATAAAGAATACAATTAATTTATTATAAGTATATTATTTCTACTATAATTAGAAATATGTTTCTACTCAGAATGACATTCTCTACAAAACCCATTTATCAGATTTTTCATAAAAGGATTCAAAAAATTTGTCTCTGTTACCTCTATTACTTCTACTTTTGAAAAAAATCTATCTTTTTGAAGAACAAATATTTTTTTTCAAAAAACGGATGATGTGGGTCTTTTTTAGCACATGGGCACCTATAAAACCCATATTTTTTATTTTCCCAAAAAAAATTGTTTCCAAGATTCTAGTTTTGAGGGGTTTTTGCATGTTGGTGAAAAAATAATTTTTCAAAAAAAGGACAACATGGGTCTTCTTAGAACGACATTTTGTACAAAACCCATTTCTCATATTTTTCATAAAAAGATTCAAAAAATTTGCCTCTATTACCTCTACTGCTTCTAATTTTCAAAAAAGTCTATCTTTTTCCAGAACAATTTAAAAAAAAAAAATGGACGATCAGGGTCTCTTCAACACATGAGCAGCTATAAAACCTGCATTTCAATTTTCCCAAAAAAAATTGTTTCATAGTTTCTATTTTTGAGGGGTTCTTGCATGTTGGTGAAAAAATAGTTTCTCAAAAAATGGATGATTTGGGTCTACTCAGAACGACATTCTCTAGAAAACTCATTTATCAGATTATTCAGAAAAAAGATTCAAAAAACTTGCCTCTATTACCTCTAATGCTTGTACTATTCAAAAAAATGTCTTTTTTAAGAACAACTTATTTTTTCAAAAAACAGACGATTTGGGTATTTAGCACACGAGTACCTATAAAACCCATCTTTCGATTTTTCCGAAACAAATTGTTTTGTGGATTCTTTTTTGGAGGAGTTCCTACATGTTGGTGAAATATTAGGTTTTTGAAAAAAGGAAGATATGGGTGTAATCATAATAACATTCTCTACAAAACCCATTTCTAAGATTTTTGATAAAAAGATTTAAAAAATATTTCCTTTGTTACCTCTACTACTTCTACTTCAAAAAAAAAAACAATCTTTTTCAAAAATAAATTATTTTTTCAAAAAACAGACGATTTGGGTCGTTCAACACATGAGCACCTATAAAACCCATATTTTTGATTTGCCCAAAAATAAATTGTATCGTAGATTCTATTTTTGAAGGGTTCTTGCATGTTGGTGAAAAATTAGTTTTTCAAAAAATGGACAATCTGGGTTTACTCAAAACAACATTCTCTACAAAACTCATTTCTCAGATTTTTTATAAAAAGATTCAAAAAAATTGCCTCTATTGCCTCTACTGGTTCTACATTTCAAAAAAATCTCTCTTTCAAGAGCAACTTATTTTTTAAAACAACAGACGATCTGGTTCTCTTTAGCGCATGAGCTCCTAGAAAACCCATATTTCAATTTTCCCAAAACAATATTTTTCAAAGATTCTATTTTTTAGGGTTCTTGCATGTTGGTGAAAAATTGACTTTTCGAAAAAAGGACGATTTGCCTCTAATCAAAATAACATTCTCTACAAAACCCATTTCTCAGATTTAAAAAAAAAAAGATTCAAAAAATTTGCCTCTGTTACCTCTTCTACTTCTACTTTTCAAAAAAATCTACAACTTTTTTTTTCAAAAAATAGACGATCTTGGTTTATTGAGCACACGGGCACCTATAAGACCAATTATTTTTAATTTTCACAAAAAAATGTTTCATAGATTCTATTTTTGAGGGATTCTTGCATGTTTGTGAAAAATTAGTTTTTCGAAAAAAGGACAGTCTACATCTACTTAGAACAACATTCTCTACAAAACCGATTTTTCATAAAAAGGATTTAATAAATATGCCTCTTTTACATCTAATAATTTTACTTTACACGTACATAGTGGACAACTACAGTGCAATCCATAATCGTAGTCATCAAAGTTGATCAATGGCCCACGAAAACTAAAATAGGCACTCCTAATTGAAGCTATAACTCTAAGATAAATGAAGGTTCGCAAAAGGAAATAGAAAATACACGTATAGAATGCACAGCTATAGTGTAATCAAAATTGTAGTTACCAAAGTTGATTGATAGCCCATGAAAACTCAATCACGAGCGTTTTCCTAAATGTGGCTATAACTCAACAAAAAATAAAGCTTCATGAAATGCGATTAAAAATATGCATAACTATAGTAAAATCCACAATCATATTCACCAAAGTTGATTGATGGCCCACAAAAACTTAAACATGAGCGGTTTGCTAAATGTGGCTATAACTCAACAAAAAATGAAGGTTCACAAAAGGTGATAGAAAATACGCATATAGAATGGACAACTACAATGCAATCCACAATTATAGTCACCAAAGTTGACTGATAGCCCAAAAAAACTCAAACACGAGTGTTTTCCTAAATGCAGCTATAACTCAACAAAACTGAAGCTTCGTGAAGGACGATTAATAATATATGTAGAGAATGCACAACTATAGAACAATCCGCAATCGTAGTCACCAAAGTTGATTGATGGCACATAAAAAAACTCCATGAGCGATTTCCTAAATGCGGTTATAACTCAACAAAGAATGAAGGTTCACGAAAGGCGATAGAAAATATGTGTACATAATAGACAACTACAGTGCAATCTACAATTGCAATCACCAATGTTGATCAATGGCCTACGAAAACTCAAACACGAGCAGTTTCCTAAATGTGGCTATAACTCAACAAAGAATGAAGGTTCGTGAAAGGTGATAAAAAATACACGTATAGAATGCACAACTACATTGTAATCTACAAGAGTAGTCACCAAAGTTAGATCGATGGACCAGGAAAACTCAAACTCGAGCGGTTTCTTAAATGTGGCAATATGTCAACAAAAAATGAAGATTCTTGAAAGGCGATACAAAATACACATATAGAATGGACAACTACAGTGCAATCCATAATCGTAGTCACCAAAGTTGATCGATGGCCCACGAAAACCCAAATACAACAGGTTTCCTAAGTAAAACTTTAACTCAACAAAAAATGAAGGATTGTGAAAGGCGATAGAAAATACACTTATAGAATGCAAAACTACAACGTAATCCACAATTGTAGTCACCAAAGTTGATTGATGGCCAACAAAAACTCAAATACGAGTGTTTTCCTAAATGCAGTTATAACTCAAAAAAAATTGAAGGTTCATAAAATACGATTAAAAATATTCGTAAAGATTGCACAACTATAGTTAAATCCACAATCGTAGTCACCAAAGTTGATTAATGGCCCACAACAACTCAAACATGAGCAGTTCCCAAAATGTGGCTATAACACAACAAAAAATGAAGGTATTCGAAAGAAGATAGAAAATACGCATATAGAATGCACAACTACAATGTAATCAATAGTCGTAGTCAGGAAAGTTGATCGATGACTCGTACAAACTCAAACATAGAGGTTTCCTAAATGCGTCTATTAGTCAACAAAAAAAGAAGTTTCACGAAAGGCGATAGAAACTACTTGTATAGAATTCAAAACTATAGTGTAATCCATAATGGAGGCATCAAACAAAGCAGTGGAAGGGCATATAATTGATCAAGATCCAAAGTCAACACATCTATATCCTGGGGTTTAAGTTTTCCATCCAGGGCACTGAGGGTGAGGGAAGGAAAGGCTTTACAGGGGGTGTAACAGGATGGTGTGCCCGGTTTGGAAGGAATCTATGGCATCTTTGATATTGATATTGATGTGGAAGAGTGGGGGTGTGGAATGGGCCTCCCACCCACCCCGCCGATGCTGCTACCGAAGCTATGGACCCCACCTGATGCTACTAATGAAGCTATGGACGTTTCCGGTGATGGTGCTAAAGCCATCGCATAGTCACCAAAATTGATGATGGCCCATGAAAATTGAAACTTGAGCAATTTGCTAAATGGGGCTATAACTGAACAAAAAATGAAGGTTCACAAAAGGCGATAAAAAATATGAATATAGAATGCACAACTATAATGTAATCCACAATCATAGTCACCAAAGTTGATCGATGCCCACAAAAACTCAAAAAGGAGTGGTTTCCTAAATGCGGCTATAACTCAACAAAAAATGAAGGTTCATCAAAAGTGATAAAAAATAAGCATACAAAATGGACAACTACAGTGCAATCCAGAATTGTAGTCATTAAAGTTAATCGATGGCCCACAAAAACTCAAACACAAGCGGTTTTCTAAATGTGGCTATAACTCAAAAAAAAATGAAGGTTCACAAAAGGCAATAGAAAATATGCATATAGCATGCACAACTATAGTGTAATCCACAACCATAGTCACCAAAGTTGATTGATGGCCCATGAAAACTCAAACACAAGCGGTTTCCTAAACACAAAATGGACAACTACAATGCAATCCACCATCGTAGTCACCAATGTTGATTGATTGCCCACGAAAACTAAAACACGAGCAGTTTCCTAAATGCTGCTATAAGTCAAAGAAAAATGAAGGTTTGCGAAAGGCGATAGAAAATACATGTACAAAATGGACAACTACAGCGCAACCCAAAAATTGTAGTCACCAACCGTTATTGCCTTTCGTGAGCCTTAAATTTTCGTTGAGTTGTAGCAGCATTTAGGAAACCATTTGTGTTTGAATTTTCGTGGGCCATCGATCACCTTTGGTGACTACGATTGTGGATTGCACTATAGTTGTGTATTATGAATGCTAATTTTCTATCGTCTTTCGTGAACCTTCATTTATTTATGAGTTATAGCCGTATTTAGGAAAACCGTTCGTATTTGAGTTTTCCAGGGCCATCTATCAACTTTGGTGACTACGATTGTGGATTACATTATAATTGTTCATTCTATACATGTATAATCTATCAACTTTCGCGAAACTTCATTTTTTGTTGAGTTCTAGTCGCATTTAGTAAACCTTTCTCAATTGAGTTTTTGTGGCCCATCCATCAACCTTGGTGACTACGATTGTAGATTGTACTTTAGTTGTGCAATTTGTACGCATATTTTTAATCGCCTTTCATGAAACTTCATTTCTTGTTGAGTTATAGCCACATTTAGGAAAATGCTCATGTTTGAGTTTTCATGGGCCATCGTTCAACTTTGGTGACTATGATTGTGGATTGTATTGTAGTTGTGCATTTTGTACGCATATTTTTAATCACTTTTCGCAAACCTTCATTTTTGGTTGAGTCACAGCCCCATTTAGGAAACCACTCGTATTTTAGTTTTCGTGGGCCATAGATCAACTTTGGTGACTACAATTGTGGATTGAACTATTGTTGTCCAATCCGTACACGTATTTTCTACCTCCTTTTGCAAACCTTCATTTGTTGTTGAGTTATAGGCACATTTAGGAAACCATTTGTGTTTTAGTTTTTGTGGCCCATCGATCAACTTTGTTGACTATGATTATGGATTACACTATAATTTTACATTTTATACATGTATTTTCTATTGCCTTTCGCGAACCTTCATTTTTTGTTGAGTTATAGTGGCATTTAGGAAACTGCTAAAGATTGAGTTTTTTTGGGTTGTCGATCAACTTTGGTGACTACGCTTGTTGAGTACATTGTAGTTGTGCATTCTATACGTGTATTTTCTATCGCCTTTTGCGAACCTTTATTTTTCATTCAGTTATAGCTGCATTGAGGAAACCGCTCATATTTGAGTTTTCGTGGGCCATCGATCAACTTTGGCGATAGAAAATTTGGTTTCATAATGTGCAACTACAGTGCTATCCACAATCGTAGTCACAAAAGTTTATCGATGGACCATGAAAACTCAAACACGAGCGGTTTCCTCAATGCGGCTATGACTCAACAAAAAATGAAGGTTCACGAAATGCGATAGATGGCCCACAAAAAACTCAAATACGAGCGTTTTCCCAAACACAGCTATAACTCAACAAAAAATAAAGGTTCAGAAAAGGAAATAGAAAATACGTGTATAGAATGGACAACTACAGTGTAATCCACAATCGTAGTCACCAAACTTGATCGATGGTTCACGAGAACTTGAACACGAGCGGTTTCCTAAGTGCGGCTATAACTCAACCAAAAATGAAGGTTTACGAAAGGCTATAGAAAATACATATGTAGAATGCACAACTAAAATTTAATCCACAATCATAGTCACCGAAGTTGATCGATGGCCCACAAAAACTCAAACACGAGCCTTTTCCTAAATGTGACTATAACTCAACAAAAAATGAAGGTTCGTGAAAGGAAATTTAAAATATGCGTACATAAGGCATAACTATAGTATAATTGACAATTGTAGTCACCAAAGTTGATTGACGGCCCACACAAACTCAAACATTAGCGGTTTCCTAAATTCAGCTATAACTCAAAAAAAATGAAGGTTTGAGAAAGGCGATAGTAAATAGGTGTATAGAATGAACAACTACAGTGCAATCCGTTATAACTCAAAAAAAAGTGAAGGTTCACAAAAGGCGATAGAAAATACACATACGGAATAGACAACTACAGTGCAATACGCAATCGTAGTCACAAAAATTGATCGATGGCCGACAAAAACTCAAACACGAGCGGTTTCCTAAGTGAAGCTATAACTCAACGAAAAATGAAGGTTCGCGAAAGGCAATAGAAAGTACATTTATAGAATGCACAATTATAGTGTAATTGATAATTGTAGTCACCAAAGTTGATCAATAGCCTACGAAAACTCAAATGCAAGCATATTCCTAAATGCTGCTATAACTCAACAAAAAGTGAAGGTTCGAAAAAGGCGATAGAAAATACACATTGAATGTACAACTACAGTTTAATCCACAAGCGTACTCACCAAATTTGATCGATGGCCCAAGAGAACTCAAACTGGACTAGTTTCCTAAATGCGGCAATAACTCAACAAAAAATGAAGGTTCGTGAAAGGTAATAGAAAATATGTGTATAAAATGGACAACTATAGTCCAATCCACAATCATAGTCACCAAATTTGATCAATGGCGCATGAAAACTCAAGCACGAGCAGTTTCCCAAGTGCGGCTATACCTCAACAAAAAATGAAGGTTCGCAAAAGCCGACAGAAAATACATGTATAGAATGCATAACTATATTGTAATCCACAATCATAGTCAAGAACTTATTTTTTCAAAAATTCCTATGTTTATCTTAATCAAGAACTTATTTTTTCAAAAAATGGACGATCTGGGTCTCTTTAGCTCATGAACACCTATAAAACCGATATTTTCGATTTTCCAAAAAAAATTGTTTCGTAGATTCTATTTTTGAGGGGTTCTTGCATGTTGGTGAAAAATTAGTTTTTTGAAAAAAGGACGATTTGGGTGTACTCAAAATGACATTCTATACAAAACCCATTTGTTAGATTTTGATAAAAAGATTCAAAAAATTTGTCTCTTTATCTCTACTACTCCTTTTCAAAAAAATCTATTTTTTTGAAGAACAATTTTTTTTTTCAAAAATTGGACGATCTGGGTCATTTTAGCATATGGGCACCTATAAAACCCATATTTTTCCATTTTCACAAAAAAATTGTTTCCTAGATTCTATTTTTTAGGGGTTTTTGCATGTTGGTGAAAAATTAGTTTTTTGAAAAGCGTACAATATGGGTTTGATCAGAACGACATTGTCTACAAAACCCATTTCTTAGATTTTTCATAAAAAGATCCAAAATTTTTGCCTCTGTTACCTCTACTGCTTCTACTTTTCAAAAAAATCTATCTTTTTTCAAAAACAACTTATTTTTTCAATAAACAAACGATCTGGGTCTCTTGACCACACCAACACCTATAAAACCCATATTTTGATTTTCCCAGAAAAATTGTTTCGTGGATTCTATTTTTGAGGAGTTCTTGTATGTTGGTGAAAAGTTAGCTTTTCGAAACAAGGACTATATGGGTTTAATCATAATAACATTCTCTACAAAACCCATTTCTCTGATTTTTCATAAAAAGATTTACAAAAAATTCCTCTATTACCTCTACTATTGCTTTTTAAAACAATCATTTTTTTTTAAAATAACTTCTTTTCTTTAAAAAAAGATGATCTGGGTCTTTCAGCACATGAGCACACATATAAAACCCATATTTTCAATTTTCCCAAAAATAAATTATATTGTAGATTCTATTTTTGAGGGGTTCTTGCATGTTAGTGAATAATTATTTTTTCAACAAAAGGATTATCTAGGTCTTCATAGAATGACATTCTCTATAGAACTCATTTCTCATATTTTTCATAAAAAAAATTCAAAAGCTTTGCCTCTGTTACCTCTACTACAAATTTTTTTTTTTAAATATTTTTCAAGAACAACTTATTTTTTCAAACAATGATGACCTGGTTCTCTCTAGCACACAAGCACCTACAAAATATTTTCGATTTTCCCAAAAAAAATTCTTTCGTAGATTCTATTTTTGAGGCATTCTTGCATGTTGGTGAAAAATTAGTTTTTCAAAAAAAGGATGATCTAGGTCCACTCAAAACGACATTATTCTCTACAAAACCCATTTTTCGGATTTTTCAGCAAAAGATTCAAAAAAATTGCCTAACCTCTATTTCTTCTACTTTTCAAAATATCTATCATTTTCAAGAACTTATTTTTTTTAAAAATGGTTGATTTTGGTCTCCTTAGCACACGAGCACCTATTTAACGCATATTTTTTATTTTCCAAAAAAAAATTGTTTTGTAGATTATATATTTGAGGAGTTCTTGCATTTTGGTGAAAATACATGTATAGAATGTACACGTACAATGTAATCCACAATTGTAGTCACCAAAGTTGATCAATGGCCCACAAAAACTCAAACATGAGTGGTTTCCTAAATGCGGCTATAACTCAGAAAAATAAAGTTTTGCGAAAGGAAATAGAAAATACATGTATAGAATGCACGACTAAAGTGTAATCCACAAGTGTAGTCACCCAAGTTGATCGATGGCCCACAAACCCTCAAAGACGAGTGATTTCGTAAATACGACCATCACTCAACAAAAAATGAATGTTTATGAAAGGCGTTAGAAAATTAGTGTTCATAATGCACAACTACAATGCAATACACATCTGTAGTCACCAAATTTAATCGATGGCCTATGAAAACTAAAACACAAGCAATTTCCTAAATACGGCTATAACTAAACAAAAAATGAAGGTTCACGAAAGGCGATAGAAAATATGCGTACATAATGGACAACTACAGTGCAGTCGACAATCGAAGTCACCAAAGTTGATCGATGGCCCACGGAAACTCAAACACGACCATTTGACTAAATACGTGTGTCTAGAAATCAATGAAAAATAAAGGTTCGTGAAAGGTGATAGAAAATATGCGTATAGAATGCACAAGTATAGTGTAATCCACAAGCTTAGTCACCAAAGTTGATCGATGGCCGATGAAAACTCAAACACTTGCGGTTTCCTACTTAAGAGGAGCTATAACTCAACAAAAATTTAAGCTCCATGTAAGACATTTGAAAATACGTGTTTAGAACGCACAACCATAATGTAATCCACAATCGTAGTCACCAAAATTGATCGATGGCCAAGGAAAACTCAAACCCAAACGTTTTCCTAAATGCGGCTATAACTCAACAAAAAGTTAAGGTTCGTGAAAGGAAATAAAAAATATGCGAACAAAATGCACAACTACTGTACAATCCACAATCGTAGTCACCAAAGTTTATCGATGGCCCACAAAAACTAAACCATGAGTGGTTTCCTAAATGCGGCTATAACTCAACAAAAAATCAATGTTCACGAAAGGCAATAGAATATATGCGTATAAAATGAAAAACTACAGTGTAATCCACAATTTTAGTCATCAAAGTTCATTGATGCCCCACAAAAACTTAAACATTAACAGTTTCTTAAATGCTGCTATAACTCAACAAAAAATGAAGGTTCGAGAAAGGCAATATAAAATACTCATATAGAATGCACAACTATAGTGTAATCCACAAGAATATTCACCAATTTTGATTGATGGCCCATGAAATTTCAAACACAAGCGGTTTCCTAAATACAACTATAACTCAACAAAAAAGGAAGGTTCACGAAATCCGATAGAGAATATGCATATAGAATGGACAACAATAGTCGAATCCACAATCGTAGTCATGAAAGTTGATAGAAAATGAAGGTTCATGAAAGGCGATAGAAAATGAAGGTTGAAAGGCGATAGAAAATATGCGTATAGAATACACAACTATAGTTAATCAACAAGCGTAGTCACCAAAGTTGGTCGATAGCCCATGAAAACTGAAACACAAGCTATTAAGGCGATAGAAAATACTTGTTCAGAATGGAAAACTATAGTGCAATCCACAATTGTAGTCACCAAAGTTGATCGATGGCCCATGAAAACTCAAACTTTAGCAGTTTCCTAAATGCGGCTATAACTTTAGCAGTCACCAAAGTTGATCGATGGCCCATGAAAACTCAAACTTTAGCAGTTTCCCAAATGAAGGTTCGCGAAAGGCAATAGAAAACATGAATACATAATGGACAACTAAAATGCAATCCACAATCATAGTCAACAACATTGATCGATGGCCCACAAAAACTCAAACATTGATCTATATGCGTATTTTGTGTACGCATATGGATGTTTGCTAAATGTGGCTGTAACTCAATGACAACTGAAGTTTCGAAAAAGGGGACAAAAAATACACGCATATAATTTACAACTATAGTGTAATCCATAATAGTAGTCACCAAAGTAGATCGATGGCCCACGAAAATTCAAAATCGAGTGGTTTCGTAAATGCAGCTGTAACTCAACAAAAAATGAAGGTTTGCGAAAGACAATTGAAAATACACATACAAAATGGACAACTATAGTGCAATCCTCAATCGTAGTCACCAAAGTTCATCGATGGCCCACGAAAACTCAAACACGAGCGGTTTCTTTTACTGGGGCTATAAATAAACGAAAAATGAAGGTTCACAAAAGGCGATAGAAAATACACCTATAAAATGCACAACTCCAAAGGAGTCCAAAATTGTAGTCACCGAAGTTGAACGATGGCCCAAGAAAACTCTAACTTGAGCGGTTTCTTAAATGTGGATATAACTCAACAAATGATGAAGGTTCACGAAAGGCAATGGACAATGCACTCACAAAATGGACAAGTACAGTGCAATCCACAATTGTAGTCAACAAAGTTGATCGATGACCTTCATTTTTCATTGAGTTACAGCCGCACTTAGGTAACCATTCGTATTTTAGTTTTCATGGGCCATCGATCAACTTTGTTGACTACACTTGTGGATTACATTGTAGTTATGCATTCTATACACGTATTTTTGTGAGCCATCGATCATGTTTGAGTTTTTTGTGAGCCATTTAACAACTTTGGTGACTACGCTTGTGGATTACACTATAGTTGTCCATTTTGTACATGTATTTTCTATCACCTTCCATGAGCCTTCGTTTTTTGTTGAGTTATAGCCGCATTTACGAAACCGCTCATGTTTGAGTTTCTATGGGCCATCAATTAACTTTGGTGACTACGATCGTGGATTACACTGTAGTTGTTCATTCTATATGTGTATTTTCTATTGCCTTTCGTGAAATTCAATTTTTTGTTGAGTTATAGCCACATTTAGGAAACTGCTCATGTTTGAATTTTTGTTGGTCATCAATCAACTTTGGTGACTATGATTGTGGATTGTACTGTAGTTGTCTATTATGTATGTGTATTTTCTATTGTTTTTCAAGAACCTTCATTTTTTGATGAGTTATATATTCTCAATTAGGGAATTGTTCGTGTTTGAGTTTTTATAAGCTAGTGATCGACTTTGGTGATTACGATTGTGGATTGCATAGTAGTTTTCCATTCTGTACACATATTTTCTATCGCCTTTCGTGAACCTTCATTTTTTATTGAGTTATAGCTGGACTTAGGAAACAGCTCAAGTTTGAGTTTTCATGGGCCATCAATCAAGTTTTGTGACTATGATTGTGGATTACACAGTAGTTGAGCATTCTACGCGTATATTCTTTCGCCTTTGACGAACCTTCATTTATCTTTAAGTTATAGCTGCACTTAGGAAACTGCCAGTGTTTGCGTTTTCATGAGACATTGATCAACATTGGTTACTACAATTGTGGATTGCACTATAGTTGTCCATTATGTATGTGTATTTTCTTTCAGCCTTCGTGAACCTTCATTTTTTCTTGAGTTATAACCGCATTTCAGAAACTGCTCGAGTTTGAGTTTTCGTGATTCATTGATCAACTTTGGTGACTACGCTTGTGAGTTACACTGTATTTGTGCAATCTATAAGCGTGTTTTCAATCGCGTTTTGCGAACCTTCATTTTTTGTTGATGGTATAGCCCCATTTAAGAAACCGCTCGTGTTTGAGTTTTCGTGAATGATCAATCAACTTTGGTGTCTACGAATGTGGATTGCACTGTAGTTGTCCATTTTGTACATGTATTTCTATCGCCTTTTGTAAACCTTCATTTTTTGTGGACTTATAGTCGAATGTGGATTGCACTATAGTTGCCCATTTTGTACGTGTATTTTCTATCACCTTTTGCGAACATTCATTTTTTGTTGAGTTATAGCCCTATTTAGCAAAATGCTCAATTTTGAATTTTCTTGGGCCATTGATCAACTTTGGTGACTACGCTTGGCGATTTCACTATAGTTATGCATTCTATATGCATATTTTCTATCGCTTTTCGTGAACCTTCATTTTTTTTTAGTTATAGCTGCATTTATGAAACTATTGATGTTTGAGTTTTTGTGGGTGATAAACTTTGGTGACTACGATTGTGGATTACACTGTAGGTGTGCATTCTATATGGGTATTTTCACCAACATGCAACAACCCCTCAAAAATAGAATCGACGAAACAATTTTTTTTGGGAAAATTGAAATATGGGTTTGTGCTCATGTGCTCAAGAGACCTAGATCGTCCATTTTTTGAAAAAATAAGTTGCTGTTGGAAAGGAGAATTTTTAAAAAAGTAGAGGCAGTAGAAGTAACAAAGGCAAAATTTTTTAATCTTTTTGTGAAAAATCTGAGAAATGAATTTTGTACAAAATGTTGTTCTGAGTAGACCCAGATCATCCCTTTTTCAAAAAACTAATTATTCACAAACATGCAAGAACCCCTCAAAAGTAGAATCTATGAAGCATTTTTTATTGGGAAAATAGATATATGGGTTTTATAGAACTTTGTGTGTTCAAGAAACCCTAATCGTCCGTTTTTTGAAAAAATAAGTTGTTCTTGAAAAAGATAGATTTTTTTGAATGTAGAAGCAGTAGAGGTAACAGAGGCAAAATTTTTGAATCTTTTTATGAAAAATTTGAGAAATGGGTTCTGTAGAGAATGTTATTCTAAAAGAACCCAAATCGTCCTTTTTTTGAAAAACTAATTTTTCACTAACATGCAAGAACCCCGTAAAAATAGAATCTAGGAAACAAATTGTTTTGGGAAAATAAAAAATATGGGTTTTATAGTTGCCCATGTGGTAAAAAGACCCAGATCTTCCGTTTTTTGAAAAAATTATTTGTTCTTCAAAAAGATAGATTTTTATGAAAAGTAGAAACAGTAGAGGTAACAGAGACAAAAAAAATTCAATCTTTTTAAGAAAAATCTTACAAATGGGTTTTGTAGAGAATGTCATTCTAAGTAGACTCAAATCGTCCTTTTTTTGAAGAAATTTGTTCTTGTAAAAAGATAGTTTTGTTTGAAAAGTAGTAGTAGAGGTAACAAAGGGAAATTTTTTGAATCTTTTTATGAAAATCCAAGAACCCCATAAAAATAGAATCTACAAAACAATTTTTTTCTGGAAAATAAAAAATATGGGTTTTATAAGTGCTCGTGTGCTAAGGAGACCCTGATCGTCAGTTTTTCTAAAAAGATAGATTTTTTTAAGAAGTAGAAGTAGTAGAGGTAATAACAGAGGCAAAATTTTTGAATCTTTTTTTGAAATATCTAAGAAATGGGTTTTGTAGAGAATGTCGTTCTGAGTAGACTTAGTTCATCTTGTTTTCGAAAAACTAATTTTTCACCAACATGCAAGAACCCCTCAAAAATAGAATCTACGAAACAATTTGTTTTGGAAAATTGAAAATATAGGTTTTATAGGTTCTTGTGTGCTAAAGAAATCTAGATCGTTCGTTTTTTGAAAAATTAAGTTGTTTTTGAAAAAGATAGATTTTTCTAAAAAGTAGAAGCAGTAAAGGTAACAAATGCAATTTTTTTTAATCTTTTTATGAAAAATATGAGAAATAGGTTTTGTAGAGAATGTCTTTTTGAGTAGATCCAAATTGTCCTATTTATGAAAAACTAATTTTTCACCAACATGCAAAAACCCCTCAAAAATAGAATCTACGAAACAATTTTTTTTGGGAAAATTGAAATATGGGTTTTATAGGTGCTCGTGTGCTCAAGAGACCCTAATTATCCATTTTTTGAAAAAAAATAGTTGTTCTTGAAATAGATAAACTTTTGTGAAGAGTAGAAGTAGTAGAGGTAATAGAAGGAAATTTTTTGAATCTTTTTATGAAAAATCATAGAAATGGGTTCCGTAGAGAATGTCATTCTAAGTAGACCCAGATCGTCATTTTTTTGAAAAACTTATTTTTCACCAACTTGTAAGAACCCCTCAAAAATAGAATCTAGGAAACAATTTTTTTTTGGAAAATTGAAAATATTGGTTTTATAGGTGCTCGTGTGTTGAAGACCCAGATCATCCATTTTCTGAAAAGATATTTTTTTCTTCAAAAAGATAGATTGTTTTGAAAAGTAGAAGCAATAGAGATAAGAGAGACAAATTGTTTGAATCTTATTATGAAAAATCTGACAAATGGATTTTGTAGTGAATGTTGTTCTGAGTAGACCCAAATCTCCTTTTCTCGAAAAACTAATTTTTCACCTACATGCAAAAAAACCCTCAAAAAGAGACTCTGATCGTCCGTTTTTTGAGAAAAAAAGTTGTTATTGAAAAAGATAGATTTTTTTGAAAAGTAGAAGTTTTTCTTAAAAAAGGAAAAATTTTGGAATCTTTTTATGAAAAATTTGAGAGATGGGTTTGGTAGAGAATGTCATTATGAGTAGACCCAGTTTGTCCTTTTTTCAAAAAATTATTTTTTCAACAACATGCAAGAACCCCTCAAAAATAGAATCTACTAAACAATTTGTTTTGGAAAAATTGAAATTTGGTTTTTATAGGTGCTCGTGTGCTAAAGAGACCCAGATCATTCGTTTTTTGAAAAAATAAGTTTTTTCTTGAAAAAGATAGTTTTTTTTGAAAAAGTAGAAGCAGTAGGGCTAATAGAGGTAAAGTTTTTGAATCTTTTTATGAAAAATCTAAGCAATGGGTTTTATAGAGAATGTCATTCTGAGTAGACCCAAATCATCCTTTTTTTGAAAAACTATTTTTTCACCATGGAAGAACCCCTCAAAATTCGAATCTACGAAACAATTTTATTTGGGAAAATCGAAAATATGGGTTTCATAGGTGCTTCAGAGCTAAAGACACCCAGATCATTCATTTTTTTTTAAATTGTTGTTTTTGAAAAATATAGATTTTTTTTGAAAAGTAGAAGCAGTAGAGGTAATAGAGGCAAAGTTTTTGAATCTTTTTTATGAAAAATCTGAGAAATGGGTTTTCTAGGATAATATCGTTATGAATAGACCTAGATCATCCTTTTTACGAAAAACTTATTTTTCACCAACATGCAAGAACTCCTCAAGAATAGAATCTAAGAAACAATTTTTTTTGGGAAAATAAAATATATGGGTTTTATAGGCACTCGTGTGCTAAAGAGACCCAGATCTTTCATTTCTTTGAAAAAATAAGATGTTTTTCAAAAAGATAGATATTTTTGAATAGTAGAAGTAGTAGAGGTAACAGAGGCAATTTTTTTGAATCATTTTATGAAAAATCTCAGAAATGGGTTTTGTAGAGAATGTTGTTCTAAGTAAACCCAGGTCGTCCTTTTTTCGAAAAACTAATTTTTACCAACATTCAAGAACCCCACAAAAATAGAATGTACAAAACAATTTTTTTAGGGAAAATAGAAAATATGGGTTTTGTAAGTGCTCGTGTGCTAAATAGACCTAGATCGTCCATTTTTTTTTTAAAAAAGTTGTTCTTGAAAAAGTAGATTTTTTTGAGAAGTAGAAGTAGTAGAGGTAATAAATGCAAAATTTTTGAATCTTTTTTTGAAAAATATGACAAATGGGTTTTGTAGAGAATGTCGTTTTGAGTAGACCCATATAGTCCTTTTTTCGAAAAACTAATTGTTCATCAACATGCAAAAACCCCACAAAAATAGAAACTACGAAACAATATTTTTTGGGAAAATAAAAAATATGGGTTTTATAGATGCTCATGTTGTAAAGAGACCCAGATCATCTGTCTTTAAAAAAAATAAGTTGATCCTGAAAAAGATAGATTGTTTTAAAAGGTAGAAGCAGTAGAGGTAACAGATGCAAATTTTTTTAATCTTTCTATTCAAAATCCTACACACATGTATAAAACCCATATTTTAAATTTTCCCAAAAAAAATTGTTGAGTTATAGCTGCACTTAGGAAAGTACTCGTGTTAGAGTTTTCATGGTCCATCGATCAACTTTGGTGACTAAGATTGTGGATTGCATTGTAGCTGTCCATTTTCTATGCATATTTTCTATCACCTTTCACGAACCTTCATTTTTTGTTGACTTATAGATGCATTTAGGAAACCACTCGAGTTTGAGTTTTCATGGGCCATCGATCAAATTTGGTGACTACGCTTGTGCATTACATTGTAGTTGTGTATTCTATATGTGTCTTTTCTATCGCATTTTGTGAACCTTCATTTTTTGTTGAGTTATAGCCGCATTTAGGAATTTGCTCATGTTTGAATTTTTGTGGGCCATCGATCAACTTTAGTGACTGCAATTGTGGATTGTATTGTAGTTGTGCATTTTGTACGCATATTTTTAATCACTTTTCACAAACATTCATTTTTTGTTGAGTTATAGCCGTATTTAGGAAACCGCTCGAGTTTGAGTTTTCGTGTGCCATAGATCAGCTTTGTTGACTATGATTATGGATTGTACTGAAGTTGTGCGTTCTGTATGCATGTTTTTAATCACTTTTCATAAACATTCATTTTTTGTTGAGTTATAGCCGTATATAGGAAATTGCTCATATTTGAGTTTTCGAGCGCCATCAACTTTGCTGACTACGATTCTGGATTGCACTATAGTTGTCCAATCTATACACATATTTTCTATTGTCTTTCGTGAACCTTCATTTTTCATTGAGTTTTAGCCCCATTTAGCAAACCACTCGTGTTTGAGTTTTCATGGGCCATCGACCAACTTTGGTGACTAGGATTTTGGATTACACGGTAGTTGTGCATTCTATACGCGTATTTTTTATCACCTTTCATGAACCTTCCTTTTTCGTTGAGTTATAGCGACAGTTCAGAAACCGCTCATGTATCCTTTTTCTGGTGAGTTATATTTGCATTTAGGAAACCGCTCAAGTTTGAGTTTTCGTGGGCCATTGATGAACTCTGGTGACTATGATTGTCGATTGTACTATAGTTGTACATTGTAGTTGTCCAATCTATACACGTATTTTCTATTGCCTTTCACGAACCTTCATTTTTCGTTGAGTTAAAGCCCCACTTAGGAAACCGCTTGTGTTTGAGTTTTCATGGGCCATTGATCAACTTTGGTGACTACGATTGTGGATTGCACTGTAGTTGTCCATTCTTTACGTGTATTTTCCATCACCGTTTGCAAACCTTCGTTTCTGGTTGTCTGGTAGCCGCATTTGGGAAATCGCTTGTGTTTGAGTTTTCGTGGGCCATTGATCAACTTTGGTGACAATGCTTGTGGATTACACTGTAGTTGTCCATTCTATAAAATATTTTCTATTACCTTTCGTGAACATTCATTTTTTATTGAGTTATAGCCGTATTTAGGAAACTGCTCATGTTTGAGTTTTTTTGGGCCTTCAATCAACTTTGGTGACTATGATTATAGATTCTACTATAGTTGTGCATTATGTATGCATATTTTTAAATACGTGTATAGAATGCACAACTACAGTTTAATCCACAATCGTAATCACCAAAGTTGATTGATGGCCGACAAAAACTCAAACATAGGTGGTATCCTAAATGCAGCTATAACTCTCAAAAAAATGAAGATTCACGAAAAATGATAGAAAATACGCATACAGAATGCACAAATACAGTGCAATCCATAATCGTAGTCACCACAGTTGATCAATGGCCCACGAAAACTCAAACATGAGGATTTTCCTAAATGTGACTATAACTCAACATAAAATGAAGGTTCATGAAAGGCAATTAAAAATATGTGTACAAAATGCACAACTACAGTAGAATCCACAATCTTAGATACCAAAGTTTATTGATGGCCCACAAAAATTCAAACAATAGTGGTTTCCTAAATGCAGCTATAACTCAACAAAAAATGAAGGTTCACGAAAGGGAATAGAAAATATACATAAAGAATGCACAACTACAGTGTAATCCACAAGTATAGTGACCAAAGTTGATCGATGGCCCATGAAAACTCAAACTTGAGCAGTTTCTTAATTGTGGTTGTAACTCAACAAAAAATGAAGGTTCGCGAAAGGCTATAGAAAATATGAGTACAGAATGGACAACTACAGTGCAATCTACAATCGTAGTTAATAAAATTGATCGATGGCCTAGGAAAACTCAAAGATGAAGTTTCATGAAAGGAAATTAAAAATATCCGTATAGAATGGACAACTACAGTGCAAACAAAAATCATATTCACCAAAGTTGATCGATGGCCAACGAAAACACAAACACGAGCAGTTTCATAAGTGCAGCTATAACTCAAAGAAAAATGAAGGTTCACGAAAGGCGATAGAAAATACACATATAGAATGTACAACTAGAATTTAATCCACAATCATAGTCACCAAAGTTGATCGATGGCCCATGAAAACTCATACACGAGCATTTTCCTAAATGCGACTATAACTCAACATAAAATGAAGGTTCGTGAAAGACAATTAAAAATATGCATAGAATGAACAACTATAGTACAATCCACAATCGTAGTCACCAAACTTGACCAATGGCCCACGAAAACTCAAACTCCAGTGATTTGCTAGATGTGGTTGTAACTCAACAACAAATGAAGGTTCGCGAAAAGCTATAGAAAATATGAGTATAGAATGGACAACTACAGTGCAATCTACAATCTACAATCGTAGTCAACAAAATTGATCGATGGCCAACGAAAACTCAAAGACAAACGGTCTCCTAAGTGCGGCTATAACATAATGAAAATAAAGGTTCATGAAACGCGATAGAAAATACACATATAGAATGCATAGCTATAGTGTAATCCAAAATTGTAGTCACCAAAGTTGATCGATGGCCCATGAAACTCAAACACGAGTGTTTTCCTAAATATGGCTATAACGGAACAAAAAATAAAGGTTCGTTAAATGTGATTAAAGGATTAAAAATATGTGTACAAAATGCAGAACTTTGGCAAAATCAACAATCGTAGTCACCAAAGTTGATTGATGGCCCACAAAAACTCAAACCTGAGAGAGTTCCTAAATGTGGCTATAACTCAACAAAAAATGAAGATTCTGGAAAGGTGATAGAAAATACACATATAGAATGGACAACTATAGTGTAATGCACAAGCATAGTCACCAAAGTTGATCAATGGCCTAGAAAAACTCAAGCACGAGCGGTTTCCTAAACTCAGCTATATATCAACACAAAATGAAGGTTCTTAAAAGGCGATATAAAATTAGCGTTCATAATGCACAACTACAGTGCAATCCACAATCGTAGTAACCAAAATTGATCAATGGCCCACGAAAACTCAAACACGTGCAGTTTCCTAAATGCAGCTATAACTCACCAATAAGAGAAGGTTTACGAAAGGCGAAAGAAAATCTGCGTACATAATCGACAAGTACAGTTCAATGCACAATCGTAGTCAACAAAGTTGATCAATGACACACGAACACTCAAACACGTGTATTTACATAAATGCGGCTATAACTTAACAAAAATTGAAGGTTCATGAAAGGCAATTAATAATATGCATACAAAATACACAACTACAGTACAATCCACAATCGTAGTCACTAGGGTTTTGATCGATGGCCCACAAAAATTCAACCATGAGCGGATAGCTAAATGTGGCTATAACACAACAATATATCAAGGTTCATGAAAAGCGTTAAAAAATACACATATAGAATGCATAACTATAGTGCAATCCACAAGTGTAGTCATCAAAGTTGATCGAAGGCCCACAAAAACTCAAACACGAGTTGTTTCCTAATTGCGGTTATTACTCAAATAAAAATGAAAATTCACAAAAGGCGATAGATAATAAGTGTTGACAATGCACAACTACAGTGTAATGCACAATCAAAGTTGATCGATGGCCCACAAAAATTCAAACACGAGTGGTTTCCTAAATGTGGCTATAACTCAACGAAAAATAAATGTTTGTGAAAGGTGATTAAAAATATGCATACACATAATGCAAAACTATAATACAATCCACAGTCGTAGTCACCAAAGTTGATTGATGGCCCACAAAAACTCAAACATGAGCGGTTTCCTAAATGCATAACTTGACAAAAAGGGAAGGTTCACAATCCTAGTCACCAAAGCATATTTATGGCCCAGAAAAACTCAAACAAGAGTGGTTTCCTAAATGTTGTTATAACTCAACAATAAATGAAGGTTCGCAAAAGGTAATAGAAAATACACGTGTAGAATGCACAACTACAGTGTAAACAACAAGTGTAGTCACCAAAGTTGATTGATGGCCCATGAAAACTCAAACTCGAGTCGTTTCCTAAATTTGGTTATAACTCAACAAAAAATGAAGGTTCATGAAAGGCAATTGAAAATAAACATACATAATGGATAAATACAATGCAATCCATAATCGTAGTAACCAAAGTTGATCGATGTCCCACAAAAACTCAAACATGAGCGATTTCCTAAGTATGGCTATAACTCAATGAAAAATACAAGTTCATGTAACGCGGTAGAAAATAAGCATATAAAATGCACAACTATAGTGTAATCAACTAGTGTAGTAACCAAAGTTGTTCGAACACCCACGAATACTCAAACTCGAGCGATTTCCTAAATACGGCTATAACTCAACAAAAAATGAAGGTTCATGAAGGGCAATTAAAAATATACGTACATAATACACAACGACAGTACAATCCACTATTGTAGTCACCAAAAAAGTGAAGGTTCATGAAAGGCGCTAGAAGATAAGCATACAAAATGGATAATTAGAGTACAATCCACAATCATAGTCACCAAAGTTGATCGATGGCCCACGAAAAATCAAACATGAGCGGTTTACTTAGTGCGGCTAGAACAAAGAAGAATGAATGTTCGCGAAAGCCGATAGAAAATATGCATATAGAATGCACAACTACAATGTAATCCACAAGCAGAGTCACCAAAGTTAATCGATGGCCCACAAAAACTCAAACAAGAGTTGTTTCCTAAATGTGGCTATACTTCAACAAAACATTAAGCTTCACGAAAGACGATAGAAAAAAGGTGTACAAAATTGACAACTATAGTGCAATCCACAATTGTAGTTGTATATGCATAAAATTTGTCATGTCTAATTAATCTTGACATTTAATTAAATATTTATTATTTAATTAATCTTTCTAAAGTCCTCTACATATGATTAAATCTAATTATATTTTTCTTTCAATTTATTCTTTTTTCATGATTAAATAAATCAATTTTTATTTAATTATTTCACATTCATATGTCCACTTGATTAATTAAATAAATACACTTCATTTATTTTAATTAATTATCACTTTTTGAATTTAATTAAGTCTTTTTTATTTAATTAAATTTAAATATTTCCTTTCAAACCTTTCATCTAATTAATTAAATATTTTTATTTAATTAATTCCATTTAGATGTCATTTCTTAAAAAGTTTAATTAAATATCTTCCATATCGTTTCAAAATCATAATTAAATATTTTATTTAATTATGAAATCCTCCATTATTCTTCAAATTTGGGGTAAATATTCTATTTTTAGAAAAATCTCCATGTCACCCATAAATGAATAATTGAATTCAATAATTCATTATTTATCTTCTTCAAAATCTTTCCAAATTCTTACAAAAAGATGATTTTTAAAATTCATCTTTATCATCTCATTTTATCTCTTTTTTGAAAAAGGAAACAAAGCTTGCTTTCTGTTTTCTTCTATTTTTCTCTCTACAGTCTTGTCCATCTTCAACCATTCGATGTGCCAAAATTTTTCACAACCGTTGATCACTTTAGCCAATCAGAATTCTTTGAAAACTCTATAAATATCCAGGTCTGAATCCAAGCATTGGTTACACCTACAACATATAACGCATATAGATTATAGATTACTTGCATTCTAGCATTCTAACATCTTTAGCATTGTTCTAGCATCTTTAGTTTGTTTTTATCAATTTCATAAATCTTTCGTTTTATCTATCATCTCTAGTATCAACATAATCATCATGAAAGGCGATAGAAAATAAGTGTTTAGAATGCACAACTATAGTGTAATCCACAATCGTAGTCACCAAAGTTGATCGACAGCCCACGAAAACTCAAACACAAGCGTTTTCCTAAGTGCAGCTATAACTCAATAAAAATTGAAGTGCACGAAAGGTGATAGAACATACGCGTATAGAGTGCACAACTACAGTGTGATCCACAATCGTAGTCACCAAAGTTGATTGATGGCCCACCAAAACTCAAACACGGCGTTTTCCTAATAGCCACTATAACTCAACAAAAAATGAAGGTTCATGAAAGCAAATAGAAAGTACGCATACATAATGGAAAACTACAGTGCAATCCACAATCGTAGTGATGAAAGTTGATCGATGGCCAACGAAATCTCTAGCACGAATGGTTTGTTAAATGTGGCTATAACTCAACAAAAAATGAAGGTTCATGAAAGGCTATAGAAAATACATGTATCGAATGCACAACTACAATGTAATCCAACGTTGATTGATGGCCGAAAAAAATTCAAACACGAGCATTTTCCTAAATGCAACTATAACTCAACAAAAAAAGAAGTTTCGTGAAAGCCGATTAAAAATACTCGTACAAAATGCACAACTACAGTACAATCCATAATGTTACCAAAGTTGATCAATGGTCCATGAAAACTCAAACACGAGCGATTTCCTAAGTGCGGCTATAATTCAACGAAAAATGAAGGTTCGTGAAAGGTAATAGAAAATATGCTTATCATATGCACAACTATAGTACAATCCACAATCGTAGTGACCAAAGTTGAGTGACGGCCCAAAATAACTCAAATACGAGCGGTTTCCTAAGTGCAGCTATAACTTAACGAAAAATGAAGGTTCACAAATGAGAAAAATATGTGTATGGAATGCAACACTTCAGTGTAATTCATAATCGTAGTCACCAAAGTTGATCGATGGCCCATAAAAAGTCAAACACAAGCGGTTTTCTAAATGCCGCTATAACTCAATAAAAAATAAAGAATTTTGAAATGCAACAGAAAATACACATATAGAATGCACAACTACAATGTAATCCACAAGCGTAGTCACCAAAGTTGATCGATGTAACCCGAAAACTCAAACTCAAGCAGTTTCCTAAATGTGTCTATAACTCAACAAAAATTGAAGGTTCATGAAAGGAGATAGAAAATACACGTAGAAAATGGACAACTACAATGCAATCCACAATCATAGTCACCAAAGTTGATCGATGGACCACAAAAACTCAAACACGAGCGGATTCCTAAGTGCAGCTATAACTCAACGAATATTGAAGGTTCGTGAAAGGTGATAGAAAATATGCATATAGAATGCACAACTACAGTGCAATCTACAATCTTAGTCACAAAGCTTGATCAATGGCCCACAAAAACTCAAAGACGAGCGATTTCCTAAATGCAGCAATAATTCAACAAAAAATGAAGGTTCATGAAAGGCAAATAAAAATATCCATACAAAATGCACAACTATAGTACAATCCACAATCGTAGTCACCAAAGTTGATAAACTGCCGAAAAAATCTCAAACATGAGTTGTTTCTTAAATGCTGCTATAACTCAACAAAAAATGAATGTTCGCAAAAGGAAATAGAAAATACGCATATAAAATGCGCAACTACAGTGTAATCTGCAAGTGTACTCACCAAATTTGATCGTTAGCCAACAAAAACTCAAACATGAGCGGTTTTGTAAGTTTAGCTATAACTCAATGAAAAATGAAGGTTCGTGAAAGGCAGTAGAAACTATGCGTATAAAATGTACAACTACAGTTTAATCCATAATCCTATTCAACAAAGTTGATCGATAGCCCACAAAATCTCATACACGAGTGTATTCCTCAATGCGACTATAACTCAACAAAAAATGAAGGTTCGCAAAAGGCGATTGAAAATACGCATATAGAATGGACAACTATAGTGTAATTCACAAGCGTAGTCAACAATGTTGATCGATGGCCCACAAAAACTCAAACACGAGTGGTTTTGTAAATGCGGCTATAAGTCAACAGAATATGGAGGTTGATGAAAGGCGATAGAAATTATGCGTACAGAATTGAGAACTATAGTGCAATCCACAATCGTAGTCACCAAAGTTGACCGAATGCCCACGAAAACTCAAACACAAGCAGTTTCATAAGTGCATCTATAACAAAACAATGGCCCACAAAAACTCAAACATGAGCGATTTGCTAAATTCGACTATACCTCAACAAAAAAATGAAGGATTGCATAAGGCGATAAAAAATACGTCTATAGAATGCACAACTATAGTGTAATCCACAATCATAGTTACCAAATTTCACTGATGGCCCATGAAAACTCAAACACAAGCATTTTCCTAAATGCGGCTATAACTCAGCTAAAAATAAAGGTTCGCGAAAGGAGATTAAAAATATGCATACAAAATGCACAACTCCATTACAATCCACACGTGTAGTCACCAAAGCTGATCGATGGCCCACGAAAACTAAAACATGATAGGTTTCCTAAGTGTGACTATAACTCAAAGAAAAATTAAGGTTCGCAAAAGGCGATAAAAAATACGTGTATAGAATGCACAACTACAATGTAATCCACAATCATAGTCACCAAAGTTGAAAGATGGCCCACAAAAATTCAAACACCCTCGATTTTCCTAGATGCAGCTATAACTCAACAAAAAATGAAGGTTCCTAAAGTGCGATAAAAAATATTTGTACATAATGCACAACTATAGTAAAATCCACAACGTAGTCACCAAAGTTGATTGATAGCCCATAGAAACTTGAACATAAGTGGTTTCCTAAATGCTGCTATAACTCAACAAAAAATGTAGGTTTATAAAAGGCAATGGAAAATACACATATAGAATGGACAATTATAGTGCATTCCATATGCGTAGTCCCCAAAGTTGATCGATGGGCCACAAAAACTCAAACACGAGCGGTTTCCTCAATGCAGCTATAACTCAACAAAAAATGAAAGATCACAAAAGGCGATAGAAAATACAAAATATAGAATGCACAACTACACTATAATCCAAAATCGTAGTAAGAAAAGATGATCGATGGCCTACGAATACTCCAACGTGAGTGGTTTCCTAAGTGCAGCTTAAACTCAATGAAAAATGAAGGTTCGTGAAAGGTGACAAAAAAATATGCGTATAGAATGCATAAATATAGTGTAATCCGCAATTGTAGTCACCAAAGTTGATCGATGGCCCACGAAAACTCAAAATTGAGCGGTTTCCGAAATCTAGAAATAACTAAAAAAGAAATGAAGGTTCACGAAAGGCCATAGTAAATATTTCAAAATGAACAACTACAATGCAATCCAAAATCGTAGTCAGCAAAGTTGATCGATGGCCCACGAAAACTCAAACATGAACGGTTTCCTACGTGGGGTTTAAACTCAACGAAAAATGAAGGTTCGTGAAAGGTGATAGAAAATAAGCGAATAGGTTGGACAACTACAGTGCAATCCACAAACATAGTCTCCAAAGTTAATCGATGGCCCACTAAAACTCAAATACAAACGGTTTAGTAAATGCGGCTATAACTCAACAAAAAATGAAGGCTTGTGAAAGGCGATAGAAAATATGCGTATAGAATGCACAACTATAGTACAATCCACAATCGTAGTCACCAAAGCTAATCAATGGCCCACAAAAACTCAAAGACAAGTGGTTTTCTAAGCGCGAAATATGTAAGCAAAAAATGAAAGTTCATAAAAGGTGATAAAAAATATGCATATACAATGCAAAACTACAATGTATTCCACAATCGTAGTCACCAAAGTTGATCGATGGCACACAAAAACTCAAACACAAGTGTTTTCCTAAGTGTGGCTATATCTCAAAGAAAAATGAAGGTTCGCTAAAGGTGATTTAAAATACGCGTATAGAATGCACAACTATAGTGTAATCCACTATAATAGTCACCAATGTTCATTGATGGCCCACAAAAACTCAAACATGAGCGCTTTCCTAAATGCAGCTATAATTCAGCCAAAAATGAAGGTTCATGAAATGCGATAGAAAATACGTGTATAGAATGCACAACTACAGTGTAAACCATAATTGTATTCATGAAAGTTAATCGATGGCCCACAAAAACTCAAACATGAGCGGTTTCCTAAATGTGGCTATAACCAAGCAAAAAATGAACGTTTGCAAAAGCCGATAGAAAATATGCATACAAAATGGATAACTACAATGCAATCCACAATAGTATTCACCAAAGTTGATAGATGACCCACGAAAACTCAAAGACAAGCGGTTTCCTAAATTGGGCTATAACTCAACAAAAAAAGAAGGTTCATGTACGCTGATAGAATACACGCACATACAATGTGTAACTACAATGTAATCCACAATGATAGTCACCAAAGTTGATTGAAGGCCCACGAAAACTCAAACATGAGCATTTTGCTAAATATGGCTATAACTCAACGAAAAATGAAGATTCGCAGAAAGGGATAGAAAATACGCATACAAATTGGACTACTACAGCGCAATCCACAACCGTAGTCACCAAAGTTGATAGATGGCCCACAAAAAATCAAATATGGTTGGTTTCCAAAGTCCGTCTATAACTTGACAAAAAATAAAGGTTTGCAAAAGGCGTTAGAAAATATGCGTATAGAATTCTCAACTACAATGCAATCCACAATCGTAGTCGCCAATGTTGATTGATGGCCCATGAAAACTCAAAGATGAGTGGTTTCCTAAATGCGGCTATAACTCAACAAAAATTGAAGGTTCGCAAAAGGTAATAGAAAATACGCGTACAGATTGGACAACTACAGTGCAATCTACAATCATAGTCAGCAAAGTTAATCGATGGCCCACGAAAAACTCAAATGATAGCAATTTCCTAAGTTGGGCTTTAATTCAATGAGAAATAAGGTTTGGAAAAGGTGATAGTAAATACCCGTATAGAATGCACAACTACAGTGTAAACACAATCGAAGTCACAAAAGTTGATCAATGCCCCACCAAAAACTCAAATACGAGTGATTTACTAAATGCGAGTATAACTCATCGAAAAATGAAAGTTCGCAAAAGGGGATAGCAAATACACGTACAAATTGGACAACTATAGTGCAATATAACCGTTGTTATATAGCCGCATTGAGGAAACCGCTCATGTTTGTGTTTTTGTGAGCCACCGATCAACTTTGGTGACTAAGATTGTGGATTATACTATAGTTGTGCATTTTGTACGTGTAATTATTATTGGTTTTCATGAACCTTTATTGTTTGTTAAGTTATAGCCACACTAAGGAAACCGCTCGTGTTTGAGTTTTCGTGGGGCATCAATCAACTTTGATGACTACGATTGTGGATTACAATGTAGTTGTGCATTCTCTTTGCATATTCTCTATCGCCTTTCGCGAACCTTCATTTTTTGATGAGTTATAACTGCATTTAGGAAACCACTCATGTTTGAGTTTTTGTGGGCCATCAATCAACTTTGGTGACTAAGATTGTCGATTATGTTGTAGTTGTGCATTCTATACGCATATTTTTAATCGCTTTTCATGAACCTTCTTTTTTTGTTGAGTTATAGCCACACTTAGGAAACCGCTCGTGTTTTAGTTTTTCTGGGCCATCGATCAACTTTGGTGACTACGATTGTGGATTACACTGAAGTTGTGCATTCTATATGCATATTTTCTATTGATTTTCGCGAACATTAATTTTTCTTTAAGTTATAGCCACACTTAGGAAACTACTCATGTTTGAGTTTTTTTGGGCCATCAATCAACTTTGGTGACTATGATTGTGGATTGTACTGTAATTGTGCATTTTGTACAAATATTTTTAATCGCCTTTCACAAACCTTCATTTTTTCGTTGAGTTATAGGCGCAATTTGGAAAAGCTTGTATTTTTGTTTTCGTGTGCCATCAATCAACTTTGGTGACTATGACTATGGATTGCACTGTAGTTGTTCATTCAATAAGTGTATTTTCCATCGCCTTTCGTGAACCTTCAATTTTTGTTAAGTTATTGCCGCATTTAGGGAACTATTCATGTTTGAGTTTTCGTGGGCCACTGATCAACATTGGTGACTACAATTGTGAATTTCACTGTAGTTGTGCATTATTAAGGCTAATTTTCTATTGCCTTTCGCAAACCTTCTTTTTTTGTTGAGTTATAAATGCAGTTTGGAAACCGCTCATGTTTGAATTTTCATGGGCCATCAATCAACTTTGCTGACTTCGATTGTGGATTGCACTATAGTTTTGTATTCTATATGCGTATTTTCTATCATCTTTCCCGAACCATCATTTTTTGTTGAGTTATAGCCGCACTTAGGAAATCGCTCGTGTTTGAGTTTTCGTGGGCCGTTGCTTTTGTGACTATTATTGTGGATTATATTGTAGTTTTGCATTCTATAAAAATAATTTTAATCACTTTTGATGGACCTTCATTTTTTGTTGGGTTATAGCCGCATTTAGGAAAACGTTCATGTTTAACCTTTTTGTGGTCCATCAATAAACTTTGGTGACTACGATTGTGGATTGCACTATAGCTGTCCATTATGTACATGTATTTTCTATCGCCTTTCGCAAACCTTCATTTTTTGTTGAGTTATAGCCGTATTTACGAACCGCTTGACTTTGCGTTTTCATGGGCCATCAATCAACTTTGGTGTTTACACCTGTGGATTACATTGTAGTTGTGCAATCTATATGTGTATTTTCGATCGCCTTTCGTGAACCTTCATTTTTTGTTGAGTTATAGCCGCGTTTAGTAAATCACTCATATTTGTGTTTTCATGCACCATCAATCAACTTTGGTGACTACGAATTTGGATTGCACTATAGTTGTGCATTTTGTACATGTATTTTCTATCGCCTTTTGTGAACTTTGATTTTTTGTTGAGTTATAGCCGCATTTAGGAAACTGCTCATGTTTGAGTTTTCAGGGGCCATTGATCAACTTTGGCGACTACGATTGTGGATTGCACTATAGTTTTGTACTCTATACATGTATTTTCTATCACCTTTCGCAAACCTTCATTTTTTATTTATTTATAGCCCCATTTAGCAAACCACTCGATTTTGAATTTTCGTCAGCCATAGATCAACTTTGGTGACTATGGTTTTGGATAACACTGTAGTTGTGCATTCTATAGGCATATTTTCTATTGCCTTTCGCGAACCTTAATTTTTTGTTAAGTTATTGCCACATTTACGAAACTGCTCATGTTCAAGTTTTTGTGGGCCATTGTTTATTTTTGGTGACTACGATTGTGGATTACACTATAGGTGTGCATTCTATAATCGTATTTTCACCAACATGCAAGAACCCCTCAAATATATAATCGACGAATTTTTTTTTTGGGAAAATAAAAAATATGGGTTTTATAGGTGCTCGTGTGCTAAAGAGACCCAGGTCGTCCGTATTTGGAAAAAGTAAATTGTTTTTGAAAAAGATAGATTTTTTGAAAAGTAGAAGCAATAGAGGTAATAGAGAATTTTTTTTTGAATCTTTTTATGAAAGATCTGAGAAATGGGTTTCGTAGAGAATGTCATTCCGAGTAGACCCAGATCGTCCTTTTTTCGAAAAACTTATTTTGCACCAACGAGCAAGAACCCCTAAAAAATAGAATCTACAAAACAATTTATTCTTGGGAAAATAAAAAACATGAGTTTTATAGGTGCTCATGTGCTAAAAGATCCAAATCATCCATTTTTTGACAAAATAAGTTGTTCTTGAAAAAGATTGATTTTTCTTGAAAAGTACGAGTAGTAGAGGTAATAGAGGAAAATTTATATAATCTTTTTATGAAAATTTGAGAAGTAGGTTTTGTAGAGAATGCTATTATGATTAGACCTATATTTTTGAAAAGCTATTTTTTCAGCAACATGCAAGAGCCCTTCAAGTTATTGCTACATTTAGGAAAACCGCTTGTATTTGAGTTTTTGTGCGCCATCGATCAACTTTGGTGACTACATTTGTGGATTACACTGTAGTTGTGCATTCTATACACTTATTTTCTATTGCCTTTTGCAAACCTTCATTTTTCGTTGAGTTATAGCCGCACTTAGGAAACGGATCGTGTTTTAGTTTTCATGGACCATCGATCAACTTTGGTGACTACGATTGTGGAGTGCACTCTAGTTGTCCATTTTGTTCGGGTATTTTCTATCATATTTCACGAATGTTCAATTTTTGTTGAGTTCGCCCCATTTAGGAAACTACTTAAGTTTGAGTTTTTCATGGGCCATCGATCAACTTCGGTGACTACGTTTGTTGATTACACTGTAGTTGTGCATTCTATACGAGTATTTTCTATCGTCTTTTGTGAACCTTCATTTTTTGTTGAGTTATAGCCACATTTAAGAAACCACTCTTGTTTGAGTTTTTCTTGGCCATCGATCAACTTTGGTGAATAAGATTGTGGATTACATTGTAGTTGTGCGTTGTATACACGTATTTTCTATTGCTTTTTGTGAACCTTCATTTTTCAATGAGTTATAGCAGCACTTAGGAAGCCGCTCATGTTTCAATTTTCGTGGGCCATCGGTCAACTTTGGTGACTACGAATGTGGATTGCATTGTACTTGTCCATTTTCTACATGTATTTCTATCGCCTTTCGTGAACCTTCATTTTTTGTTGAGATATAGGTAGATTTAGGAAACTACTCGAGTTTGAGTTTTTTTGGGCTATCGATCAAGTTTGGTGACCACGTTTTTGGATTACACTGTAGTTGTCCATTATGTACGCGTATTTTTTATTGCCTTTGAAGAACCTTCATTTTTTGTTGAGTTGTAGCCGCATTTAGGAAAACCCTCGTGTTTGAGATTTCGTGGGCTATCGATCAACTTTGGTGACTACGATTGTGCATTACACTATAGTTGTGCATTCAATACGTGTATTTTCTATGGCGTTTTAGGAACCTTTATTTTTGATTGATTTATAGGTGCATTAAGGATACTGCTTCTGTTTGACGATCAACTTTGGTGACTACGATTGTGGATTGCACTGTAGTTGTCCATTTTATACATGTATTTTCTATCGCCTTTAGTGAATGTTCATTTTTTGTTGAGTTATAGCCACATTTAGGAAATCTCTCGTGTTTGAGTTTTGTTGGCCATCGATCAAATTTGCTGAATACGCTTGTGGATTACACTATAGTTGTTCATTCTATACGTGTATTTTCTATCACGTTTCTCGAAACTTCATTTTTAATGAGTTATAGCCGCATTTAGGAAACCACTCGTGTTTGAGTAATCTTGAGCCATTGATCTACTTTAGTGACTAGGATTGTGGATTGGATTGTATTTGTCCATTCTGTACGTGTATTTTCTATCGCCTTTCGTGAACCTTCATTTTTTGTTCAATTATAGCCGCAATTAGGAAACTGCTCATGTTTGAGTTTTCGTGGGCCATTGATCAGCTTTGTGAATATGATTGTGGATTACACTGTAGTTGTGCATTCTATATGTGTATTTTTCATTGCCTTTCATTAACCTTCATACTTTCTTAAGTTATAGCCGTATTTAGGAAACCACTCATGTTGGAGTTTTTGTGGGCCATCAATCAACTTTGGTGACTACGATTATGGATTGTACTATAGTTGTGCATTCTATTAATCGCCTTTCATGAACCTTCTTTTTTTGCTGAGTTATAGCCGCATTTAAGAAAATGGTCATGTTGTAGTTTTCGTTGGCCATCGATCAACTTTGGTGACTACGATTGTGGATTACACTATAGTTGTGCATTCTATACGCATATTTTCTATCACCATTCACAAACCTTCATTTTTCATTGAGTAATAGTGACACTTAGGAAACCGCTCGTGTTTGAGTTTTCATGGGCCATCGATCAACTTTCGTGACTACGATTGTGGACTACACTGTAGTTGTGCATTCTATACATATAGTTTCTATCACCTTTCGCGAATGTTCATTTTTCATTTAGTTATAGATGCACTAAGGAAAACGCTCGTGTTTGAGTTTTCATTCGCCATTGAACAACTTTGGTGACTACTATTGTGGATTACACTGTCATGCGTTCTATACGCATAGTTTCTATTGCCTTTCACGAACCTTCATTTTTTGTTGAGTTATTGCCGCAATTAGGTAACCACTTGAGTTTGAGTTTTCATGGGCCATCGATCAATTTTGGTGATTACGCTTGTGGATTACACTATAGTTTTGCACTCTATACACGTATTTTCGAACGCCTTTTGTGAACATTGATTTTTTGTTGAGTTATAGCCACATTTCAGAAACCGCTCATGTTTGAGTTTTTGTAGGCCATCAATCAACTTTGGTGACTACAATTACTGATTGTACTATAGTTGTGCATTTTGTATGCATATTTCTAATTGCCTTTCACAAACCTTCATTCTTTGATGACTTATTTTACCTTTAGGAAAATGCTCGTGTTTGAGTTTTCGTGAGCCATCGATTAACTTTGGTGACTGTGATTGTGGATTACACTGTAGTTGTTTATTCTATATGCATATTTTGTATCACCTTTTGCGAACCTTCATTTTTCGTTGAGTTATAACCACACTTCGGAAACCACTTGTCTTTGAGTTTTCATGAGCCATCGATCAATTTTGGTGACTACGATTGTGGATTGCATTGTAGATTTCCATTTTGTACACGTATTTTCTATCGCATTTCTCAAACCCTCATTTTTCATCGACTTATAGTTGTATTTATGAAACCGTTTGTGTTTAAGCTTTCGCGGGCCATCTATCAACTTTGGTGACTGCGATTTTCAATTGCACTATAATTGTGTATTCTGTATGCATATTTTCTTTCGACTTTTTTTCAACCTTAGTTTTTTGGTGAGTTATACCCGCATTTAGGGAATTGCTCGTATTTGAGTTTTCGTGGGCCATCGATCAACTTTGCTGACTACGCTTGTGGATTACAATATAGTTGTGCATTTTATATGCGTATTTTCTATAGACTTTTGTGAACATTCATTTTTTCTTGAGTTATACCAGCGTTTAGGTAATCGCTCATGTTTGTGTTTTTTCTGGTCATTGATCAACTTTGGTGATTGCGATTGTGGATTCTACTATACTTTTGCACTCTGTACACATATTTTTAATCGCATTTCCCGAACCTTCATTTTTTGTTGAGTTATAGCAGCATTTAGGAAAACGCTCTTGTTTAAGTTTTTGTGGGCCATCAATCAACTTTGGTGACTACGATTGTCGTTTGCACAATAGTTGTCCATTTTGTACATGTATTTTCGATCACCTTCATTTTTTGTTTAGTAATAATAGCAGCACTTAGGAAATCGCTCGTGATTGAGTTTTCATGGGCCATCATTCAACTTTTTTGACTAAAATTGTGGATTGCACTATAGTTGTGCATTATGAATGTTAATTTTCTCTCGCCTTTGACGAAACTTCATTTTTTGTTTAGTTATCACTTTATTTAGGAAATCGGTCGTGTTTGAGTTTGTGTGGGCCATCAATGGATCAAATTTGGTGACTACACTTGTGGATTACACTATAGTTGTGCATTCTATACACGTATTTTCTATTTCCTTTTATGAACCTTCAATTTTTGTTGAGTTATAGCCGCATTTAGAAAACCGCTCGTGTTTGAGCTTTCGTGCGGCATCGATTAACTTTGGTGACTACGATTATCGATTGCACTATAGATGTCCAGTCTGTATGCTTATTTTATATCGCCTTTCATGAACCTTGTTTTTTTGTTGAGTTATAGCCGCATTTATGAAACTGCTCATGTTTGAATTTTCGTTGGCCATCAATCAACTTTGGTGACCATGCTTGTGGATTACATTGTAGTTGTGCATTCTATATGTGTGTTTTCTATTACCTTTCTGAAATCTTCATTTTTGTTGAGTTATAGCCGTAATTAGGGTACCACTCATGTTTTAGTTTATGTGGGCCATCGATCAACTTTGGTGACTAAGGTTATGGCTTGTACTGTTACACTATAGTTATGCATTGCGTACGTGTAATTTTTATCGCATTTCATGAACCTTCATTTTTTGTTGAATTATAGCCACATTTACGAAACCACACGTGTTTGATTTTTTGTGTACCATTGATTAACTTTGGTGACTAGGATATTGGATCACCCTATAGTTGTATTCTATATACGTATTTTCTATCACCTTGTGTGAACCTTCATTTTTTTTTCAATTATATCCGCTTTTAGGAAACTACTCAAATTTGAATTTTCATGGGCCATCGATCAATTTTGGTGACTATGCTTGTCAATTACACTGTAGTTCTGCATTCTATATGTGTATTTCTATCGCCTTTCACGAAATTTCATTTTTTGTTGAGTTATAGCCACATTTAGGAAACCACTCATGTTTGAGTTTTTGTGGGCCATCAATCAGCTTTGGTGACTACGATTATGGATTGTACTGTAGTTGTGCATTACGTACGAATATTTTTAATTGCCGTTCACGAACCTTCTATTTTTGTTGAGTTATAGCCACATTTAGGAAAATGATCTTATTTGTGTTTTTATAGGCCATCAATCAAATATGGTGACTATGATTGTGGATTACACTGTAGTTGTGCATTCTATACGTGTATTTTATATCATGTTTTGTGAACCTTCATTTTTCCTTGAGTTATAGCTATACTTAGGAAACCTCTCATATTTGAGTTTTCATGGGCCATCGATCAACTTTCGTGACTATGATTGTGGATTGCATGTAGTTGTCCATTCTATACGTGTATTTTCTATCGCCTTTCAAGAACCTTATTTTTTTGTTGAATTATAGCCATATTTAGGAAACCGCACGAGTTAGAGTTTTTGTGGGCGATCGATCCAACTTTGGTGAGTACACTATAGTTACAAGCGTTTTATACACATGTTTTCTATTGCCTTTTGTGAACCTTCATTTTTTGTTGAGTTATAGCCACATTTAGGAAACCGTTCATGGTTTAGTTGTTGTAGGCCATTGATCAAGTTTGGTGACTATGATTGTGGATTATACTGTAGTTATTCATTGAGTTATAGCCGCATGTAGGAAACCTGTCATGTTTGAGTTTTTGTGGGTCAGCAATCAACTTTGGTGACTACGATTATGGATTGTACTAAAGTCGTGTATTCTCTACGCATATTTTTAATTGCCTTTCACGACAAACCTTCATTTTTGGTTGAGTTATAGCCGCATTTAGGAAAATGCTCGTGTTTGAGTTTTTGTGAGCCATCGATAAACTTTGGTGAATAAAATTGTGGATTGCACTATAGTTTTCAATTCTATAAGTGTATTTTTTATTGCCTTTTGCGAAACTTCATTTTTTGTTAAGTGATAGCCACATTTAGGAAACCCCTCATGTTTTAGTTTTTGTGGGCCATCAATCAACTTTGGTGACTATGATTCTAGATTGCACTGTAGTTGTGTAATCTGCACGTGTATTTCCTATCGCCTTTCGCGAACCTTCATTTTTTGTTGAGTTATAGTCGCATTTTGGAAACCGCTCATGTTTTAATTTTCATGGGCCATCGATTAACTTTGGTGAGTACAATTGTGCATTGCACTGTAGTTTACCATTTTGTATGTGTATTTTATATCGCCTTCCGTAAACCTTCATTTTTTGTTTAGTTATAGCCCTATTTAGCAAACCGCTCAATTTTGAGTTTTCGTGGACCATAGATCAACTTCGTTGACTACACTTGTGGATTACAATATAGTTGTGCATTCTATCGGTGTATTTTCTATTGTCTTTCATGAAGCTTCATTTTTTGTTGAGTTATAGCCGCATTTATGAAACCACTTGTGTTTGAGTTTTTGTGGGCCATATCAAATCTGGTGACTACAATTGTGGATTCTATACACATATTTTCACCAACATGCAAGAAGCCCTCAAAAATGAAATTGACAAAACAATTTTTGCTGGGAAAATTGAGAATATGGGTTTTATAGGTGCTAAAGAGACCCATATCATCCAATTTTTGAAAAACTAAGTTTTTCTTGAAAAAGATAGATTTTTGAAAAGTAGAAGCAGTAGAGGTAATAGAGGCCATTTTTTTGAAAACTTTCTATGAAACATCGGAGAAATGGGTGTTATAGAGAATGTCGTTCTAATTAGACACAAATCATCCTTTTTTCAAAAAACTAATTTTTCGCCAACATTCAAGAACCCCTAAAAAATAGAACCTATGAAACATTTTTTTTGGGAAAATCAATAATATTTTATAGGTGCTCGTGTGTTAAGGAGATTTCGATCGTCCATTTTTTGAAAAAATAATTTGTCCTTGAAAAAGATAGTTTTTGTGAAAAGTAGAAGCAATATAGAGTAACAGAGCCAAATTTTTTGAATCTATTTATGAAAAATCTGAGAAATGGGTTTTGTAGAGAATTTTGTTATGAGTAGACATAGATCATCCTATTTTCAAAAAACTATATTTTTAGAAACATACAAGAATCCCTCAAAAATAGAATCTATGAAACATTTTTTTTTGGGAAATCGAAATATGAATTTTATAGGTGGTTGTGTACTCAAGAGACCCTAATCGTCCATTTTTTGAAAAAAATAGTTGTTCTTGCAAAAGATAGATTTTTTTTTAAAAGTAACTTAGGATAGACTGCACAACTACAGTGTAGTCCATAATCGTAGTCACCAAAGTTGATCGAGCCCACGAAAACTCAAATACGTACGGTTTCCTAAATGCCTCTATAACTCAACAAAAAATAAAGGTTCACAAAAAGGGTTAGAAAATACATATACAGAATGGACAACTACAGTTTAATCCACAATTGTAGTCACCAAAGTTAATCGATGGCTCACAAAAACTCAAACACGAGTGTTTTCCTAAACGCGGCTATTACTCAACAAAATATCAAGGCTCATGAAAGGCTATTATAAATACACCTCCATAATACACAACTACGGTAGAATCCACAATCATAGTCACCGAAGTTGTTTGATTACCCACAAAAACTCAAACATGAGTGGTTTCCTAAATGCGGCTATAACTCAACAAAAAATGAAGGCTCATGAGAGGCGAGAGAAAATACGCATATAGAATGCACAACTATAGTGTAATCCACAACCGTAGTCACCAAAGTTGAGTTATAGCCATCGCTCATTTTTTGTTGAGTTATAGCCACATATAGGAAAGCGCTTGTGTTTGAGTTTTCGTGGACCATAGATACACTTTAGTGACAACAATTGTAGATTACATTGTAGTTGTGCATTCTATATACGTATTTTCTATCGCCATTTATGAACCTTCATTTTTCGTTGAGTTATGACCGCACTTAGGAAACCGCTCGTGTTTGAGTTTTTGGGGACCATCGATCAACTTTGGTGACTACGATTGTGGATTGCACTGTAGTTGTCCATTTTGTTCCCATATTTTATATCGCCTTTTGGAAACCTTCATGTTTTTTCTTGAGTTAAAGCTACACTTAGGAAATCACTCAATTTTGAGTTTGCCTGGGCCATCAATCAACTTTAGTGACAATGATTTTGGATTGTACTGTAGTTTTTTTGCATTCTGTACACATATTTATAATTTCTTTTCACGAACCCTAATTTTTTGTTGAGTTATAGCCGCATTTAGCAGAACGCTCATGCTTGAGTTTTCCTTAGCCATCAATCATCTTTGTTGACTACGATTGTGGATTACACTATAGTTTTCCATTCTATATGCGTATTTTCTATCATATTTTAAAAACCTTCATATTTTTTCAAGGTTCATGAAAGGCAATTATAAATATGTGTACAAAATGCACAACTACAGTACAATCTACAATCATAGTCACCAAAGTTGTTTGATGACGCACAAAAAATTAAACATGAGCAGTTTCCTTAGTGTGGCTATAACTCAACAAAAATGAAGGTTCGTGAAAAGGGATAGAAAATATTTGTATAGAAGGCACACCAACAATGTAATCCACAATCATTGTCACCAAAGTTGATTGATGGCCCACGAAAACTCAAACACGAGTGGTTTTCTAAATGCCTCTATAACTCAACAAATAATTAAGGTTCACGAAAGGCGATAGAAAATACACGTACATAATGGACAACTACAGTGAAATCCACAATCATAGTCACCAAAGTTGATTGATGGTCTAGGAAAACTCAAACGCAAGCAGTTTCCTAAGTGCAACTATAACTCGACAAAAAATCAAGGTTTAAAAAAGGCAATAGAAAATATGTCTATAAAATGTACAACTATAGTGTAATCCAAAATCGTACTCACCAAAGTTGATCGATGGCCCACGAAAACTCAAACACAAGCGGTTTCCTAAGTACAGCTATAACTCAACAAAAAGTGAAGGTTTACAAAATGTGATACAAAATACATGTATAAAATGCACAACTATAGTGTAATCCAAATTCGTAGTCACCAAGATTGATCGATGGCTCAGGAAAACTCAAACATGAGCATTTTCCTAAATTCGGCTATAACTCAACAATAAATCAAGGTTCATCAAAGGTGATTATAAATATTCATGCAGAATGTACAACTACAGTACAATCCACAATCATAGTCACCAAAGTTGTTTGATGTCCTACAAAAACTCAAACATGAGCGTTTTCCTAAATGCCGCTATAACTCAACAAAAAATGAAGGTTCACTAAAAGTAATAGAAAATACGCGTATAGAATGTACAACTACAGCGTAATCCGCAATTGTAGTCACCAAAGTTGATCGATGGTCCATGAAAACTCAAACACGAGCGTTTTCATAAATGCGGCTATAACTCGAAAAGAAATGAAGATTTGTGAAAGGCAGTTAAAAATATGCGTACAAAATATATACAACTATTAGTAAAATTCACTATCATAGTCACCAAAGTTGTTTGATGACCCACAAAAACTCAAACATGAGCAATTACCTAAATGGGTCTATAACTCAACAAAAAATGAAGGTTTGCGAAAGGTGATGGAAAATACGTGTATAGAATGCACAACTATAGTATAATCCACAAGCGATAGTGGATTGTACTGTAGTTGTGCATTTTTCCACGCATATTTTTAATCGCCTTTTACGACCTTCATTTTTTGTTGAGTATTAGCCGCATTTAAGAAAACGCTCGTGTTTGAATTTTCATGGGCCATATATTAACTTTGGTGACTAATATTATGGATTACACTGTAGTTGTCCATTCTGTACATGTATTTTAGATCCCTTTTCATGAACCTTCATTTTTTCTTGATTTCTAGCTGCACTTTGGAAATCGCTCGAGTGTGAGTTTTAGTGGGCCATCGATCAACTTTGGTGACAATGATTGTGGATTGTACTATATTTGTGCATTCTATACGTATCTTATTAATCGCCTTTCACATACCTTCATTTTTTGTTGAGTTATAGCCGTATTTAGGAAAATGCTCTTGTTTGAGTTTTCATCGGCCATCAATCAACTTTGGTGACTACAATTGTGTATTACATAGTTGTTGTACATTCTATATGCATATTTTCTATCTCCTTTTGCGAACGTTCATTTTTTGTTGAGTTATAGCCATATTTGGGAAACTGCTCATGTTTGAGATCTTTTGAGCCATCGATCAAATTTGGTGACTATGATTGTCGATTGTACTATAGTTGTGCATTTTGTACAAGCCTGATTTTTTGTTGAGTTATAGCCACATTTAGGAAAACGCTTGTGTTTCAGTTTTCCTTAGCCATTGATCAACTTTGTTGTCTACAATTTTTTATTACATTGTAGTTGTCCTTCTATACGTGACTATGGTTGTGGATTGTACTCTAGTTGTCTATTTTGTACACGTATTTTCTATCCCCATTCACGAACCTTCATTTTTTGTTCAGTTATAGCCACATTTAGGAAAACCACTCGTGTTTGAGTTTTCGAGGGCCATTGATCAACTTTTGTGACTACGCTTGTGGATTACACTGTAGTCAAGCATTCTATAAGCGTGTTTTCTATCGCTTTTCGTAAACCTTTTTTTTTTGTTGAGTTATAGCTGCATTTAGGAAACCGCTCATGTTTAAGATTTGGTGGACCATTGATCAATTTTGGTGTCTATGATTCTGGATTGCACTGTATTTGTGAATTCTATTAACGTATTTTCTATCCCCTTTCTCAAACCTTCATTTTTCTTTGAGTTATAGCCGTATTTAGGAAACCGCTTATGTATGAGTTTTGGTGGGCCATCAATCAACTTTGGTGACTAGGATTGTGGATGCACTATAGTAGTCCATTCTATACGCATATTTTCTATCGCCTTTCATGAACCTTCATGTTTCATGGAGTTATAGCCGTATTTAGGAAACCACTCGTATTTGAGTTTTCATGGGCCGATCAACTTTGGTGACTATGATTGTCGACGGCATTGTAGTTGTCCATTCTATATATGTTTTTTCTATTGCCTTTCGTGAACTTTCATTTTTTGTTGAGTTATAGCCGCATTTAGGAAACCGCACATGTTTGAGATTTCGTGGTCCATTGATCAACTTTGTTCACTATGATTTTGGATTGCACTGTAGTTGTTCTATTTTGTATGCTACTATAACTCAACAAAAAATGAAGGTTTGTGAAAGGCGATTAAATATGTGTATAGAATGCACAACTACACTACAATCCACAATCGTATTCACCAAAGTTGATCGATGGGCCACAAAAGCACAAACATGAGGAGTTCCTACATGCGGCTATAACTTAACAAAAAATGAAGGTTCACAAAAGGAAAGAAAAAAATAGCGTTCATAATGCACAACTACAGTGTAATCAACAATTGTAGTCACCAAAGTTGATTGATGGCCCATGAAAACTCAAACACGAGCAGTTTCCTAAATGTGGCTATAAACAAAAGAAAAATGAACGTTCATGAAAGGAAATAAAAAACACGCTTAAAGAATGGAGAACTACTATGCAATCCACAATTGTAGTTACCAAAGTTGATGATCGCCCACGAAAACTCAAACACGAGCGGTTTCCTAAATGCGGCTATAATGGACAAAATGGACAAAATGGATAACTACAGTGCAATCCACAATCGTGGTCGCCAAAGTTGATCGATGGCCCACAAAAGCAGAAAATGGGAGGTTTCCTAAATGTGGCTATAACTAATGAAAGATGAAGGTTTGCAAGAGGCGATAAAAATTACGCATAGAAAATGAACAACTACAGTGCACAATCCACAATCGTATTCACCAAAGTTGATTGATGGCCCACGAAAACCCAAACACGAGCATTTTCTTAAGTGCAGCTATAACTCGACAAAAAATGAATGTTCATGAAAGGCGATTAAAAATATGCATACAAAATGCACAACTATGGTGCAGTCAACAATCGTAGCCAACAAAGTTGATCGATGGCCCACAAAACTCAAACACAAGTGGTTTCCTCATTACAAATTGGACAACTACAGTGGAATCCACAATCGTAGTCACCAAAGTTGATTGATGGCGCATTGAAACTCGACCACGAGTGGTTTCCTAAGTACAGCTATAATTCCACAAAAAATGAAGATTTGGAAAAGGCGATAGAAAATATGCATATATAATGCATAACTACAATGTAATCCACAATCGTAGAAACCAAAGTTGATTGATAACCCAAGAAAACACAAACACGAGCGCTTTCCTAAATGCGGCTATAACTCAACAAAAAATAAAGGTTCGTGAAAGGCGATTAAAAATATGCATACATAATGCACAACTACAATACAGTCCACATTCGTAGTCACTGAAGATCATTGATGACCCACAAAATCTCAAACATGAGAGGTTAGCTAAATGCGGCTATAACCCAACAAAAAATGAAGGTTTGTGAAAGGCGATAGAAAATACATTTATAGAATGCACAACTACAATATAATCCATAATCGTAGTGACCAAAGTAGATCGATCCTGCACAAATACTCAAAGAGGATCAATTTCCCAAATGTGCCTACAACTTAACAAAAAATGAAGGTTTGACAAACACAATAGAAAATACATGTACAGAATGAATAACTACAGTGCAACCCACAATCGTAGTTGTCAAAGTTGATCGATGGCCCATGAAAACTCAAACACGAGCATTTTCCTAAGTGTGGCTATAACTCAACAAAAAATAAAGGTTCGTGAAAGGTGATCAAAAATGTGTTCAAAGTACACAACTACAGTACAATCCACAATCGTAGTCACAGTAGTTGATTGATGGGCTAGGAAAACTCAAATACAAGCGGTTTCCTAAAAACTTAATGAAAATTGAAGGTTCGCGAAAGGCGATAGATAATATGCGTATAGAATGGACAACTATAGTTCCATCCACAATCGTAGTCAACAAAGTTTATCGACGGACAACGAAAACTTAAACACGACCAATTTTCTAAACGTGAAAGAAAATATGTGTATACAATGGACAACTATAGTGCAATCCACAATCGTAGTCACAAAATTTGATGGATGGGCCACAAAAAACTGAAACACGAGCGATTTCCTAAATGTGGCTATAACTCAACAAAAAAAGAAGGGTCGTGAAAGGGGATAGAATATACGTGTATAGAGTTCACAACTACAATGGAATCCACAATTGTAGTCACCAAAGTTTATTGATGGCCCACAAAAACTTAAACACGAGCAGTTTCCTAAGTGTAGCCATAAGTCAATGAAAAACTGAAGGTTCAAGAAAGGTGATAGAAAATACCTATATAGAATGCATGACTACAATGTAATCCACAATTGTAGTCACCAAAGCTGATTGATGGCCCACAAAAACTCAATACACATACAAAATGGTTAACTATAGTGCAATCCACAATCATAGAAAATACACGTATAGAATGGATAACTACAGTGCAATCCACAATCATAGTCACCAAAGTTGATCGATGGCCAACGAAATCTCAAACACAAGTAGTTTCCTAAGTACGGCTATAACTCATCAAAAAATGAAGGTTCATGAAAGGCGATAGAAAAGACGCATATAGAATGCACGACTACAGTGTAATCCACAATCATAGTCACCAAAGGTTATCTATGGCCCACAAAAACTCAAACACAAACATTTTCCAAAATGGGGCTATAAATAAACAAAAAATGAAGGTTGGTGAAAGGCGATTAAAAATATGTTTGCAAAATGCACAGCTATTGTACAATCCACAATCATATTCACCAAAGTTGATTGATGACCCACAAAACCTCAAACATGACTGGTTTCCTAAATGCAGCAATAACTCAACAAAAAATGAACATTCATGAAAGGCAATTAAAAATATTAGTACAAAATGCGTATCTATACTACAATCCAGAATCATAGTCACCAAAGTTGATCAATGGCCCAAAAAACTCAAAGATGAGCATTTTCCTAAATACGGCTATAACTGAACAAAAAATTCTGGTACGCAAGAGGCAATATTAAATACGTGTATAGAATGCGCAACTACAATGTAAACCACTAGTGTAATCACCAAAGTTGATAGATGGCCCACGAAAAACTCAAACACAAGTAGTTTCCTAAATGCAGCTTTAATAACTCAAAGAAAATAGAAGGTTCGCGAAAGGTGATAGAAAATAAGCATACAAAATAGAGAACTAGAGTGTAATCCACAATCATAGTTAGCAAAGTTGATTGATGGCCCATGAAAACTCAAACACGAGTAGTTTCCTATGTGTGGCTATAACTCATCGAAAAATGAAGGTTCATGATAGAAGATAGAAAATACGCATATAGAATGCACAACAATAGTACAATCCACAATTGTTGTCACCAATGTTGATTGATGCCCCACAAAAACTCAAACACAAGCAGTTTCCTATGTGCAGCTATAAGTCACTAAAAAATGAAGGTTCGCAAAAGGAAATAGAAAATATACGTGTAAAATGTACAACTACAATGTAATCCACAATTGTAGTCACCAAATTTGATCAATGGCTCACAAGAACTCAAACATGCGCGGTATCCTAAATGTGGCTATAACTTTTGAAAAAAATGAAGGTTCGTGAAAGGGGACTAAAAATATGCATACAAAATCAACAACTACAATACAATCCACAATCATAGTCACCAAAGTTGTTTGATGACCCACAAAAAATAAAACATGAGTGATTTCCTTAAATGCGGCTATAACTCCAAAAAAAATGAAGGTTCATGAAAGGTGATAGAATATACTTGTATAGAATGCACAAATACAGTGTAACCCACAATTGCAGTCACCAAAGGTGTTCAATGGCCCACAAAAACTCAAACAAGAGAGGTTTCCAAAATATTGCTATAATGGAAAAGTACAGTGCAATCCACAATCGTAGTCACCAAAGTTTATCGATGGCCTACAAAAACTCAAACATGAGCGGTTTCCTAAATGCCATAACTCAACAAAAATGAACGTTCATGAAAAGAAATAGAAAATAATCGTACAAAATGGACAACTAAGTGCAATCCACAATTGTAGACGCCAAAGTTGATCGATGGCCCACAAAATTCTCAAACATGAGCAGTTTCCTAAATGCAGCTATAACTCAACGAGAAATGAAGTTTTGCAAAAGGTGATAGAAAATATGCGTATAGAATGTACAACTATAGTGTAATCCACAATCGTAGCCACCAAAGTTGATCGATGGCCCACAAAAACTCAAACATGAGCGCTTTCCTAATACGGCTTATAACTCAAGAAAAAATGAAAGTTTGTGAAAGGCGATTAAAAATATACATAATGCACAACTATAGCACAATCCATAATCGTAGTCACCAAAGTTGTTTGATGACCCACAAAATCTTAAACAGGAGTGGATTCCTAAATGTGGCTATAACTCAACAAAAAATGAGGGTTCGTGAAAGGCGATAGAAAAATGTTTATAGAATGGACAACTACAGTGCAATCCAAAATTCTAGTTAGCAAAGTTGATCGATGGCCCACGAAAACTCAAACTCAAGCGGTTTCCTCAATGTGGCTATTTTCTATTGCCTTTCACAAACCTTCATTTTTTCTTTAGTTACACCAGCATTTCGGAAACTGCTTGACTTTGAGTTTTCTTTAGTTACACCCACATTCATCAAATTTGGTGACTACGCTTGTGGATTACACTTTAGTTATGCATTGTTTAGGCCTATTTTCCAGCGCCTTTCGCAAATCTTCATTTTTTGTTAAATTATAGCTACATTTAGGAAATCGGTTATGGTTGAGTTTTTGCGGGGCATCGATCAACTTTGGTGACTACGATTGTGGATTGTCCTATACTTGTGCATTATATATGTGTATTTTCTATCTTTTTTTAGGAACCATCATTTTTCGATGAGTTATATAGCCACACATAGGAAACTACTCGTGTTAGAGTTTTCGTGGGCCATCAATCAACTTGGGTGACTACAATTGTGGATTGCACTACTAGGCATTATGAAAATTAATTTTCTATCGCCTTTCATGAACCTTCATTTTTTGTTCAGTTACAACCGCATTTAGGAAACTATTCGAGTTTAAGTTTTGTTGAGTCATTGATCAACTTTGGTGACTACGATTGTGCATTACAGTGTAGTTGTGCATTCTATACACGTATTCTCTATCACCTTTCACGAACCTTCATTTTTCATTGAGCTATAGCCACACTAAGGAAAAGGGTCGTGTTTAATTTTTCGTGGGCCATCAATCAACTTTTGTGACTATGATTGTGGATTGTACTGTAGTTGTGCATTATATTCTATTGCCTTTTGCAAACCTTTATGTTTTGTTGAGTTATAGCTGCATTTAGGAAACTATTCATTTTTGAGATTTTGTGGGCCATCAATGAACTTTGGTGACTATGATTGTGGGTTGTACTATATTTGTGCATTTTGTGTGCATATTTTTAGTCGCCTTTCACGAACCTTCAATTTTTGTTGAGTTATAACGACATTTAACAAAATGCTAGTGTTTAAGTTTTCCTGAGCCATCAATCAACTTTGGTGACTACGATTGTGGATTAGATTGTAGTTGTCCATTCTATATGCTTGATTTCTATCACCTTTGAAAAACCTTCATTTTTTGTTGAGTTTTAGCTACACTTAGGAAATGGCTCATGTTTAAGTTTTTGTGGGCCATCGATCAACGTTGGTGACTATGATTTTGGATTACACTGTAGTTGTCCATTCTTTACGCGTATTTTCTATCGCCTTTCGCATACCTTCATTTTTGTTGAGTTATAGCCGCATTTATGAAACAACTCGTGTTTGAATTTTCATGGGCCATCGATCAACTTTGGTGACTACAGTTGTGGATTGCATTATAGTTGTCCATTCTGTATGCATATTTTTTATTTCCTTTCGCGAATATTTGATTTTTGTTGAGTTATAGCCGCATTTAGGAAACCGCTCATGTTTGAGATTTCGTAGGCCATTGATCAACTTTGGTGACTATGATTGTGGATTGCACTATAGTTGTCCATTTTGTATGTGTATTCTCTATCACCTTTCGCATACCTTCATTTTTTGTTGAGTTATAACAGCATTTAGGAAACCTCTCGTGTTTGAGTTTTTTTGGGTCATCAATCAACTTTATACGTGTATTTTCTAGCATCTTCTTTGAACCTTCATTTTTTCTAGAGTTATGCCACATTTAGGAAACCGCTCATGACTGAGTTTTTGTCAGCAATTGATCAATGTTGGTGACTAAAATTTTGGATTGTATTGTAGTTGTGAATTCTGTATGCATATTTTTAATCGCCTTTCACAAACCTTCATTTTTTGATGAGGTATAGACACATGTAGTAAAATGCTCATGTTTCAATTTTCTTGGGCAATAGATCAACTTTCGTGACAATGATTGTTTATTAGACTGTAGTTGTACATTCTATACACGTATTTTCTAACGCCTTTCACAAAAATTCATCTTTCGTACTGTTATACCCGCACTTAAGAAACCGTTCCTATTTTAGTTTTCATGGGCCATTAATCAACTTTGGTGACTACGCTTTTGGATTACACTCATGTTTTATTGACTTATAGGCACATTTAGGAAACCACTCATGTTTGAGTTTTTGTGGGTTATCAAACAACTTTGGTGACTACGATTATGGTTTGTTCTATAGTTGTGCATTCTATACGCATATTTCTAATCACGTTCATGAACTTTCATTTGTTGTTGAGTTATAGCTATATTTAGAACATGCTCGTGTTTGATTTTTTGTGGGACATTGATCAACTTTGGTGACTACAATTGTGGATTACGTTGTAGGTGTGCATTCCATAGGCGTATTTTCTATCGCCTTTTGTTAGCCTTCATTTTTCGTTGAGTTATAGCTGCATTTAGGAAACCGTTCGTGTTTTAGTTTGCATGGGCCATCGGTCAACCTTGGTGTCTACAATTGTGGATTGCACTGTACTTGTGCATTCTATACATGTATTTTCCATTGCTTTTCATGCACCTTGATTTTTCGATGAGTTATAGCCAAATTTAGGAAACTGCTCATGTTTGATATTTCGTGGGCCGCCATCGATCAAATTTGGTGAAAACGATTGTGCATTGCACTCTAGTTGTTTATTCTGTGTGTTTATTTTCTATCGCCTTTCGTGAACCTTAATTTTTTGTTGAGATGTAGCCGTATTTAGAAAACTGCTCAAATTCTAGTTTTTATAGGCCATCAATAAACTTTGGTGACTACAGTTGTGGATTGTAATGTAGTTGTGCATTCTGTATGCATATTTTTAATTGTCTTTCACGAACCTTCATTTTTTGTTGAGTTATAGCCTCATTTAGGAACACGCTCGTCTTTTAGTTTTCCTCAGCTGTCGATCAAATTTTGTCACTACGATTGTGGATTACACTGTAGTTTTGCATTCTCTACACGTATTTTCTATCGCCTTTCGCTAACCTTCAATTTTTGTTGAGTTATAGCTGCATTTAGGAAAACATTCGTGTTTGAGCTTTCATGGGCCATAGATCAATTTTGGTGACTATGATTGTGGATTGCACTGTAGTTGTGCATTATATACGGATATTTTCTATCGCCTTTCGTGAACCTTCATTCTATCTTTAGTTATCGCTGCACTTATGTAACCGCTCGAGTTTGAGTTTTTGTGGCCCATCGATCAACTTTGGTGACAATGATTGTGGATTGCTCTATAGTTGTCCATTCTATATGCGTATTTTTTATCACCTTCTGTGAACCTTTTTGTTTTTCTAGTTATAGCTGCATTTAGGAATCCACTCATGTTTGAGTTTTCATGGGCCATCGATCAACTTTAGTGACTATGATTTTAGATTACACTATAGTTGTGCATTCTATACATGTATTTTTTATCGCCTTTCATCAAGCTTCTTTTTTTGTTGACTTATAGCCGAAATTCAAAATCTGTTTAGTTATGACTTTTTGTGTGTAATCAATCAAATTTGGTGATTATGATTGTGGATTGTACTACAATTGTGCATTTTGTATGCATATTTTTAATCGCCTTTTAGGAACCTTCATTTTTCGTTGAGTTATAGCGACACTTAAAAAACTGTTCATGTTTGAGTTTTCATGGGTTGTCGATCAATTTTGGTGACTACGATTCTGGATTGCATTGTAGTTGTCCATTTTGATGGCGTATTTTCTATCAGTTTTCGTAGACCTTCATTTTTCATTGAGTTATATTTGCATTTAGGAAACCGCTCATGTTTTAGTTTTTGTTGGGCATCGACCAACTTTGGTGACTACAGTTGTGGATTGCACTGCAGTTGTCCATTTTGTACGCATATTTTCTATTGCCTTTCGTGAACATTCATTTTTTATTGACTACGATTGTGGATTACATTGTGGTTGTGCATTCTATACGCGTATTTGCTATTGGACTTCATGAACCTTCATTTTTTGTTTAGTTATAGCTGAATTTAGGAAACCATTCATGTTTGAGTTTTCGTCGGCCATTGATCAACTTTGGTGACTACAATTGTGGATTGTACTATAGTTGTGTATTCTGTATGCATGTTTTTAATCGCCTTTTGCGAACCTTCATTTCGTGGACCATCGATCAAATTTGGTGACTACAATTATGGATTACATTATAGTTGTGATTTCTATATCTGTATTTTCAATTGCGTTTCGCGAATCTTCACTTCGTGGACTATCGATCAAATTTGGTGACTACAATTATGGATTACATTGTGGTTGTGCATTCTCTACACATATTTTCCACCGCATTTTGTGAACCTTCATTTTTTGTTGAGTTGTAGCCGCATTTAGGAAAACGCTCGTGTTTGAGTTTTCGTGGGCCATCGATCAACTTTGGTGACTATGATTGTGGATTACACTGTGGTTGTGCATTCTCTACATGTATTTTGTACCGCATTTATGAAAATACTCGTGTTTGAGTTTTCATGGGCCATCCATGAACTTTGGTGACTATGATTTTGGATTACATTATAGTTGTGCATTCTATATCTGTATTTTCTATTGCATTTCATGAACCTTCATTTCATGGGCCATCGATCAAATTTGGTGACTAGGATTGTGGATTACACTGTGGTTGTGCATTCTCTACACGTATTTTCTACCACATTTTTACGAACCTTCATTTTTTCTTGAGTTATAGCCACATTGAGGAAAATGCACGTGTTCAAGTTTTCATGTGCGATCAATGAACTTTGGTGACCATGATTGTGGATTACATTATAGTTGTGCATTGTATATCTGTATTTTCTATGTCCTTTCGCGAACCTTCATTTCGTGGGCCATCGATCAACTTTAGTGACTATGATTGTGGATTACACTGTAGTTGTGTATTCTATACACCTATTTTCTATCGCCTTTTATGAACCTTCATTTTTTTCTTTGAAATATAGCGGCAGTTAGGAAACTACTCGTGTTTACTTTATTGTGGGCCATCGATCAAGTTTTGGTAACCACAAATGTTGATTACACTATAGCTGTGCATTCTATATGTGTATTTACTATCGCCTTTCACGAAGCTTCATTTTTTGTTGAACTATAGATGCACTTAAGAAACCACTCATATTTTAGTTTTCATGATTATGCTTGTGCATTACACTATAGTTGTGCATTCTATAGGTGTATTTTTAATCGCCTTTCACAAACATTCATTTTTTGTTTAGTTATAGTCATATTTAGGAAACCGCTCATATTTGTGTTTTTGTGGCCCATCAATCAACTTTGTTGACTATGATTGTGGATTGCATGTAGTTTTCGAATTTGTATGTATTTTCTATCACCTTTCACGAATCTTCATTTTTTTATTGAGTTATAGCTACATGTAGGAAACTTTTCGTGTTTGAGTTTTCGTGGGCCATCAATAAACTTTGTTAACTATGATTGTTGATTTCATTGTAGTTGTCCATTTTCTACTTATATTTTATATTGCCTTTCGTGAACCTTCGTTTTTTCTTGAGTTATAGCAGAATTTCTGAAACAGCTCATGTTTGAGTTTTTGTGGGCCATCAATCAACTTTGGTGACTACGCTTGCAGATTATACTATATTTGTTCATTCTATATGCGTACTTTCTATTACCTTTCGCGAACCTTCATTGTTTGTTGAGTTATAGCCTAATTTAGGAAACCGATCGTGTTTGAGTTTTTGTGGGCCATCGATCAACTTTGGTAACTATAATTATGGATTGCACTGTAGTTCTCCATTTTGTACTCGTATTTTCTATTGGCTTTTATCAAACCTTCATTTTTTGTTGAGTTATAGCCGCATTTAGCAAACCGCTCATGTTTGAGTTTTTGTGGGCCATGAATGAACTTTGGTGACTACGATTATGGATTTTAATAGAGTTGTGCGTTGTATACGTGTATTTTCCATCGCCTTTCACAAACCTTCATTTTTTGCTGAGTTATAGCCGCACATAGGAAACCACTTGTGTTTGAGTTTTATTGGGCCATCGATCAACTTTGATGATTACGCTTTTGGATTACACTATAGTTGAGCATTCTATATGCATATTTTTGATTGCCTTTCGTGAACTTTCATTTTTTGTTTTGTTATAGCAGCATTTAGGAAACCGCCCATATTTGAGTTTTCATGGGCCATCGATCAATTTTGGATTGCACTGTAGTTGTCCAATATGTATGCTTATTTTCTATCACCTTTCATGAAACTTCATTTTTCGTTGATTTATAGCCGTATTTAGGAAACTGATCATGTTTCAATTTTCATGGGCCATCGATCAACATTGTTGACTATGATTGTGGAATACATTGTAGTTGTGCATTCTATACATGTATTTTCTAAGACCTTTCGCCAACATTCATTTTTCATTGAGTAATAGCCACATTTACGAAAACATTCGTGTTTGAGTTTTCGTGGGCCATAGATCAACTTTGGTGACTACGATTGTGGAGTACACTGTAGTTTTGCATTCTATATGCATATTTTCCATCACATTTTGCGAACGTTCAACTTTGGACACTACGATTGTGAATTACACTACACATTTTGTACGCGTATTTTCTATTACCTTTCCTAGACCTTCTTTTTTGTTGAGTTATAGCCGCATTTAGGAAACCACTCGTGTTTGAGTCTTTGTGGGCCATCGATCAACTTTGGTGACTACGATTGTGGATTGCGCTATAGTTGTCCAATATGTATGCTTATTTTCTATCGCCTTTCGCGATCCTTTAATTTTTTTTGAGTTATAGCCACATTTAGGAAACCGCTCATGTTTGTGTTTTATTGGGCCATCGTACAATGTTTGTGAGTACGCTTGTGGATTGCACTATAGTTGTGCATTATTTATATGTATTTTCTATTGCCTTTCACGAAACTTTATTTTTTGTTGAGTTATAGCTGCATGTAGGAAATCACTCATGTTTGAGTTTTTTTGGGCCATCGATCAAGTTTGGTGACTACGATTATGGATTCTATTGTATTTGTGCATTTTGTATGCATATTTTTAATCGCCTTTCACGAACCTTCATTTTTTGTTGAGTTTAGCCACTTTTAGTAAAACGCTCGTGGTTTAGTTTCAATGGGCCATCGATCAACTTTGGTGACTACGTTGTGGATTGCACTATAGTTGTCAATTTTGTATGTATATTTTCTTTCGGCTTTTGTTAGCTTTTATTTTTTTGTTGAGTTATAGCCGCATTTAGGAAATCGCTTGTTTTTGAGTTTCTGTGGGCCATCGATCAACTTTGGTGACTATGATTGTTGATTGCAATGTAGTTATGCATTATGTATGCTAATTTTCTATCTCTTTTCGCGAACATTTTTTTGTGAGTTATAACCGCATTTAGAAAACTGTTCATGTTTGAGTTTTCTTGGGCCATCAATAAACTTTGGTGACTATGATTGTGGATTGCATTGTAGTTATGCATTTTGTACGCATATTTTTAATCGCCTTTCACAAACATTTATGTTTTTTTGAGTTTTACCGTCTTTAGTAAACCGCTTGTATTTAAGCTGTCGTTGAGATATAGACGCATTTAGGAAACCACTTGTATTTGAGTTGTGCATTCTATACACATATTTTTTATTAGCTTTCATGAACCTTCATTTTTTGATGAGTTATTGCCGCATTAAGGAAAATGCTTGTGTTTGAGTTTTCGTGGGCCATCGGTAAACTTTGCTGACTACGATTGTGGATTACACTATAGTTGTGCATTCTATACACATATTTTCTATCGCCTTTGATGAATCTTCATTTTTAGCTGAGTTATAGCCGCATTTAGGAAAATGCTTGTGTTTGAGTTTTCATGGGCCATTGATCAAATTTGGTGACTACGATTGTGGATTACACTGTAGTTGTGCATTCTATAAGTGTATTTTCTATCTCCTTTTGTGACCTTCATTTTTTGTTGAGTTATATACGCAAGTAGGAAACCATTCATGTTGGAGTTTTCTTGGGCTATCGATCAACTTTGGTGACTATGCTTGTGGATTACACTATAGTTGTGCATTTTATACACGTATTTTCTATCGCATTTCGTAAACCTTTATTTTTTGTTGAGTTACAGCCGCACTTAGGAAAATGCTCATATTTGAGTTTTCCTAACCGATCGTTTGACTTTTGTGACTACAATTTTGGATTACATTGTAGTTGTGCATTTTGTACGTCTATTTTCTATAATCTTTGCGAACCTTCATATTTTGTTGAGTTATATTTGCACTTAGGAAACCGATCGTGTTTGCGTTTTTGTGGGCCATCGATCAAATTTGGTGACTACGATTATGGATTGCACTATAGTTGTCAATTTTCTACGTGTATTTTCTATCGCCTTTTGCGAACCTTGATTGTTTTATTGGGTTATAGGAACATTTATGAAACCTCTTGTGTTTGAGTTTTTGTGGGCCATTCACGAATTTTAATGACTGCGACTATCCATTACACTATAGTTGTCCATTCTATACACATATTTTCTATCGCCTTTCATGAACCTTTATTTATTTTTTTAGTTATACCCGCATTTAGGAAACTGCTCATGTTTGAGTTTTTCTGGGTCATCAATCAACTTCGGTGACTATGATTGCAAAATGTATTGTAGTTGTGCATTTTGTACACATATTTTTAATTGCCTTTCAGGAAAGTTAATTTTTTGTTGAGTTATAGCTGCATTTAGGAAAATGCTCTTGTTTGAGATTTCCTGTCCCATCGTTCAAGTTTGGTGACTATGATTGTGGATTACACTATAGTTGTGCACTCTATATGTGTATTTTCTATTGCCTTTCGCGAACCTTCATTTTTTGATTAGTTATAGCCACTTAGGAAACTGCTCGTGTTTGATTTTTCCTCGGCCATCGGTCAACTTTGGTTACTACGATTGAGGATTACACTCTAGTTTCCTATTCTATACTCGTTTTCATTTTCATGGGCCATCGATGCTTTGGTGACTACACTTGTGGATTACACTATAGTTGTGCATTCTATACGGGTATTGGACTATAACTCTACATTGTATTAGTGTATTTTCTATCATTTTTTGTGAACCTTCATTTTTCATTGATTTATAGCCGCATTTGGGAAACCGCTCGTATTTGAGTTTTCGTGTGCCATCGATCGACTTTGGTGACTATGCTTGTGGATTACACTGTAGTTCTGTATTCAATACCCGTATTTTCTATCATCTTTTGTGAACCTTCATTTTTCGCTGAGCTACAGCCGCATTTAGGAAGTCATTCATGTTTGAGTTTTTGTGGACCATTGATAAAATTTGGTCACTATGATTGTCGATTGTATTGTAGTTGTGCATTTTGTAAGCATATTTTTAATCGTCTTTCACCAACCTTCATTTTTTTTTAAGTTATAGCAGCATTTAGGAAACCACTCATGCTTTACTTTCTACAGGACATCAAACAACTTTGGTGAGTATGATTGTGGATTGTACTATAGCTGACCATTTTGTACACATTATTTAATTACCTTTCACGAACTTTAATTTTTGGTTAAGTTATAACCGCATTTAGGAAAATGCTCATGTTTGAGTTTTCGTGGACCATCGATTGAATTTGGTGCACAATTGTGGATTACACTATAGTTGTGCATTCTATAGGCATATTTTCTATCGCCTTTTGCGAACCTTCATTTTTCTTTGAGTTACAGCCGCATTTTGGAAACTGCTCATGTTTGAGAGCTCATAGGCCATCGATCAACCTTGGTGACTACGATTGTGGTTTGCACTGCAGTTGTGCATTCTATACATGTATTTTCTATCATTTTCCACGAACCTTAAATTTTTTTTCAGTTATAGCCGCATTTAGGAAACCACTCACGTTTGAGTTTTCATGAGCCATCAATCAACTTTGGTGACTATGATTGTGGATTACACCGTAGTTGTGCATTCTATACACGTATTTTTAATCACCATTCACGAACCTTAATTTTTTATTCAATTATAGCGGCATTTAGGAAAACGCTCGTGTTTGAGTATTTGTGGGCTATCGATCAACTTTCATGACTATGTTTCTTTGTTGTATTGTAGTTTTCCATTTTGTATGTGTATTTTCTATCTCCTTTCACGAAGCTTCATTTTTTGTTGTGTTATAGCCGCACTTAGGAAACCAGTCAAGTATAAGTTTTCTTGGGCCATTAATTAACTTTGCTAACTATACTTGTGGATTACACTATAGTTGTGCATTCTATACATGTATTTTTTATTGCTTTTTGCGAACCTTCATTTTTCATTGGGTTATAGCCGCATTTATGATACCACTCATGTCTAAGTTTTTGTGTGCCATCAATCAACTTATGTGACTACGATAGTGGATTTTACTGTAGTTGCACATTCTATACACATATTTTCTATTGCCTTTCACGAACATTCATTTTTTGTTGAGTTATAGCCACACTTACAAAACTGCTCGTGTTTAAATTTTTGTGGGTCATTGATCAAATTTCGTGACTACGATTTTTAATATCACAACTACATTGTAATCTACAATTGTAGTCACCTAATGTGATTGATGGCAAATCAAAACACAAACTCGAGCAGGTTGCTAAATGCGGCTATAACTCAGTAAAAAAGGAAGGTTCACGAAAGTTGATAGAAAATACGTGTAGAAAATGGACAACTATAGTGCAATCTAGAATCATAGTCACCAAAGCTTATTGATGGCCCACGAAAAACTCAAATACACTTAGTTTTGTAAATACAGCTATACCTTAACAAAAAATGAAGGTTCATGAAAGGCGATAGAAACTACATGTATAGAATGTGCAAGTACAGAGTAATCCACAATCGTAGTCAACAAAGTTGATCGATGGCTAAAAAAAACTCAAACATGGGCGGTTTCCTAAATGGCGCTATAACTCAACAAAAATTGAACGTTCGTGAAAGGTGATAGAAAATACACGTATAGAATGCACAACTACATTGTAATCCACAAGTGTAGTCAGCAAAGTTGGTCGATGGCCCATGAAAACCCAAACACAAGCGGTTCCCTAAATGTGGCTATAAGTCAACAAAAAATGAAGGTTCATGAAAGGTGATAGAAAATATATGTATGGAAGGTACAACTAGAGTGCAAGCCACAATTGTAGTACCCAAAGTTGATCAATGGCTTAGGAAAACTCAAACGTAAGTGGTTTCCTAAATGCGGCTATAACTCAACAGAAATTGAAAGTTCAGAAAAGGCGATAGAAAATTAGCATTCATAATGCACAACTATAGGGTGCAATCCACATTCATAGTCACCAAAGTTGATCGATGTCCCACGAAAACTTAAACATGAGCGGTTTCCTAAACGCAGGTAAAACTCAACAAAAAATGAACATTCACGAAAGGCTATAGAAAATACATGTACAGAATAAACAACTACAATGCAATCCACAATCGTAGTCACCAAAGTTGATTGATGGCCCAGAAAAGCTCAAACATGAGTGGTTTCCTAGGTACATCTATAACTCAAAGAAAAATGAAGGTTTGTGAAATGCGATAGAAAATACGTGTATAAAATGCACAACTATATTGTAATAAAAATCGTAGTCACCAAAGTTGATCGATGGCCCACGGAAACTCAAACATGAGCATGTTCCTAAATGCGGCTATAATGCAAGAAAAAGTGAAAGTTCGTGAAAGGCGATAAAAAATCCGCATATGGAATGCACAACTACAGTGTAATCCAGGAGCGTAGTCACCGAAGTTGATCAATGGCCGAGAAAAACTCAAATATGAGTGGTTTCCAAAATACGTCTATAACTCAACAAAAACTGAATTTTATTGAAAGGCGATTAAAAATATTTGTACATAATGCACAACTACATTACAAGCCACAATCGTAGTGACCAAAGTTGATCGATGGCCCATAAAAACTGAAACATGAGCGGTTTCCTAGGTGCAACTATAAATCAACAAAAAATGAAGGTTCACGAAATGCGATTGAAAATACGTGTATAAAATGCACAACTATATTGTAATACACAATAGTTGTCACCAAAGTTGATCAATGGCCCACGAAAACTCAAATACGATCGTGTTCCTAAATGTGGCTATAATGCAACAAAAAATGAAGCTTCGTGAAAGGCGATAAAAAATACGCAAATAAAATGCACCACTATAGTGTAATCTAGGAGCATAGTCACGAAAGTTGATCGATGGCCGAAAAAAACTCAAATATGAGCGATTTAAAAAATGCGGCTATAACTCAACAAAAAATGAATTTTCTTGAAAGGTGATTAAAAATATGCGTACAAAATGCACAACTACAGTACAATTCACAATCGTAGTCACCAAAGTTGATCAATGGTCCACAAAAACTCAAACATGAACAACTTCCTAAATGCGGCTATAGCTCAATGAAAAATGAAGGTTCGCGAAAGATGATAGAAAATACATGGATAGAATGCAGAACTACAATGTAATCCACAAATGTAGTCACCAAAGTTGATCGATGGCGCACGAAAATTGAAAGACGAGTGGTTTCCTAAATGCGGCTATAACTCAACGAAAAATGAAGTTTTGGGAAAGACAATAGAAAATATGCATATAGAATATAGAACTACAGTGTATTACACGAGCTTTTTCCTAAATGCAACTATAACTTACCAAAAAATGAAGGTTCGTGAATGCAAATTAAAAATATGCGTACTAAATGCACATCTAGATGGCCCACAATAACTCAAACATGAGTGGTTTCCTAAATGCTTCTATAACTCAAGAAAAAATAAAGGTTCACGAAACACGATAGAAAATACACATAGAGAATGGACAACTATAGTGTAATCCACAATCATAGTCACCAAAGTTGATTGATGGCCCACGAAAACTCAAACACAAGTGGTTTCATAAATGTGGCTATAACTCAACAAAAAATGAAGGTTTTTGAAAGGCAATTAAAAATAAGTGTACAAAATGCACAACTATAGTAAAATCCAAAATCGTAGTCACCAAAGTTTATCGATGGCCCACGAAAACTCAATCATAAGTTGTTTCCTAAATACACCTATAACTCAAAAAAAAAAAAGGTTCATGAAAGGCAATAGGAAATACGCTTACAAAATGGACAACTACAATGCAATACACAATATGATTGTGGATTATTCTGTAGTTGTGCATTATGTACACATATTTATAATCGCCTTTCACGAACCTTGATTTTTTCTTGACTTATAGCCGCATTTAGGAAAATGCTCCTGTTGGAGTTTCCCTAACCATCTATCAACTTTAGTGACTAAGATTGTGGATTACACTATAGTTGTGCATTCTATACGTGTTTTTTCTAGCGCCTTTCACGAATCTTCATTTTTTGTTGAGTTATAGCCGCATTTAGGAAATTGCTCATATTTGAGTTTTTGTGGGCCATCAATAAATTTTGCTGACTACGATTTTGGATTGTATTCTACTTGTGCATTTTGTAGGCATATTTTTAATTTCCTTTCACAAACATTCATTTTTTGTTGAGTTATAGCCACATTTAGGAAAACACTCGTGTTTGAGTTTTCATAGGCCACCAATTAACTTTGGTGACTACGATTTTGGATTACACTGTAGTGATGCATTCTATACGTGTATTTCCTATTGTCTTTCGTAAACCTTCATTTTTTATTGGGTTACAACCGCATTTAGGAAACTGCTCATGTTTGAGTTTTTTTGGGCCATCTATCAACTTTGGTGACTAGGAGTGTGGATTGTATTCTAGTTGTGCATTCTATAGGCATATTTTTAATCGCCTTTCAAAAAACTACATTTTTTGTTGAGTTATAGCCACTCTTAGGAAACCACTTGAGTTTGAGTTTTCGTGGGCCATCAATCAACTTTGGTGACTAAGCTTGTGGATTACATTGGAGTTGTTCATTTTATATGCATATTTTCAATCACATTTCATGAACCTTAATTTTTTTTGAGTTATAGCTGCATTGAGGAAACGGCTTATGTTTGAGTTTTTGTGGGCCATCGATCAACATTGGTGACTATGATTGGGGATTATACTATAGTTGTGCATTCTATACACATATTTTTAATTTCCTTTCACGAACCTCCATTTTTCGTTGAGTGACAGCCGCACTTAGGAAGCTGCTCGTGTTTGAGTTTTCATGGTCCATCTATCAACTTTCGTGACTATGTTTCTGGATTGCACCATAGTTCTCCATTTTCTACAAGTATTTTCTATCGCCTTTCGAGAACCTTCATTTTTTGTTGAGTTATAGCAGCATTTAGGAAATTGCTTGACTTTCAGTTTTTCATAGGCCATCGATAAACTTTGGTGACTACGCTTGTGGATTACACTATAGTTTTGCATTCAATATATTTATTTTCTAGCGCCTTTTACAAACCTTCATTTTTTGTTGAGTTCTACCCACATTTAGGAAATTGCTCATGATTGAGTTTTTGTGGGTGAACGATAACCTTTGGTGACCACGATTATGGATTATACTGCAATTGTGCATTCTGTATGCATATTTATAATCGCCTTTCATGAACCTTCATTTTTTTTCCGTTATAGACGTATTTAGGAAAATGCTCTTGTTTGAGTTTTTGTCGGTCATTGATCAAGTTTGTTGACTACGATTGTGGATTACACTATAGTTATGCGTTCTATACATATATTTTCTATTTCCTTTCGCGAACCTTCATTTTTTGTTGAGTTATAGGCACATTTAGGAAATTGTTCTTGTTTGAGGTTTCGTGAGCCATAGATCAACTTTGGTGACTATGATTGTGGATTACACTGTAGTTGTGCACTCTATACGCGTATTTTCTATCTTTGTTTGCGAATCTTCATTTTTCATTGAGTTATAGTTGCATTTAATAAACCGTTCGCATGTGAGTTTTCATGGGCCATCAGTTAACTGTGGTGACTACGATTGTGGATTGCACTATAGTAGTGCATTCTATACATGAATTTTTTGTCGCCTTTTGCAAACCTTATATTTTTGTATAGTTATAGCCGCATTTAGGAAACCGCTCATGTTTGAGTATTTGTTAGGCCATCAATAAAATTTGGTGACTATGATTGTGGATTGCATAGTAGCTGTCCATTCTGTACATATATTTTCTATCGCCTTTCAAAAACCTTCATTTTTTGTTGAGTTATAGCAGCGTTTAGGAAACTGCTCGTATTTCAGTTTTCGTGGTCCATGTATCAACTTTGGTGACTACGATTGTGAATTACACTATAGTTGTGCATTTTATATGCGTATTTTTAATTGCCTTTTGTGAACCTTCATTTATTATTGAGTTATAGCCACAATTAGGAAATCGCTCCTGTTTGAATTTTCATGGGCCATCGATCAAGTTTGGTTAATACAATTGTGAATTGCATTGTAGTTGTCCATTATGTACGTGTATTTTCTATCGCTTTTCGCAAACCTTTTGTCTTTTTTGAGTTATAGCTGCACTTAAGAAACCGCTCGTGTTTGAGTTTTCATGGGTCATTGATCAACTTTAGTGACTATGATTGTGGATTACACTGTAGTTGTGCAATCTATACAGGTATGTTCTATCAGCTTTCGCTAACCTTCCTTTTCTATTGAGTCATAGCCTCATCTAGGAAAACAATCATGGGACATCGTTCAACTTTATTGACTACGATTGTGGATTGTACTATAGTTGCACATTCTGCACGCATACTTTTAATCGCCTTTCGCGAATCCTTTTTTGGGCCATTGATCAACTTTTTTAACTACGATTGTGGATTGTAGTGTAGATATGCATTTTGTACTAATATTTTTAATCACCTTTCACGAACCTTCATTTTTTCTTGAGTTATAGCCACATTTAGGAAACCTCTCATGTTTGAGTTTTTATGGGTCATCAATCAACTTTAGTGACTATGATTGTGGATTATACAATAGTTGTGCACTCTGTACGCATATTTTTAATCGCCTTTCATGAACCTTCATTTTTTGTTTAGTTATAGCCGCATTTAGGAAAATGTTTGTGTTTAAGTTTTCGTGGGCCATAGATTAACTTTATTGACTACGATTGTGGATTACACTGTAGTTGTGCATTGTATACACGTATTTTCTATCGTGTTTGGTGAACCTTCATTCTTCGATGAGTTATAGCTGCACTTAGATACCTTCTCGTGTTTGAATTTTCGTGGGCCATCGATCAAATTTGGTGACTATGCTTGTGGATGACACTATAGTTATGCATTCTATACACATTTTCTAGCGGCTTCCACGAATCTTCATTTTTTGTTGAATTATAGCCGCATTTACGAAACCGCTCATGTTTGATTTTTTGTGGGCCATCGATTAACTTTGGTAATGATGATTGTGGATTGTACTGTACTTGTGCATTTTTTACGCATATTTTTAATCGCCTTTCACGAACCTTGATTTTTCGTACAGTTATAGCTTTATTTAGGAAACTGTTTCTTGTTTCAGTTTTCATGGGCCATTGATCAAATTTGGTGACTATGATTTTGGATTGCACTGTAGTTGTCCATTATGTATGAGTATTTTCTATTGCTTTTCGCGAACATTCATATTTTGTAGAGTTATTGCCCCATTTAGAAAACCGCACGAGTTTGCAGTTTTGTGGCCCATTGATCAACTTTGGCGACTACGATTGTGGATTGCACTCTAGTTTTGTATTTTGTACACATTTTTAATCACCTTTCACGAACCTTCATTTTTTTGTTGAGTTATAGCTGCACTTAGGAAACCACTCGAGTATGAGTTTTCATCCGCAATCGATCAAGTTTGGTGACAATGCCTATGGATTACATTCTAGTTGGGTATTCTGTATGCATATTTTTAATCACCTTTCATGAACTTTCATTATTTTTTTAGTTATAGCCGCATTTAGGAAAACGCGTGTTTGATTTTTCATGGGCCATTGATCAACTTTGGTAACTACGATTGTGGATTACACTATAGTTGTACATTCTATATGCGTATTTTCTATCGACTTTTGGAACCTTCATTTTCATTGAGTTATAGCCACATTTAGGAAACTGCTCGTGATTGAGTTTTCATGGGCCATTGATCCACTTTGGTGATTATGTACGCATATTTTTAGTCGCCTTTCACGAACCTTCATTTTTTGTTGACTTATAGCCGCATTTAGGAAAACCCTCGTGTTTGAGTTTTTCATTGGCCATCGATCAACCTTGGTGACTACGATTGTGGATTGCACTATATTTGCCCACTCTGTACATGTATTTTCTATTGCCTTTTGTGAACCTTCATTTTTTCGTTGAGTTATAGAAGCATTACGAAATCGCTCGTGTTTGAGTTTTCTGGGCCATCAATCAACATTGGTGACTACAACTGTGGATTACATTATAGATGTGCATTCTATACTCGTATTTTCTATCACCATACGCGAATCTTCATTTTTCATTGAGTTATAGCCGTACTTAGGAAAATGCTCGTGTTTGAGTTTTTGTGGGCATCGATCAACTTTGGTGACTATGATTGTGGATTTAACTATAGTTGTGCATTGTATATTTGTATTTTCTACTGCCTTTCATGAACCTTTATTTTTTTTTGAGTTATAGTCGTGCTTTGGAAACCACTCGTGTTTGAGTTTTTGTGGGCCATCAATCAACTTTGGTGACTACAATTGCGGATTGCATAGTAGTTGTGCATTCGCGTATTTTCTATTGCTTTTCATGAACCTTAATTTTTTGTTGAGTTATAGCCTTACTTAGGAAACAACTTGTATTTGATTTTTTGTGGGCCATCAATCAAGTTTGTCGACTACGGTTGTGGATTGCACTGTATTAGTCCAATTTGTACGCGTATTTTCTATCCCCTTTCGCGAACCTTTATTTTTCGTTGAGTTATAGATGCATTTAGGAAATCCCTCATGTTTGAGTTTTCATTGGCCATCAATCAACTTTGGATGACTACACTTGTTGATTACACTGTAGTTGTGTATTTTATATGAATATTTTCTATCGCCTTTCGCGCACGTCCTTTCTTTGTTGACTTATAGCCGCTTTTAGAAAACCGTTCATGTTTTTGTTTTTTTCTGTCAATGATCAACTTTGGTGACTACGATTGTGGATAATATTGTATTTGTGCATTATATATGCATATTTTTAATTTCCTTTCACAAAGCTTCATTTTTTTTGAGTTACAGCCGCATTAACGAAACCGCTTGTGTTTGAGTTTTCCTGGGCCATCGATAAACTTTGGTGAATACGATTATGGATTACACTGTAGTTGTGCATTCTATACGCGTATTTTTAATCGCTTTTCATGAACCTTCATTTTTTGTTGAATTATAGCCACATTTAGGAAACCGCTCATGTTTAAGTTTTTGTGGGCCATCAATGAACATTGGTTACTATGATTGTGGATTACACTATAGTTGTGCATGCTATACGCGTATTTTAAATCACATTTCCTAAACCTTCATTTTTCTTTGAGTTATAGTCGAACTTAGGAAAACGCTCGTGTTTTAGTTTTTTTGGGCCATCGATCGACTTTGGTGACTACGATTGTGGATTACAGTATAGTTGTGCATTGTATATGGATATTTTCTATCAACTTTTGTGAACGTTGATTTTTTGCTGAGTTATAGCCGCATTTAGGAAACTAGTAGTGTTTGAGTTTTCATGGGTCATTGATCATCTTTGGTGACTACAATTTTGGATTACACTATAGTTGCTCATTTTGTACGCGTATTTACTATCGCCTTTCGTGAACCTTCATTTTTTTTTAGTTATAGCCACATTTAGGAAAGCACTCGAGTTTGAGTTTTCGTGGGCCATCAATCAACTTTGGTGAATACAATTGTGGATTGCACTGTAGTTGCGCATTTTGTATGCATATTTTAAATCGCATTTGAAGAAAACCTTCATTTTTTGTTTAGTTATAGAAGCATTTAGGAAAACGCTTATGTTCAAGTTTTCATGGGCCATTGTTCAACTTTGGTGACTACAATTGTGGATTGCACTATAGTTGTGCATTGTTTATGCGTATTTTCTATTGCCTTTCATGAACCTTCATTTTTTTTTGAGTTATAGTCGCATTTAGGAAACCGTTCGTGTTTAAGTTTTTGTGGGCCATCGACTGAATTTGGTGACTACGATTGTGGATTGCACTGTATTTGTGCATTATGAATGCTAATTTTCTATTGCCTTTCAAAAATCTTCACTTTTTGTTGAGTTATAGCTACGTTTAGGAAATTGATCGTGTTTGAGTTTTTGTGGGTCATCGATCAACTTTTGTGACTATGCCTGTGGATTACATTGTAGCCGCATTTAGGAAACTGCTCATGTTTAGGTTTTCGTGGGCCATTGATCAAATTTTGTGACTACGATTGTGGAACACACTATAGTTATGCATTGTATACACGTATTTTCTATAACCTTTGGCAAAACTTAATTTTTCATTGAGTTATATCTGCACTTAGGAAACTGCTCTTGTTTGAGTTTATGTGGGCCATCGATTAACTTTGGTGACTATGATTGTGGATTTAACTGTAGTTGTATATTTTGTACGTCTATTTTCTGTCGCCCTTCACGAACCTTCATTTTTTGTTGAGTTATAGCTGCATTGAGGAAACTGCTCGGCTTTAAGTTTTTGTGGGCCATCGATCAACTTTGGTGACTACACTTGTTGATTATAGGATAGTTTTGGATTTTATATGCGTATTTTCTATCGCCTTTCATGATCCTTCATTTTTTTTGAGTTATATCCGCATTCACGAAACCGCTCGTGTTTGAGTTTTTGTGGGCCATCAATCAACTTTAGTGACTACGATTATGGATTACAAAAACACAAAGTCGACCGGTTTCCTAAGTGTTGCTATAACTCACAAAAAAATGAAGGTTTGCAAAAGGTGATACAAAATACATGTAAAGAATGCACTACAATGTAATCCACAATCGTACTCACCAAAGTTAATCGTTGGCCCACAAAAAACACAAATAGGAGCGTTTTCCTAAATCCAGCTATAACTCAACAAAAAAGAAGGCTCATGTAAGGCGATTGAAAATATGCATGCAAAATGCACAATTAAATGAAGGTTCATGAAAGTTGATAGAAAATATGCATGTAGAATGCTCAACTACGGTGTAATCCACAAGTGTACTCACCAAGGTTGATCAATGGCCCATGAAAACCCCAACTTGAGCGGTTTCTTAAATCGGCTATAACTTAACAAAAAATGAAGGTTTTCAAAAGTGATAGATAATACATGTACAAAATGGACAACTATAGTGCTGCAGTCCACAATCGTAGTCACCAAAGTTGATCAATGGCCTAGGAAAACTCAAACACAAGCAGTTTCGTAAGTACGGCTATAACTCTATGAAAATTGAAGGTTCGTGAAAGGTGACAGAAAATACATGTATAGAATGCAAAACTATATAGTGTAATCCACAATCCTAGTCAGCAAAGTTGATCGATTCCCCATGAAAACTCAAACACGAGCGTTTTCTCCTAAATGCGGCTATAACTCAACAAAAAATGAAGGTTCATAAAAGACAATTAAAAATATGCATTTAGATTGCACAACTACTGTACAATCTATACTTGTAGTAAAAAAAGTTGATAGATGGCCCATAAAAACTCAAACATGAGCAGTTTCATAAATGCAGCTATAACTCAACAAAATGAAGGTTCGTGAAAGCCGATAGAAAATACGTGTAGAGATTTCACAACTATAGTCTCCACAAGCACAGTCACCAAAGTTGATTGATGGCCCACGAAAACTCAAACTCGAGCAATTTCCTAAATGCTGCTATAACAAAAAAAATGAAGGCTCACAAAAGGCAATAGAAAATACGTGTACATAATGGACAATTATAGTGCAATCCACAATCGTAGTCACCAAAGTTGATCGATGGTGCATGAAAAACTCAAACATGATCGGTTTCATAAGTTTGGCAATAACTCAACAACAAATGAAGGTTCACGACAGGCAATAGAAAATACGTGTATAGAATGCACAACTACAGTGTAATTCTTAATCGTAGTAACAAAAGTTGATCTATGGCCCACGAAAAAACTCAAACGTGAATGTTTTACTAAACGGGGCTCATTTTTGTGAAATCCGATTAAAAATATGCATATAAATTGCACAACTTTAGTACAATCCACAATCGTAGTAACGAAAGTTGATCGATGGCCCACAAAAACTAAAACATGAGTAGTTTCCTAAATGCGGCTATAACTCAACAAAAAAAAAGGTTCACGAACAGCGATAAAAAATACGTGTATAGAATGCACAACTACAGTTTAATCCAAAAGCGTAGTAAGAAAAGTTGATCGATGGCCCGCATAAACTCAAACTCGAGCTTTCCTAAGTGAGGCTATAAGTTAACAGAAAATGAAGCTTGACGAAAGAAATAAAATACGCGTGCAAAATGGACAACTATAGTGTAATCCACAATCGTTTTCACCAAATTTGATCGATGGCCCACAAAATCCCGAACACGAGCGGTTACCTAAGCAGGGCTACAACTCAAAAAAAAATAAAGGTTCATGAAATTTATTAGAAAATACATGTATAGAATGCAGAACTACAATGTTATCCACAACCGTAGTTACCAAAGTTGATCGATGGCCAATGAAAACTCAAACACAGTGTAATCCTCAATGCGGCTATAACTCAACAAAATATGAAGGTTCGTGAAAGGCAATAGAAAATACCTGTATAGAATGTACAACTATAGTGTAATCTACAATCATAGTCACTAAAGTTGGTCGATGGCATACAAAAACTCAAACACAAGTGGTTTCCTAAATGCGGCTATAACTCAATAAAAAAAAAGGTTTGTGAAAGGTGATAGAAAATATGCTTACAAAATGGAAAACTATAGTGCAGTCCACAATTGTAGTCACAAAATCTGATCGTAGGCGCACAAAAACTCAATCACGAGCAGTTTCCTAAATGCGGCTATAACTCAACAAAAAATAAAGGTTCACAAAAGGTGCTAGAAAATATGTGTACAAAATGAACAACTAGAGTGCAATGCACAATTGTAGTCACCAAAGTTGATCGATAGCCCATGGAAACTCAAACACGAGCAGTTTCCTAAATGCGGCTATAACTCATCAAAAAATGAAGGTTCGGGAAAGGCGATTGAAAATACGCTTATAGAATTCACAACTAATGAGTAATCCACAATCGTAGTCACCAAAGTTGATCGATGGCCCATGAAAACTCAAACACAATTGTTTTCCTAAATGCGGGTATAACTCAACAAAAAATGAAGGTTCGTGAAAGGCGTTTAAAAATATGTGTACAGAATGCACAACTACAGTACAATCCACAATCGTACTCACCAAAGTTTATCAATGGCCCACGAAAAACTCAAACATGAGTGGTTTCCTAAGTGTGGCTATAATAAATCAGCAAATAATGAAGGTTTACGAAAGGCGATAGAAAATATGCATAAAGAATACAACTACAGTGTAATCCACAATCGTAGTTACCAAAGTTGATCGATGGCCCACAAAAACTCAAACACGAGTGTTTTCCAAAATACGGCTAGAATTCAAAAAAAAATGAAGGTCACCAAAGTTGATCAATGGCCCATGAAAACTCAAACATGCGCGGTTTCCTATGTGCGGCTATAAATCAGCGAAAAATGAACGTTTGCGAAAGGCGATAAAAAATATGCATAAAAAATACAACTAGAGTGTAATCCACAATCGTAGTTACCAAAGTTGATCGATGGCCCATGAAAACTCAAACACGAGCGGTTTCCTAAATGCGGCTATACCTCAAAAAAAATGATGGTTCGCAAAAGGCAATAGAAAATACATGCATAGAATACACAACTATAGTGTAATCCACAAGCGTAGACACCAAAGTTGATCGACGACCCACGAAAACTAAAGCTCAAGCGGTTACCTATGTGCATCTATAACTCAAGAAAAAACTAAAGTTTTGCGAAAGGTGAGACAAAATACGCGTATAGAATGGACAACAACAGTGCAAAATACACTCATATCCACCAAAGTTGATCAATGTTCCATGAAAACTCAAACACGAATAGTTTCCTAAGTGTGGATGTGGATGTAAATGTACGAAAAATAAATGATCACGAAAGGCAATAGAAAATAGGCATATAGAATACACAAATATAGTACAATTCAAAATTGTTATCACCAAAGTTGATCAATGGCCCACAAAAACTCAAACATTAGCAGTTTCCTAAATGCGGCTATAACACAACAAAAAATGAAGGTTCGCAGAAGCCACTAGAAAATATGCATATAGAATTCATAACTTAGAGTAATCCAAAAGCATACTCAACAAAGTTGATTGTTGGCCCATGAAAACTCAAACACGAGCAATTTCCTAAGTGTGACTATAACTCATTGAAAAATGAAGTTTCACACGAAAGGTGATAGAAAATACGCATATAGAATGCACAACTACAAGGTAATCCACAATCGTAGTCACCAAAGTACATGTATAACCCACAAAAACTCAAACATGAACGTTTTCCCAAATGCGGCTATAACTGAAAAAAAAATGAAGGTTCGTGAAAGGCGAATTATAGTCACCAAAGTTGATTGATGACCCACAAAATCTTAACCATGAGCGATATCCTAAATGTGGGTATAAATTAAAAAAAAAAGAAGGTTCGCGAAAGTCGATAGAAAATACGTGTATAGAATGCACAACTACAATGTAATCAACAATCGTAGTCACCAAAGTAGATCGATGGCCCATGAAATTTCAAACACGAGAGGTTTCTTAAATTCTGCTATAACTGAATAAAAAATGAAGGTTTGCGAAAGGCGATAGAAAATAAGCATACAAAATGGACAACTACGGTGCAATCCACAATTGTAGTCATGAAAGTTGATCGATGGCCCACGAAAACACAAACATGAGCAATTTCCTAAATGCGGCTATAACTCAACGAAAAATGAAGTTTCATTAAAGGCGATAGAGAAAATGTGTATAGAACGTAGAACTACAGTGTAATCCACAATCGTAGTCACCAAAGTTGATCGATGGCCCATGAAAACTCAAACACGAGCAATTTTCTATATGCGGGTATAACTCATCAAAAAATGAAATTTCGTGAAAGGCGATTAAAAAAATGTGTACATAATGCACAACTATAGTACAATCCAGAGTCGTAGTCACCAAATTTGTTTGATGACCCACAAAAACTTAAACATAAGTGGTTTCCTAGATATAGCTATAACTCAACAAAAAATGAAGGGTCGCGAAAGGTGATAGAAAATACGTGTACAAAATGCAAAACTATATAGTTTAGTCCACAAATGTATTCACCAAGGTTGATCGATGGCCCATGAAAACTCAAACTTGAGCGGTTTCCTAACTGTGGCTATAACTCAACAAAAAATGAAGTTTCACAAAAGGTGATAGAAAATACATGTATAGAGTGCAGAACTACAGTGTAATCCACAATCATAGTCACCAATGTTGATCTACTACCAACGAAAACTCAAACACAAACATTTTCCTCAATGCGGCTGTAACTCAATAAAAAATGAAGGTTTGTGAAAGCTGATTAAAAATATGCATATAGAATGCACAACTATAGTACAATCCACAATCATAGTCACCAAAGTTTATTGATGACCCATAAAAACTCAAACATGAGTGGTTTCCTAAATGCGGCTATAGGTCAACAAAAATGAAGGTTCAAGAAAGTACACATTTTTTTAATCGCCTTTCACGAACCTTCACTTTTTGTTGAGTTATATAGCTACATTTAGTAAACCGCTCGTGTTTGAGTTTTTGTGGGTCATCAAATAGCTTTGGTGACAATGATTGTGGATTGTACTACAGTTGTGCATTCTGTAGACATATTTATAATCGCCTTTCAGGAACCTTGAATATTTTTTTGAGTTATAGCTGAATTTTGGAAAACGCACGTGTTTGAGTTTTCCTAAGCCATTGATCAACTTTGTTTCCTACAATTGTGGATTACAATGTAATTTTGCATTCTATATGCGTATTTTTTATCACCTTTTGCGAACCTTCATTTTTTGTCGAGGTATAGCTGCATTTAGGAACCGCTCGTGTTTGAGTTTTCATGGGCCATTGATCAACTTTGGTGAATAGGATTATGGATTGCACTGTAGTTGTCCATTTTGTACATGTATTTTCTATCGGCTTTCGCTAACCTTCATTTTTTGTTGAGTTATAGATGCATTTGAAACCACTCATGTTTGAGTTTTCTTGGGCCATCGATCAACTTTGGTGACTGTGATTGTGAATTGCACTATAGTTGTGCATTATAAACACTAATTTTCTATCACCTTTCGTGAATCTTCATTTTTTGGTTAGTTATAACTGCATTTAGGAAACTGCTCGTGTTTGAGGTTTTGTGGGCCATTGATCAACTTTGGTGACAACGCTTATGGATTACATTGTAGTGGTGCATTTTGTATGCGTATTTTCTATCGCCCTTCGTGAACCTTCATTTTTTTGACTTATAGCCACATTTAGGAAACTGGTCATGTTTGAGTTTTTGTGGGCCATCAATAAACTTTGGTGACTACGATTGTGGATTAGATTGTATTGTTTATCTATAGCCCACAAAAACTCAAAATCGAGTGGTTTCCTAAGTGCGGCTATAACTCAACAAAAAATGAAAGTTCATGAAAGGCAAGAGAAAATACGGGTACAAAATGAACAACTACAGTGCAATCCACAATCATAGTCCCCAAAGTTGATCAATGGCCCATGAAAATTCAAACAGGAATGGTTTCCTAAGTGCAACTATAACTGTACGAAAAATGAAGGTTCACGAAAGTTGATAGAAAATATGTGTATAGATTGCACAACTACAGTAATCCACGATTGTAGTCACCAAATTTGATTTATGGACAAATAAATCTCAAACAAGAGTGTTTTCCTAAATTTGGCTATAGTTTCGTCAGAAAATGAAGGTTTGTGAAAGAAGATTAAAAATATGCATACTAAATGCACAACTATAGTACAATCCACAATCGTACTCACAAAAGTTCATCAATGGTCCACAAAAACTCAAACATGAGCAGTTTCCTAAATGCCGCTATAACTCAACAAAAAATGAAGGTTCACGAAAGCTACTACAAAATACACTTATAAAATGCATTACTATAGTGTATCCACAAGCGTAGTCACCAAAGTTGATCGATGGCCAATGAAAACTCAAAGTCGAGCGGTTTCCTAAGTGCAGCTATAACTCAACAAAAAATGATTTTCTTGAAAGGCGATTAAAAATATGCGTATAAGATGCACAACTACAGTACAATCCACAATCCTACATGTAGTTATAACTCAACAAAAAATGAAGATATGCAAAAGGCAATATGAAATACACGTATATAATGGACAACTACAGTGCAATCCACAATCATAGTCACCAAATTTGATTGATGGCCTAAAAAAACTCACTCGAGCGGTTTCCTAAATGTGGCTATAACTAAAAAAATAATAAAGGTTTGCGAAAGGCGATAGAAAATACAAGGAGATAATCGACAAATACAGTTCAACTCACAATTGTAATCACCAAAGTTGATCAATGGCGAACGAAAACTCAAACATGAGCGGTTTCCTAAGTGCAGCTATAACTCAACGAAAAATGAAGTTTCGTGAAAGGTGGTAGAAAATACATGTATAGAATGAACAACTACATTGTAATCCACAATCGTAGTCACCAAAGTTGAATGATGGCCCACGAGAAGTCAAAGTTTACCAAAATGCGGCTATAACTTAACAAAAAATGAAGGATCGTGAAAGGCAATTTAAAATATGCGTACATAATGCACAACTACAGTACAATCCACAATCATAGTCATCAAAGTTGATCAATGGCCCACAAAAACTCAAACATGTGTGGTTTGCTAATTGAGGCTATAACTCAATAAAAAATGAAGGTTCTTGTAAGGTGATAGAAAATACGTGTACAAAATGGACAACTACAGTGCAATCCACAATCATAGTCAGCAAAGTTGATCGACGGCCCATGAAAATTCAAACACGAGTGGTTTCCCAAATGCGGCTATAACTCAACAAAAATGAAGGTTCACGAAAGGCTATAGAAAATAAATGTACAAAATGTAAAATTACAGTGCAATCCACAATTATAGTCACCAAAGTTGATCGATGGTCCACAAAATCTCAAACATGAGTGGTTTCCTAATTGCAACTATACCTAACCTAAAAATGAAGGTTCGTGAAAGGTGATAGAAAATATGCATATAAAATGCGAACCTAAAGTGTAATCCACAATCATAGTGACCAATGTTGATTGATGGCCCACAAAAACTCAAACACAAGCGTTTTCCTAAATTATAACTCAACAAATAATGAAGATTTTTGAAAGGCGATAAAAAATATGCGTACAAAATGCACAACTACAGTGCAATCCATAATCGTAGTCAACAAGGTCGATCGATGGCCCACGAAATCTAAAACTCAAGCGGTTTCGTAAATGCAACTATAATTCAACAAAAAATCAATGTTCGCAAAATGCGATCGAAAATACGTGTATAGAATGGACAAGTACAGTGCAATCCACAATCGTAGTCACTAAAGTTTATCGATGGTCCCCGAAAACTCAAACCTGAGTGTTTTCCTAAATCCGGTTGTAACTCAACAAAAAGGAAGGTTCGGGAAAGGCGATTAAATATATTTGTACAAAATGCAAAACTATAGTACAATCCACAATCGTAGTCACCAAAGTTGTTCAATGGCCCACGAAAACTCAAACACGAGCGGTTTCCTAAATGCGGCTAAAACTGAACAAAAAATGAAAGTTCACGAAAGACAATAGAAAATATGTGTACAAAATAGACAACTAGAGTGGAATTGAAAATTGTATTCCCCAAAGTTGATCGACGACCCATGAAAACTCAAACACAAGCAGTTTCCTTAATACGGCTATAACTCAACAAAAAATGGAGGTTCACAAAAGGTGATAGAAAAAATGAGTACATAATGGACAACCACAGTACAATCCACAATCGTACTCACCAAAGTTGATCGATGGCCCACAAAAACTCAAGCATGAGCGTTTTCCTAAATTATAACTCAACAAGAAATAAAGGTTCGTGGAAGGTGATTAAAAATATGGATAAAGAATGCACAACTATAGTATAATCCACAAACGCAGTCACCAAATTTGATCGAAGGTCCACAAAAACTATAACATGATCCGTATCCTAAATGCGTCTATAACTCAATCAAAAATGAAGGTTCGTGAAAGGCGATAGAAAATACACATATAGAATGCACAACTAAAGTGTAATCCACAAGCATAGTCACCAAATTTGATCGATGGCCCACAAAAACTCAAACTCGAGCGGTTTCCTAAATGCGGCTATAACTCAACAAAAAATGAAGGTTCGCGAAAGGCGATATAAAATATGCATACAGAACGAACAATTATAGTGTAATCCACAATCGTAGTTACCAAAGTTGATTGATGGCCCACAAAAACTGAAATACGAGTAGTTTCCTATGTGCGGCTATAACTCAATGAAAAATGAAGGTTCGCGAAAGGCAATAGAAAATGTACATATAGAATGCACAACTACAATATAATCCACAATCGTAGTCACCAAAGTTGATTGATGGCCCATGAAAAGTCAAACACGAGTGTTTTACTAAGTGGGGCTATAACTCAACAAATGTTTTTGGGAAAATAAAAAATATGGGTTTTATACTCGTGTATAGGATTTTTCATAGAAAGATTCAAAAGATTTCCCTTTGTTACCACTTTTGTTTCTGCTTTTCAAAAAAATCTATCTTTTTCAAAAACAACTTAGTTTTAAAAAAACAGACGATTTGGGTCTAGTGTCTATAAAACCCATGTTTTTGATTTTTCCAAAAAATATTTTTTCTTATATTTTATTTTTGAGCAGTTCTTGCATGTTGATGAGGAATTACTTTTTTGAAAAAACGATGATCTGGGTCAACTCAGAACGACATTCTCTACAAAACCCATTTATGAGATTTTTCATAAAAGGATTCAAAAAATGTTAACCTATGTTACATCTACTGCTTCTACTTTTCAAAACAAACTATCTTTTTCAAGAATAACTTATTTTTTCAAAAAACGGATGATCTGGGTCTCTTTAAAACACGAGCACCTATAAAAACCATATTTCAATTTTTCCAAAAATAATTGTTTCGCAGATTCACTTTTTGAGGGGTTCTTGCATGTTGATGAAAAATTAGTTTTTCGAAAAAATGATGATCTGGGTTAACTTAGAACGACATTCTCTACAAAAACGATTTCTGAGATTTTTTGATAAAAGGATTCAAAAAATTTACCTTTGTTACAAACCCCATTTATCCCATTTTTCATCAAAAGATTCAAAAAAAATTCCTATGTTATGTCTATCTTTTTCAAGAACTTATTTTTTCATAAAACGAACGATCTAGGTCTCTTTAGCACAGAAACACGTATAAAACCGATATTATTCATTTTCCAAAAAAATTGTTTTATAGATTCTATTTTTGAGATGTTCTTGCATGTTGGTGGAAAAATAGTTTTTCAAAAAAATGGCGATCTAGGTTTACTCAGAATGACATTCTCCAGAAAACCCATTTCTCAGATTTTTCATAAAAGGATTCAAAAAAATTATCTCTGTTATCTCTATTACTTCTACTTTTGAAAAAAATCTATCTTTTTGAAGAACAAATAATTTTTTCAAACAACGGATGATGTGGGTGTTTTTAGCACATGGGCACCTAGAGAACCCATATTTTTTATTTTCCTAAAAAAATTGTTTCCTGGATTCTAGTTTTGAGGGGTTTTTGCATGTTGGTGAAAAAATAATTTTTCAAAAAAAGGACAACATGGGTCTTCTCAGAAAGACATTCTCTAGAAAACACATTTATCAGATTTTTTATAAAAAGATTAAAAAAATTTGCCTCTATTTACCTCTACTACTTGTACTTTTCAAAAATGTATATCTTTGTCCAGAATAATTTGAAAAAAAAAAAAGTGGACGATCAAGGTCTTTTGAGCACATGAACAACTCTAAAACCTGTATTTTGATTTTCCCAAAAAAAATGGTTTCATAGATTCTATTTTTGAGGGGTTCTTGCATGTTGGTGAAAAATTAGTTTATCAAAAAATGGATGATCTGGGTCTACTCAGAACGACATTCTCTAAAAAACTCATTTATCAAAATTTTCACAAAAAAATTCAAAAAATTTGCCTCTGTTACCTCTACTACTACTATTCAAAAAAATGTCTTTTTCAAGAACAACTTATTTTTTCAAAAAACAGACGATTTGGGTATATTGAGCACACAAGTACCTATAAAACCCATGTTTTGATTTTTCAAAAACAAATTGTTTCGTAGATTCTTTTTTTGAGGAGTTCCTGCATGTTGGTGAAATATTAGGTTTTTGAAAAAAGGAAGATATGGGTCTAATCATAATAACATTCTTTACAAAAACCATTTCTAAGATTTTTGATAAAAAGATTAAAAAAATTTCCTCTGTTACCTCTACTACTTCTACTTTAAAAAAAAAATCTTTTTCAAAAACAAATTATTTTTTCAAAAAATGAACGATTTGGGTCGTTCAGCACATGACCATCTATAAAACCCATATTTTTGATTTCCCAAAAAATAAATTGTATTGTAGATTCTATTTTTGAAGGGTTCTTGCATGTTGGTGAAAAATTAGTTTTTCAAAAAATGGAAGATCCGGGTCTACTCAAAACAACATTCTCTACAAAACTCATTTCTCAGATTTTTCATAAAAAGATTCAAAAAAATTGCCTCTATTGCCTCTACTGCTTCTACATTTCAAACAAGAATCTTTTTAAAAAGTAACTTTTTAAAACAATGAATGATCTGGTTCTCTTTAGCGTACGAGCACCTAGAAAACCCATATTTCAATTTTCCCAAAACAATATTTTCATAGATTCTATTTTTTAGGGTTCTTGCATGTTGGTGAAAAATTGACTTTTCAAAAAAAGGACGATTTGCTTCTAATGAAAATAACATTCTCTACAAAACCCATTTCTTAGATTTAAAAAATAAAGATTCAAAAAAATTTCCTCTGTTACCTCTACTACTACTTTTCAAAAAAATCTACAACTTTTTTTTTCAAAAATTAGACGATCTTCGTTTATTGAGCACACGAGCACCTATAAGACAAATATATTTTTATTTTCACAAAATAGTGTTTCATAGATTCTATTTATGAGGGATTCTTGCATGTTTGTGAAAAATTAGTTTTTCAAAAACAATACAATCTACCTCTACTTAGAACGACATTCTCTACAAAACCAATTTTTCATAAATAGGATTCAAAAAATATGCCTTTGTTACATCTAATACTTCTACTTTAAAAAAAAAAAACTATCTTTTTCAGAAACAAATAATTTAAAAAAATGGACGATCTAGGTCTCTTTAGCACATGAGAACCTATCAAACCCATATTTTTTGATTTTCCCAAAAAGAATTGTTTCGTAGATTCTATTTTTGAGTTGTTCTTGCATGTTGGTGAAAATTTAGTTTTTCAAAAAAGCACAATCTAACCAAAGTTGATATCCATGAAAACTCTAACATGAGTAGTTTCCTAAATACGGCTATAACTCAACAAAAATGAAGGTTTGTGAAAGGTGATAGAAAATACACATATAGATTGCACAGCTACAGAGTAATCCAGAAGCATAGACACCAAAGTTGATCGATTGCCCATGAAAATTCAAACTCGCGTGATTTCCTAAATGTAGCTATAACTCAACAAAAGATAAAAGTTCGCAAAAGGTGATTGAAAGTACACGTACATAGTGGAAAACTACAGTGCAATCCATAATTGTAGTCATCAAAGTTGATCGATGGCCCACGAAAACTAAAACAGGCACTCCTAATTGAAGCTATAACTCTAAGATAAATGAAGGTTCGCGAAAGGCAATAGAAAATACATGTATAGAATGCACAACTACAGTGTAATCAAAATCATAGTTACCAAAGCTGATTGATAGCCCATGAAAACTCAACCACGAGCGTTTTCCTAAATGTGGCTATAACTCAACAAAAAAAAAAGGTTCATGAAATGCGATTAAAAATGTGCATAACTATAGTAAAATCCACAATCATATTCACCAAAGTTGATTGATGGCCCACAAAAACTTAAACATGAGTAGTATCCTAAATGTGGCTATAACTCAAGAAAAAATGAATGTTCACGAAAGCTATAGAAAATACACATATAGAATGGACAACTACAGTGCAATCCACAATTGTAGTCACCAAAGTTGACTGATAGCCCAAAAAAACTCGAACACGAGTGTTTTCCTAAATGCGGCTATAACTCAAAAAAAACTAAAGCTTCATGAAAGATGATTAATAATATATGTAGAGAATGCACAACTATAGAATAATCCACAATGGTAGTCACCAAAGTTGATTGATGGCACAAAAAAAACACAAACATGAGCAGTTTCGTAAATGCGGCTATAACTCAACAAAGAATGAAGGTTCGCGAAAGTTGATAGAAAATACATGTACATAATAGACAACTACAGTGCAATCTACAATTGCAATCACCAAAGTTGATCGATGGCCTATGAAAACTCAAACATGAGCAGTTTCCTAAAACTAGCTATAACTCAACAAGAAATGAAGGTTCGTGAAAGGTGATAGAAAATATAAGTATAGAATGCACAACTACATTGTAATCTACAAGCGTAGTCACCAAAGTTAGATCGATGGCCCAAGAAAACTCAAACTCGAGTGGTTTCTTAAATGCGGTAATAAGTCAACAAAAATTGAAGGTTCGTGAAAGGTGATACAAAATACACTTATAGAATGGACAACTACATTGCAATCCACAATCGTAGTCACCAAAGTTGATCGATGGCGCACGAAAACTCAAATACATCAGGTTTCCTCAATACAACTTTAACTCAACAAAAAAAATGAAGGATTGCAAAAGGCGATAGAAAATACACGTATAGAATGCAAAACTACAGTGTAATCAACAATTGTAGTCACATAAGTTGATCGATGGCCGACGAAAACTCAAATACGAGTGTTTTCCTAAATGCGGCTATAACTCAACAAAAATTGAAGGTTCGTAAAATATGATTAAAAATATTTGTAAAGAACAAGTACAGTTAAATGCATAATCATAGTCACCAAAGTTGATTAATGGCCCACAACAACTCAAACATGAGTAGTACCCAAAATGCAGCTATAACACAGCAAAACATGAAGGTACTCGAAAGAAGATAGAAAATACGCATATAGAATGCACAACTACAGTGTAATCCACAGTCGTAGTCATGAAAGTTGATCGATGACTCACAAAAACTCAAACACAGAAGTTTCCTAAATGCGTCTATTAGTCAACAGAAAAAGAAGTTTCGCGAAAGGCGATAGAAACTACATGTATATAATTTAAAACTATAGTGTATTCCACAATGGAGTCATCAAACAAAGCAGTGGGAGGGCATATGATTGATCAAGATCCGAAGTCAAAGCATCTATATCCTGGGGTTTAAGGCTTCCATCTGGGGAACCGAGGGTGAGGGAAGGAAAGGCTTTACAGGGAGTGTAACAGGATGGCCAGCCCAGTTTGGAAGTAATCTATGGCATCTTCGATATTGATATTGATATTGAACAATGGGGGTGTGGGATGGGCCTCCCACCCACATCGCCGATGCTGCTACTAAAGCTATGGAACCCACCCGATGCTACTAACGAAGATCTGGACGTTTCCGGTGATGGTGCTAAAGCTATCGCATAGTCACCAAAATTGAAACTTGAGCTGTTTCCTAAATGGGGCTATAACTGAACAAAAAATGAAGGTTCACAAAAAGGGATAAAAAATACGCATATAGAATGCACAACTATAGTGTAATCCACAATCATAGTCACCAAAGTCAATCGATGGCCCACAAGAACACAAACATGAGTGGTTTCCTAAATGTGGCTAGAACTCAACAAAAAATGAAGGTTCATCAAAAGTGTTAAAAAATAAGCGTATAGAATGATCAACTACAGTGCAATCCACAATTTTAGTCACCAAAGTTAATCGATCGCCCACGAAAACTCAAACACAAACAGTTTCCTAAATGCGGCTATAACTCAAATAAAAATGAAGGTTCACAAAAGGCAATAGAAAATATGCATATAGAATGCACAGTTATAGTGTAATCCACAAGCATAGTCACCAAAGTTGATTGATGGCCCACAAAAACTCAAACACAAGCGGTTCCCTAAATGCGGCTATAAATTAAGAAAAAATGAAGGTTCACGAAAGGCGATAGAAAATATGCATATAGAATGGACAACTACAGTGCAATCCACCATCGTAGTCACCAATGTTGATCGATTGCCCACGAAAACTAAAACATGAGTAGTTTCCTAAATGCGGCTATAATTCGAAGAAAAATGAAGGTTTGTGAAAGGCGATAGAAAATACGTGTACATATTGGACAACTATAGTGCAATCCACAATCGTAGTCACCAAAGTTGATTTATTGCCCACAAAAAATTAAACACGAGCGGTTTCCTAAGTGTAGCTATAACTAAATGACAAATGAAGGTTCGGGAAAGGCCATAGAAAATATACGTATAGAATACAAAACTATAGTGAAATCCACAATCGTACTCACCAAAGTTAATCGACGGCCCACGAAAACTCAAATAGGAGCAATTTCATAAATGCGGCTATAACTTAACAGAAAATAAAGGTTCTAGAAAGGCGATAGAAAATACGTGTACAAAATGGACAACTACAGCGCAACCGAAAAATCAGTCACCAAATGTTATTTTCTTTCGTGAGCCTTAAGTTTTCGTTGAGTTGTAGCAGCATTTAGAAAACCATTTGTGTTTGAATTTTCATCGGCCATCGATCACCTTTGGTGACTACAATTATGGATTGCACTATAGTTGTGCATTATGAACGCTAATTTTCTATCGTCTTTCATGAACCTTCATTTATTTGAGTTATACCCATATTTAGGAAAACTGCTTGTATTTGAGTTTTCCTAGGCCATCTATAAACTTTGGTGACTACGATTGTGGATTACATTATAGTTGTTCACTCTATACATGTATAATCTATCAAATTTCGCGAAACTTCCATTTTTGTTGAGTTCTAGCCTCATTTAGTAAACCGTTCTTCATTGAGTTTTTGTGGGCCATCCATCAACCTTGGTGACTACGATTGTAGATTGTACTATAGTTGTGCAATTTGCACGCATATTTTTGATCGCCTTCGATGAAACTTCATTTCTTGTTGATTTATAGCCACATTTATGAAAATGCTTGTGTTTGAGTTTTCAAGGGCCATCGATCAACTTTGGTGACTATGATTGTGGATTGTACTATAGTTGTGCATTTTGTACGCATATTTTTAATCGCTTTTCACAAACCTTTCTTTTTTGGTTGAGTTACAGCCACATTTAGGAAACCACTCGTATTTTAGTTTTCGTGGGCTATAGATCAACTTTGGTGACTACGATTGTGGATTGCACTGTTGTTGTCCAATCTGTACAACATTTCTATCTCCTTTTGCAAACCTTCAGTTGTTGTTGAGTTATAGCCGCATTTAGGAAACCGCTCGTGTTTGAGTTTTTGTGTGCCATCGATCAACTTTGTTGACTACAATTGTGGATTACACTATAATTTTACATTTTATACACATATTTTCTATTGCCTTTCACAAACCTTCATTTTTTGTTGAGTTATAATTGCATTTAGGAAACCGCTAAAGTTTGAGTTTTTTTGGGGCATCGATCAACTTTGGTGACTACGCTTGTCGATTAGACTGTAGTTGTGGATTCTATATGTGTATTTTCTATCACCTTTTGCGAACCTTTATTTTTCATTGAGTTATAGCTACACTTAGGAAACTACTCGTGTTTGAGTTTTCGTGGGCGATTGATCAACTTTGGTCACTATGATTGTGGATATAAAATATGCTTATAGAATGCACAACTGTAGTGTAATCCACGATTGTAGTCACCAAAGTTGATCGATGGCCCCCAAAACCTCAAATATGAACAATTTCCTAAATGTGGCTATCAGTCAACAAAAGATGAAGGTTTGTGAAAGGCGATAGAAAATTAGGGTTCATAATGTACAACTATAGTGCTATCCACAATCCTAGCCACAAAAGTTTATCGATGGCCCACGAAAACTCAAACACGAGCAGTTTCCTCAATGCGGCTATGACTCAACAAAAAATGAAGGTTCATGAAATGCGATAGAAAATACGTGTATAGAATGCATAACTACAGATTGTAGTCACCAAAGTTGATCGATGGCCCATGAAAACTCAAATACGAGCGTTTTCTGAAACACAGCTATAACTCAACAAAAAGAAAAGGTTCACAAAAGGAAATAGAAAATACGTGTATAGAATGGACAACTACAGTGTAATCCACAATCAGAGTCACCAAACTTGATCGATGGTCCACGAGAACTTAAACATGAGCGGTTTCTTAAGTGTGGCTATGACTCAACCAAAAATGAAGGTTTGCGAAAGGCTATAGAAAATACGCATATAGAATGCACAACTAAAATTTAATCCACAATCATAGTCACTGAAGTTGATCGATCGCCCACAAAAACTCAAACTCGAGCCTTTTCCTAAATGTGACTATAACTCAACAAAAAATGAAGGTTCATGAAAGGAAATTAAAAATATGCGTACATAAGGCATAACTATAGTACAATCGAGAATCGTAGTCACCAAAGTTGATTGATGGCCCACACAAACTCAAACATGAGCGGTTTCCTAAATGCAGCTATAACTCAAAAAAAAAAATGTTTGCGAAAGGCGATAGAAAATAGGTGTATAGAATGAACAACTACAGTGCAATCCGCTATAACGTAATCGTAGTCATAAAAATTGATCGATGGCCCACAAAAACTCAAACACGAGCAGTTTCCTAAGTGAAGCTATAACTCAATGAAAAATGAAGGTTCATGAAAGGCGATAGAAAATACACATCTAGAATGCACAATTGTAGTTGAATTGATGATCGTAGTCACCAAAGTTGATCAATATCTTACGAAAACTCAAACGCAAGCAGATTCCTAAATGCTGCTATAACTCAACAATAAGTGAAGGTTCGCAAAACGTGATAGAAAATACACATATTCAATGCAAAACTACAGTGTAATCCACAAGTGTAGTCACCAAATTTGATCGATGGCCCAAGAGAACTCAAAGTCGATTGGTTTCCTAAATGCGGCTATAACTCAACAAAAAATGAAGGTTCGTGAAAGGCAATAGAAAATATGCATACAAAATGGACAACTACTGTCCAATCCACAATCATAGTCACCAAAGTTGATGAATGGTGCATGAAAGCTCAAGCACGAGCAGTTTCCTAAGTGTGGCTATAGCTCAACAAAAAATGAAAGTTCGTGAAAGCCGACAGAAAATATGCGTATAGAATCCACAACTATAGTGTAATCCACAATATTAGTCACCAAAATTGATCGATGGTTTTTCATAGAGATTCAAAAAAAATTCCTATGTTACTTCCCCTGCTTTTGCTTTTCAAAAAAATCTATCTTTTTCAAGAACAACTTTTTTAATTAAAAAATGGACAATCTGGGTTTCTTTACAACATGAGCATCTATAAAACCCATATTTTCTATTTTCCCAAAAAATATTGTTTCATAGATTCTATTTTTGAGGTGTTCTTGCATGTTGATGGAAAATTAGTTTTTCGAAAAAAGGATGATATGGGTCTCTACTAAGAACAACATTCTCTAAGAAACCCATTTCTCATATTTTGCATGAAAAAGATTGAAAAAATTTGCCTCTATTACCTGTACTGCTTCTAATTGTCAAAAAAATCTATGTTTTTCAAGAAAAACATATTTTGTCAAAAAACGAAAGATTTGGGTCTCAGCACATGCTCAACTATAAAACTAATATTTTTGATTTTCCCAAAAAAAATTGTTTTGTTGATTGTATTTTTGAGGGGTTCTTGCAAGTTGGTGAAAAATAAGTTTTTCGAAAAAAGGACAATTTGCGTTTACTGAGAATGACATTCTCTACAAAACACATTTCTCAAAGTTTTATAAAAAGATTCAAATTTTTTGCCTTTATTACCTCTACTATTTCTACTTTTTAAAAAGTCTATCTTTTTCAAAAACAACTATTTTGTTGAAAAAATGGATAGTTAGGGTCTCTTGAGCACACGAGCACCTATAAAACCCATATTTCGATTTTCCCAAAAAAATTGTTTCGTAGATTCTATTTTTGAGGGGTTCTTGCATTTTGGTGAAAATTTAGTTTTTTAAAAATGGGATGATCTGGGTCTACTTAGAACGACATTCTCTAGAAAACCCACTTTTCAAATATTTCATTAAAAGATTTTAAAAAATTGCCTCTATTACCTCTACTACTACTTTTCAAAAATATCTATCTTTTTAAATAAAACAACTTATTTTAAAAAAAAAATAGAAGATCTATGTTTCTTTAGCACATGAGTACCTATAAAACCCATATTTTTTATTTTCCCAAAAAGAATTGTTTCATAGATAATAGTTTTGAGGGGTTCTTGCGTGTTGGTGAAAAGTAAGTTTTTTGAAAAAATGACGATCTGGGTCTATTCAAAATGATATTCTCTACAAAACCGATTTCTCAAATTTTTCATTAAAAGATTCAAAAAAATTGCCTCTGTTACCTCTACTGCTTCTACTTTTCAAAAAAACTATCTTTTTCAAAGATAACTTATTTTCTAAAAAAAATGGATGATCTTGGTCTCTTTAGCTCTCAAGCACCTAGAAAACACATATTTTCAATTTTGCCAAATAAAATTGTTTCGTAGATTTGATTTTTGAGGGGTTGTTGCATGTTGGTGAAAAATTAGTTTTTCATAAAAGGACAATCTGGGTCTACTCAGAACGACATTCTCTACAAAACCCATTTTTTAGATTTTTTATAAAAAGATTGGAAAAATTTACCTCTGTTACCTCTATTGCTTCTACTTTTAAGAAAAACCTACCTTTTTCAAGAATAACTTATTTTTTCACAAAACGAACGATTTGGGTCTCTTTAGCACACGAGCACCTATAAAAACCATATTTCAATTTTTCCAAAAAAAAAAATCATAGATTCTATTTTCGAGGGGTTCTTTCATGTTGTTGACAAATTAGTTTTTCGAAAAAAGAACGCTTTACGTCTACTCAGAACGACATTCCCTACAAAACCTATCTCTCAGAGTTTTTATCAAAAGATTCTAAAAATTTGCCTCTGTTACCTCCACAGCTTCTACTTTTCAAAACAACATATTTGTTTAAAAACGGATGATTTTGGTCTCTTGAGCACATGAGTACCTATAAAACACATATTTTCGATTTTCCCAAAAAAATTGTTACGTAGATTCTATTTTTGAGGGGTTCTTGCAAGTTGGTGAAATATTAGTTTTTGAACAAAAGGACTATCTGGGTCTACTCAGAATGACATTGTCGACAAAACCAATTTATCCCATTTTTCATAAAAAGATTCAAAAAAAAATTCCTATGTTTATCTATATCAAGAACTTATTTTTTTTAAAAATGGACAATCTGGGTCTCTTTAGCTCACAAACATCTATAAAAATGATATTTTCTATTTTCCAAAAACAATTGTTTCGTAGATTTTATTTTTGAGGGGATCTTGCATGTTGGTGAAAAATTAATTTTTTGAAAAAAGGATGATTTGGGTGTACTCAGAACGACATTCTCTAAAAAACCCATTTGTTAGATTTTCATAAAAAGATTCAAAAAATTTGTCTCTTTATCTCTACTGGTTCTACTTTTCAAAAAAATCTATCTTTTTGAAGAATAATTTTTTTTTCAAAAATCAAACGATATGGGTCTTTTTAGCACATGGGCACCTATAAAACTCATATTTTTCCATTTTCACAAAAAAATTGTTTCCTAGATTCTATTTTTTAGGGGTTTTTGCATGTTGGTGAAAAATTAGTTTTTCGAAAAAAGGACAATCTACGTTTTATCATAATGACATTCTCTACAAAACCCATTTCTTAGATTTTTCATAAAAAGATCCAAAAAAATTGGCTCTATTACCTCTACTGCTTCTACTTTTCAAAAAAATCTTTCCTTTCCAAGAACAACTTATTTTTTGAATAAATGAACGATCTGGGTCTTTTCCCCACACCAACACCTATAAAACCCATATTTTGATTTTCCCATAAAAATTGTTTCATGGATTCTATTTTTGAGGAGTTCTTGTATGTTGGTGAAAATTTAGCTTTTCGAAAAAAGGATGATATGGGTTTAATCATAATAACATTCTCTGCAAAACCCATTTCTCTGATTTTTGATAAAAAGATTTTTAAAAAAATTCTTTGTTACCTCTACTACTACTTTTCAAAAAAATCAATCTTTTTTAAAAATAACTTATTTTAATAAAAAACAGACGATCTGGGTCTTTCAGTACATGAGCACATATAAAACCCATATTTTCAATTTTCCCAAAAATAAATTATATCGTAGATTCTATTTTTGAGGAGTTCTTGGATGCTGGTGAATAATTAGTTTTTGAAAAAAAGGACGATCTAGGTCTATATAGAATGGCATTCTCTACAGAACTCATTTCTCATATTTTTTATAAAAAGATTCAAAAACTTTGCCTCTATTACCTCTACTACTAATTTTTTTTAAAAAATATTTTTCAAGAAAAACTTAATTTTTCAAACAATGACGAACTGGTTCTCTTTAGCACACAAGCACCTACAAAATATTTTTGATTTTCCCAAAAAAATTGTTTTGTAGATTCTTATTTTGAGGGGTTCTTGCATGTTGGTGAAAAATTAGTTTTACAAAAAAGGATGATCTAGTCCACTCAAAACAACATTATTCTCTACAAAACCAATTTTTGGGATTTTTCTTAAAAAGATTCAAAAAATTTGCCTCTATTACCTCTATTTCTTTTACTTTTCAAAATATCTATTATTTTCAAGAACAACTTATTTTTTTTAGAAACAGTCGATTTGGGTCTCCTTAGCACACAAGCACCTATTTAACCCAATTTTTTATTTTCGCAAAAAAAATTATTTCGTAGATTATATATTTGAGAAGCTCTTGCATGTTGGTGAAAATACATGTATAGAATGCACACCTATAGTGTAATCCACAATCATAGTCACCAAAGTTTATTGATGGTCCACAAAAACTCAAACACGAGCAGTCTCATAAATGCGGCTTTAACTCAACAAAAAATGAAGGTTCACAAAAGGTGATAGAAAATACGCCTATATATTGCAAAACTACAGTGCAATCCAAAAGTGTAGTCACCAAAGTTGATCTATGGCCCACAAAAACTCAAAATCGAGCGGTTTGCTAAATGGGGCTATAACTCAACAAATAATGAAGGTTCATGAAAGGAGATAGAAAATACACGTATAAAATGTAGACAACTACAGTGCAATCCACAATCGTAATCGCCAAAGTTGATCCATCGCCCACGAAAACTCAAACATGAGTGGTTTCCTAAATGCGACTACAACTCAACAAAAAAAAAAGGTTCACAAAAGGCGAAAGAAAATACACATACATAATTGAGAACTACAATGCAATCCACATTCGTAGTAACCAAACTTGATTGATGGACCACGAATACTCAAACACGAGTGGTTTCCTAAATGCGGATATAACTCAACAAAAAATGAAAGTTCGCGAAAGCCGATCGAAAATACATGTATTGATTGCACAACTCTAGTCTAATCCACAAGTGTAGTCACAGAAGTTGATTAATGGCCCACAAAAACTCATACTCAAGTGGTTTCCTAAATGCGGCTATAACTGAACAAAAAATGAAGGGTTGTGAAAGGCGATAGAAAATAAATGTACATAAACAACTACAGTGCAATCCACAATCATAGTCACCAAAGTTGATCGATGGCCACAAAAACTCAAACACGAGCGGTTTCTGAATTTGCAGCTATAACTCAAAGATAAATGAAGGTTGAAGAAAGGCAACAAAAAATATGCATATAAAATGCACAACTAGAGTGGAATCGACAATCGTAGTCACCAAACTTGATTGATGGCCCACGAAAAGTCAAACATGAGTGTTTCCCTAAATGCAGCTATAAATAAATAAAAAAAGCTTCGTGAAAGGAAATTAAAAATATCATACAAAATGCACAACTATAGTACAATCCACAATCATATTCACCAAAGTTGATTGATGGTCCACAAAAACTCAAACATGAGCGGTTTCCTAAATGCGGCTATAACTCAACAAAAAATTAAGGTTCGCATAAGGTTATACAAAATACAATTATAAAATGGTCAACTAAAGTGAAATCCACAATTGTAGTCACCAAAGTAGATCGATGGCCCAAGAAAACTCAAACACGAGTGTTTTCCTAAATGCGGCTATACTCAACAAAAAACGAAGTTTCGTGAAAGGCAATTAAAAGTATGTATAGAGAATGCACAACTATTGTACAATCCACAATCATAGTCACCAAAATTGATTGATGGCCCAACAAAACTCAAACATGACTGGTCTTCTAAATGCGGCTATAACTCAACAAAGAATGAAGGTTCGCAAAAAGCGATAGAAAATACGAGTATAGAATGAATAACTATAGTTTAATCTACAATCATAGTAACCAAAGTTGAAAGATGGCCCATGAGACCTCAAATCGGAGCTGTTTCCTAAATGTGGCTATAACTAAACAAAAAGTGAAGGTTCACAAAAGGCAATAGAAAATACATGTACAAAATGGACAACTACAGTGCAATCCACAATCACAGTCACCAAAGTTGATTGATGGCCTACGACAACTCCAAAACGAGCGGTTTTCTAAATGTGGCTATAACTCAACAAAAAATGAAGGTTAACGAAAGGTGATAGAAAATATGGATATAGAATGAACAACTACAGTGTAATCCACAAGCATAGTCACCAAAGTTGGATCGATGGACAATGAAAACTCAAACTCGTCCGCTTTCTTAAATACGACTATAACTCAACAAAAAATGAAGGTTCACAAAAGGCGATAGAAAATAAGCATAGGAAATGGATAACTACAGTGCAATCCTCAATTGTAGTCACCAAAGTTAATCAGTGGCACACGAAAACTCAAACACGAGCGGTTTCCTAAATGCGGCTATCACTTAACAAAAAAATGAAGGTTCATGAAAAGTGATAGAAAATACGCGTACAAATTGGACAACTATAGTGCAATCCACAATCGTAGTCACCAAAGATGATCAATTGCCCACAAAAACTCAAAACAAGTGTTTTTTCTAAATGCAGCTATGACTCAATAGAAAATGAAGGTTCGTGCAAGGCAATTAAAAATATGTATACAAAATGTACAACTCTAGTACAATCCACAATCGTAGTCACCAAAGTTGATGGCACACAAAAATTCAAACACGAGAGGTTTCCTAAATGCAGATATAACTCAACAAAAATTGAGGGTTTGTGAAAGACAATAGAAAATGCGCGTATAGAATGCACAACTACAGTGTAATCCACAATCATAGTCACCAAAGTTGTTCGATGGCCCACGAAAACTCAAACACGAGCATTTTCTAAATGCGGCTATAACTCAATAAAAAATTAAGGTTTGTGAAAGGCGATTCAAAATAAAAATACATAATGCACAACTATAGTACAATCCACAATCGTAGTCACCAAAGTTGATCGATGGCCCACAAAAACTCAAAAATGTGTGGTTTCCTAAATGTAGCTATAACTCAGAAAAATAAAGGTTCGCGAAAGGAAATAGAAAATACATTTATAGAATGCACGACTAAAGTGTAACCCACAAGTGTAGTCACCCAAGTTGATCAATGGCCCACAAAAACTCAAAGACAAGCGATTTCGTAAATACGACCATCACTCAAAAAAAAAATGAATGTTTGTGAAAGGCGTTAGAAAATTAGTGTTCATAATGCACAACTATAATGCAATAAACATCTGTAGTCGCCAAATTTAATCGATGGCCTATGAAAACTAAAACATGAGCAGTTTCCTAAATGTGGCTATAACTAAACAAAAAATAAAGGTTCATGAAAGGCGATAGAAAATATGTGTACATAATGGACAACTACAATGTAGTCGACAATCGAAGTCACCAAAGTTGATTGATGGCCCACGAAAATTCAAACACAACCATTTTCGTAAATGCTGCTATAACTCAACAAAAAATGAAGGTTCATGAAAGGCGATTATAAATATGTGTCCAAAATGCACAACTATAGTATATTCCACAATCATAGTCACCAAAGTTGATTGATGGTCCACAAAAACTAAAACAAGAGTGGTTTCCTAAATGCGGATATAACTCAACAAAAAATGAAGGTTCACAAAAGGTGATAAAATATACACAAACAAAATTCAGAACTACAGTACAATCTAAAATCGTAGTCACCGGCCGAAGTTGATTGATGGCCACAAAAACTCAAACAAGAGTGTTTTCCTAAATGCGCCTATAACCTTACATAAATTGAAGTCTCACGAAAGGCGATAGAAAATACGCATAAAAAAATGGATAACTACAAGGCAATCCACAATCATTGTCATCAAAGTTGATCAATGATTACAAAAAGTCAAACATGAGTGGTTTCCTTAATGCGGCGATAACTCAACCAAAAATGAAGGTTTGTGAAAGGCGATAGAAAACACATGTACAAATTGGACAACTACATTGCAATCCACAATCATAGTCACCAAAGTTGAGTTATAGCCACATTTAGGAAAATGCTTGTGTTTGAGTGTTCATGAGCCATCAATCAACTTTGCTGAATACGATTATAGATTGTATTGTAGTTGTGCATTTTGTACACATATTTTTAATCGCCTTTCACAAACCTTCATATTTTTTGACTTATAGCCTTATATAGGAAAATGCTTGTTTTTAAGTTTTCGTGGGCCATCAATCAATTTTTGTGACTACAATTCTAGATTAAACTGTAGTTGTGCATTCTATACACATATTTTCTATCACATTTCGTGAACCTTCGTTTTTCATTGAGTTATAGCCGCATTTAAGAAACTGCTCGTGTTTGAGTTTTCATGGGCCATCGATCAACTTAAGTGACTATGATTGTGGATTACACTATATTTCTACATTCTACACACATTTTCTCTATCACCTTTGGCGAACCTTCATTTTTTGTTGAGTTATAGCCGCATTTGGGAAATCGCTCATGTTTGAGTTATTCATTCTAGTTGTGCATTCTAGTTATTCATGTTTGGGATTACATTGTAGTTGTGCATTCTATACACATATTTTCTATTAGATTTCGTGAACCTTCATTTTTCGTTGAGTTATAGCCGCATTTAAGAAATTACTCTAGTTTGAGTTTTCGTGGTTCATCAATCAACTTTGGTGATTACGCTTGTTCATTACACTGTAGTTGTGCATTCTATTCACGTATTTTCTATCGCCTTTTGCGAACCTTCATTTTTTGTTGAGTTAGATTTACATTTAGGAAACCGCTCATGTTTGAGTTTTTGTGGGCCATCAATCGACTTTGGTGACTACAATTATGGATTGTATTGTAGTTGTGCATTCTGTACGCATATTTGTAATCGCCTTTCACAAACTTTTTTTTTTTGAGATATAGTTGTATTTCAGAAAACGCTCGTATTTGAGTTTTCGTAGGCCATCTATCAACTTTGGTGACTACGCTTGTGGATTACATTGGAGTTGTGCGTTGTATACATGTATTTTCTATTCCCTTTTGTGAACCTTCATTTTTTTTCTCGTTATTGCCGCATTTAGGAAACCACTTGTGTTTCAATTTTTGTAGGCCATCGGTCAACTTTGGTGGCTACAACTGTGAATTGCATAGTAGTTGTGCATTATATAAAATGAAGGTTCGCGAAAGTCTATAAATATACGCGTATATAATGCACAACTAGAGTGTAATTGACAATCGGAGTAAAAAACGTTGATCGATGGCCGACAAAAATTCAAACATGAGTGTTTTCCTAAATGCAGTTATAACTCAACAAAAAATGAAGGTTCATGAAAGGTGATAGAAAATACACATATAGAATGCACAACTAAAGTGTAATCCACAGGCGTAGTCACCAAAGTTGATCGATGGTCCACGAAAACTCAAACATGAGTGTTTTCCTAAATGTGGCTATAACTAAAAACAATTGAAGGTTCGTAAAAGGTGATTAAAAATATGCATATAGAATGCACAACCATTGTACAACTACAATGTAATCCATTATCATAGTCACCAAAGTTGATTGATGGCCCACAAAAAATCAAACATGAGCGGTTTCTTAAATGCGTCTATAACTCAACAAAAAATGAAAGTTTGTGAAAGTCAATTAAAAATATGTGTACAAAATGCATAACTATAGTACAATCCATAATTGTAGTCACCAACGATGATTTATGGCCCAAAAAAATCTCAAACATGAGCGATTTCTGAAATCCGGTTATAACTCAAGAAAAATTGAAGGTTCACGAAAGGTTATATCAAAAATGTGTATAGAAAATTAGTGTTCATAATGCACAACTAAAGTGTAATCCACAAGCATACTCACCAAAATTGATCAATGGCCCACGAAAACTCAAACTCAAGTGGTTTCCTAAGTGCGACTATAAACTCAACAAAAAATGAAGTTTCATGAAAGGCAAATAAAAATATGCGTACAGTATACACAACTACAGTACAGTCCACTATCGTACTCACCAAAGTTAATCGCTGGCGCACAAAAACTCAAACACAAGCAGTTTCCTAAATTCGGCTATAACTCAATAAAAATTGAAGGTTCATAAAGGCGATAGAAAGTACACTTAGAGAGTGGACAATTATAGTGCAATACACAATCGTAGTCACCAAAGTCAATCGATGGCCCAAGAAAACACAAATACGAGCGATTTCTTAACCTCAAGTATAACTCAACAAAAAATGAAGGTTCGTGAAAGGCAATAGAAAATACGCATATAAAAAATAGAACTACAGTATATTTCACAAACGTAGTCACCAAAGTTGATCGATTGCCCACGAGAACTCAAAGTCGACCAATTTCCTAATAGGTTCTTGAAAGGTGATAGAAAATACATGTACAAAATGGACAACTACAGTGCAATCCACAAGCGTAGTCACCAACGTTGATCGATAGCCTACAAAAGCTCAAACTCGAGCGGTTTCCTAAATGTGGCTATAATTGAACAAAAGGAGAAAGTTTGTGAAAGGCGATAGAAAATACATGTATAGAATGGATAACTACAATGCAATCCACAATCGTAGACACCAAAGTTGATCGATGGCCCACAAAAACTCAAACACGAGTGGTTTCCTAAATGCGGCTATAACTAAATGAAAAATGAAGGCTCGCATAAGGCGATAGAAAATACACATATAGAATGTACAACTATAGTTTAATCCACAATCTTAGTCAGCAAAAATGATTCATGGCCCAAAAAAATTCAACCATGAAAGGTTAACTAAATGTAGCTATAACTGAACAAAAATTGAAGGTTCGCGAAATGTGATAGAAAATATGCGTATAGAATGCGCATCTACTGTCTAATGCACAATCGTAGTCACCAAAGGTGATAGATGGCCCACAAAAACTCAAACATGAGCATTTTTCTAAATGCGACTATAAGTCAACAAAAAATGAAGGTTCTTGAAAGGCGATAGAAAATACGCATACAGAATGGACAATGACAGTGCAATCCACAATTGTAGTCACCAAAGTTGATCGATGGACCACAAAAACTCAAACATGAGCAGTTTCCTAAGTGCGCCTATAACTCAACTAAAAATCAAGGTTCACAAAAGGTGATAGAAAATATGCGTATAGAATGTGCATCTACTATCTAATCCACAATTGTAGTCACCAAAGCTGATAGATGGCCCACAAAAACTCAAACATGAGCATTTTCTTAAATACGGCTTTAACTCAACAAAAAATGAAGGTTCGCGGAAGGTGATAGAAAATATGCATACAATCTAGACAAGGACAGTGCAATCCACAATTGTAGTCACCAAAGTTTATCGATGGCCCATGAAAACTTAAAGAAGAGTGGTTTACTAAGTGCAGTTGTAGCTCAACAAAAAATGAATGTTCGTAAAATGTGATAGAAAATACACGTATAGAATGGACAACTACGGTGTAATCCACAATCATAGTAACTAATGTTGATCGATGGCCCACGAAATCTCAAACTCGAGCGGTTTCCTAAATGCGGCTATAATTGAACAAAGAATGAAGGTTCACGAAAAACAATACAAAACAAGTGTATAGAATGAACAACTGGAGTATATTCGACAAGTGTAGTCACCAAAGTTGATCGGCCCATGAAAAATTCAAACACCAGCGGTTTCCTAAATGCGGCTATAACTCAATAAAAAATGAAGGTTCCTGAAAGGCCATAGAAAATACACGTATAGAATGGACAACAAATTGCAATCCACAATTGTAGTCACCAAAGTTGATCAATGGCTCATGAAAACACAAACATGAGCGGTTTCCTAAGTGCAGCTATAACTTAACAAAAAAAGAAGGTTCACGAAAGGCAATAGAAAGTACACGTGTCGAATGCACAATTACAGTGTAATCCACAATCGTAGTCACCAAAGTTGATTGATGGCCCACAAAAACTCAAACACAAGCGTTTTCCTAAATATGGCTATAAGTCAACAAAAAATGAAGGTTTGTGAAAGGCGATAGAAAATACATGTATAGAATGCATAACTAGTGTGTAATCCACAAGCATCTAGTCACCAAAGTTTATCGATACCCCACAAAAACTAAAACACAGGGGGTTTCCTAAATGCGGCTATAACTCAACAATAAATAAAGCTTTGCAAAAGGTGATAGAAAATTGGCGTTTATAATGCACCACTATAGTGCAATCCACAATAGTAGTTGCCAAGGTTGATTGAAGTCCCATGAAAACACAAACACGAGCAGTTTCGTAAATGTGGCTATAACTCATGAAAAGATGATGGTTGACAAAAAGTGATAGAAAATACATGTACAAAATGGACAACTACAGTGCAATAAACAATTGTAGTCACCAAAGTTGATAGATGGCCCAAGAAAACTCAAACTCGTGCGTTTTCCTAAATGAGGCTATAACTCAACAAAAAATGAAGGTTCATGAAAGACGATTAAAAATATATATACAAAATGCCCAAATATAGTACTATCCATTATCATAGTCACCAAAGTTGATCGATGGCCCAAAAAAACTCAAACATGAGCATTTTTTTAAATGCGGCTATAACTCAACAAAAAATAAAGGTTCAATGTAATTAAAAATATGTGTACAAAATGCACAACTATAGTGCAATCCAGAATCTTAGTCACGAAAGTTGATCGATGGCCCATGAAAACTCAAACTCGAGCAATTTGTTAAATGCGGTTATAACTCAACAAAAAAAGAAGGTTCACGAAAGACTATGGAAAATGCATGTACAAAATAGACAACTACAGTGCAATCCAAAATCGTAGTCACAAAAGTTGATCGATGGCCCACAAAAACTCAAACACGGGCAGTTTCCTAAGTGTAGCTATAACTAAAAGAAAAATGAAGGTTTGTGAAAGGCGATAGAAAATACACATATAGAATGCACAATTATAGTATAATCCACAATCATAGTCACCAAAGTTGATCAATGGCCGACGAAAAACTCAAACACAAGCGATTTCCTAAATTAACTCAACAAAAAATGAAGGTTCATGAAAGGCGATTAAAAATATGCGTACAAAATGCATAACTATAGCGCAATCCACAATCGTAGTCATGAAAGTTGATCAATGGCTAATGAAAACTCAACCACGAGTGGTTTTCTAAATGCAGCTATAACACAACAAAAAATGGAGGTTTGTGAAAGACGATATAAAATATGCATATATATTATGGGGTTCTTGGATGTTGGTGAAAAATTAGTTTTCCGCAAAAAGGGCAATCTAGGTCTACTCAGAATGACATTCTCTACAAATCCCATTTGTCAGATTTTTCATAAAAAGATTCAAAAAATTTGTCTTTGTTATCTCTACTACATCTACTTTTAAAAAAATCCAATGTTTTTAAAGAACAAATATTTTTTTCAAAAAATAGACGATCCAGGTCATTTTAGCACACGGGCACCTATATAAAACCCATAATTTCGATTTTTCAAAAAAAAAAAAATTCCTAGATTCTATTTTTGATGGGTTTTTGCATGTTGGTGAAAAATTATTTAAAAAAAAAAAGGATGATATAGGTCTACTCAAAACGACATTCTCTACAAAACTCATTTCTCATATTTTTCAAAAAAAGATTCAAAAAATTTTCCTTTGTTACCTCTACTGCTTCTACTTTTCAAAAAAATATTTGTTTCAAGAACAACTTATTTTTCAAAAAACGGAAATGTGGGTCTCTTGAGCACACGAGCACCAATAAATCCCATATTTCGATTTTCCCAAAACAAATTGTTTAGTGGTTTCTATTTTTAAGGAGTTCTTGCATGTTGGTGAAAAATTAGCTTTTCGAAAAAAAGATGATATGGGTCTAATCATAATAACATTCTCTACAAAATCTATTACTTAGATTTTTCATAGAAAGATTTAAAAGAATTTCCTCTGTTACCTCTACTACTTCTACTTTAAAAAAAAATCAATATTTTTCAAAAACAATTTATTTAAAAAAAAAAAAAGATGATTTGGGTCTTTTAGCACATGAGCAGCTTATAAAACCCATATTTTTTATTTTCCCAAAAATAAATTGTATTGTAGATTGTATTTTTGAGGGGTTCTTGCATGTTGGTGAAAATTGAGTATTTCGAAAAATGGACAATGTGGGTCTACTCAAAACGACTCTATAAAACTCATTTCTTAGATTTTTCATAAAAGGATTCAAAAAATTTGCCTCTATTGCCTCTATTGCCTCTACTGCTTCTACATTTCAAAAAAATCACTTTTTCAAAAGCAACTTATTTTCGAGAACATTGGACAATCCGGTTCTCTTTAGCACACGAGGCCCAGGAAAACTCAACCATGAGCAGTTTCCTAAATGCAGCTATAACTCAACAAAAAATGAAGGTTTGTGAAACGTGATAGAAAATACACATATAGAATGGGCAACTATAATGCAATCCAAAATCGTAGTCGCCAAGGTTGACGATGGCCTATAAAAATTCAAACACGAGCGTTTTCCTAAATGCAGCTATAACTAAACAAAAAATAAATGTTCGTGAAAGGCGATTAAAAAAATGCGTAGAGAATGAACAACTATAGTACAATCCACAAGCGTAGTGACCAAAGTTGATTGATGGCCCAAAAAACTCAAACATGAGCGGTTTCCTAAATGTGGCTATAACTAAATAGAGAAAGAAGGTCTGTGAAAGGCGATAGAAAATACGTGTATAGAATAAATAACTACCGTGTAATCCACAATCGTAGTCACCAAAGTTTTTCGATGTCCCACAAAAACTCACATACGAGCGGTTTCCTAAATGCGGATATAACTCAACAAAAAGTGAAGGTTCTTGAAAGGCGAGCAAAAATAAGCGTACAAAATGGACAAGTATAGTAAAATCCACAATCATAGTCACCAAAGTTAACTGATGGCCCACGAAAAACTCAAACACGAGCGCTTTCCTAAAAGCAGCTATAACTCAAGAAAAAATGAAGGTTCATGAAAGACAATAGAGAATTCGCGTATAGAATGCACAACTATAGTGTAATAGTACTATCCACAATCATAGTCACCAAAGCTAATTTATGGCCCACAAAAACTCAAACATGAGTGGTTTCCTAAATGTGGCTATAACTCAACTAATAATGAAGGTTCACGAAAGGCAATAGAAAATACGCATATAGAATGCACAATTACAGTCTAACCCACCAACGTTGATCAATGGCCCACGAAAAATCAAACACAGGTATTTTCCTAAATGCAGCTATAAATCAATAAAAAAATGAAGGTTCGCAAAAGGTGATAGAAAATAAGCATACATAATGGAATACTACAGTGCAATTGACAATCGTAGTCACCAAAGTTGATCGATGGACTAGGAAAACTCAAACATGAGGAGTTTCCTAAATGTGACTATAAGTCAACGAAAAAGGAAGTTTCGCGAAAGGCAATAGAAAATACACGTACAGATTGGACAACTCTAATGCAATCAATAATCGTAGTCACCAAAGTTGATCGATTGCCCACGTAAACTCAAACGTGAGGGTTTCCTAAGTGCAGCTATAACTAAACGAAAAAATGAAGGTTCGTAAAAGGCGATAGAAAATATGCATATAGAATACACAACTATAGTGTAATCCACAATCGTAGCCACCAAAGTTGATCGATGGCCCATGAAAACTCAAACACGAGTGGTTTCCTATGTGTGATTATAAGTAAGACGAAAAATGAAGGTTCGTGAAAGGAAATGCAAAAAACATGTATAGAATCCACAACTACAATGTAATCCACAATCGTAGTCACCAAAGTTGATTTATGGCCCATGAAAACTCAAACAAACAGGGTTTTCTAAATGTGGCTATAACTCAATTAAAAAAATAATCTTCACAAAACACGATAGAAAATTAGCGTTCATAATGTGCAACTACTATGCAATTCACAATCGCAATCACCAAAGGTAATCGATGGCCCAAGAAAATTCAAACACGAGCGGTTTCCTAAGTTCGGCTATAACTCAAGGAAAAATGAAGGTTTACGAAAACCGAGAGAAAATTAGAGTCCATAATGCACAACTACTATGCAATTCACAATCGTAATCACCAAAGGTAGTCAATGGCCTAAGATCACTCAAACATGAGTGGTTTCCTAAGTGCGGCTATAACTCAGCGAAAAATGAATGCTCGCGAAAGGCGTTAGAAAATATGAGTCTAAAATTCACAAGTACAACGTAATCCACAAGTGTAGTCACCAAAGTTGATTGATAGTCATAAAAAATCAAATACAAGAGTTTTCCTAAATGCAACTATAAATAACAAAAGAAAAACTTTCGTGAAAGGCAATTAAAAATATGTGTATAGAATACACAACTACAGTACAATCCACAATTATAGTCAACAAAGTTGATTGATGGCCCAAAAAAACTCAAACATGAGCGGTTTCCTAAATGTAGTTATCACTCAAAAAAAAAGGAAGGTTCACAATCATAGTCACGAAAGTTGATTGATGGCCCAGAAAAATTCAAACAAGAGTGGTTTCCTAAATGTGGCGATAACTCAACAAAAAATGAAGGTTCCTAAAAGACGATATAAGATATGCATATAGAATGCACAACTACAGTGTAATAACCAAGCTCAGTCACCAAAGTTGATTGATGGCCCATGAAAACTCAAAGTCGAGCGGTTTCCTAAATGCGGCTATAACTCAATAAAAAATGAAGGTTCATGAAAGGCGATAGAAATACACGTAGAAAATGGATAACTACAGTGCAATCCACAATCATAGTCACCAAAGTTGATCGATGGCCCACGAAAACTAAAACAGAATCGGTTTCCTAAGTGCACCTATAACTCAACGAAAAATGAAGGTTTGTGAAAGACGATAGAAAAAACGCATATAAAGTGCACAACTACATTGTAATCCACAATCGTAGTCAACAAAGTTGATCAAAGGCCCACAAAACCTCAAACATGAGAGGTTTCCTGATTGCAGCTATAACTAAACAAAAAATGATGGTTCACGAAAGGTGATAGGAAATACAAGTATAGAATGCAAAACTACAGTACAATCCACAATTGTCATCACTAAAGTTGATTTATGACCCACAAAACTCAAAGATGAGTGGTTTCCTCAATGCAACTATAACTCAACGAAAAAGAAAGGTTCGCTAAATGTGATAAAAAATATGTTAATAGAATGCACAACTACAGTGTAATCAACAATCATAGTCACCAAAGTTGATAGATGGGCCATGAAAACTCAAACACGAGCGGTTTCCTAAGCGTGGCTATAACTCAATGAAAACTGAAGGTTTGTGAAAGGTGATATAAAATATGTCTATAGAATGCACAACTATAGTGTAATGCATAATCCTAGCCACCAAAGTTGATCGAAAACCAACGAAAACTCAAACACGAGCCTTTTTCTAAATGCGGCTATAACTCAAAAAAAATGAAGGTTCGTGAAAGGTGATTAAAAATATGCATACAGAATGCACAACTACAGTACAATCCATAATCGTAGTCACCAAAGTTGATTGATGGCCCACAAAAACTCAAACATAAGTGGTTTTCCTAAATGTAGCTATAACTCAAGAAAGAATGAAGGTTCACGAAAGGCAAGTAAAAATATACATATAGAATGCACAACTACAGTGTAATCCACAATCATAGACACAAAGTCGATCAATGGCCCATGAAAACTCAAACACGAGCGGTTTCCTAAATGCAGCTATAATTGAACAAAAAATGAAGGTTCACGAAAGGCGATAGAAAATACGTGTACAGAATGGAAAACTACAATGAAATCCATAATCCGAGTCACTAAAGTTGATGAATGGCTCATGAAAACTCAAACACGAGTGGTTTCCTAAATACGACTATAACTCAACCCAAATGAAGTTTCGAGAAAGGCAATAAAAAATACGCGTATAGAAAGAACAACTATAGTGTAATCCAAAAGTGTATTCAACAAATTTGATCGATGGCCCACAAAAACTCGACCTCGAGAGATTTCCTATATGCAACTATAACTCAACAAGAAATGAAGGTTCACTAAAGGCGATAGAAAATACACGTATAAAATGGACAACTACAATGCAATCCACAATCGTAGTCACCAAAGTTCATCGTCAAACATGAGCAGTTTCCTAAGTGCACCTATAAGTCAATGAAAAATGAAGGTTCACGAAAGGCCATAGAAAATACATGTATTGAATGCACAACTATAGTGTAATCCACAATCGTAGTTACCAATGTTGTTCAATAGCCCACGAAATCTCAAACACAAGCGTTTTCTTAAATGCGGCTACAACTCAACAAAAAATGTAGGTTCACGAAAGGCAATTGAAAATATGCATATAAAATGGACAACGACAGTGCAATCCACAATTGCAGTCACCAATGTTGATCGATGGCCCACAAAAACTGAAACACGAGTGGTTTCCTAAGTGCTGCTATAACTCAATGAAAAATGAAGGTTCGCAAAAAGTGATAGAAAATACACATCAAAAATGCACAACTGCAGTGTAATCCACAATCATAGTCACCAAATTTGATAAATGGCCCGCGGAAACTCAAATACGGGTGCTTTTGTAAATGTACCTATAAGTCAACAAAAAATGAAGGATTGTGAAACATAATTTAAAATATGCGTACAGAGCAACTAAAGGACAATCCACAATACTAGTCACCAAAATTGATTGATGGTCCACAAAAACTCAAACATGAGAGGTTTCCTAAATGCAGCTATAACTCAACAAGAAAGGAAATTTCATGAAAGGCGATAGAAAATACGTCTATACAATCCACAACTATATTGTAATCCACAATGTAATCAACAAACGTAGTCACCAAAGTTGATTGATGCCCCATGACAAACTCAAACTCAAGTAGTTTCCTAAATGGTGCTATAACTCAAACATGAGTGGTTTTTGATTTGCGGCTATAATTCAATAAAAAATGAAGGTTCAAGAAAGGCGATAGAAAATACGTGTATAGAATGCACAACTACATTGTAATCCACAAACGTAGTCACCAAAGTTGCTTGATTGCCCACAAAAACTCAAACACAAGCGGATTTCCTAAATGCGGCTATAACTCAACAAAAAATGAATGTTCATGAGAGAAAATATGCATATAGAATGCACAACTACAGTGTAAATCCACAATTGTAGTAACCAAAGTTGGTCAATAGCCCATGAAAACTCAAAAATGAGAGGTTTCCTAAGTGCGGTGAAAAATTCAATTTTTGAGGAGTTCTTGCATTTTGGTGAAAAATTAGCTTTACAAAAAGAGGACGATATGAGTCTAATCATAATAACATTCTCTATAAAACCCATTTATCAGACTTTTCATAAAAAGATTTAAATTTTTTTCCTCTGTTACCTCTACTACTTCTAGTTTTCAAGAGAATCAATCTTTTTCAAAAACAACTTATTTTTTCAAAAAACGGATGATTTGGGTTTGTCAGCACATAAGCACCTATAAAACTCATATTTTTTATTTTCCCAAAAATAAATTGTTTCGTAGATTCTTATTTTGAGGGGTTTTTGCATGTTCGTGAAAAAATAGTTTTTCGAAAAAAGGACGAACTAGGTTTACTTAGAACGACATTCTCTACAAAACCCATTTCTTAGATTTTTCATTAAAAGATTCAAAAAATTTGCTTGTATTACCTGTACTGCTTCTACTTTTCAAAAAATCTATCTTTTTCAAGAAAATAACTTATTTTTGAGGGGTTCTTGCATGTTCATTAAAATACGTGTCTAGAATGCATGCCTACAGTGTAATCCATAATCGTAGTCACCAAAGTTTGTCGATGGCCCACAAAAAACTCAAACACGAGTAGTTTCATAAATGCAGCTATAACTCAATTAAAAATGAAGGTTGGAAAAAGGCAATAGAAAATATGCCTATAGAATGCACAACTATAGTCTAATCCACAAGCATAGACACCATGGTTGATCAATGGCCCATGAAAACTTAAAATTGAGCGGTTTGCTAAATGGGGCTATAACTCAACATAAAATGAAGGTTCATGAAAAGAAATAGAAATACACATACATAATGGGCAACTCCAGTGCAATCTACAATCGTAGTCACCAAAATTGATCGATGGCCAACGAAAACTCAAAAATGAGCGGTTTCCTAAATGCAACTATAACTCAAGAAAAAAAGAAGGTTCGCAAAAGGTGATAGAAAATATGTGTACATAATGGAATACTACAGTCCAATTGACATTCGTAGTCACCAAAGTTGATTGATAGTCCACAAAAACTCAAACACGAGTGGTTTCCTAAATGTGGCTATAACTGAACAAAAAATGAAGTTTCTTGAATGGCGATAGAAAATATGCATATAGATTACACAACTACAATATAATCCATAAGCGTAGTCACCAAAGTTTATTGATGGCCCATGACAATTCAAACTCGAGCAGTTTCCTAAATGTGGCTATAACTCAACAAAAAATGAAGGTTCACAAAAGCCAATAGAAAATACACTTACAAAATGGACAACTACAGTGCAAACCACAATCGTAGTCACCAAAGTTGATCAATGGCCGACAAAAACTCAAACAAAAGTAGTTTCCTAATTGGAGCTATAACTCAAAGATAAATAAAGGTTCTCAGAACGCGATAGAAAATACGCGATAGAATGCACAACTACAGTGTAATCCACAATTGTAGTCACCAAAGTTGATCGATGGCGCAGGAAAATTCAAACATGAGCGTTTTCCTAAATGCGGCTAGAACTAAAAATATAAATTAAGGTTCGTGAAAGGCAATTAAAAGTATACATACAAAATGTACAATTACAGTACAATCCACAATGGTATTCACCAAAGTTGAATGATGGCTCACAAAAACTCAAACATGAGCTGTTTCCTTAATGTGGCTATAACTCAACAAAAAATGAAGGTTCACATAAGGTGATAAAAAATACGTGTATAGAATGGACAACTACAGTGCAATACACAATTGTAGTCACCAAAGTTGATTGATGGCCCATGAAAACTCAAACACAAGTGTTTTCCTAAATGTGGCTATAACTCAACAAAAAATGAAGGATCGTGAAAGGTGATTAAAAATATGCGTACAAAATGCACAACTACAGCACAATCGACAATCATAGTCACCAAAGTTGATCGATGGCCCACAAAAACTTAAACACGACTGGTTTCCTAAATGCGGCTATAACTCAACTAAGAATGAAGGTTTGCGAAAGGCAATAGAAAATTAGCGTTCATAAAGCACTACATTGCAATCCACAATCCTAGTCGCCCAAGTTGATTGATGGCCCACAAAAACTCAAACACGAGCGGTTTCCTAAATGTGGCTATTACTCAACAAAAAATATTTTTTTGCAAAAGGCGATAGAAAAAATGTTTACGGAATGGACAACTAGAGTGCAATCCACAATCGTAGTCACCAAAGGTTATCGATGGCTCAGGAAAACTCAAACATGAGCAGTTTCCTAAGTGTGGCTATCTTTGAATGAAAAATGAAGGTTCATGAAAGGTGATAGATAATACGTGTATAGAATGCACAACTACTGTGTAATCCACAATTGTAGTTGCTAAAGATGATCGATGGCATACAAAAACTCAAACACGAGTGGCTTCCTAATGCCTTTATAACTCAACAAAAAACAAAAGTTCTTGAAAGGCAATATAAAATATGCGTATAGAATTGACAACTATAGTGCAATCCACAATCATAGACACCAAACTTGATCAATGGTGCACAAAAACTCAAACACGAGCAGTTTTCTAAGTGCGGCTATAGCTTAACGAAAAATGAAGGTTCGCGAAAGGTGATAGAAAATACGTGTATAAAATGCACAAATACAGTGTAATCCACAATCATAGTCACCAATGTTGATTGATGGCCCTCAAAAACTCAAACATGAGCGTTTTACTAAATAGGCATCTATAAAACCCATATTTTCGATTTTCCCTAAAAATATTGTTTCGTAGATTCTATTTTTTAGGGGATCTTGCATGTTGATGAAAAAATAGTTTTTTGAAAAGAGGACGATATGGGTTTACTCAAAACGACATTCTTCACAAAACCCATTTCTCATATTTTTCATAAAAAAGGTTAAAAAAATTTGCCTTTATTACCTTTACTACTTTTACTTTTCAAAAAAATCTATCTTTTTCAAGAAAAACTTATTTTTTGAAGAAACGGATGATTTGCGTCTCTTTAGCACACCAGCGCCTATAAAACTTATATTTTCAAATTTTCCCCAAAAAAATTGTTTCGTAGATTTTATTTATGAGGGATTCTTGCAGGTTGGTAAAAAATAAGTTTTTCGAAAAAAAGATGAACTGGGTCTACTCAGAATGACATTCTCTACAAAACCCATTTCTCATATTTTTCATAAAAAAATTCAAATTTTTTGCCTTTGCTAGCTCTACTACTTCTACTTTTCAAAAATGTCTATCTTTTTCATAAACAACTAGTTTTTTTCAAACAAATGTCGATTAGGGTATCTTGAGCACACAAGCACCTATAAAACCCATATTTCGATTTTCCCAAAAAAAATTGTTTCGTAGATTCTAGTTTTGAGGGGTTCTTGTATGTTGGTGAAAATTTAGTTTTTCGAAAAAAGGATCTAGGTCTACTAATAACGACATTCTCTACAAAACCCATTTGTCAAATTTTTCAGAAAAATATTCAAAAAAATTGTCTTTGTTACCTCTACTGCTTCTACCTTTATAAATATCTGTCCTTTTTGAAAACAACTTATTTTTTCAAAGAACGGAAGATTTTGGTCTCTTTTGCACATGAGTACCTATAAAACCCATATTTCATTTTTCCCAAAAAAATGGTTAGGTGGATTCTACTTTTGAGGGGTTCTGACATGTTGGTGAAAAATTAGTTTTTCGAAAAGAGGATTTTTTGGATTTACTCAAAATGACATTTTCTAAAAATCCCATTTTTTAGATTTTTCATAAAAAGATTGAAAAAATTTGCCTCTGTTACCTCTAATCTTCTACTTTTCAAAAAAATCGATCTTTTTCAAGAACTTATTTTTTCAAAAAAAAAATTATCGAAATCTCTTCAGCACACGAGCACCTATAAAACCCATATTTTTTATTTTCTCGAAAAAAGTTGTTTCGTAGATTCTATTTTTCAGGGGTTCTTGTATGTTGATGAAAAATTTGTTTTCTGAAAAAAGCATGATCTGGGTTTACTCAGAACGACAATTTGTACAAAACCCATTTTCTCATATTTTTCATAAAAAAATTCAATTTTTTTTCATCTATTACCTCTAATACTTCTACTTTTCAAAACAATCTCTTTTTCAATAACAACTTATGTTTTTAAACAACAACAATATGGTTCTTTTTAGCACATGAGCATCTACAAAACCCATATTTCAATTTTGCCAAAAAAAATTGTTTCATAGATTCTATTTTTGAAGGGGGTTTTGCATGTTGGTGAGAAATTACTTTTTTGAAAAAAGGACGATCTGGATTTACTCAAAATGACATTCTGTAAAAAACTTGTTTTTTAGATTTTTCATAAAAATATTCTTTATTGCCTCTATTACCCTCTACTTCTTCTACTTTTGAAAAATATCTATCTTTTTCGAGAACAACTTATTTTTTCATAGAACGGATGATTTGGGACTCTTTAGCACACCTATAAAACCCATATTTTTTATTTTCCCAAAATATTTGTTTCATAGATTCTATTTTTGAGGAGTTCTTGCATGTTGGTGAAAAATAAGTTTTCTAAAAAAGGACGATCTGGGTCTATTAAGAATGGCATTCGCTACAAAACCCATTTCTCAGATTATACATAAAAAGATTCAGAAAATTTGCCTCTGTTACCTCTACTACTTCTACTTAAAAAAAAAACTATCTTTTTCAAGAATAACCTTTTTTTTAAAGAACAGATGCTCTTGGTCTCTTTAGCTCCCGAGCACGTATAAAACCCATATTTTTTATTTTTCCTAATAAAATTGTTTAGTAGATTCAATTTTTGAGGGGTTTTTGCATGTTGGTGAAAAAATAGTTTTTTGAAGAAAAAGAACGATCTAGGTCTACTCAGAATGACATTCTCTACAAAATCCATTTCCTAGATTTTTCATAAAATAGATTAAAATTTTTTACCTCTGTTACCTCTACTACTTCTAGTTTAAAAAAAAACTATATTTTTCAAGAATAATTTATATTTTCAAAAAACGGACGATCTGGGTCTCTTTAGCACACGAGCTCCTATAAAAGCCTTATTTTGATTTTTCCAAAAAAACTTGTTTCATAGATTCTATTTTTGAGGGGTTCTTGCATGTTGGTGAAGAATTAGGTTTTTGAAAAGAAGAGGATCTGGGTCTACTTAGAACGACATTCTCTACAAGCCCATCTCTCAGATTTTTCATAAAAAGATTCAAAATATTTATCTCTATTATCTCTATTGCTTCTAGTTTTCTAAAAAATCTATCTTTTTTAATAATAAATAATTTGTTTTAAAAATGAATTATCTGGGTCTTTTTAGCACATGGGCAATTATAAAAACCCATATTTTTGATTTTCACAAAAAAAATTGTTTCCTAGATTCTATTTTTGAGGGGTTGTTACATGTTGGTGAAAAATTAGTTTTTCAAAAAAAGGATGATCTGGATTTACTTAGAATGACATTCTCTACAAACCCATTTCACAGATTTTTCATAAAGAGATTCAAAAAATTTGCCTGTATTACCTCTTCTGCTTCTACTTTAAAAAAAAAACAATCTTTTTTGAAAACAAATTATTTTTTTTAAAAATGGATGATCTGGGTCTCTTTAGCTCTCGAGCACCTGTAGCTCGTGTTTGAGTTTTCGTGAGCCATCGATCAAATTTAGTGACTACGATTGTGGATTACACTCTATTTCTGTATTCTACACAGATTTTTTCTATCGCCTTTTGTGAACCTTCATTATTGTTGAGTTATAGCCGCATTTGGGAAACCGCTCATGTTTGAGATTTTGTGGGCTATCAATCAAATTTGGTGACTACGACTGCGGATTGTACTATAGCTCTACATTCTATACGCATATTTTTAATCGCCTTTCACGAACCTTCATTATTTGTCGAGTTATAGCCACATTTATTAAAATACTCATGTCTGAGTTTTCGTGGGACATTGATCAACTTCGATGACTATGATTGTGGATTGTACTATAGTTTTGCATTTTGTACGAATATTTTTAATTGCCTTTCACGAACCTTCATTTTTCTCATTATAGCCATTTTGAGGAAACCGCTTGTGTTTGAGTTTTCATGGGCCATTGAACAACTTTGGTGACTACGATTTTGGATTACACTATAGTTTTGCATTTTATACGATTATTTTCTATCTCCTTTCGCAAAAATTCATTTTTTTCTTGAGTTATTGCCACATTTAGGAAATAGCTTGAGTTTGAGTTTCCATCGGCCATCAATCAACTTTTGTGACAACGCTTGTGGATTACACTATAGTTGTGCATTCTATAAATGAATATTCTATCGCCTTGTGTGAACCTTCATTTTTTGTTGAGTTATAGACACACTTAGGAAAATGGTCTTGTTTGAGTTTTCATGGGCCATCAATCAACTTTAGTGACTACGCTTGTGGATTTCACTTTAGTTGTGCGTTCTATACATGTATTTTCTATCGCCTTGCGCAAACCTTCATTTTTCATTGATTTATAGCCACACTTAGGAAACTGCCCGTGTTTCAGTTTTCATGGGCCATCGATAAACATTGGTGACTACAATTGTGGATTGCATTGTAGTTGTCTATTTTGTACCCATATTTTCTATCGACTTTTGCAAACCTTCATTTTCTGTTACGTCTACTACTACTTCTCAAAAAAAGCAATCTTTTTCAAGAACAACTTATTTTTTTTAAAACTAGACGATCTGGGTCTCTTTACCACGCGAGCACTTATTAAAGCCATATTTTTTATTTACCCCAAAAGAATTGTTTTGTAGATTCTATTTTTCTGGGGTTCTTGCATGTTGGTGAAAATTAGTTTTTCAAAAAAAGGACAATCTAGGTCTACTTAGAATGACATTCTCTACAAAACCCATTTCTCAGATTTTTCATAAAAATATTCAAAATTTTTGCTTCTGATACCTCTACTACTTATACTTTGTAAAAAAATCTATCCTTTTGAAAAACAACTTATTTTTTAAAAAAGCAGACGATTTGGATCTAGCATACGAGCACCTATAAAACCCATATTTCCATTTTCCCAAAAAAAAATTGTTTTGTGGATTCTATTTTTGATGGATTCTTGCATGTTGGTGAAAATTTTATTTTTCAGCAAAAGGACGATCTAGCTCTATTTAGAACGACATTCTCTATAAAACCTATTTCTCAAATTTTTCATAAAAAGATTCAAAAAAATTGCCTTTGTTACCTACCTCTACTGCTTCCACTTCTCAAAAATATCTATCTTTTTAAACAACTTATTTTGTCAAAAAATGGATGATTATGGTCTCTTGAGCACACAAGCACCTATAAAACCCATATTTCGATTTTCCCAAAAAAAATTGTTTGGTGGATTCTATTTTTGAGGGGTTCTTGCAAGTTGGTGAAAAAATTTATTTATTCAAAAAAAGGACAATTTGTATTTACTAAGAATGACATTCTCTACAAAACCAATTTCTCAGATTTTCCCTATGAAGATTCAAAAAAATTACCTCTGTTACCTCTACTCCTAGTTTTCAAAAAAATCCATGTTTTTCAAGAACTACTTACTTTTTCAAAAAACAGACGATCTAAATCTCTTTAGCACATGAGCACCTACAAAACCCATACTTTTGATTTTTCCACAAAAAATAGTTTCGTAGATTCTATTTTTTAAGGGGTTCTAGTATGTTGGTGAAAAATTAGTTTTTCGAAAAAAGGACGATTTGGGTTTACTCAAAACGACATTCTATACAAAACCCATATCTCAGATATTTCATAAAAATTTCCTCTGTTACCTCTATTGCTTCTACTTTTCAAAGATATCTATTTTAAAAAAAAAACTTATTTTTTAAAAGAACGGAAGATCTGGGTCTCTTTAGCACACGAGTACCTATAAAACAAATATTTTTTATTTTCCCAACAAAAATTGTTTCGTAGATTCTATATTTGAGGGGTTCTTGCATGTTGGTGAAAAATAAGTTTTTCAAAAACCGGACGATCTGGGTCTATTCAAAACGACATTCTCTACAAAATCCATTTCTCTACAAATCGATCAACTTTGGTGACTACGGTTGTGGATTACACTATAGCTGTACATTTTATACGTGTATTTTGCATTTCCTTCATGCACCTTTATTTTTTGTTGAGTTATAACCACACATAGGAAACCGCTCGTGTTTGAGCTTTTGTGGGCCAGCGATCGACTTTGGTGACTACGATTTTGTATTGCACTATTGTTGTCCATTTTGTAAATGTATTTTCTATCGTCTTTCTCGAACCTTTATTTTTTGTTGAGTTATAGCCACATTTAGTAAATCACACGTATTTGAGTTTTTGCGGGCCATTGATCAACTTTGGTGACTACGATTGTGGATTACACTATAGTTGTGTATTCTATACGCGCATTTTCTAACACCTTTCACGAAGCTTCATTTTTGTTTGAGTTATAGCTGCATTTAGGAAACCGCTCGTGTTTGAGTTTTCATGGGCCATCGATTAACTTTGGTGACTATGATTGTGGACTGCACTATAGTTTTCCATTTTGTATGCTTATTTTCGATCGCCTTTCATGAACCTTTATTTTTTGTTGAGTTATAGCCACATTTAAGAAACCGCTCATGTTTGAGTTTTCATTGGCCATCAATCAACTTTGGTGACTATGATTGTGGATTACAATATAGTTGTGCATTCTATATGCATATTTCTTATCAGCTTTCACGAACCTTCATTTTTTGTTCAGTTATACACGCATTTAGGAAACTGCTGAAGTTTTAGTTTTTGCAGGCTATTGATCAATTTTGGTGACTATGCCATAGCTTCAACATCAACACTGGAAGCATCCATAGCTTTGGTAGTAGCATCGGGTGGGGTCCATATCCTCGGTATTAGCATCGAGCAGGGTCCATAGGTTCAGAAGCAACATCGACGGGGTGGGTGGGAGGCCCATCCCACACGCCCAGTATTCCATATCGATATTGATATCAAATATGCCGTTGATTCCTTCCACACCTGAGCGGCCATCCAGTTACACCCCCTGTAAACCCTTTCCTTTCCTCACCCTTGGTGCCTAGGAAGGAAGCCTTCATGCTAAGGATATAGTTGCTCCGACTTCGGATTTCGATCAATCATATGCCCCCCACTGCTCTATCCGCTGCCTCCGTTGTGGATTACACTATAGTTGTGAATTCGATATATGTACTTTTTATCGCCTTTCATGAAATTTCATTTTTTGTTGATTTATAGATGCATTTAGGAAACCGCAATGTTTGAGTTTCTGTGAGTCATCGATCAACTTTGGTGACTACGATTGTGGGTTACACTGTAGTTGTGAATTATATAAGCGTATTTTCTATCGCCTTTCATGGAATTTCATTTTTTGTTGACTTTTAGACGCATTTAGGAAACCGTTGTGTTTGAGTTTCTATGAGTCATCGATCAATTTTGGTGACTACGATTATGGATTACAATGTAGTTGTGCATTCTATAAGCATATTTTTTATCGCCTTTCGACAACCAATATTTTCTGGTGTGTTATAGCTACATTTACGAAACCGCTCATGTTTGAGTTGTTGTGGGCCATGAATCAATTTTGATGACTACGATTGTGGATTTACTTGTAGTTGTGCATTCTGTACGAATATTTTTAATCGTATTTTACGAATCTTCATTTTTTGTTGAGTTATAGCCGCATTTGGGAAAACACTCGTATTTGAGTTTTCATGGGCCATCAACTTTGGTGACTATGATTATGGATTACACTGTAGTTGTCCATTCTATATGTGTATTTTGTATCGCCTTTCCTGAAACTTCATTTTTTGTTGAGTTATAGCTGTATTTAGGAAACCGCACGTGTTTGAGTTTTTGTGGGCCATCGATCAAATTTAGTGATTACGATTGTGGATTACACTTTTTTTTCTGTATTCTACACACATTTTTTCTATCGCCTTTTGTGAACCTTCATTATTGTTGAGTTATAGCCGCATTTGGGAAACCGCTCATGTTTGAGATTTTGTGGGCTATCAATCAAATTTGGTGACTACGACTGCGGATTGTACTATAGCTCTACATTCTATACGCATATTTTTAATCGCCTTTCACGAACCTTCATTATTTGTCGAGTTATAGCCACATTTATTAAAATACTCGTGTTTAAGTTTTCATGGGACATTGATCAACTTTGATGACTATGATTGTGGATTGTACTATAGTTTTGTATTTTGTACAAATATTTTTAATTGCCTTTCACGAATCTTCATTTTTCTCATTATAGCCATTTTGAGGAAACCGCTTGTGTTTGAGTTTTCATGGGCCATCGAACAACTTTGGTGACTACGATTTTGGATTACACTATAGTTTTGCATTTTATACGATTATTTTCTATCTCCTTTCGCAAAAAATCATTTTTTTCTTGAGTTATTGCCACATTTAGGAAATAGCTTGAGTTTGAGTTTCCATCGGCCATTAATCAACTTTTGTGACAATGCTTGTGGATTACACTATAGTTGTGCATTCTATAAATGAATATTCTATTGCCTTATGTGAACCTTCATTTTTTGTTGAGTTATAGACACACTTAGGAAAATGGTCTTGTTTGAATTTTCATGGGCCATCAATCAACGTTAGTGACTACGCTTGTGGATTGCACTTTAGTTGTGCATTCTATACATGTATTTTCTATCGCCTTGCGCAAACCTTCATTTTTCATTGATTTATAGCTGCACTTAGGAAACTACCCGTGTTTCAGTTTTCATGGCCCATCGATCAACATTGGTGACTACAATTGTGGATAGCATTGTAGTTGTCTATTTTGTACCCATATTTTCTATCGACTTTTGCAAACCTTCATTTTTTGTTACGTCTACTACTACTTCTCAAAAAAAGCAATCTTTTTCAAGAACAACTTATTTTTGTAAAACCAGACGATCTGGGTCTCTTTACCACGCGAGCACTTATTAAAGCCATATTTTTTATTTACCCCAAAAGAATTGTTTTGTAGATTATATTTTTCTGGGGTTCTTGCATGTTGGTGAAAATTAGTTTTTCAAAAAAAGGACAATCTAGGTCTACTTAGAATGACATTCTCTACAAAACCCATTTCTCAGATTTTTCATAAAAATATTCAAAATTTTTGCTTCTGATACCTCTACTACTTATACTTTGTAAAAAAATCTATCCTTTCGAAAAACAACTTATTTTTTTTAAAAACGGACGATTTGGATTAGCATACGAGCACCTATAACACCCATATTTCGATTTTCCCAAAAAAAAATTGTTTTGTGGATTCTATTTTTGATGGATTCTTGCATGTTGGTGAAAATTTTATTTTTCAGCAAAAGGACGATCTGGCTCTATTTAGAACGACATTCTCTATAAAACCTATTTCTCAAATTTTTCATAAAAAGATTCAAAAAAATTGCCTTTGTTACCTACCTCTACTGCTTCCACTTCTCAAAAAAATCTATCTTTTTGAACAACTTATTTTGTCAAAAAATGGATGATTATGGTCTCTTGAGCACACAAGCACCTATAAAACCCATATTTCGATTTTCCCAAAAAAAATTGTTTGGTGGATTCTATTTTTTAGGGGTTCTTGCATGTTGGTGAAAAAATTTATTTTTTCAAAAAAAGGACAATTTGGATTTACTAAGAATGACATTCTCTACAAAACCCATTTCTCAGATTTTCCCTATAAAGATTCAAAAAGATTACCTCTGTTACCTCTACTCCTAGTTTTCAAAAAAATCCATGTTTTTCAAGAGCTACTTTCTTTTTCAAAAAATAGACGATCTAATTCTCTTTAGCACATGAGCACCTATAAAACCCACACTTTTGATTTTTCCGCAAAAAATAGTTTCGTAGATTCTATTTTTTAAGGGGTTCTAGTATGTTGGTGAAAAATTAGTTTTTCGAAAAAAGGACGATTTGGGTTTACTCAAAACGACATTCTATACAAAACCCATATCTCAGATATTTCATAAAAATTTCCTTTGTTACCTCTATTGCTTCTACTTTTCAAAGATATCTATTTTTTAAAAGAACGGAAGATCTGGGTCTCTTTAGCACACGAGTACCTAGAAAACCCATATTTTTTATTTTCACAAAAAAAATTGTTTCGTAGATTCTATATTTGAGGGGTTCTTGCATGTTGGTGAAAAATAAGTTTTTCAAAAACGGGACGATCTGGGTCTATTCAAAACGACATTCTCTACAAAATCCATTTCTCTACAAATCGATCAACTTTGGTGACTACGATTGTGGATTACACTATAGCTGTGCATTTTATACGTGTATTTTGCATTTCCTTTCATGCACCTTAAATTTTCGTTGAGTTATAACCACACATAGGAAACCGCTCGTGTTTGAGCTTTTGTGGGCCATCGATCGACCTTGGTGACTACGATTTCGTATTGCATAGTTGTCCATTTTGTAAATATATTTTCTATCGTCTTTCTCGAACCTTTATTTTTTGTTGAGTTATAGCCACATTTAGTAAATCACACGTATTTGAGTTTTTGCGGGCCATTGATCAACTTTGGTGACTACGATTGTGGATTACACTATAGTTGTGTATTCTATACGCGTATTTTCTAACACCTTTCACGAAGCTTCATTTTTGTTTGAGTTATAGCTGCATTTAGGAAACCGCTCGTGTTTGAGTTTTCGTGGGCCATCGGTTAACTTTGTGACTATGATTGTGGACTGCACTATAGTTTTCCATTTTGTATGCTTATTTTCGATCGCCTTTCATGAACCTTTTTTTTTCGTTGAGTTATAGCCACATTTAGGAAACCGCTCATGTTTGAGTTTTCATTGGCCATCAATCAACTTTGGTGACTATGATTGTGGATTACAATATAGTTGTGCATTCTATATGCATATTTTTTATCAGCTTTCACGAACCTTCATTTTTTGTTCAGTTATACACGCATTTAGGAGATTACTGAAGTTTTAGTTTTTGCGGGCCATCGATCAATTTTGGTGACTATGCCATAGCTTCAACATCAACACTGGAAACATCCATAGCTTTGGTAGTAGCATCGGGTGGGGTCCATATCCTCGGTAGCAGCATCGGGCGGGGTCTATAGGTTCAGAAGCAACATCGATGGGGTGGGTGGGAGGCCCATCCCACACGCCCAGTATTCCATATCGATATTGATATCAAATATGCTGTTGATTCCTTCCACACCCGAGCGGCCATCCAGTTACACCCCCTGTAAAGCCTTTCCTTTCCTCACCCTTGGTGCCCCGGAAGGAAGCCTTCACGCCAAGGATATAGTTGCTCCGACTTCAGATTTCGATCAATCATATGCCCCCCACTGCTCTATCCACTGCCTCCATTGTGGATTATACTATATTTGTGCATTCTATATATGTACTTTTTATCGCCTTTCATGAAATTTCATTTTTTGTTGATTTATAGATGCATTTAGGAAACCGCAATGTTTGAGTTTCTGTGAGTCATCGATCAACTTTGGTGACTACGATTGTGGGTTACACTGTAGTTGTGAATTATATAAGCGTATTTTCTATCGCCTTTCGTGGAATTTCATTTTTTGTTGACTTTTAGACGCATTTAGGAAACCGTTGTGTTTGAGTTTCTGTGAGTCATCGATCAACTTTGGTGACTACGATTATGGATTATAATGTAGTTGTGCATTCTATAAGCATATTTTTTATCGCCTTTCGACAACCAATATTTTCTGGTGTGTTATAGCCACATTTACGAAACTGCTCATGTTTGAGTTGTTGTGGGCCATGAATCAACTTTGATGACTACGATTGTGGATTTACTTGTAGTTGTGCATTCTGTACGAATATTTTTAATCGTATTTTACGAATCTTCATTTTTTGTTGAGTTATAGCCGCATTTGGGAAAACACTCGTATTTGAGTTTTCATGGGCCATCAACTTTGGTGACTATGATTATGGATTACACTGTAGTTGTCCATTCTCTATGTGTATTTTGTATCGCCTTTCCCAAAACTTCATTTTTTGTTGAGTTATAGCCGTATTTAGGAAACCGCTTGAGTTTGAGTTTTCGTTGGTCATCGATCCAACTTTGTTGACTACGCTTGTGGATTACACTATTGTTGTGCATTCTATACTTGTATTTTCTATCACCTTTAGCGAACCTTCATTTTTTGTTCAATTATATAGCCACATTTAGGAAACCACTCGTGTTTCAGTTTTCGTAGGTCATCGATCAACTTTTGTGACTACAATTGTAGATTGCACTGTAGCTGTCCATTCTATACTCGTATTTTCTATCACCTTCTTTGAACCTTCACTTTTTGTTGAGTTATAGGCGCATGTAGGAAACCGCTCGTATTTGAATTTTCGTGGGCCATCGATCAACTTTGGTGACTACGATTATGAATTACAGTATAGTTATTCATTATACACATATTTTCTATCGCCTTTTGCAAACCTTCATTCTTTGTTGAGTTATACCGCATTACAAAACCAGTAGAGTTTGAGTTTTTTTGGGCCATCAATCAACTTTGGTGGCTACGATTGTGGATTGTACTATATTTGTGCATTCTCTACGCATATTTTTAATCGCCTTTGATGAACCTTCATTTTTTTTTTAGTTATAGTCACATTTAGGAAAACGCTCGTGTTTGAGTGTTCATGGGCCATCAATCCAACTTTGGTTACTACAATTGTAGATTTCACTGTAGTTGTCCACTCTATATCCGTATTTTCTATCGCCTTTCGCGAACCTTAAGTTTTTGGTGAGTTATAGCCGCATATAAGAAACAACTCATATTTGAGTTTTTGTGGGCCATTAATCAACTTTGGTGAATATGATTGTGGATTGTACTGTAGTTGTGCATTTTGAATGCATATGTTTAATCTCCTTTCACAAACATTGATTTTTTGTTGAGTTATAGCCACATTTAGGAAAATGCTTGTGGTTGAGTTTTCCTGGCCCATCGATCAACTTTGGTGACTAGGATTTTCATTAAACTATACTTTTGCATTCTATATGTGTATTTTCTATCAGCTTTCGCGAACCTTCACTTATCTTTGAGTTATAGCTTCAAATAGGAAACTGCTTGTTTTTTAGTTTTCATGGGCCATTGATCAACTTTGGCGACTAGGATTTTGGATTACACTGTAGTTGTCCATTTCTTTAGGTGTATTTTCTATCGCCTTTTGTGAACTTTCATTTTTTGTTGAGTTATAGCCACATTTAGGAAACCGCTTGCGTTTGAGTTTTCGCGGACCATGAATCAACTTTGGTGACTATGAATGTGGATTGCACGGTAGTTGTCCATTCTGTATGTGTATTTTCTATTGCCTTTTGTGAACCTTCATATTTTTTTGAGGTATAGTCACATTTAGGAAAACCCTCATGTTTGAATTTTTGTGGGCCATCAGTCTAAGTAGACCAAAATCATCCTTTTTTTGAAAAACTAAATTTTCACCAACATGCAAGAACCCCTCAAAAATAGAATCTACAAAACAATTTTTGTTGGGAAAATTGAAAATATGGGTTTCATAGGTGTGTGCTAAAGAGACCTAGATCGTCTGTTTTTTGAAATTATTTGTTATTGAAAAAGATAGATTTTTTTGAAAAGATGTAACAGAGGCAAATTTTTTTAATCTTTTTATGAAAAATCTGAAAAATGGGTTTTGTAGAGAATGTCGTTCTAAGTAAACCTAGATTGTCCTTTTTTCGAAAAACTAATTTTTACCAACATGCAAGAACGCCTGAAAAATAGAATCTACGAAACATTGTTTTTTGGAAAATCAAAAATATGTGTTTTGTAGGTGTTCGTGTGCTCAACAGACCGAGATCGTTCGGTTTTTGATAAAATAAGTTGCTCTTGAAAAAGACAGAGTTTTTTGAAAAGTAGTAGTAGAGGTAACAGAGGCAAAAATTTTAAATCTTTTTTGAAAAATATGAGAAATGGGTTTTGTAGAGAATGTTATTCTAATTAGACGCAGATCATCCTTTTTTTGAAAAGTTAATTTTTCACCAACATCCAAGAACCCATCAAAAATAGAATCTACGAAACATTTTTTTTGGGAAAATTGAAATATGGGTTTTATAGGTGTGCTAAAGAGAACCAGATCGCCCATTGTTTGAAAAAATAAGTTGCTCTTGAAACATAGGATTTTTTGAAAATAGAATCATGTGCTAAAGAGAACCAGATCGCCCGTTGTTTTAAAAAATAAGTTGCTCTTGAAAGATAGGATTTTTTGAAATGTAGAAGTAGTAGAGGCAAATATTTTGAATCTTTTTATGAAAAATCTGAGAAATAAGTTTTGTAGAGAACTCGTTCTGAGTAGACCCAGATCGTCCATTTTTCAAAAAACTAAATTTTCACCAACATGCAAAAAGCCCTCAAAAATACAATGTATGATACAATTTATTTTTGGGAAAATCGAAAATATGGGTTTTATAGGTGCTCATGTGCTGAAAGACCCAGATCGTCCATTTTTTGCAGAAATAATTTTTTCTTGGAAAAGATTGATTTTTTTGAAAAGTATAAGTAGTAGACGTAAACAGAGGAATTTTTTTAAAATCTTTTTATGAAAAACTTGAGAAATGGGTTTTGTACAGAATGTTATTATGATTAGACCCATATTGTCATTTTTCCAAAAAGCTAATTTTTTACCAACATGCAAGAACTCCTTAAAATTAGAATCCATGAAACAATTTGTTTTGGGAAAATCAAAATATGGGTTTTATAGGTGCTCGTGCACTCAAGGGACTCAGATTGTTTATTTTTTGAAAAAATAAGTTTTTTTGAAAAAGAGATTTTTTGAAAAAGTAGAAGCAGTAGAAGTAATAGACACAAATTTTTTGAATTTTTTTGTGCAAAATATGAGAAATGAGTTTCGTAGAGAATGTCATTTTGAGTAGACCCATATCCTCTTTTCAAAAAACTAATTTTTCACCAACATGCAAGAACCCCTCAAAAATAGAATCTATGAAACAATTTTTTTTTGGGAAAATCTAAATATAGGTTTATAGTTAATCTTGTGCTCAAGATACCCTGATCATCCATTTTTTTATAAAAAAAGTTGTTTTTGAAAAAGATAGATTTTTTTGAAAAGTAGAAGCAGAAGAGGTAACAAAGGAAATTTTTATGAAAAATCTAATAAATGGGTTTTGTAGAGAATGTCAGTATGAGAAGACCTAGATCCTCTTTTTCTTCGAAAAACTAATTTTTCACCAACATGCAAAAACCCCTAAAAATTAGAATCTAGGAAACAATTTTTTTTGGTAAAATAAAAAATATGGCTTTTATAGGTGCCCTGTGTGCTAAAAAGACCCAGATCGTTTGTTTTTTGGAAAAATTATTTGTTTTTCAAAAAGACAGACTTTTTTGAAAAGTAGAAGCAGTAGAGATAAGAGAGACAAATTTTTGGAGTCTTTTTATGAAAAATTTGGCAAATGGGTTTTGTAGACAATGTCGTTCTGAGTAGACCCAGATCATCATCCTTTATTCGGAAAACTAAATTTTCACCAACATGCAAGAACCCTTCAAAAATAGAATCTATGCAACAATATTTTTTGGAAAAGCGAAAATATCAATTTTATAGGTGTTCGTGTGCTAAAGAGACCCAGATCGTCCATTTTTTGAAAAAATAAGTTTTTGAAAAAGATAGATTTTTTTGAAAAGTAGAAGCAGTAGACGTAACATAGGAAATTTTGTTTGAATCTTTTTATGAAAAAGGGGATAAATGTGTTTTGTAGAAAATGTTGTTTTGAGTTGACTCAAATCGTCGTTTTTAAGACAAAACTAATATTTCACCAACATGCAATAACCCTTAAAAAATAGAATCTACTAAACATTTTTTTTTGGGAAAATTTAAAATATGGGTTTTATAGGTATTCGTGTCCTTAAGGGACCCAAATCATCTGAATTTTGAAAAAATAAGTTTTTTTTTAATAAGATAGATTTTTTTGAAAAGTAGAATGTGGAGGTAAAAAAGGCAAATTTTTTGAATCTTTTTATGAAAAATCTGAGAGATGGGTTTTGTAGAGAATTTCGATCTAAGTAAACCCAGATTGTCCTTTTTTCAAAAAAACTAATTTTTCAACAACATCTAAAAACGCCTCAAAAATAGAATCTACTAAACAATTTTTTTTGGAAACATCGAAATATGGTTTTTATAGGTGAGTGTGTGCTAAAGAGACCCAGATTGTTTGTTTTTTGAAAATATAAGTTATTTTTGAAAAATATAGTTTTCTTTTTAAAAGTAGAAGTAGTAGAGGTAACAAAGGTAAATCTTTTTATGAAAAATCTAAGAAATGGGTTTTGTAGAGAATGTCATTCTGAGTAGACCTAGATAAATAAACTAATTTTTCACCAACATGCAAGAACCCCTCAAAAATCGAATCTACGAAATAATTTTATTTGGGAAAATAAAAAATATGGGTTTTATAGGTGTTTGAGAGCTAAAGAGACGCAAATCATCCTTTTTTTTAAAATAAGTTGTTCTTGAAAAAGATAGTTTTTTTTTTTAAGTAGAAGCAGTAGAGATAACAGACGCAATTTTTTTGAATCTTTTTATGAAAAATTTGAGAAATGGGTTTTGTAGACAATGTCGTTATGAATAGACCTAGATTGTCATTTTTTTGAAAAATTTATTTTTCACCAACATGCAAGAACCCCTCAAAAATAGAATCAACGAAACAATTTTTTTTGTGAAAACAAAAAATATGGGTTTTACTCATGTGCTAAAGAGACCCAAATCTTTCATTCTTTGAAAAAAAATAAGTTGTTTTTGAAAAAGGTAGATATTTTTGAAAAGTAGAAGCAGTAGAGGTAACAAAAGCAATTTTTTTGAATCTTTTTATGAAAAATCTAAGAAATGGGTTTTGTAGAGAATGTCGTTATGAGTAGACCTAGATCATCCCTTTTTAAAAAAACTAATTTTTCACCAACATAAAAGAACCCCTCAAAAATAGAAACCACAAAACAATATTTTTGGGAAAATCGAAATATGGGTTTTATAGGTGCTCAAGTGCTCAAGAGACCCTAATCGCCCATTTTTTGACAAAATAAGTTGTTTTTGAAAAAAGATAGATTTTTTTGAAAAGTAGAAGTAGTAAATGGTACAAAGGCATATTTTTTCAATCTTTTTATGAAAAATTTGAGAAATGGGCTTTGTAGAGAATGTCATTCTAGGTAAACCCAGATTTTCCTTTTTTCAAAAAACTAAATTTTCACCAACATGCAAGTACCCCTCAAAAATAGAATCTACAAAACAATATTTTTTTGGAAAATTGAAACACGGGTTTTATAGGTGCTCGTATGCTAAAGAGTCCTAGATCGTCATTTTTTTGAAAAACATAGATTTTGTTGAGTAGAAGTAGTAGAGGTAACAAAAGCAAATTTTTTGAATCTTTTTTATGAAAAATATGAGAAATAGGTTTTGTAGAGAATCTAGTTCTGAGTAGACCCATATCGTCCTTTCTTCGAAAAACTAATTTTTCATCAACATGCAAGAACCCCTCAAAAATAGTATCTACGAAACAATATGTTTTGGGAAAATCAAAAATATGGGTTTTATAGATGATCATGTTGTAAAGAGACCCAAATCGTCTGTTTTTTAAAAAAAATGGTTGTTCTTGAAAAAGATAGATATTTTTGAAAAGCAGAAGCAGTAGAGTTAACAGAGGCAATTTTTTTGAATTTTCTATGAAAAATATTATACACATGTATAAAACCTATATTTTCAATTTTCCCAAAAATATTTGTTGAGTTACAACCCCACTTAGTAAAACGCTCGTGTTTAAGTTTTCGTGGGCCATTGATCAAATTTGGTGACTACGATTGTGGATTATATTGTAGTTGTGCATTCTATACGTGAATTTTGTATCACCTTTCACGAACCTTCATTCTATACAATGCGCAACTAGAGTGCAATCCACAATCATAGTCAGCAAAGTCGATCCCCACGAAAACTCAAACAAGAACACTTTCCTAAGTGCAGCTATAACTCAACCAAAAATGAAAGTTCGTGAAAGGCGATAAAAATACGCGCATACAATGCACAAGTAGAGTGTAATTGACAATCGGAGTAAAAAATGTTGATTGATGGCCGACGAAAATTCAAACACGAGTGTTTTCCTAAATGCGGCTATAACTCAACAAAAAATGAAAGTTCACGAAAGGCAATAGAAAATACGCATATAGAATGCACAAGTAAAGTGTAATCCACAGGCGTAGTCACCAAAGTTGATCGATGGTCCACGAAAACTCAAACATGAGTGTTTTCCTAAATGTCGCTATAACTAAAAATAATTGAAGGTTCGTGGCAGGTGATTAAAAATATACGTATAGAATGCACAACCATAGTACAACTACAATGTAATCCATTATTATAGTCACCAAAGTTGATTGATGGCCCACAAAAATCAAACATGAGCTGTTTCTTAAATGCGTCTATAACTCAAAAAAAATGAAAGTTTGTGAAAGTCAATTAAAAATATGCATACAAAATCCACAACTATAGTACAATCCACAATTGTAGTCACCAAAGATGATTTATGGCCCAAAAAAATCTCAAACATGAGCATTTTCTGAAATGCGGTTATAACTCAACAAAAAATGAAGGTTCACGAAGGTTATATAAAAAATGTGTATAGAAAATTAGTGTTCATAATGCACAACTATAGTGTAATCGACAAGCGTACTGACCAAAATTGATCAATGGCCCATGAAAACTCAAACTCGAGCGGCTTCCTAAGTGTGACTATAACTCAATGAAAACTGAAGTTTCGTGAAAGGAAAATAAAAATATGCATATAGTATACACAACTATAGTACAGTCCACTATCGTACTCACCAAAGTTAATTGCCGGCCCACAAAAACTCAAAAACAAGCAGTTTCCTAAATTCGGCTATAACTCAACAAAAATTGAAAGTTCATGAAAGGCTATAGAAAGTACACTTAGAGAATGGACAATTATAGTGCAATACACAATCCTAGTCACCAAAGTCGATCGATGGCTCAGGAAAACACAAATACGAGCGATTTCTTAATCTCAAGTATAACTCAACAAAAAATGAAGGTTCATGAAAGGCGATAGAAAATACGCATATAAAAAATAGAACTACGATATATTTCACAAACGTAGTCACCAAAGTTGATCGATTGCCCACGAGAACTCAAACTCGACCAATTTCCTAAAAGGTTCTTGAAAGCTGATAGAAAATACATGAAGAAAATGGACAACTACAGTGCAATCCACAAGCGTAGTCACCAACATTGATCGATGGCCTACGAAAGCTCAAACTCGAGGGGTTTCCTAAATGCCGCTACAATTGAACAAAAGAAGATAGTTTGTGAAACGCGATAGAGAATATGTGTATATAATGGACAACTACAATGCAATCCACAATCGTAGACACCAAAGTTGATCGATGGCCCACAAAAACTCAAACACGAGCGGTTTCCTAAGTGCGGCTATAACTCAACGAAAAATGAAGGTTCGCATAAGGCGATAGAGAATATGCACATAGAATGTACAACTATACAATCCACAATCTTAATCACCAAAAATGATTCATGGCCCAAAAAAATTCAACGATGAAAGGTTAACTAAATGCAGCTATAACTCAACAAAAATTGAAGGTTCGCGTAAGGTGATAGAAAATATGCATATAGAATGCGCATCTATTGTCTAATCCACAATCATAGTCGCCAAAGTTGATAGATGGCCCACAAAAGCTCAAACACGAGCATTTTCCTAAGTGCAGCTACAAGTCAACAAAAAATGAAGGTTCGTGAAAGGTGATAGAAAATATGCGTACATAATGGACAAGGATAGTGCAATCCATAATTGTAGTTGTCAAAGTTGGTCGATGGACCACAAAAACTCAAACATGAACAGTTTCCTAAGTGCAGGTATAACTCAACTAAAGATCAAGGTTCACAAAAGGTGATAGAAAATATGTGTATAGAATGTGCATCTACTGTCTAATCCACAATCGTAGTCACCAAAGCTGATAGATGGCCCACAAAAACTCAAACACGAGTATTTTCTTAAATACGGCTATAACTCAACAAAAAATGAATTTTCGCAGAAGGCGATAGAAAATACGCATACAAACTAGACAAGGACAGTGCAATCCACAATTATAGTCACCAAAGTTTATCGATGGCCCATGAAAACTCAAACACGAGTGGTTTCCTAAGTGCAGTTGTAGCTCAACAAAAAATGAAGGTTTGCGAAATGTGATAGAAAATGCATGTATAGAATGGACAACTACAGTGTAATCCACAATGATTGTAACCAATGTTGATCGATGGCCCACGAAATCTCAAACTCGAGCGGTTTCCTAAATGCGGCTCTAATTGAACAAAGAATGAAGGTTCACGAAAGACAATACAAAACAAGTGTATAGAATGAACAACTACAGTATATTCGACAAGCATAGTCACCAAAGTTGATCAGCCCACAAAAAACTCAAACACCAGTGGTTTCCTAAATGTGGCTATAACTCAATAAAAAATGAAGGTTCCTGGAAGGCCATTGAAAATACACGTACAGAATGGACAACTACTTGCAATCCACAATCGTAGTCACCAAAGTTGATCAATGGCTCATGAAAACACAAACACGAGTGGTTTCCTATGTACAGGTATAACTCAACAAAAAAAGAAGGTTCACGAAAGGCGATAGAAAGTACGCGTGTCGAATGCACAATTATAGTGTAATCCACAATCGTAGTCACCAAAGTTGATCGATGGCCCACAAAAACTCAAACACAAGCGTTTTCCTAAATGCGGCTATAAGTCAACAAAAAATGAAGGTTTCTGAAAGGTGATAGAAAATACGTGTATAGAATGTAGAACTAGTGTGTAATCCACAAGCATAATCACCAAAGTTTATCGATACCCCACAGAAACTAAAACACGGGGTGTTTCCTAAATGCGGCTATAACTCAACAATAAATAAAGCTTCGCGAAAGGCGATAGAAAATTGGCGTTCATAATGCACCACTATAGTGCAATCCACAATCATAGTTGCCAAGGCTGATTGAAGGCCCATGAAAACACAACCATGAGCGGTTTCCTAAATGCGGCTATAACTCATGAAAAGATGATGGTTGACAAAAAGTGATAGAAAATACATCTAAAAAATAGACAACTACAATGCAATAAACAATTGTAGTCACCAAAGTTGATAGATGGCCCAAGAAAACTCAAACTCGTGCGTTTTATGTAGATCTAAGTAGACCCAGATTGTCCTTTTTTCAAAAAACTAATTTTTCAACAACATGCAAAAACGCCTCAAAAATAAATCTACAAAACAATTTTTTTTGGAAAAATTGAAATATGGTTTTTATAGGTGAGCGTGTGCTAAAGAGACCCAGATCATTTGTTTTTTGAAAATATAAGTTATTTTTGAAAAATATAGTTTTCTTTTTAAAAGTACTAGTAGAGGTAACAAAGGTAAATATTTTGAATCCTTTTATGAAAAATCTAAGAAATGGGTTTTGTAGAGAATGTCGTTTTGAGTAGACCTAGATAAATAAACTAATTTTTCACCAACATGCAAAAACCCCTCAAAAATTGAATCTATGAAACAATTTTGTTTGGGAAAATAAAAAATATGGGTTTTATAGGTGTTTGAGAGCTAAAGAGACGCAGATCATCCGTCTTATTTTTTAAATAAGTTGTTCTTGAAAAAGATAGTTTTTTGTTTTAAAGTAGAAGCAATAGAGATAACAGAGGCAAACTTTTTGAATCTTTTTATGAAAGATCTGAGAAATGGGTTTTGTAGACAATGTCATTATGAATAGACCTAGATTGTCGTTTTTTTGAAAAACTTATTTTTCACCAACATGCAAGAACCCCTCGAAAATAGAATCTACGAAACAATTTTTTTTGGGAAAACAAAAAATATGGGTTTTATAGGTACTCATGTGCTAAAGAGACCCAAATCTTCCATTCTTTGAAAAAAAAATGTTGTTCTTGAAAAAGATAGATATTTTTGAAAAGTAGAAGCAGTAGAGGTAACAAAAGAAATTTTTTTGAATCTATTTATGAAAAATCTAAGAAATGGGTTTTGTAGAGAATGTCGTTCTGAGTAGACCTAGATCATCCTTTTTTCTAAAAACTAAATTTTCACCAACATACAAGAACCCCTCAAAAATAGAAACCACAAAACAATATTTTCGGGAAAATCAAAATATGGGTTTTATAGGTGCTCAAGTGCTCAAGAGACCCTAATCGCCCATTTTTTGACAAAATAAGTTGTTCTTGAAAAAGATAGATTCTTTTGAAAAGTAGAAGCAGTAGAGGTACAAAGGCATATTTTTTCTATCTTTTTATGAAAAATTTGAGAAATGGGTTTTGTAGAGAATGTCGTTCTAGGTAGACCCAGATCTTCCTTTTTTCAAAAAACTAATTTTTCACCAACATGCAAGTACCCCTCAAAAATAGAATCCACGAAACAATATATTTTTGGAAAATCGAAACATGGGTTCTATAGGTGCTCGTATGTTAAAGAGTCCCAGATCATCCGTTAGTCGAAAAAATAAGTTGTTTTTGAAAAACATAGATTTTTTTGAGGAGTAGAAGCAGTAGAGTTAACAAAAGCAAATTTTTTGAATCTTTTTATGAAAAATATGAGAAATAGGTTTCATAGAGAATCTCATTCTGAGTAGACCCATATCGTCCTTTCTTCAAAAAATTAATTTTTCATCAACATGCAAGAACCCCTCAAAAATAGTATCTACGAAACAATATTTTTTGGAAAAATCAAAAATATGGGTTTTATAGATGATCATGTTGTAAAGAGACCCAAATTGTTTGTTTTTCTAAAAAAAAAAGTTGTTCTTGAGAAAGATAGATATTTTTGAAAAGCAGAAGCAGTAGAGTTAACAGAGGCAATTTTTCTGAATTTTCTATGAAAAACCCTACACATGTATAAAACCTATATTTTCAATTTTCCCAAAAATATATGTTGACTTATAACCCCGCTTAGTAAAACGCTCGTGTTTGAGTTTTCATGGGCTACTAATCAAATTTGGTGACTACGATTGTGGATTATACTGTAGATGTTCATTCTATACACAAATTTTCTATCGCCTTTCGCGAACCTTCATTTTTCGTTGAGCTATAGCTGCACTTTGGAAATTGCTTGCATTTAAGTTTTCGTGGGCCATCGATCAGCTTTGGTAACTGCGATTGTGGATTGCACTGTAATTGTCCATTCTACACGCAAATTTTCTATCGCCTTTTGTGAACCTTCATTTTAGGTTGAGTTATAGCCGCATTTAGGAAACCACTTGAGTTTGACTTTTCATGGGCCATCGATCAAATTTGGTGACTACGCTTGTGGATTACACTGTAGTTGTGCAGTGTATATGTGTATTTTCTATCGCCTTTTGCAAACCCTCATTTTTTGTTGAGTTATATCACATTTAGGAAGCTCTTCATGTGTTAATTTTTGTGGGCCATCAACCAACTTTGGTACCTGCGATTGTGGATTGTACTATAGTTGTTCATTCTCTATGCATATTTTTAATCACCTTCCACGAACCTTTATTTTTTGTTAAGTTATAATTTAGGAAAATGCTCATGTTTGAGTTTTCATGGGATATCGATCAACTTTGGTGACTACGATTGTGGATTGCACTATAATTGTCCATTTTGTATGTGTATTTTCTATCACCTTTTGTGAACCTTCATTTTTTGTTGAATTATAGCCGTATTTAAGAAACTGCTTGTATTTGAGTTTTCATGGGCCTTTGATCTACTTTACAGACTACGATTGTGGATTACACTATAGTTGTTCATTCTATACATGTATTTTCGATCACCTTTTGTGAACCTTCATTTTTTCTTGAGTTATAGTTGCTTTTAGGAAATCGCTCATGTTTTATGTTTTAGTGGGCCATCAATCAACTTTGGTGACTACAATTCTAGATTATACTATAGTTGTGCATTCTGTACACATATTTTTAGTTGCCTTTTATGAGGTTTCATTTTTTGTTGAGTTATTGTCGCATTTAGGAAAAACACTCATGTTTGAGTTTTCATGGGCCATCGATCAACTTTGGTGACTATGATTGCGGATTGCACTGTAGTTGTCCATTTTGTACACGTATTTTCTATTGCCTTTTGTGAACCTTCATATTTTGTTGAGTTATAGCCGTATTTAGAAAAACCGCTCATATTTGAGAATTCGTGGGCCATCGATCAACTTTGGTGACTACTATTTTGGATTGCATTCTAGTTATGTATTATGAACGTTAATTTTCTATCACCTTTCGCAAACCTTCATTTTTTTTTGACTTATAGCCCCATTTAGCAAACTACTCGTGTTTGTGTTTTTGTGGGACATTGATTAACTTTTGTGACTAGGCTTCTAGATTACATTGTAGTTGTGCATTCTATATGTGTATTTTCTATTGCCTTTCATGATCCTTCATTTTTTTTTGAGTTATAGCCGCATTTAGGAAACCGCTCATGTTTGAGTTTTTGTGGGCCATCAATCAACTTTGGTGACTACAATTGTGGATTGTATTGTAGTTGTGCATTTTATACGCATATTTTTAATAATTTTTCACGAAGCTTCATTTTTGTTGAGTTATAGCCGCATTTAGGAAAATGCTCATGTTTCAGTTTTCTTGGGCCATCAATCAACTTTGATGACTACAATTGTGGATTGTATTGTAGTTGTGCATTCTATACGCATATTTTTAATTGTTTTTGACGAAGCTTCATTTTTGTTGAGTTATAGCCGCATTTAGGAAAATGTTGATGTTTCAGTTTTTCTTGGGCCATCAATCAACTTTTCTTTTTACGATCATCAACTACACTGTAGTTGTGCATTCTATATGCATATTTTTTATCGCCTTTTGCGAACCTTCATTTTTCATTTAGTTATAGCCACACTTAGGAAATCACTTGTGTTTGAGTTTTCATGGGCCATCGATCAACTTTGGTGACTATGATTGTGGATTGCACTGTAGTTGTCCATTATATACATGTATTTTCTATCACGTTTCATGAACCTTCATTTTTCATTGAGTTATAGCCGCATGTAGAGAACCGCTGGTGTGTGAGTTTTCGTGGGCCATCGATCAACTTTAGTGACTACAATTGTGGATTACACTATATTTCTGCATTCTACACATATTTTTTATTGCCTTTCGTGAACCTTCATTTTTGTTGAGTTATAGCCACATTTGGGAAATCTCTCATGTTTGAGTTTTTCTGGGCGATCAATCAACTTTGGTGACCATGATTGTGGATTGTACTATATTGTTCTACATTCTATACGCATATTTTTAAGTGTCTTTCACGAACATTCAATATTTGTTGAGTTATAGCTACATTTAGGAAAACGCTTGTGTTTGAGTTTTTATGGGCGATTGATCAACTTTGATGAGTACAATTGTGGATTGTACTGTAGTTTTGCATTTTGTATGCATATTTTTAATCACCTTTCACGAACGTTCATTTTTCTCATTATAGCCACTTTGAGGAAACCGCTCGTGTTTGAATTTTCATGGGCCATCAATCAACTTTCGTGACTATGATTATCGATTACACTGTAGTTGTGCATTCTATACACATATTTTCTATTGCCTTTTGCGAACTTTCATTTTTTGTTGAGTTATAGCTGTATTTAGGAAATGTCTTGAGTTTGAGTTATGCAATGTACTTGTGCACTATGAACACTAATTTTCTACCGCCTTTTGTGAACATTCATTTTTTGTTGAGTTATGGCCATATTTTGGAAATCGATCAACTTTGGTAACTAAACTTGTGGATTAAACATTAGCCATGCATTCTATGCATGTATTTTCTGTTGCCTTTCGCGAACCTTCATTTTTTCTTTGAGTTATAGCCACATTTAGGAAACCGCTCTTGTTTGAGTTTTTCTGGGGCGATCGATCAAATTTGGTGACTACGATTGTGGATTATATTGTAGTTGTTCATTGTATACACATATTTTCTATCATCTTTCGTGAAACTTCCTTTTTTCTTGAGTTATAGCTGCATTTAGGAAACCGCTCATGTTTGAGTTTTTGTGGGCCATCAATCAACTTTTCTAACTAAGATTGTGGATAGTATTGTAGTTGTGCATTCCTTATGCATATTTTTAATTGCTGTTCACAAACCTTAATTTTTTGTAGAGTTATAGCCGCATTTCAGAAAACGCTCATATTTGAATTTTTGTGGGCCATTTATCAACATTGGTGACTACGCTTGTGGATTAAATTGTAGTTGTGCATTATATACACGTATTTTCTATCACCTTTTTTGAACCTTCCTTTTTTTTCTCGTTATAGACGAATTTGGGAAACTGCTCGTGTTCGAATTTTCGTCTGGCATCAGTCAACTTTGTTGGCTATGATTGTGAATTGCATAGTAGTTGTGCATTATGAATGCTAATTATCTATCACCTTTCACAAACCGTCATTTTTTGTTGAGTTATAGCCATATTTAGGAAACTGCGTCTGTTTGAGTTTTTGTGGGCCATCGATCAACTTTTGTGAGTACGCTTGTGGATTACACTGTAGTTGTGCATTCTACATGCGTATTTTCCATCACCTATAACAAGCCTTAATTTTCTGTTGATTTACAACCCCATTTGGGAAACCATTAATGTTTAAGTTTTTGTGGGCAATTAATCAAATTTGGTGACTACGATTATGGATTGTAGTTTAGTTGTTCTGTACGCCATATTTTTAATCGCCTTTCACAAACCTTCGTTTATTGTTGAATTATAGCCGCATTTAGGAAAACACTCGTGTTTGAGTTTTTGTGGGCCATCGATCAACTTTGGTGACAAGCATTGAGGATTACACTAAGGTTGTGCATTCTATACGCGTATTTTCTATCAGCTTTCATGAACCTTCATTTTTTGTTGAGCTATAGCCGCACTTAGGAATCTACTCGTGCTTGAGTTTTTTTGGGCCATTGATCAAATTTGGTGACTATGATTATGGATTATACTTTTGTTATACATTCTATATGCATATTTTCTATTGGATTTTGCGAACCTTCTTTTTTCAATGAGTTATAGCTACACTTAGGAATCTGCTCGTGTTTGAGTTTTTGTGGTCCATCGATGAACTTTTGTGACTACGATTGTGGATTACACTATAGTTGTGCATTCTATATGCATATTTTCTATCACCTTTCGTAAACCTTCATTTTTTATTGAGTTATAGCCACATTCAGGAAAACTATTCGTGTTTGAGTTTTTGTGGGCCATCAATAAATTTTGGCGACTACGGTTGTGGATTCTATCCGTGTGTTTTCTATCTCCTTTTATGAACCTTCTTTTTTTTTACCTATAGCCGCATTTCAGAAACCACTCATGTTTGAGTTTTTGTGGGCCATCAATCAACTTTGGTGACTACAATTGTGGACTATACTGTAGTTGTGCATTCTACACTAATATTTTCAATCCCCTTTCACGAACCTTCATTTTTTGTTGAGTATAACTACATTTAGGAAAAAGCTTGTGTTTGAGTTTCGTGGGCCATTGATCAACTTTGGTGACAACCATTGTGGATTACACTATAGTTGTGCATTCTATACACGTATTTTCTATCGGCTTTCACAAACCTTCATGTTTCATTGAGTTATAACCGCACTTAGGAATCTGCTCGTGTTTGAGTTTGCGCGGCTTATCAATCAACTTTGGTGACTATGCCATGGATTACACTATAGTTGTGCATTCTATATGCATATTTTCTATCACCTTTCACTAACCTTCATTTTCTGTTAAGTTATAGCTGCTCTTGGGAAACCACTCATGTTTGAGTTTTTGTGGGCCATTGATCAACTTTGGTGACTACGATTATGGATTACACTATAGTTGTGCATTCTTTACATGTCTTGTCTATCAACTTTTTAGTACCTTCATTTTTTGTTCAATTATAGTCGCTTTTGGGAAAACGCTCGTGTTTGAGTTTTCATGGGACATCAATCAACTTTGGTGTCTTTGATTGTAGTTTACACTGTAGTTGTACATTCTATATGCAAATTTTCTATCGCCTTTCGCGAACCTACTTTTTTCGTTGAGTTATAGCTGCATTTAGGAAGCCACTTGTGTTTGAGTTTTCGTGGGCCATATATCAACTTTGGTGACTACAATTATGGATTGCACTATAGTTGTCCATTCTTTACACATATTTTCTATCGCCTTTCATGAACCTTTGTTTTTTTTAGTTATAGCTGCAATTAGGAAACTACTCGTGTATGAGTTTTTGTAGGCCATTAATCAACTTTGGTGACTATGATTGTGGATTATACTCTCGTTTAGCATTTTGTACCCATAATTTTAATCACCTAATAGGAACCTTAATTTTTTATTTAGTTATAGCCGCATTTAGGAAAACGCTCATCTTTGAGTTTTCGTGGGGTGTTGATCAACTTTGGTGACTACGATTGTGGATTATACTATATTTGTTCATTTTTTACGCATATTTTCAATCATTTTTGGTTACTACGATTGTGGATTACAATATATTTCTGCATTCTTTACGCATATTTTCTAATGCCTTTCGCGAACCTTCATTTTTCGTTGAATTATAACTGCACTTAGGAAACTGCTCGTGTTTGATTGTAGTGGGCCATCAATCAAATTTGGTGACAATGATTATTGATTGCACTATAGTTGTGCACTCTATACACATATTTTTGTGTCACCTTTCACAAACCTTCATTTTTTTTTTAGTTATATATAGCCGATATCAGCAAACTACTGATGTTTGAGTCTTCGTCGGCTATAACTCAACCAAAAATGAAGCTTCATGAAAGCCGATAGAAATTAAAAGTATAGAATGAACAACAAAAGTTCAATCCATAATCATAGTCACCAAAGTTGATTGATGGTCCATGAAAACTCAAACATGATTTTTTTCCTAAGTGTGTCTATAATTCAATGAAAAGGGAAGCTTCCTGAAAGGCGATAGAAAATATGCATATAGAATGCACAAGAACAGTATTGTCCACAATTGTAGTTACTAAAGTTGATCGATGGCCCACAAAATCTCAAACATGAGCGGTTTCCAAAATGTGGCTATATCTCAATAAAAAATGAAGGTTTGTGCAAGGCGATAGCAATTTCATGTATAGAATGCACAAATACAGTGTCATCCACAATCGTGGTCACCAAAGCCGATTGAAAATATGCATACATAATGGACAACTATAGTGCAATCCAAATCGTAGTCACCAAAGTTGATCAATGGCCAACGGTTAAGGTTGATCGATGCCCCAAAAAAACTCAAACACGAATGGTTTCCTAAATGCGGCTATAACTCAACAAACAATTAAGGTTCTTGATAGGAAATACAAAATTACCATTGATTATGCACAACTATAGTGAAGTGCACAATCGTGGTCGCCAAAATTGATCAATGGCCCACAAAAACTCAAACACGAGCGGTTTCCTAAATGTGGCTATAACTCAACAAAAAATGAAGGTTCGTGAAAGGCAAAACAAAATACGCGTACATAATGGACAACTATAGTACATTCGACATTAGTAGTCCCCAAATTTGACTGACGGCCCACGAAATGTCAAACACAAGCGGTTTCCTAAGTGCATCTATAACTGAACAAAAAATGAAGGTTTGTGAAAGGCGATAGAAAATATACGTATATAATGCACAACTATAGTGTAGTCCACAATCATACTCACAAAAGTTGATCGATGGCCAATGAAAACTCAAACATGAGCGGTTTCCTAACTGTGGCTATAACTCAATAAAAAATGAAGGTTTGTGAAAGGTGATAGGAAATACATGTATATAATGCACAACTACATGTAATCTAGAATCCTAATCACCAAAGTTGATCGATAGCCAACGAAAACTCAAACATGAATATTTTCCTAAATATGGGTGTAACTCAACAAAAAATGAAGGATTGTGAAAGGGTATTAAAAATATGCATACAGAATGCTAAACTACAGTACAACCCATCATCGTAATCACCAAACTTGATAGATGGCCCACAAAAATTCTAACATGAGTGGTTTCCTAAATGTGGTTATAACTAAAGAAAAAAATGAATGTTCATGAAAGTCGATGGAAAATATGGATATAGAATGCACAACTACAGTGTAATCCACAAGCGTAGTCACCAAATTTGATCGATGGCCCACAAAAACTCAAACACGAGTGGTTTCCTAAATGCGGCTATAAGTCAACAAAAACTAAAGGTTTGCGGAAGGAAATAGAAAATTAGCATTCATAATGCACAACTACAGGGCAATCCATAATCGTAGTCACAAAGTTGATCAATGGCCCACGAAAACTCAAACACGAGCGGTTTCATAAATGTGGCTATAACTGAACAAAAAATGAAGGTTCATGAAAGCCGGTAGAAAATACATGTACAGAATGGACAAGCACGGTGCAATCCACAATCGTAGTCACCAAAGTTGATCAATACCCAATGAAAATTCAAACACGAGTGTTTTGATATATATGGCTATAACTCAACAAAAAGGGAACGCTATTGAAAGGTGATTAAAAATATGCGTAGAGAATGTACAACTACAGTACAATCCACAATCGTAGTCACCAAAGTTGTTCAATGGGATAAAAAAACTCAACAAAAATTGAAGGTTCGCGAAAGGTAATAGAAAATACGGGTATAGAATGCCCAACTACAGTCTTATCCACAAGCTTAGTCACCAAAGTTGATCGATGGCACACGCATACAAAATGGACAACTACAGTGCAACCCACAATTGTAGTGACCAAAGTTGATCGATGGCACATGAAAAATCAAACACGAGGGGCTTCCTGAACGGCGATGTAAATCAACAAAAAATCAAGGTTCACGAAAGGCCATTGAAAATATGCTTACAAAATGGACAACTACAGTGCAATGACAATCCTAGTCACTAAAGTCTATTCATGGCTCAGGAAAACTCAAACACAAGTGTTTTCCTATATGTGGCTATAACTCAACAAAAAATGAAGTTTCAAGAAAAGAAGATAGAAAATACACGCATAGAATGCACAACTACACTGTATTCCACAAGTGTATTCACCAAATTTGATCGATGGCCTACAAAAACTCAAACTCAAGTAGTTTCCTAAATGTAGTATAAATCAACAAAAACTGAAGGTTCACTAGGCCGATAAGCTTTGGTGTCTAAGATTGTAGATTGTACTATAGTTAAGCATTTTAAAGGCATATCTTTAATCGCCTTTCAAGAAAATTCATTTTTTTAAGGGTTATAGCCGTTTTAGGAAAACACTCTTGTTTGATTTTTCCTAGGCCATCTATCAACTTCAGTGACTAGTGTGTAATCCACAATTGTAGTAACCAAAGTTGGTCAATGGCCCACAAAAACTCAAACATGAGCGGTTTCCTAAGTGCAGCTATAACTCAATGAAAAATGAGGGTTCACAAAAGGTGATAGAAAATATGCATATAGAATACACAACTACAGTGTAATCCACAATCGTAGTTGCCAAAGTTGATCGATGGCCGACGAAAACTGTAGCACAAGTGTTTTCCTAAATGCAGATATAACTCACCAAAAAATGAAGGTTCACGAAATCCAATAGAAAATACATGTACATAATGGACAACTACAATGTAATCCACAATCGTAGTGACCAAAGTTGATCGATGGCCCACAAAAACTCAAACACGAGCGGTTTCCTAAATGCTGCTATAACTCAACGAAAAAGAAGGGTTCGCAAAAGGTGATATAAAATATGCATACAAATTGGACAACTACGGTGCAATCCATAATTGTAGGCAACGAAGTTGATCGATGGCCCACAAAAACTGAAATACAAGCGGTTTCTTAAATATGGCTATAACTCAACAAAAAATGAAGGTTTGTGAAAAGTGATTAAAAATATGCGTACAAAATGCACAACTATAGTACAATTCCCAATCATAGTGACCAAAGTTGATCGAAGGCCCAGGAAAGCTCAAACACGAGTGGTTTCCTAAATGTAGCTATAACTAAACAAAGAATGAAGGTTTGGCAAAGACGATAGAAAATACGTGTACAGAATGGACAACTACAACAATCGTATTCACCAAAGTTGATCCATGGCCTACGAAAACTCAAAAATGACTAGTTTCTTAAGTGCGGCTATAACTCGATGAAAAGTGAAAGTTTGCGCAAGGCGGTAGAAAATACGCAGATAGAATGAACAACTATAGTGTAATCCACAATCGTAGTGACCAATGTTGATCGATGGCCCATGAAAAATCAAACATGAGTGTTTTCCTAAGTGCGGCTATAACTCAACAAATAAGGAAGGTTCATGTAAGATGATAGAAAATACTTGTATAGAATGCACAAGTACAATTTAGTCCACACGCGTAGTCACTGAGGTTGATCGATGGCCCACGAAAACTCAAACTCAAGCAGTTTGGTAAATGCGGCTATAATTCAGCAAAAAATGAACGTTCACACAAGGTGATAGAAAATATGCGTATAGAATGCACAACTACAATGTATTCCACAATCGTAGTCACCAAAGTTGATCGATGGCCCATGAAAACTCAAAGACAAGCAGTTTCCTAAAAGTGGCTATATTGAGAAAAATCAAGGTTCATGAAAGGTGATTAAAAATATGTTTACAGAATGCAAAACTATTACAATCGTCGATTGTAGTCATCAAAGTTAATCAATGGCCCATGAAAACTCAAACATGAGCATTTTCCTAAATGTGGCTATAACTCAACAAATAATGATCATTCGTGAAAGGAAATTAAAAATATGCATATAGAATGCACAACTATAGTACAATCCACTATCGTAGACCCCAAAGTTGATTGATGGCCAACAAAAACTAAAACATGAGCGGTTTCCAAAATTTGGCTATAATTCAACAAAAAATGAAGGTTCGCAAAAGGCTATAGAAAATGTGTTTAGAATGCAGAAATATAGTGTAATCCACAATCATAGTCACTAAAGTTGATCGATGGCCTATGAAAACTCAAACATGAGTATTTTCCTAAATGCGGCTATAACTCAACAAAAAACAAGGGTTCGCAAAAGGTGATACAAAATACGTGTATAGAATGCACAAGTATAGTGTAATCCACAATCGTAGTCACCAAAGTTGATCGATGGCCCAAAAAAACTCAAACACGATGGTTTCCTAATTGTCGCTATAACTCAAAAAAAAATGAAGGTTTGCGAAAAGCGATAGAAAATATGCATATAGAATGCACAACTATAGTATAATCCTCAAGAGTAGTCACCAACGTTGATCGATGGCCCACGAAAACTCAAACTCGAGAGGTTTCCTAAGTGTGTCTAACTCAACAAAAAATGAAGGTTCATGAAAGGCGATAGGAAGTACACATTTAGAATGTACAACTACTGTGTAATCCACAATCGTAGTCACCAAAGTTGATGGGTGTGCCACTAAATCTCAAATACGAGCATTTTCCTAAATGAGGCTATAACTCTAGAAAAACTGAATGTTTACGAAAGGCGATAGAAATTACACATAGAGAATGGACAACTATAGTTTAATCCTAAATGTGGGCCACTCAATGAAAAATGAAGGTCCGCAAATGGCAATAGAAAGTACGTGAATAGAATGATGGCCAAAGTTGAATGATGGCCCATGAAAACACAAACACAAACTATTTCCTAAGTGTGCCTACAACTCAACAAAAAATGAAGGTTCACGAAAGGTGAGAAAATACGCGTATAAAATGCAAAAATAAAGTGTAATTCACAATCGTAGTCACCAAAGTTTATTGATGTCCCATGAAAACTAAAACACGAGCATTTTCCTAAATGCGGATATAACTCATAGAAAAATGAAGGTTCCTGAAAAGCAGTTAAAACTATGCGTATAGAATGCACAACTACAGTGCAATCCACAAGCGTAGTCACCAAACGTTATTCATGGTCCACAAAAACTCAAACATAAGTGGTTTCCTAAATGCGGCTATAACTAAACACAAAATGAAGGTTACAAATAGCAATAGGAAATACGCATATAAAATGCACTATAGTGTAATCGACAAGCGTAGTCACCAAAGTTGATCAATGCCCCACAAAAACTCAAACACGAGCGGTTTCCTAAATTCAGCTATAATTCAACAAAAAATGAAGGTTCGTGAAAGGCGATAGAAAATACGAGTAAAGAATGGACAACTATAGTGCCATAAACAAATGTAGTCACCAAAGTTGATTGATGGGCCATGAAATCTTAAACCCGAGCATTTTCCTAAATATGGCTATAACTCAACAAAAAATGATGGTTCATGAAACGTGATTAAAAATATCTGTACAAAATGCAAAACCACAGTACAATCTAAAATCATAGTCACCAAAGTTGAGCAATGGCCTACAAACATTAAAACATGAGCAGTTTCCTAAATGTCGCTATATCTCATCAAAAAATGAAAGTTCACGAAAGGCAATAAGAAATACGCGTATAGAATGCACAACTAAAATGAAATCCGCAATCGTAGTCACCAAAGTTGATCGATGGCCCACGAAAACTCAAACATAATCAGTTTCCTAAATGCGCCTATAACTCAACAAAAAATGAAGGTTTATGACAGGCGATAAAAAATACGTGTATAGAATGGAAACATATAGCACAATCCACAACTGTACTCACCAAAGTTGATCGATGGCCCACAAAATGTCAAACACAAGTAGTTTCCTAAGTGCCGCTATAACTCAATGAAAAATGAAGGTTGGCGAAAGGTGATAGAAAATATGTATATAGAATGACCAACTACAATGTAATCCACAATTGTAGTCACCAAAGTTGATCGAAGGCCTGCTATATCTCAAATACGAGCGCCTTCCTAAATGTGGCTATAACTCAACAAAAAATGAAGGTTCACCAAAGGCGATAGAAAATACACATACAAAATGGATAACTACAGTGCAATCCATAATCATAGTCACCCAAGTTGATCGATGGCCCATGAAAACTAAAACACTAGAGATTTCCTAAATGCGATTATAACTCAACAAGAAATGAAGGTTCCCGAAAGGTGATAGAAAATACATGTGCAAAATTGACAACTATAGTGCAATCCACAATTGTAGTCACACAAGTTGATAGAAACCCATGAAAACTCAAACATGAGTGGTTTCCTAAGTGCAACTATAACTATACGAAAAATGAAGGTTCATGGAAGGTGATAGAAAATACGTATAGAATGCACAACTATGGTGTAATCCACAATCATAGTCAACAAATTTGATGGATGGCCCACGAAAACTCAAACACGAGTGTTTTTCCAAATCTGCCTATAACTCAACAAAAAATGAAGGTACCTAAAACGTGATTAAAAATATGCATACAAAATGCATAACTCAAACAGAGTGGTTTCCTAAATGTGACTATAACTGAACAAAAAATGAAGGTTCATCAAAGGCGATAGAAAATACGGGTACAATATGGACAACTACAATGTAATCCACAATTGTAGTCAACAAAGTTGATCGACGGCCCACAAAAACTCAAACATGAACATTTTCCTAAATGCGTCTAGAACTCAAGAAAAAATGTATGTTCGTGAAAGGTGATTAAAAATATTTATATAGAATGCAAAACTATAGTAAAATCCACAATCGTAGTGCCAAAGTTGATCGATGGCCTACAAAAACTCAAACACGAGCGGTTTCCTAAGTGAAGCTATAACTCAATGAAAAATGAAGGTTCGTGAAAGGTGACAGAGAATACGCGTATACAATGGCAAACTATAGTGCAATCCACAATAGTAGTCACCAAAGTTAATCGATGGCCTACTAAAATTTAAACACGAGCGATTTTCTAAGTGCGCGGCTATAACTCAATGAAAAATGAACGTTCGAGAAAGGCGATAGAAAGTACAGATATACTATGCAAAACTACAATGTAATCCACAAACATAGTCACCAAAGTTGATCGATGCCCCACAAAAATTCAAACATGAGTGTTTTCCTAAATGCTGCTATAACTCAACAAAAAATGAAGGTTCCTGAAAGGTGATTGAAAATATGCTTACAGAATGCACAACTATAGTACAATCCACAATGCTAGTAGCCAAAGTTGATTGATGGCCCACAAAATCTCAAACATGAGTGGTTTCCTAAATGCAGCTATAACTCACCAAAAAATTAAGGTTCGCGTAAGGCGATAGAAAATATGTGAATAGAATGCACAACTACAGTGTAATTTATAATCATAGTCACCAATGTTGATCAATGGCCCACGAAACCTCAAACCCGAGGGGTTTCCTAAATGCAGCTATAACTCAACAAAATATGAAGGTTCGCGAAAGGTTATAGAAAATACGTGTACAAGATGGACAACTACAGTACAATCCACAATTGTACTCACCAAAGTTCATTGATGGCCCATGAATACTCAAACATGAGCAGTTTCGTAAATGCGGCTATAACTCAAAGGAAAATGATGGTTCGTTAAATGAGATAAAAGTACGTGTACAAAATGGACAACTATAGTGCAATCCACAATCGTAGTCACCAAAGTTGATCGATGGCCCATGAAAACTCAAACACAAGCAGTTTCCTAAGTGCGGCTCTAACTCAAGAAAAAATGAAAGTTCACAAAGGCGATAGAAAATATGCATATACAACACACAACTAGAGTGTAATCGACAAGCGTAGTAAAAAATGTTGATCGATGCCCCACGAAAATTGAAACACGAGCGTTTTCCTAAATGCAGTTATAACTCAACAAAAAATGAAGGTTCATAAAAGGCAAATAGAAATATGCGGAAAGAATGCACAACTAAAATACAATCCACAATTGTAGTCATCAAAGTTCATCGATAGCCCACAAAAACACAAACAAGAGTAGTTTCCTAAATGTGGCTATAACTCAACAAAAATTGAAGGTTTGCGAAAGGCAATAGAAAATACGCATATAGAATGCACAACTAATGTGTAATCCACAGGCATAGTCACCAAAGCTGATAGATGGCCCACAAAAACTCAAACACAAGCGTTTTCCTAAATGCGGCTATAAGTAAACAAAAAATGAAGGTTCTTGAAAGGCAATTAAAAATATGCATACAAAATGCACAACTACAATACAACTACAGTGTATAGAATGCACAACCACAGTGTAATCCACAATTGTAGTCACCAAAGATGATCTATGGCCGACGAAAAAGTCAAATACGAGCGGTTTCCAAAGTGAGGCTATAAATCAACGAAAAACAAAGGTTCACAAAAGACGATAGAAAATACGTGTATAGAATGCACAACTACAGCGCAATCAACAATCGTAGTCACCAAAGCTTATTGCTGGCCCATGAAAACTCAAACAAGAGCAGTTTCCTAAGTCCGGCTATAACTCAACCAAAAATGAAGGTTCGCGAAAGGCGATAGAAGTACGCGTATACAATGCACAACTAGAGTGTAATCGACAATCGTAGTAAAAAATGTTGATCAATGGCCCACGAAAATTCAAATACGAGCATTTTCCTAAATGCAGCTATAACTCAAGAAAACATGAAGTTTCATGAAAGGCGATTAAAAATAAGTAGTCACCAAAGTTGGTTGATAGCCCTAAACAATGAGTAATTTCCTAAATACAGCTAGAACTCAACAAAACATAAAGGTTCACGAAAGGCAATAGAAAATAAGCATATAGAATGCACAACTACAGTGTAATCCACAACTATAGTCACCAAAGTTGATAAATGGCACGAAAACTCAAACACGAGCGTTTTCCTAAAAGCGGATATAACTAAACAAAAAATGAAGGTTCCTGAAAGGCGATTAAAATATGCATAAAGATTGCACAACAACTATAGTAAAACTATAGTGTAATCCACAACTATAGTCACCAAAGTTGATCGATGGCCCACAAAAAATCAAACATGTGCGGTTTCGTAAATGCTGCTGTAAGTCAACAAAAAATGAAGCTTCATGAAAGGTGATAGAAAATACACATAGAATATGGAAAACTATAGTGCAATCCACAATTGTAGTCCCCAAAGTTGATCAATGGCCCACAAAAACTCAAACACAAGCAGTTTCCTCAATGTGGGTATAACTGAAGAAAAAATGAAGGTTCACAAAAGGCAATAGAAAATAAGCGTATACAATGGACAACTACAATGTAATCAACAATCATACTCACCAAAGTTAATCGATAGCCATCAAAAAATCAAACACGAGTGTTTTCCTAAATGCATATATAACTCAACAAGAAATGAAGGATCATGAAAGGAGATTAAAAATATGCATACAAAATGCACAACTACAGTACAATCCACAATCGTAGTCACCAAAGTTCAACGATGGCCCATGAAAACTCAAACTTGAGCAGTTTCCCAAATGCGTATATAACTCAACAAAAAATGAATGTTTGCAAAAGGCGATATAAAATACTCGTATAGAATGGAAAAATATAGTGCAATCCACAATCGTAGTCACCAATGTTGATCGTTGGCCCATGAAAACAAAAACACGAGCATTTTACTAAATACAGCTCTAACACAACAAAAAATGCAGGATCGTTAAAGACAATTAAAAATATGCGTATAGAATGCACAACTATAGTACAATCCACAATCGTAGTCACCAAAGTTGGTCAATGGCCCACAAAAACTCAAACATGAGTAGTTTCCTAAGTGCGGCTATAACTCAACGAAAAATGAAGGTTCGCGAAAGGGAATAGAAAATATGTGTATAGAATACACAACTACAGTGTAATCCAGTATCGTAGTCACTAAAATTGATCGATGGCCCAAGAAAACTTAAATGCGAGCGTTTTCCTATATGCAACTATAATTCAACTAAAAATGAAGGTTCGTGAATGACAATTAAAAATATTTGTATAGAATGCACAAGTACCGTACAATTCACAATCATAGTGACCAAAGTTGATCGATGGCCCATGAAAACTCAAACACGAGCAATTTCCTAAATGCGGCTATAACTCAATAAAAAATGATGGTTCGCGAAAAGTGATAGAAAATATGCTTATAGAATGCACAAGTGTAATCCAGAAGCGTAGCCACTAAAGTTGATCGATGGCCCATGAAAACTGAAACTCGAGCAGTTTTTGAAATGCGGTTATAACTCAACAAATTTGAAGTTTCACAAAAGGCTATAGAAAATAAATGTATAGAATGGAAAACTATAGTGCAATCCACAATCATAGTCACCAAAGTCGATCAATGGCAGTATCCTAAGTGTAGTCATAACTCTAGAAAAAATGAAGGTTCGTGAAAGGCGATAGAAAATATGCATATAGAATGCACAACTACAGTCTAATCCACAATCGTAATCACCAAAGTTGATTGATGGCCCATGAAAACTCAAACATGATTGGTTTCCTAAATGCTGCTATAATTCAATAGAAAATGAAGGTTCACAAAAGGCGATAGAAAATAAGCGTACAGAATGGACAAGTACATTGCAATGCACAATCGTAGTCACAAAAGTTGATCGATGGACCACGAAAACTAAAACCAGAGTGGTTTCCTAAGTGCAACTATAACTTGTCGAAAAATGAAGTTTCCTGAAAGGTGATAGAAAATACACGTAAGAGTGCACAACTACAGTGTAATCCACAATCATAGTCAACAAATTTGATCGATGGCCCACGAAAAATTCAAACACGAGTGTTTTCCTAAATACTGCTATAACTCAACAAAAAATGAAGGTTTGTGAAAGGCGATTAAATATATGCATAAAGAATGCACAACTCAAGTACAATCCACAATCATAGTCACCAAAATTGATCATGGCCCATGAAAACTCAAACATGAGTGGTTTCCTAAATGCAGCTATAACTCAACAAAAAATGAAGGTTCGTGAAAGGCGATAGAAAATACACGTGCTAAATGGACAACTACAGTGCAAACCACAATTGTAGTCGCCAAAGTTGATCGATTAGAAATATCCTTACAAAATGAACAACTATAGTACAATCCACAATCATAGTCACCAAAGTTGATTGATGGCCGAAAAAAACTCAAACATGACCAGTTTCCTAAATGCGGCTATAACTCAACAAAAAATTGAGGTTCACGAAAGGCAATAGAAAATACTTGTATAGAATGGACAAGTACATTGTAATCCACAATTGTAGTCACCAAACTTGATTGATGGTTCACGAAAATCTAACACGAGTAGTTTCTTAAGTGGGGCTATAACTCAACGAAAAATAAAGGTTCGCAAAAGGTTATAGAAAATACGCGTATAGAATGCATAACTACAGTGTAATCCACAATCATTGTCACCAAAGTTGATCGATGGCCCATGAAAACTCAAACAAGAGCGTTTTCCTAAATGCGACTATAACTCAACAAAAAATTAAGGTTTGTGAAAAGCAATTAAAAATATGCGTACATAATGCACAACTATAGTACAATCCAAAATCGTAGTCACCAATGTTGATTGATGGCCTAGAAAAACTCAAACATGAGCGGTTTCCTAAATGCAACTATAACTCAACAAAAAATGAAGGTTTGTGAAAGGAAATAGAAAATACATGTATATAGTGAACAACTACAGTGTAATCCACAATCATCATCACCAAAGTTTATCGAAGGCGCACGAAAACTCAAATATGAGCTGTTTCCTAAATACGGTTATAACTCAACAAAAAATGAATGTTCACAAAAGGTGATAGAAAATACACATACATAATGGACAACTACAATGCAATCTACAATCGTAGTAACCAAACTTGAACGATGGCCCACAAAAATTCAAACGCGAGCGGTTTCCTAAGTGAAGCTATAACTCAATGAAAAATGAAGGTTCGTGAAAGGCGATAGAAAATACACATATAGAATGCACAACTACAATGTAATGCACAATTGTAGTCACCAAAGTCAATCAAGAGCCTACGAAAACTCAAATGCGAGTAGCTTCCTAAATGTGGCTATAACTCAACAAAAAATGAAATTTCGCAAAAGGTGATAGAAAATACACATATAGAATGCACAACTACAATGGAATCCACAAGTCACCAAATTTGATCGATGGCCCACGAAAACTCAAACTCTAGCGGTTTCCTAAATGCGGCTATAACTCAACAAAAAATGAAGGTTTGCGAAAGGCAATAGAAAATATGCGTACAAACTGTACAACTACAGTGCAATCAACAATCGTAGTCACCAAAGTTGATCAGTGGCTCACGAAAACACAAACACGAGTAGTTTCCTAAGTGTGGCCATAACTCAACAAAAAATGAAGGTTCGCGAAAGGCGATAGAAAATACATGTTTAGAATGCACAACTATAGTGTAATCGACAATTGTAGTCACCAAAGTTGATCGATGGTTTTTGATAGAAATATTTTAAAAATTTGCCTATGTTACCTCTACTTCTGCTTTTCAAAAAAATCTGTCTTTTTCAAGAACAACTTATTTTTTTTAAAAATGGACTATCTGGGTTTCTTTGCAACGTGAGCATCTATAAAACCCATATTTTCAATTTTCCCAAAAAATATATTTTTTTAGATTCTATTTTTGAGGGATTCTTGCATGTTGTTCAAAAATTAGTTTTTCAAAAAGAGGACATTTTGGGTTTACTTAGAAGGACATTCTCTACAAAACCCATTTCTTAGATTTTTCATAAAAAGATTCAAAAAATTTACCTCACTACTTCTACTTTTCAAAAAAATCTATCGTTTTCAAGAACAACTTATTTTTTCAAAAAACTAACGATCTGGGTCTCTTGAGCACACGAGTACCTATAAAACCCATATTTTTGATTTTCTTAAACAAATTGTTTTGTGGATTCTATTTTTGAGGGGTTGTTGCATGTTGGTGAAATATTAGTTTTTCGAAAAAAGGACAATCTAGGTCTACCCAGAATAACATTGTCTACAAAACCTATTTATACCATTTTTAGTAAAAAGATTCAAAAACATTTCTTATGTTTATCTTAATTAAGCACTTCTTTTTTTCAAAAAATGGATGATCTGGGTCTCTTTAACAAATGAACACCTATAAAACCGATGTTTTCGATTTTCCAAAAAAAATTCTTTCGTAGATTCTATTTTTGAGGGGTTCTTGCATGTTGGTCAAAAATTAGTTTTTCGAAAATAGGACAATCTAGGTGTACTCAGAACAACATTCTCTAAAAAACCCATTTGTCAGATTTTTCATAAAAAGATTTAAAAAATTCGTCTCTGTTATCTCTACTGCTTTTGCTTTTCAAAAAAATCTATCTTTTTGAAGAACAATTTTTTTTCAAAAAATGGATGATCTGGGTCTTTTTAGCACAAGAGCACCTATAAAACCCATATTTTTTTATTTTCACAAAAAATTGTTTCCTAGATTCTTTTTTTGAGAGGTTCTTGCATGTTGGTGAAAAATTAGTTTTTTGAAAAAAGGACAATCTGGGTCTTCTTAGAATGACATTCTCTACAAAACCCATTTCTTAGGTTTTTCATAAAAAGATCCAAAAAATTTGTCATTGTTACCCCTATTGCTTCTACTTTTCAAAACAATCTATCTTTTTCAAAAAACAACTTATGTTTTCATAAAATGAACGATCTGGGTCTCTTGAGCACATGAGCACCTATAAAGCCCATATTTTTTATTTTCCCAAAAGTAAATTGTATGGTAGATTCTATTTTTGAGGGGTTTTTGCATGTTGGTGAATAATTAGTTTTTCGAAAAAAGGACAATCTGGATTTACTCAGAATGACATTCTCTACAAAACTCATTTCTTAGATTTTTCATAAAAATATTAAAAAAAATTGTTTTTCAAGAACAACTTATTTTTTCAGACAAAGATGAACTAGTTCTTTTTAGTACATGAGCACCTACAAAAGCCATATTTCAAATCTCCCAAAAAAAATTGTGTCGAAGATTCTATTTTCAAGGGGTTCTTGCATGTTGGTGAAAAATTAGCTTTTCGAAAAAAGCATGATCTGCGTCTAATTAGAATAACATTCTCTACAAAACCCATTTGTCAAATTTTTCAAAAAAAGATTCAAATTTTTTTCCTCTATTACCTCTACTAATTCTAATTTTCGAAAAACAAACGATCTCGGTCTGTTGAGTACATGAGCACCTATAAAGCCCATATTTTTTACTTTCCAAAAAAAAAATGTTTCGTAGATTCTATTTTTGAGGGGTTCTTGCATGACGGTGAAAAATTAGTTTTTCGGAAAGAGGACAATCTACGTCTACTCAGAATGACATTCTCTACAAAACCCATTTTTCATAAAAAGATTCAAAAAAATTTCCTCTGTTACCTCTACTGCTTCTAATTTTCAAAAAAATCTATGTATTTCAAAGGCAACTAATTTAAAAAAATGGATGATTTAGGTCTTTGTAGCACACGAGCACCTAGAAATAAAAAAATTTCAATTTCCCCAAAAAAAAAGTTGTTTCGTAGATTCTATTTTTGAGGGGTTCTTGCAGGTTGGTGAAAAATTATTTTTTCGAGAAAAGGACGATCTATGTCTACTCAAACTAACATTCTCTAGAAAACCCATTTATAAGATTTTTTAATAAAAAGATTCAAAAAATTTCGCTGTGTTACCTCTACTGCTTCCAGTTTTCAAAAAAATCTATCTTTTTCAAAAAATAAGTAATTTCAAAAAACAAACGATCTAGGTCTCTTTAGCACACAAGCACTTATAAAACCCATATTTTTGTTTTTCCCAAAAAACATTGTTTCGTAGATTCTATTTTTGAGGGGTTTATGCATGTTGGTGAAAAATTAGTTCTTCAAAAATAGCATGATCTGGATTTACTCAGAATGACATTATCTACAAAACCCATTTTTCAGATTTTTCAAAAATAGATTCAAAATATTTGCCTCTGTTACCTATACAGCTTCTACTTTTTAAAAAAAAATTATATTTTTAAAGAAACAACTTATTTCTTCAAAAGACAGATGATCTGAATCTCTTTAGCACATGCACCTATAAAATATTTTCGATTTTCCCAAAAAAAATTGTTTCGTAGATTCTATTTTTGAGGGGTTCATCCATGTTGGTGAAAAAATAGTTTTTCAAAAAAAGGAAGATCTGGGTTTACTTAGAACGACATTCTCTACAAAACCCATTTCTCGGATTTTTTATAAAAAGATTCAAAATTTTTGCATGTATTACCTCTATTGCTTCTACTTTTTAAAAAATCTATCTTTTTCAAAAAACGGACGATTTGGGTCTCTTTAGCACACAAGCACCTATAAAACCCATCTTTTTTATTTTCCCAAAAGAAATTGTTTCGTCAATTATATATTTGAGGGATTCTTGCATGTTGGTTAAAATACATGTATAGAATGCACACCTACAGTTTAATCCACAATCGTAGTCACCAAAGTTTATCGATGACCCACAAAACCTCAAAGAAGCTCTGGTTTCATAAATGCAGCTATAACTCAACAAAAAATGAAGGTTCACGAAAGGCAATAGAAAATACGCCTATAGAATGCACAACTATAGTGTAATCTAGAAGAGTAGTAACCAAAGTTTCAATCTATGGACCAACAAAACTCAAAATCGAGTAGTTTGCTAAATGGGGCTATAACTAAACAAAAAATGAAGGTACGCAAAAGGCGATAGAAAATACATGTATACAATGGGCAACTATAGTTCAATCCTCAGTCGTAGTCACCAAAGATGATTGATTTCACAAGAAAACTCAAACACGAGCGTTGTTATAAATCTGGCTATAACTCCATAGAAAATGAATATTCGGGAAAGGTGATTAAAAATATGCATACAAAATGCACAACTATAGTACAATCCACAATCGTAGTCACCAAAGTTGATTGATGGCCCAAAAAAACTCAAACATGAGCGGTTTCCTAAATGCGGCTACAACATGTGCAGTCCACAATCGTAGTCACCAAAGTTAATCGATGGTGCGCAAAAAATCAAACACGAGCGGTTTCCTAAATGCTTCTATAACTCAAGAAAAAATGAAGGTTCGTGAAAGGCAATATAAAATACGCGTATAGAACACACAACTACAATGTAATCCACAATCTTAGTCACCAAATTTATTCGATGGCCCACGAAAACTCAAACACGAGCATTTTTCTAAATGTGGCTATGACTCAATAGAAAATGAAGGTTCGTGAAAGGTGATTAAAAATATGCATACACAATGCACAACAATAGTATAATAAACAATCGTAGTCACCAAAGTTGATCAATGGCCCACAAAAACTCAAACATGAGCGGTTTCCTAAATGTGGCTATAACTCAAATATGAAGGTTCGCGAAAGGCAATAGGAAATACATGTTATAATGCACGACTAAAATGTAATCCACAAGTGTAGTCCCCAAAGTTGATCGATGGCCCACAAAAACTCAAAGACAAGCGATTTACTATATACGACCATAACTCAAAAAAAATGAATGTTCACAAAAGGTGATAGGAAATTAGCATTCATAATGCACAACTACATTGCAATCCACAACTGTAGTCACCAAATTTAATCGATGGCCTATGAAAACTCAAACACGAGCGGTTTCTTAAATACGGCTATAACTAGAAAAAAATTGAAGATTCACGAAAGTCAATAGAAAAGATGCGTACAAAATTGACATCTACAATGTAGTCGACAATCGTAGTCACCAAAGTTGATCAATGGCCCATGAAAACTTAAACACGAGCGTTTTTCTAAATGCTTCTATAACTCAACAAATTATGAAGGTTCATGAAAGGCGACTAAAAATATGGGTACAGAGTGCAAAACTATAGTACAATCCACAATCGTTGTCACCAAAGTTGATTGATGGCCCAAAAAAACTCAAACATGAGCGGTTTCCTAAATGCGGCTATAACAAAACAAATAATGAAGGTTCGCCAAAGGCAATAGAAAATACGTGTATACAAAGCACAACTATAATGTAATCCACAAGTGTAGTCACCAAAGTTAATCAATGGCGCACGAAAACTCAAGCACGAGCGGTTTCCTAAATGCGGTTATAACTCAACGAAAATTGAAGGTTCACGAAAGGTGATGCAAAATACACATATAGAATGCACAACTACATTTTAATCCACAATCATAGTCAACAAAGTTGATCAATGGCCCATCAAAACACAAACACGAGCGTTTTCGTAAATACGGATATAACTCAACAAAAAATGAAGGATCGTGAAAGGCAATTAAAAATATGCGTACGGAACAACTAAAGTACAATCCACAATCATAATTACGAAATTTGGTTGATTTCCCACAAAAGCTCAAACATGAGTGGTTTACTAAATGTGGCTATAACTCAACAAAAAATGAATGTTCGCTATAGCCGATGGAAAATAAGCGTGTAGAATGCACAACTATCGTGTAATCCACAAGCATAGTCACCAAATTTGATCGATGGCCCACAAAAACTCAAACACGCGTAGTTTCCTAAATGTGACTATAACTCAACCAAAAATGACAGTTCATGAAAGGCAATAGAAAATTAGTGTTCATAATCCATGACTACTATGCAATTCACAATCGTAGTCACCTACATTGATCGATGGCCTACGAAATTTCACACACGAGCGGTTTCTTAAATGTGGCTATAACGAGACAAAAGCTAAGGTTCACAAAATGCAATAGAAAATATGGGTATACAATGTACAACTACGATGTAATCCACAAGCGTAGTCACCAAAGTTGATAGATGGCCCACAAAAACTCAAATACGATCATTTTAAGAAATGCGGCTATAACTCAACAAAAAAAAAAGTTTGCGAAAGGCGATTAAAAATACTTGGAAAGAATACATATCTACCATACAATCCACAATTGTAGTCACCAAAGTTGATTGATTGCCCACAAAAACACAAACATGAATAGTTTCCTAAATAGAGCTATAACTCAACAAAAAGGAAGTTTCACGAAAGGTGATAGAAAATACGTGTATACAATGCCCAACTACAATGGAATCCACAATCATAGTCACCAAATCTGATCGATGGCCCATAAAACTCAAATAAGAGAAGTTTCCTAAAAGTGGCTATAACTCCACAAAAAATGAAGGTTCGCAAAAGGTGATAGAAAATACGCGTATAGAATGCACAACTACAGTGTAATCAACAAGCGTAGTCACCAAATTTGATCGATGGCCCATGAAAACTCAAACTTGAGCAGTTTCCTAAATGTGGCTATAACACAACAAAAAATTAAAGTTTGCGAAAGAAAACAAAAAATTCGTGTATAGAGTGCACAACTACAGTGTAATTGACAAGTGTAGTCACCAAAGTTGATTGATGGCCCAGGAAAACTCAAACAGGAGCGGTTTCCTAAATGTGGCTATAACTGAACAAAAAATTAAAGTTTGTGAAAGGCAACAAAAAATTCATGTATAGAATGCACAACTACAGTGTAATCGACAAGTGTAGTCACCAAAGTTGATCGATGGCCCATGAAAATTCAAACACGAGTAGTTTCCTAAATGTGGCTATAACTCAACAAAAAATGAAGGTTCTCGAAAGGTGACAAAAAATATGGGTACAAAATGGACAACTACAATGCAATCCACAATCGTAGTCACCAAAGTTGATCGATGGCCCATGATAGCTCAAACATGAGCGGTTTCCTAAATCCAACTATAACTAAATAAAAAATTAAGGTTTGCAAAAGACAATAGAAAATACGCATATATAATGGACAACTACAATGAAATCCACAATTGCAGTCACCAAGTTGACCGATGGCCCACTAATACCGAAACACGAGCAGTTTCCTAAATGCGGCTATAGCTTAATAAAAAATGAAGGTTTGCGCATTGCGATAGAAAATATGTGTATACAATGCACAACTACAATAGAATCCACAAGCGTAGTCACCAAAGTTGATCAATGGCCCACTAAAACTGAAACATGAGCAGTTTCCTAATTGCGGCTATAACTTAATGAAAAATGAAGGTTTGTCCTTGGCGATAGAAAATATGTGTATACAATGCACAACTACAACTATAACTAAACATAAAATGAAGGTTCGTGAAAGGCAATAGAAAATTAGCATATAAAATGCACAACTACAGTGTAATCCAACGCAGTCACTAAAGTTGATCCAACGCAGTCACGTGTATTTTCTATCACCTTCTGCAAACCTTCATTTTTTGTTGTTTTATAGCTGCATTTAGGAAACCGCTCGAATTTGCATTTTCGTAGGCTATCGAACAACTTTGGTGACTACGCTAGTGGATTACATTGTAGTTGTGCATTCTATAAGCATACTGTCTATTGCCTTTGACAAACCTTCATTTTTTATTGAGTTATAGCTGCACTTAGGAAACTGACCATGTTTGAGTTTTTGTGGGCCATCGATCAACTTTGGTAACTACGCTTGTGGGTTAGACTGTTTGTGCATTCTATATGCATATTTTCTATTTCCTTTCACAAACCTTCATTTTTTGTTGAGTTATAACTGCACTTAGGAAACTGATCATGTTTGAGTTTTCATATACCATCAATCAACATTGGTGAATATGGTTGTGGATTACACTGTAGTTGTGCATTCTATACGCATATTTTCTATCACCATTTGCTAACCTTCATTTTTTGCTGAGTTTTCGTGGGCCATTGATCAACTTTGGTGACTATGCTTGTGGATTACACTATAGTTATGCATTCTATATGCGTATTTTTTATTGTCTTTCATGAACCTTCATTTTTTGTTGAGTTATAGCCACATTTAGGAAACCGCTCATGTTTGTGTTTTTTGGGCCATCGATCAACTTTAGTGACTATTCTATTGTATTACACTGTAGTTGTGCATTCTATACGCTAATTTTCCATTGCCTTTCATGAACCTTCATTTTTTGTTTAGTTATAGCAACACTTAGGAAACCGCTCATGTTTGAGTTTGCGTGGGCCATCGATAAACTTTGGTGTCTATGATTCTGGATTGCACTATAGTTGTTCTTTTTGTACGTTTATTTTCTATCACCTTTTGTGAACTTTCATTCTTTGTTGTTTTATAGCTGCATTTAGGGAACCACTCTTTTCGTGGGCCATTGATCAACTTTGCTGACTACGCTTGTGGATTACATTGTAGTTGTGCATTCTATACGCATATTTTCTATTGCCTTTCACAAACCTTGATTTTTTCTTGAGTTATAGATGCATTTAGGAAACTGATCATGTTTGAGTTTTCGTGGGCCATCGTCAATTTTGGTGACTACAATTGTGGATTGCACTATTGCTGTCCATTACATATGTGTATTTTCTGTCGCCTTTAGCAAACTTTCATTTTTTGTTGAATTATAGCCGCATTTAGGAAACTGCTCGTGTTTGAGTTTTCGTGGGCCATCGATCAAATTTCATGACTACACTTGTGGATTACATTGTAGTTATGCATATTATACACTAATTTTCTATTGCCTTTCGCAAACCTTCATTTTTTGTTGAGTTATAGCCAAATTTAGGAAAACGCTCGTGTTTAACTTTTCGCGGGCCATCATTCAACTATGGTGACTACGATTGTGGATTTCACTATAGTTGTCCATTCTATACATGTATTTTCTATTGCATTTTGCAAACCTTCATTTCTTATTGAGTTATAGCTGCATTTTGGAAACCGCTCATGTTTGAGTTTTTTTGGGCCATCGATCAACTTTGGTGACAACAATTGTGGATTGTACTATAGCTGTGCATTTTGTACAAATATTTTTAATCTCCTTTCACAAGCCTTCATTTTTTTTTGAGTTATAACCACATTTAGGAAAACACTCGTGTTTGAGTTTTCTTGGGCCATCGATCAACTTTGTTGACTACGATTGTGGATTACTCTACAATTGTGCATTCTAAATGCGTATTTTCTATCGCCTTTCAAAAATCACAATTTTTCATTGAGTTATAGCCGCACTTAGGAAACTTTTCGTGATTGAATTTCGTGGGCCATTGATCAATTTTGGTGACTACGATTGTGGATTACACTGTAGTTGTGCATAATAAACACTAATTTTCTATCGCCTTTCATGAACCTTCATTTTTTGTTGAGTTATAGCCGCATTTAGGAAACTGCTCATGTCAGAGTTTTTGTGGGTCGTCAATAAACTTTGTTGACTACTATTGTGGATTGCATTGTAGTTGTCCATTTTGTACGTGTATTTTCTATTGTCTTTCTTGAATCTTCATTTTTTGTTGAGGTGTAGCCGAATTTAGGAAACCGTTCATGTTTAAGTTTTCGCGGGCCATCGTTCAACTATGGTGAGTACAATTGTGGATTGCACGATAGTTATCCATTCTATACATGTATTTTCCATTGCCTTTTACGAACCTTCATTTTTTATTGAGTTATAGTCATATTTTGGAAACCACTCATGTTTGAGTTATAGTCATATTTTTAATCTCCTTTCACAAGCCTTCATTTTTTTTTGAGTTATAACCACATATAGGAAAACACTTGTGTTTGATTTTTCGTGGGCCATCGATCAACTTTGTTGACTACGATTATGGATTACTCTACAGTTGTGCATTCTAAATGCGTATTTTCTACCACCTTTCAAAAACTACAATTTTTCGTTGAGTAATAGCTGCACTTAGGAAACTGCTCGTGATTGAATTTTCATGGGCCATTGATCAACTTTGGTGACTACGATTATGGATTGCAATGTAGTTGTGCATAATAAATACTAATTTTCTATTGCCTTTCGTGCACCTTCATTTTTTGTTGAGTTATAGCTGTATTAGGAAACCATTCATATCGGAGCTTTTGTGGGTCATCAATAAACTTTGGTGACTACTATTGTGGATTGCATTGTAGTTGTCCATTTTGTACGTGTATTTTCTATTGTCTTTCTCAAATCTTTATTTTTTGTTGAGTTATAACCACATTTAGGAAACCACTCAAGTTTTCATTTTCGTGGGCTATCGATCAAGTTTGGTGACTACGTTTGTTGATTACACTATAGTTGTGCATTCTATACATGTATTTTCTATCGCATTTTGCGAACCTTCATTTTTTATTGAGCTATAGCCGCATTTAGAAAACCACTCGTGTTTGTGTTTTCGTGGGCCATCGATCAACTTTGGTGACTACAATTGTGGATTGCACTATAGTTTTCCATTTTGTAGACATATTTTGTATCACCTTTCATGAACCTTCAGTTTTTGTTGAGTTATAGCCGTATTTAGGAAACTGCTCATGTTTGAATTTTTGTGGGCCATCATTCAATTTTGGTGACTACGATTGTGCATTACACTATAGTTGAGCGTTCTATACGCATATTTTATATCGCCTTTGGTGACCCTTCATTTTTCATTGAGTTTTTTGCACTTAGGAAACCGCTTGTGTTTGAGATTTCATGGGCCATCGATCAACCTTGGTGACTACGGTTGTGGATTATACTGTAGTTGTGCATTCTAAAGGCGTATTTTCTATTTTCTTTCGCAAACCTTAATTTTTGTTTGATTTATAACTGCATTTAGGAAAATAGTCGTGTTGGAGTTTTTGTGGCCCATCGATCAACTTTGGGGACTACGATGTTCAATTACACTAGAGTTATGCATTATGTGTGTGTATTTTCTATCGCCTTTCAAGAACTTTCATTTCTTGATGAGTTATAGCTGCATTTAGGAAAACGCTCGTGTTTGACTTTTTCTTGGCCATCAATCAACTTGTGTGTCTATGATTGTTGATTGTACTGTATTTCTGCGTTATGTACAAATATTTTTAATCGTCTTTCACGGACCTTCATTTTCTACTGAGTTATAGATGCATTTATCGAAATGCTCCTGTTTGAATTTTGATGGGCCATCGATAAATTTTGTTGACTACGATTGTGGATTATACTATAGTTGTGCACTCTATATGCATGTTTTCAATTGTCCTTCGCGAACATTCATTTTTCATTGCATTATAGTCGCACATAGGAAATAGTTTTTGTTTGAGTTTTTATGGGCCATCAATCAAGTTTGGTGACTATGCTTGTGGATTACACACTGTAGTATTGTATTCTATGTGCGTGTTTTAGCTGCATTTAGCAAACCACTCATGTTGGTATTTTTGTGGGCCATCAATCAACTTTTGCGACTATGACTATGCATTGTAGTGTAGTTGTGCATTATGTACACATATTTTTAAACACTTTTCGTGAACCTTTATTTTTTAATGAGTTATAACTGCATTTAGGAAACCGCTCAAGTTCAAGCTTATGTGGGCCATCGATCAACTATGGTGACTAGGATTGTAGATTGTATTGTAGTTGTGCATTTTGTATGCATATTGTTATTCAAGTTTCACAAACCTTCATCTTTTGTTGAGTTATAGCCGTATTTAGGAAACTACTTGTATTTGAGTGTTCGTGGGCCATCGATGAATTTTGGTGACTACGATTGTGGATTGCACTGTAGTTGTCCAATATGTATGTTTATTTTCTATGGCCTTTCGTGAACCTTTATTTTTTGTTGAGTTATAGTCCCATTTAGGAAACCAGTCATGTTTGAGCTTTTGTGGGCCATCGATCAACTTTGGTGACTACAATTGTGGATTGCACTGTATTGTTAATTCTATACTTTTATTTTCTATCACATTAAGTGAAAATTCATTTTTCATTGAGTTATAGCCACATTTAGGAAACCTCTCATGTTTGAGTTTTCGTGGGCCATTGATCAACTTTGGTGACTACAATTGTGGATGGTACTGTAGTTTTGCATTTTCTATGCATATTTTTAATTGCTTATCACAAACCTTCATTTTTTGTTGAGTTATACCAGTATTTAGTAAACAACACGTATTTGAGTTTTCATAGTCCATCAATTAATTTTGGTGACTATAGTTGTGGATTGCATTGTAGTTGTCCAATTTGTATGCATATTTTCTATCACGTTTCGCGAACCTTTATTTTTTGTTGAGTTACAGCTGCATTTAGGAAACCGCTTGTGGTTGACTTTTTCATGGGCCATCGTTCAACTTTGGTGACTACGATTCTAGATTGCACTATACTTGTCCATTCTGTACATGTATTTTCTATTGCCTTTCATGAACCTTCATTTTTTGTTGAGTTACAACCGCATTTAGGAAACCGCTCGTGTTTGAGTTTTCATGGGCCATCGATCAACTTTGGTGACTATGATTATGCAATGCACTATAGTTGTGCATTTTGAAGAATCCACATTTGTAGTCACCAAAGTTGATCGATGGCCCAAAAAAACTCAAACATGAGTGGTTTCCTAAATGCGGTTATAACTCAACAAAAAATGAAGGTAAAAGGCAATAGAAAATATGTGTATAGAATGCACAACTAGAGTGTAATCCAAAATCGTAGTCACTAAAGTTGATCGATGGCCCACGAAAACTCAAACTAGAGCGTTTTCCTAAATGCGGTTATAACTCAACGAAAAATGAAGTATCATGAAAGACGATAAAAAATACATTTATAAAATTTATAACTGCAATGTAATCCAGAATAGTAGTCACCAAAGTTGATCGATGGCCCGTGAGAAGTTGAACATGAGTGGTTTCCTAAATGCGGCTATAAGTCAACAAAAAATGAAGGTTCACAAAAGGCGATAGAAAATACATGAATAAAATGGAAAAATACCTTGTAACCCACACTCATAGTAACCAAAGCTCATCGATGGCCCATGAAAACTCAAACACGAGTGGTTTCATTTAGTGGGGCTATAAATAAATGAAAAATGAAGGTTCGCGAAAGGCAATAGAAAATACACGTATAGAAGGCACAACTATGAGGAAATCCACAAGCATAGTCACCAAAGTTGATCGATGGCCCACGAAAAGTCAAACTTTTGTGGGTTCTTAAGTGCAGCTATAAGTCAACAAAAAATTAAGGTTCGCAAAAGGTGATAGAAAATACGCATATAGAATGTACAACTATAGTGTAATCCACAATCGTAGTCACCAAAGTTGATCGATCTGGCCCATGAAAACTCAAACACGAGCGGTTTCCTAAGTCCAGCTATAACTCAACGAAAAAATGAAGGTTGTTGAAAGGCACAAAAGTTGATGGATGACCCACAAAAACTTAAACATAAGGGGTTTTGTAAATGTGGCTAGAACTAAATGGAAAATGAATTTTCGCGAATGGGATAGAATTTTTTCGTGGACTTACAATAGTACTTAGGAAACCGTTCATATTGAAGTTTTCGTGGGCCATAGATCAATTTTGGTGACTATGATTGTGGATTACACTATAGTTTTTCATTTTGTACACGTATTTTGTATCGCCTATCGTGCACCTTCATTTTTTGTTGAGTTATAGTATCATTTTGGAAACCACTCGTGTTTGAGTTTTTGTGAGCCATTGATCAATTTTGGTGACTACAATTGTGGATTACATTGTAGTTGTGCATTCTATACATGTATTTTCGATTTCCTTTCGTGAATATTGATTTTTTGTTGAGTTATAGCCACATTTAGGAAACCGCTCAATTTTGAGTTTTCTTGGGCCATCAATCAACTTTGGTAACTACGCTTGTGGATTACACTGTAGTTGAGCATTCTATACACGTATTTTCTATCGGCTTTTCCGAACCTTTATTTTTTGCTGAGTTATAGCCACATTTAGGAAACTGCCCGAGTTCAACTTTTTGAGGGCTGTCAGTCAACTTTCGTGACCACAATTCTAGATTTCATTATAGTTATCCATTTTGTACACGTATTTTGTACCATCTTTCGCGAATCTTCATTTTTTGTTGAGTTATATAGCTGCATTTAGGAAACCACTTATGTTTAAGTTTTCATGGGCCATGAATCGACTTTGGTGACTACCATTGTGGATTACACTATAGTTGTGCATTCTACGCGTATATTCTATCACCTTTCATGAACCTTCTTTTATCTTTGAGTTTTAGTTGCACTTAGGAAACTGTCTGTGTTTGAGTTTTCGTGGGTCATTGATCAACTTTGGTGACTACAATTGTAGTTTACACTATATTTGTCCATTCTGTATGTGTATTTTCTATCGACTTTCGCGAATCTTCATTTTTTGTATAGTTATAGCCGCATTTAGGAAACCGCTCGAGTTTGAGTTTTCGTGGGCCATTCATCAAATTTGGTGACTACGCTTGTGGGTTACACTATAGTTGTGCAATCTATATGCATATTTTCTATCATGTTTCGTGAACCTTCATTTTCTATTGAGGTATAGCCGCATTTAGGAAAACCGCTCATGTTTGAGTTTTCGTGGACCATCAATCAACATTGGTGACTACGAATGTCGATTGCCCTGCAGTTGTCCATTCTGTATGTGTATTTTCTATCTCCTTTTGTGAACCTTCATTTTTTTTTCAGTTATAGTCGCATTTAGGAAAACGCTCATGTTTGAGTTTTCATGGGCCATCGATCAACTTTGGTGACGATGATTGTGGATTGCACTGTAGCTGCCCATTTTGTACGTGTATTTTCTATCGCCTTTCACGAACCTTTTTTTTTTAGTTATAGCCCCATTTAGGAAACCGTTCGATTTTGAATTTTCTTGGGCCATTGATCAACTTTGGTGACTATGCTTGTCAATTACATAGTAGTTGTGCATTCTATATGTGTATTTTCTATCACCTTTCGTGAACTTTCATTTTTTCTTGAGTTATAGCCGTATTTATGAAACTGTTCGTGTTTTGAGTTTTTGTGGGTCATCGATAAACTTTGGTGTCTATGATTGTGGATTACACTTTAGGTGTGCATTCTATACACATATTGTCACCAACATGCAAGAACTCCTCAAAAATAGAATCGACGAAACAATTTTTTTTGGGAAAATCAAAATATGGGTTTTATAGGTGCTCGTGTGCCTAATAGACCCAGATCGTCCGTTTTTTGAAAAAATAAGTTCTTGGAAAAGAGTTTTTTTTAAAAGGTAGAAGTAGTAGAGGTAACAGAGGAAATTTTTTTGAATCTTTTTGTGAAAAATTGGAGAAATGAGTTTTGTAGAGAATGTTGTTCTGAGTAGACCTAGATCATCCTTTATTAAAAAAACTATTTTTTCACGAATATGCAAGAACACCTGAAAAATAGAATCTATGAAATGTTTTGTTTTGGGAAAATCGAAATATGGGTTTTATAGGTCCTCGTGTGCTCAAGAAACATTGATCATCCATTTTTTGAAAAAATAAGTTGTTCTTGAAAAAGATATTTTTTTTTCTTCTGAAAAGACCCAAATCATCCTTTTTTGTTTTCACTAACATGCAAGAACTCCTCAAAAATAGAATCTAGGAAACATTTTTTTTGGAAAAATCGAAAATATGGGTTTTGTAGAAAAATTTGAAGAAATTTGTTCTTGAAAAAGATAGTTTTTTTTGAAAAGTAGAAGTAGTAGAGGTAACAGAGGTAAATTTTCTGAATCTTTTTATGAAAAATCTAAGAAAATGGGTTTTGTAGAGAATGCCGTTCTAAGTAGAACCAGATCATCCTTTTTTCGAAAAACTAATTTTTAACCAACATAGAAGAACCCTTCAAAAATAGAATCTACAAAACAATTTTTTTGGGAAAATCAAAAGTATGGGTTTTATAGTTGCTTATGTGCTGCAGAGATTTAGATCGTCTATTTTTTGAAAAAATAAGTAGTTCATGTGAAAGATAGATTTCTTTGAATAGTAGAAGTAGTAGAGGTAAGAGGCAAAATTTTTTAATCTTTTTATGAAAAATTTGAGAAATTGGGTTTTATAGCGAATGTCTTTCTAAGTAGACCCAGATCGTCCTCTTTTTGAAAAACTTTTTTTTCACGAACATGCAGGAACCCCTCAAAAATAAAATCCAAGAAACAATTTTTTTGATGGGAAAATTGAAATATGGGTTTTATAGGTACTCGTATGCTAGACCCAGATTGTCTGTTTTTTGAAAAAATAAGTTGTTTTTGAAAATGATAGATTTTTTTGAGAAGTAGAAGCAGTAGAGGTAACATAAGCAAATTTTTTGAATGTTTTTAAGAAAAATCTAAGAAATGGGTTTTGAAGAGAATGCCATTCTGAGTAGATCTAGATCGTACTTTTTTCGAAAAACAAATTTTCACCAACACATACAAGAACCCCACAAAAATAGAATCTATAAAACAATTTTTTTGGGGGAAATAAAGGATATGGGTTTTATAAGTGCTCATGTGCTAAAGAAACCCAAATCGTCAGTTTTTTGAAAAAATAAGTTGTTTTTGAAAAAGATAGTTTTTTTGAGAAGTAGAAGTAGTAGAGGTAAGAAAGGCAAATTTTTTGAATCTTTTTATTAAATATTTGAAAAATGGGTTTTGTAGAGAATGTTGTTCTGAGTAGACTTAGTTCATCCTCTTTTTGAAAAACTAATTTTTCACCAACATGCAAGAACCCCCTCAAAAATAGAATCTACGAAACAATTTTTTTTGGAAAATAAAAAATATAGATTTTATAGGTGCTCATGTGCTAAAGATACCACAATCGTCCATTTTCTAAAAAATAATTTTTTAAAAAGATAGATTTTTCTAAAAAGTAGAAGCAACAGAGGTAACAAATGCAAATTTTTTGAATCTTTTTACAAAAAATCTAAGAAATAGGATTTGTAGAGAATGTCGTTCTGAGTAAATCAAGATCGTCCTTTTTTGAAAATCTAATTTTTGACAACATGCAAAAACTCCTCAAAAATAGAATCTACGATTTTTTTTTTTGGGAAAATTGAAATATGGGTTTTATAGGTGCTCGTGTGCTGAAGAGACCCTAATCGTCCATTTTTTGAAAAAATTAGTTGTTTTTGAAAAAGATAGACTTTTGTGAATAGTAGAAGTAGTAGACGTAACAGAGGCAATTTTTTTCAATCTTTTTATGAAAAATCATATAAATGGGTTTTGTAGTTGTGCATTTTGTACGAGTATTTTTAATCACCTTTTACGAACCTTCAATTTTTATTGAGTTATAGCCGCATTTGGGAAAACGATCGTATTTGAGTTTCCATGGGCCATCGATCAACTTTGGTGACTATGATTATGGATTACACTGTAGTTGTGCATTCTATACACGTATTTTCTCTCACCTTTCGTGAAACTTCATTTTTTGTTGAGCTAAAGTTGTACTTAGGAAAACTCTACTATTTGAGTTTTCGTGGGCCATCGATCAACTTTAGTGATGACGATTTGGATTGCACTATAGTTGTCCATTATATATATGTATTTTGCATCACCTTTCATGAACCTTCATTTTTTGTTGAGTTATAGCCGCATTTAAGAAACCTCTTGAGTTTGAGTTTTCGTCGGTCATCAAATCAACTTTGTTGACTATGCTTATGGATTACACTATAGTTGTGCATTCTATACACGTATTTTCTATCACCTTCTGTGAACTCCTCAAAAATAGAATCTACGAAACATTATTTTTTGGAAAATCAAAAATATGGGTTTTGTAGGTGCTCATGTGCTTAACAAATCGAGATCGTCTGGTTTTTTATAAAATAAGTTGTTTTTGAAAAAGATAGATTTTTTTGAAAAGAAGTAGTAGAGGTAATAGAGGCAATTTTTTTGAATCTTTTTTGAAAAATCTGAGAAAATGGGTTTTGTAGAGAATGTTATTCTGATTAGACGTAGATCGTCCTCTTTTTGAAAAGATCATTTTTCACCAACATGGAAGAACCCCTCAAAAATAGAATCTATGAAACATTTTTTTGGGGAAAATTGAAATATGGGTTTTATAGGTAATTGTGTGCTAAACAGAACCAGATCTGTTGTTTTAAAAAATAAGTTGCTCTTGAAACATGGGATTTTTGAAATGTAGAAGCAGTAGAGGCAAATTTTTTGAATTTTTTTATGAAAAATCTGAGAAATAAGTTTTGTAGAGAACTCGTTCTGAGTAGACCTAGATTGTCCATTTTTTTAAAAACTAAATTTTCACCAGCATGCAAGAAACCCTCAAAAATACAATCTATGATACACTTTATTTGTGGGAAAATTGAAATATGGGTTTTATAGGTAATTGTGTACTAAAGAGAACCAGATCGCCTGTTGTTTTAAAAAATAAGTTGCTCTTGAAACATGGGATTTTTTGAAATGTAAAGCAATAGAGGCAAATTTTTTAAATCTTTTTATGAAAAATCTGAGAAATAAGTTTTGTAGAGAACTCATTCTAAGTAGACCCAGATTGTCCATTTTTTTGAAAAACTAAATTTTCACCAACATGCAAGAACCTCTTAAAAATACAATCTATGATACAATTTATTTTAGGGAAAATCGAAAATATGGGTTTTATAGGTGCTCATGTGTTGAAAGACCCAAATCGTTCATTTCTTGAAAATATAATTTGTTTTTGAAAAAGATTCATCTTTGTTAAAAGTATAAGTAGTAGAGGTAACAGAGGAATTTTTTTTAAATTTTTTATGAAAAATCTGAGAAATGGGTTTTGTAGAGAATGTTATTATGATTAGACCCATATCGTCATTTTTTTGAAAAGCTAAATTTTCACCAACATGCAAGAACTTAAAAATAGAATCCATGAAACAATTTATTTTGGGAAAATCAAAATATGGGTTTTATAGGTGCTCGTGCGCTCAAAAGACCCAGATGGCCCGATTTTTGAAAAAATAAGTTTTTCTTGAAAAAGAGAGTTTTTTGAAAAGTACAAGCAGTAGAGGTAACATAGGCAAATTTTTTAAATTTTTTTGTGCAAAATATGAGAAATGAGTTTTGTAGAGAATGTCGTTCTGAGTAGACCCATATCTTCTTTTCAAAAAACTAATAATTCACCAACATGCAAGAACGCCTGAAAAATAGAATTTACGAAACAATTTTTTTTTGGGAAAATCGAAATATAGGTTTATAGTTACTCTTGTGCTCAAGAGACCCTGATCGTCTGTTTTTTTTTTTTAAAGTTGTTTTTGAAAAAGATAGAATTATTTGAAAAGTAGCAGTAGAGGTAAGAAAGGCAAATTTTTTGAATCTTTTTATGAAATTTTTGACAAATGGGTTTTGTAGAGAATGTCGTTATGAGAACACTTGGATTCTCCTTTTTTCGTAAAATTAATTTTTCACCAACATCGAAAAACCCGTAAAAAATCGAATCTAGGAAACAATATTTTTTGGGAAAATAAAAAATATGGGTTTTATATGTGCTCGTGTGCTAAAAAGACCTAGATCGTCTATTTTTTGAAAAATTATTTGTTTTCTTCAAAAAGATAGACTTTTTTAAAAAGTAGAAGTAGTAGAGATAAGAGAGACAAAGTTTTTGAATCTTTTTATGAAAAGTCTGAGAAATGGGTTTTGTAGAAAATGTCGTTATGAATACACCCAGATTGTCTTTTTTTCGAAAAAACTTATTTTTCACTAACATGCAACCCGTCAAAAATAAAATCTTCGAAACAATTTTTTTTGGTAAAGCAAAAAAATATTGGTTTTATAGGTACTCATGTGCTAAAGTGACCCAAATCTTCTATTCTTTGAAAAAAATAAGTTGTTCTTGAGAAAGATAGATATTTTTGAAAAGTAGAAACAGTAGAGTTAACAAAAACAATTTTTTTGAATTTTTTTATGAAAAATCTGAGAAAATGGGTTTTGTAGAGAATGTTGTTCTGAGTAGACCTAGATCATCTGTTTTTCAAAGAACTAATTTTTCACCAACGTACAAGAACCCCTCAAAAATAGAATGCACCAAACAAATTTTTTTGGGAAAATCGAAATATGGGTTTTATAGGTGCTCAAGTGCTCAAGAGACCCTGATCGTCCATTTTTTTGACAAAATAAGTTCTTGAAAAAGATAGACTTTTTTGAAAGGTAGAAGCAGTAGAGGTACAAAGGAAAAAAATTTCAATCTTTTTATGAAAATTTTGAGAAATGGGTTTTGTAGAGAATGTCGTTCTAAGTAAACCCAGATCGTCCTTTTTTCGAAAAACTAATTTTTCACCAACATGCAAGAACCCCTCAAAAATAGAATCCATGAAACAATTTTTTTTTTGGAAAATTGAAACATGGGTTTTGTAGCTGCTCGTATGCTAAAGAGTCCCAGATCATCTGTTTTTTGAAAAAATAAGTTGTTTTTTAAAAACATAGATTTTTTTGAGTAGTAGAAGTAGTAGAGGTAACAGAAGCAAAATTTTTGAATCTTTTTATGAAAAATATGAGAAATAGGTTTTCTAGAGAATCTCGTTATGAGTAGACCCATATCGTCCTATTTTCAAAAAACTAATTTTTCATCAACATGCAAGAACCCCTCAAAAATAGTATCTACGAAACAATATTTTTTGGGAAAATAAAAAATATGGGTTTTATAGATGATCATGTTGTAAAGAGACAGAGTTCGTATGTTTTTTTTAAAAATAAGTGTTTCTTGAAAAAGATAGATTTTTTTGAAAAGCAGAAGCAGTAGAGTTAACAGAGGCAATATTTTTGAATTTTCTACTATAGTTGTGCATTCTATATGTGCATTTTCTATTGCCTTTCGTGAACCTTCATTTTCTGTTGAGTTATAGCCGCATTTAGGAAACTGCTTGCGTTTGAGTTTTCGTGGGCCATCGATCAACTTTGGTGACTATGCTTGTGGATTACAATGTAGTTGTTCATTCTATTCGTGTATTTTCTATCTCCTTTTGTGAACCTTCATATTTTTTTGAGTTATAGCCACATTTAGGAAACTGCTCTTGTTTGAGTTTTTTTGGGCAATTGATCAACTTTAGTGACTATGATTGTGGATTATATTTTAGTTGCGTATTGTATACACATATTTTCTATAGTCTTTCGCGAAACTTCCTTTTTTCTTGAGTTATAGCTACATTATTTACGCATATAAACCTTTCTTTTTTGTTGAGTTATAGCTGCATTTCGGAAAATGCCCGTATTTGAATTTTTGTGGGCCATCTATCAACATTGGTGACTATGCTTGTGGATTACATTGTAGTTGTGCATTTTATACACGTATTTTCTATCGCCTTTTGCGAACCTCCATTTTTTGTCTCGTTATAGATGCATTTGGGAAACTGCTCGTGTTTGAATTTTCATGGGCCATCGGTCAACTTTGGTGGCTATGATTGTGAATTGCATAGTAGTTGTGCATTATGAATGCTAATTATCTATCACCTTTCGCAAACCGTCATTTTTTGTTGAGTTATAGCCATATTTAGGAAATTGCGTGTGTTTGAGTTTTTGTGGGCCATCAATCAACTTTGGTGTCTACGCTTGTGGATTACACTGTCGTTGTGCATTCTACACGTGTATTTTCCATCGCCTATAATGAACCTTCATTTTTTGTTGAGTTACAGCTGCATTGAGGAAACTGCTCATGTTTAAGCTTTTGTGGGATATCAATCAAATTTGGTGACTACGATTCTGGATTTTACTTTAGTTGTTTTGTACAAATATTTTTAATTGCCTTTCACAAACCTTCATGTTTTGTTGAGTTATAGCTGCATTTAGGAAAATGCTCGTGTTTGAGTTTTTGGTGGGCCATCAATAAACTTCGGTGACAAGCATTGAGGATTACACATAGTTGTGCATTCTATACACGTATTTTCTATCGGCTTTCATGAACCTTTATTTTTTGTTCAGCTATAGCCACACTTAGGAATCTGCTTGTGCTTGAGTTTTTATGGGCCATCGATCAACTTCGGTGACTATGATTGTGGATTACATTTTATCTATACATTCTATATGCTTATTTTCTATCAGATTTCATGAACCTTCTTTTTTCGATGAGTTATAGCTGCACTTAGGAATTTGCTCGTGTTTGAGTTTTTGTGGTCCATCGATCAACTTTGGTGACTACGATTGTGGATTACACTATAGTTGTGTGTTCTATATGCATATTTTCTATCACCTTTTGCGAACCTTAATTTTTTGTTGAGTTATAGCCGCACTTAAGAAACCTCTCAAGTTTGAGTTTTCGTGGGCCATCGATCAAATTTGGTGACTACAATTGTGGACTATACTGTAGTTGTGCATTCTGCACTAATATTTTGAATCACCTTTCATGAACCTTCATTTTTTGTTGAGTTATAATCGCGTTTAGAAAAATGCTCATGTTTCAGTTTTCGTGGGCCATTGATCAAATTTGGTGACAACCATTATGGATTACACTATAGTTGTGCATTCTATACACGTATTTTCTATCGGCTTTCGCGAACCTTCAATTTTCATTGCGTTATAGCCGTACGTAAGAATCTGCTCGTGTTTGAGTTTTCGTGGGCCATCAATCAACTTTGGTGACTATGTTCATGGATTAGACTATAGTTGTTCATTCTATATGCATATTTTCTATCACCTTTCACTAACCTTCATTTTCTGTTGAGTTATAGCTACATTTAAGAAACCATTTGTGTTTGAGTTTTTGTGGGCCATATATCAACTTTGGTGACTACAATTATTGATTGCACTATAGTTTTCCATTATTTACACATATTTTCTATCACCTTTCGTGAACCCTCATTTTTTTTAGTTATAGCCGCAATTAGGAAATTGCTTGTGTATGAGTTTTTGTAGGCCATTAATCAACTTTGGTGACTGCGATTGTGGATTGTACTATAGTTGTGCATTTTGTACCCATATTTTTAATCACCTAATAGGAACCTTCTTTTTTTGTTTAGTTATAGCCGCATTTAGGAAAATGCTCATCTTTGACTTTTCGTGGGGCATCGATCAACTTGGCTAACTATGATTGTAGATTGCTCTATATTTTTCCATTTTGTAGGCATATTTTCAACCACTTTTGGTGACAACGATTGTGGATTACACTGTATTTGTGCATTCTATACGCGTATTTTCTAACGCCTTTCGCGAACCATCATTTTTTGTTGAGTTATAACTGCATTTAGGAAACTACTCATGTTTGAGTTTTCATGGGCCATCGATCAGGTTTAGTGACTGTGATTATGGATTGCACTGTACTTGTCCATTTTGTACATGTATTTTCTATCACCTTTTGTGAACCTTCATTTTTTGTTGAGTTATAGACACATTTAGAAAACCACACGAGTTTTTGTTTTCATGCGCCATCGATCAACTTTTGTAACTATGCTACTGGATTACACCATAGTTGTGCACTCTATACACGTATTTTCTATCACCTTTCGCGAACCTTCATTTTTTGTTGAGTTATAGCCAAATTCAGGAAATCGTTGATGTTTGAGTCTTCGTCGACTATAACTCAACAAAAAATGAAGGTTCACGAAAGCTGATAGAAAGTAAAAGTATAGAATGAACAACAACAGTGCAATGCATAATTGTAGTCACCAAAGTTGATTGATGGCCCATGAAATCTCAAACACGAGTGGTTTCCTAAGTGTGTCTGTAACTCAACGAAAAGCGATAAAAATTATGCGTATAGAATGCACAATAGCGGTGTCATCCAGAATTGTAGTTCCCAAACTTGATTGATGGCCCACAAAAACTCAAACATGAGCGGTTTCTAAAATGTGGCTATATCTCTATAAAAAATGAAGGTTTGCGCAAGGCGATAGCAATTACGTGTATAGAATGCACAAGTATAGTATAATCCACAATCGTAGTCACCCAAAGCGATTGAAAACACGCATATAGAATGGACAACTATAGTGCAATCCAAATCGTAGTGACCAAAGTTGATCAATGGCCCACGAAAAGTAAACAACGAGTAGTTTCCTAAGTGCGGATATAACTCAATCAAAAATGAGCATTCGCAAAAGGTGAGAGAAAATATGTGTATAGAATGCACAAATACAGTGTAATCCACAATCATAGTCGCCAAAGTTGATCGATGGCTGACGAAAACTCTAGCACAAGCGTTCGCAAATCAACGAAAAATGAGCATTCACAAAAGGTGAGAGAAAATATGTGTATAGAATGCACAAATACAGTGTAATCCACAATCATAGTCGCCAAAGTTGATCGATGGCTGACAAAAAATCTAGCACAAGCATTCTCCTAAATGCAGCTATAACTCAAAAATAATTGAAGGTTCACGAAATCCAATAGAAAATACATGTACAGAATGGACAAATACAGTGTAATCGACAATCATAGTGACCAAAGTTCATCGATGACCCACAAGAACTCAAACACGAGTGGTTTCTTAAATGCAGCTATAACTCAACGAAAAATGAAGCTTCACAAAAGGCGATATAAAATACGCGTACAGATTGGACAACTACAGTGCAATCCATAATTGTAGGCACCGAAGTTGATCGACGGCCCACAAAAACTGAAATACGAGCGGTTTCCTAAATATGGCTATAACTCAACAAAAAATGAAGGTTTCTGAAAAGCGATTAAAAATATGCGTACAAAATGCACAACTAGAGTAAAATTCCCAATCATAGTCACCAAAGTTGATCCTTTGCCCATGAAATTTCAAACTCGAGCAGCTTCCTAAATGCGGCTATAACTCAACAACAAATGAAGGTTCATGAAAGACCATAGAAAATACATGTACAAAATGGAAAACTACAGTGCAATCTACAATACTAGTCACCAAAGTTGATCGATGGCCCATGAAAACGTGAAAACACAAGCGATTTCCTAAGTGCGGTTATAACTCAATGAAAACTGAAGGTTCATGAAAGGCGATAGAAAATACGCATATAAACCACATGTGTTTTCGTTTTTGTGGGCCATCGATAAACTTTGGTGATTACAATTGTGGATTACACTGTAGGTGTCCATTCTATACACTTATTTTCACCAACATACAATTATAATCGATGAGACAAATTTATTTTGGGAAAATGAAAAATATGGGTTTAATATGTGGTCATTTGCTAAAGAGACACAAATCGTTGGTTTTTTGAAAAAATAAGTTGTTTTAGAAAAAGATGGATTTTTTTGAAAAGTAGTAGTAGAGGTAACAGAGGCAATTTTTTTGAATCTTTTCTTGAAAAATTTGAGAAATGGGTTTTGTAGAGAATGTTATTCTAATTAGACGCAGATCGTCCTCTTTTCAAAAACCTAATTTTTCACCAACATGCAAGAACCCCTCAAAACTAGAATCTATGAAACAATTTTTTTTGGGAAAATTGAAATGTGTTTTGTAGGTGCCATGTGCTAAAGAGAACCAGATCGCCGTTGTTTGCCAAAATAATTTTTTCTTGAAAAAGATATTTTTTTGAAAAGTAGAAAGTAGAGGTAATAGAGGCAAATTTTTTGAATCTTTCTATGAAAAATCTGAGAAATGAGTTTTGTAGAGAATGTTGTTCTGAGTAGACCTAGATCATCCTTTTTTTGAAAAACTAATTATTCACCAACATGCAAGAACCCCCTCAAAAATAGAATCTGCGATACAATTTAATTTTGGGAAAATAAAAAAATATGGGTTTAATAGGTGCTCATGTGCTGAAAGACCTAGATCGCCCGTTTTTTGAAAAAATAAGTTGTTCTTAAAAAAGATTGAATTTTTTAAAAAGTAGAAGTAGTAGAGGTAACTAAGGAAAATTTTTTAAATCTTTTTATGAAAAATCTAAGAAATGGGTTTTGTAGAGAATGTTATTATGATTAGACCCATATCGTTCCTTTTTCTAAAAGCTAATTTTTCACCAACATGCAAGAACTCCCAAAAAATAGAATCCATGAAACAATTTTTTTTAGGAAAATTGAAATATGGGTTTTATAGGTGCTCGTGTGCTCAAGAGACCCAGATCGTCTATTTTTTGAAAATATAAGTTGTTTTTGAAAAAGATAGATTTTTTTGAAAAGTAGAAGCAGTATAGGTAACAAAGGCAAATTTTTGGAATCTTTTTATGAAAAATATGAGAAATGGATTTTGTAGAGAATGTCATTATGAGTAGACCCAGATCATCCTTTTTTCAAAAAGCTAATTTTTCACCAACATGCAAGAACCCCTCGAAAATTGAATCTATAGAAAAAGTTTTTTTGGAAAAATTGAAATATGGTTTTTATAGGAGCTTGTGTGCTAAAGAGACCCAGATCGTCCATTTTTTGAAAAAACAAATTATTCTTGAAAAAGATTGTTTTTTTCAAAAGTAGAAGCAGTAGAGGTAACATAGCTAAATGTTTTGAATCATTTTATGAAAAATCTAAGAAATGGATTTTGTAGAGAATGTTGTTCTTAGTAGAAACCCAGATAGTCCATTTTTGAAAAAACTAATTTTTCACCAACATGCAAGAAACCCTCAAAAATTGAATCTACGAAACAATCTTTTTTAGGAAAATAAAAAATATGGGTTTTATAGGTGATCAAGAGCTAAGGAGACCCAGATCTTCCGTTCTATGAAAAAATAAGTTGTTCTCTAAAAAGACAAATACTTTTGAAAAGTAGGAACCCCTGAAAAATTGAATCTACGAAACAATTTTATTTGGGAAAATAAAAAAAATTGTTGAGGTATAGCTGCATTTAGGAAACCACTAGTGTTTGAGTTTTCGTGGGCCATTGATCAACTTCAGTGACTACACTTGTGGACTACACTATAGTTGTGCACTCTATATGCATATTTTTTATAGCATTTGGCAAACCTTAATTTTTCATTGTGTTATGGCCAGAGTTAGGAAACCACTAGTCTTTGAGTTTTCCTGGGCCTTGAATCAGATTTGGTGACTACGATTCTGGATTACATTGTAGTTGTGCATTCTATATGCGTATTTTCTCTCGCGAATCTTCATTTTTTGTTGAGTTATAGCCGCATTTAATAAAACCACTTGTGTTTAAGTTTTTGTGGGCCATCGATCAATTTTAGTGACTACGTTTGTGGATTACACTATAGTTGTGCATTCTATATACACGTATTTTTTATCATCTTTCGCGAACCTTCATTTTTTGTTTATTTATAGCTGCAATTTGGAAACCGCTCATGTGTTGAGTTTCTATTGGCCATCGATCAATTTTGATGACTACGATTTTTTATTGTAGTATAGTTGTGCATTCTGTACGCATGTTTTAAATTGCCTTTCACGAACCTTCATTTTTCATTAAGTTATAGCCGCATTTAGGAAAACGCTCGTGTTTGAGTTTTTGTTGGCCTTCGATCAACATTGGTGACTACGATTGTGGATTGTATTGTAGTTGTGCATTCTATACTCGTATTTTCTATCGCCTTTCGTGAACCTTCATTTTTGGTTGAGTTCTAGCCACATTTAGGAAACTGCTTGTGTCTAAGTTTTTGTGGGCCATCGATCAACTTTGGTGACTACATTTGTGGATTCCACTGTAGTTGTGCATTCTATACGCGTATTTTCTATTGCCTTTCACAAACCTTCATTTTTTTGTTGAGCTATAGCCGCGCTTAGGAAACTAGATGTGTTTTAGTTTTCGTGGGCCGTCGATCAACTTTCGTGACTATGATTGTGGATTGCAATCTAGTTGTCCATTTTGTATGGGTATTTTCGATAGCCTTTCACAAACTTTCATTTTTCATTGAGTTATAGCCGCACTTAGGAAACTAATCGTGTTTTTGTTTTTGTGGGCCGTCGATCAACTTTGGTGAGTACGATTGTGGATTGCACTCTAGTTGTCCATTTTGTATAGGTATTTTCAATAGCCTTTTGCGAACCTTGATTTTTTGCCTCTGGAGTACATTGTAGTTGTGCATTCAATACACGTATTTTCTATGGCCTTTCATGAACCTTCATTTTTTTTTGAGTTATAGCCACATTAAGGAAACCACTCGTGTTTGAGTTTTCGTGGGCCATCGATGAACTTTCGTGATTATGATTGTGGATTGCACTATAGTTGTGTATTATGTACGCATATTTTCTATTACCTTTCGTCAACCTTCATTTTTTCTTGAGTTTTTTTGGGCCATTGATCAACTTTGGTGACTACAATTGTGGATTTTACTGTAGTTATGCATTCAGTACACAAATTTTTCATCACCTTTCACGAACCCTCATTTTTTGTTGAGTTATAGCCACATTTAGGAAAATGCTCGAGTTTGATTTTTCATGGTCCATCGATCAACTTTGGTTAGTAAGATTGTGGATTACACTATAGTTGAGCATTCTATGTGCATATTTTCTATTGCATTTTGTTAACCTTCATTTTTTGTTGAGTTATAGCCGCACTTAACAAACTGCACGTGTTTGAGTTTTTGTGGGCCATCGATCAACTTTGGTAACTATGATTGTGGATTGCACTATAGTTGTTCATTATGTACGTGTATTTTCTATCGCGTTTTGTGAACCTTCATTTTTTGTTGAGTTATAGCCACATTTAGGGAGTCACTCGTGATTCAGTTTTCGCGGGCCATCGATCAACTTTGGTGAATACAATTGTGGATTGCACTATAGTTCTACATTATGAAGGCTAATTTTCTATCGCTTTCCACAAACCTTCATTTTTTGTTGAGTTAGAGCTACATTTAGGATACCTCTCATGTTTGAGTTTTTGTGGGTGATTGATTAACTTTGGTGACTACGATTGTGGATTGCACTGTAGTTGTGTATATTATAAGCGTATTTTCTATCATCACTCGTGTTTGAGTTTTCGTGGGCCATCGATCAACTTAAGTGACTACGATTGTGGATTACACTGTACTTGTCCATTCTATATGCGTGTTTTCTTTTGCCTTTTGCAAACCTCTATTTTTTGTTGTGTTATAGCCACATTTAGGAAACGGGTCATGTTTGAGTTTTCTTGGGGCATCAATCAACTTTGGTGACTACGATTGTGGATTGCACTCTAGTTTACCATTTTGTATGTGTATTTTATATCGCCTTTCGTGAACCTTCATTTCTTTTTTAGTGATAGCACCATTTAGCAAACCACTCAATTTTGAGTTTTCATGGGCCATAGATCAACTTTGGTGACTATGCTTGTGGATTACACTATAGTTGTGCATTGTATAGGTGTATTTTCTATTGCCTTTCGGGAACCTTCATTTTTTGTTGAGTTATAGCCGCATTTATGAAACCGATCGTGTTTGAGTTTTTGTGGGCAATATCAACTTTGGTGACTACGATTGTCGATTATAATGTAATTGTGCAATCTATACGATTTTGGATTGCAGTGTAGTTGTCGATTCTGTACACGTATTTTCTATCGCCTTTCGTGAACCTTCATTTATTGTTGAGTTATAGCTGCATTGATTAAACTGCTCGAGTTTGAGTTTTCGTGGGCCATCGATCAACTTTGGTGACTACGCTTGTTGATTACATTGTAGTTGTACATTTTATATGCGTATTTTCTATTGCCCTTTGCGAACCTTCAGTTTTTGTCGAGTTATTGCCGCATTTAAGAAACCACTTTTGTTTGAGTTTTTATGGGCCATCAACCAACTTTGGTGACTATGATTGTGAACCTTCCTTTTTTGTTGTGTTATAATTGCATTTAGGAAAACTCTCATGTTTGAGTTTTTGTGGGCCATCAATCAACTTTGGTGACTACGATTGTGGATTGTACTTTAGTTTTGCATTTTGTACGCATATTTTTAATCGCCTTTCACGTAACTTTATTTTTTGTTGATTTATATCCGCATTTAGGAAAATGCTCTTATTTGACTTTTTTTGGACCATCGATCAACTTTGGTGACTACGCTTGTGGATTACACTGTACTTGTGAATTTTATATGCGTATTTTGTAATGCCTTTCCCAAACCTTCATTTTTTGTTTAGTTATAGCCGCATCTACTCGTGTTTGAGTTTTCGTGGGCCATCGATTAACTTTGGTGATTGCGATTGTGAATTGCATAGTAGTTTTGCATTATGAACTCTAATTTTCTATCCCCTTTCAAGAACCTTAATTTTTTGTCTAGTTATAGCCACATTTAGGAAATCATGTTTGTTTGAGTTTTTGTGGGCCATGGTTCAACTTTGGTGACTACGATTGTGGATTATACTGTGGTTGTGCATTTTGTACGCATATTTTAAATCGCCTTTCACAACCCTTGATTTTTTGTTGAGTGATAGCTACATTTAGGAAAACGCTCATGTCTAAGTTTTTGTGGGCCATCAATCAACTTTGGTGACTACGATTGTGGATTGCACTGTAGTCGTCCATTTTGTAGACATATTTTACATCGCCTTTCGTGAACATTCATTTTTTGTTGTGTTATCGGCACATTTAGGAAGTGTCTATTGTTTGTGTTTTCGTGGGGCATCGATCAACTTTGGTGACTACGGTTGTGGATTGCACTGTAGTTGTGCATTGTGAATGCTTATTTTCTATCGTATTTTGTGAACCTTCTTTTTTATTTGAGTTATAGCCGCATTTAGGAAACCGCTCGTGTTTGAGGTTTTGTGGGCCATCCATCAAATTTGGTGATTACACTATAGTTATGCATTCTATATGTTTATTTTCTCTCACTTTTCGTGAATCCTTATGTTTTTTTGAGTTATAGTGACATTTAGGAAACCGCTTATGTTTGAGTTTTTCTGGGCCATTGATCAACTCTCGTGACTACGATTGTGGATTGTAATATAGTTGTGCATTCTGTACGAACCTTAATTTTTTTGAGTTATTGCCATATTTATGAAAATGCTCGTGTTTGAGTTTTCATGTGCAATCGATGAACTTTGGTAAGTACAATTTCGGATTGAACTCTATTTGTCCATTATGTACACAGATTTTCTATCAGCTTTCGTGGACCTTCTCTTTTTGGTGAGTTATAGCTGCATTGAGAAATTCATTTGTGTTTGAATTTTTGTGCGTCATTGATCAATTTTGGTAACTACGATTGTGGATTGTATTGTAATTGTCTATTCTATACGCAGATTTTCTATCTCCTTTTCTGAACCTTCTTTTTTTTGTGAGTTAGAGCTACATTTAGGAAACCCTATTGGAGTTTTCGTCATCCATCGATCAATTTTATTAACGATGATTGCAGATTGCACTGCGGTTGTCCATTTTGTACTCGTATTTTCTCACTTTTCGCGAATCTTAATTTTTTGTTCACTTAGAGCCACATTTAGGAAACTGCTCGAGTTTAAGTTTTCGTCGGCCATCGATCAAATTTGGTGACTACGTTTGTGGATTACACCATAGTTGTGCATTCTATACTCATATTTTCTATTGCCTTTCGCAAACCTTCATTTTTTGTTGATTTATAGCTGCATTTGGGAAACCGTTTATGTTTGAGTTTTTGTGGGCCATCGATCAACTTTGGTGACTACAATTGTGGATTGTACTATAGTTGTTCATTCTCTATGCATATTTTTAATTGTGTTTCATGAACCTTCATTTTTTATACATTTATAGTCATATTTAGGAAATTGTTTGTGTATGAGTTTTCGTGGGCCATAGATCAACTTTGGTGACTATGATTGTGGATTATATTGTAGTTGTGCATTCTATATGTGTATTTTCTATCACTTTTTGCAAACATTCATTTTTCTTTGAGTTATAGTTGCACTTGTGAAACCACTCGTCTTTGAGTTTTTGTGGGCCATTGATCAACTTTGGTAACTACGATTTTTGTTTGCATTATAGTTGTCCATTATGTACGCATATTTTCTATCGCATTTCATGAACCTTCATTTTTTGTTGAGTTATAGCCGCATTTAGGAAAACACTCGAGTTTGAGTTTTTGTGGGCCATCGATCAAGTTTGGTGACTACGCTTGTGGATTACACTATAGTTGTGCATTCTATACGCGTATTTTCTATTCCCTTTTGCGAACCTTAATTGTTTGTTGAGTTATAGCCACATTCATGAAACAACTGATGTTTGAGTTTTTTTGGGCCATCTATCAACTTTCGTGACTACGATTGTGTATTGTATTGTAGTTGATCATTCTGTAAGCATTTTTTTAATTTCCTTTCACAAACCTTCATTTTTTTTGGTTATAGCCGCATTTAGGGAAACACTTGAGTTTCAGTTTTCGTGGGCCATTGATCAACTTTGGTCACTACGCTAGTGCATTACACTTTAGTTGTGCATTCTATATGCATATTTTATATCGCCATTCGCGAACCTTCATTTTTTGTTGAGTTATAGCTGCATTTAGGAAACTGCTCCTATTTGAGTTTTGTTGGGCAATCAATCAAGTTTGGTGACTAAGATTGTGCATTGTACTGTAGTTTTACATTCTGTATGAAATTTTTTTATCGCCTTTCATGAACCTTCATTTTTTTTGAGTTAATAGCCGCATTTAGGAAAACGCTCCTGTTTGAGTTTTCGTGTGCCATCGATCAACTTTGGTGAATACGCTTGTGGATTACACTGTAGTTGTGCATTTTATAAGTGTTTTTTCTATTGCTTTTCATAAACCTTGATTTTTTGTAGAGTTATAGCCGTATTTAAGAAACCGATCATGTTTTAGTCTTTTTGGGCCATCGATCAGCTTTGGTGACTACAATTGTGGATTGCACTATAGTTGTTCATTCAATAAGCGTATTTTATATTTCCTTTTGTGAACCTTCATTTTTTGAAGAGTTATAGCCGCATTTAAGAATCCGCTCATGTTTGAATTTTTTTGGGACATCGATAAACTTTGGTGACTACAATTGTGGATTGCACTATAGTTGTGCATTTTGTATGCATATTTATAATCACATTTCATGAATCTTCATTTTTTGTTCAGTTATAGACACATTTAGGAAACCACTCATGTTTGTGTTTTAGTTTGCCATCAATCAACTTTGGTGACTACGATTGTGGATTGTACTATAGTTGTGCATTATGTACCCATAGTTTTAATTGTTGTTCACGAACCTTCATTTTTTGTTGAGTTATAGTAGCTTCTAGGAACATGCTCGTGTTTGACCTTTCGTGGGCCATTGATTAACTTTGGTGACTACAATTGTGGATTACACTGTAATTGTGCATTCTAGATGCATATTTTTCATTGCCTTTTGCGAACGTTCATTTTTCATTGAGTTATAGCCACACATACGAAATTGCTCGTGTTGGAGTTTTCATTGGCCATCGATCAAATTTTGTGGCTACGATTGTGGATTACACTATAGTTGTATATTCTATAAGCGTATTTTCTATTGGCTTTCGCAAAACTTAATTTTTCATTTAGTTATAGCTGCACTTAGGAAACCATCGCATTTGAATTTTCATGGGCAATGAATCAACTTTGGTGACTACGATTCTAGATTGGACCATAGTTGTGCAATATGTACGAGTATTTTCTATTGCCTTTTGCAAGCCTTCATTTCTTGTTGACTTATAGCCGCATTTAGGAAACTGCTCGTGTTTGAGTTTTCGTGGGCCATTGATCAACTTTGGTGACTACAATTGTTGATTACACTATAGTAGTCCATTTTGTATGTGTATTTTCTATTGTCTTTCGTGAACCTTCATTTTTCATCTAGATATAGCCGTATTTAGGAAAACCGCTAAGGTTTGAGTTTTCGTGGACCATCGATTAACATTGGTGACTACGCTTGTGTATTACGCTGTAGTTGTGCATTCTATGCGCGTATTTTCTGTCGCCTTTCACCAACCTTATTTTTTGTTCAGTTATAGCCGCATTTAGGAAAACACACAAGTTTTTGTTTTTGTGGGCGATCGACCAACTTTGGTGACTACGCTTGTGGATTACTCAATAGTTGTGCATTCTATACGCGTATTTTCTATCGCCTTTTGTGAACCTCTTTTTTTTGTTGAGTTATAGCTGCATTTAGGAAACTGTTCATGTTTAAGTCTTTGTGGGCCATCAATCAACTTTGGTGACTAAGATTGTCGATTTTACTGTAGTAATGCATTTTGTACATGTATTTTTAATCGCCTTTCACGAGAAGCTCCATTTTTTGATGAGTTATAGTCGCATTTAGGAAAATGCTCGTGCTTGAGTTTTCGTGGGCCATCGATCAACTTTGGTAACTATGATTGTGGTTTACACTGTAGTCGTGCATTCTATAAGCTTATTTTTTATCGCCTTTCGTGAACCTTCTTTTTTCATTGAGTTAGACCTGAGCTTACAAAACCGCTCGTACTTGAGTTTTCGTGGGCCATCGATTGACTTTGGTGACTACGGTTGTGGATTGCACTATAGTTGTCCATTCTCTAAGTGCATTTTTTATCGCCTTTCATGAACCTTCATATTTTGTTGAGTTATAGCCACATTTAGGGAACCACTCGTGTTTAAGTTTTCGTGGGCCAGTGATCAACTTTGGTGATTACGATAGTGGATTGTTGTGTCATTTTATATTTTGTACATATTTTTTTAATTGCCTTTATGAACCTTCATTTTTTGTTGAGTTAGCCGTATTTAGGAAATCCCTCGAGTTTGAGTTTTCGTGGGCTTTCGATCAACTTTTTTTACTACACTTGTTGATTACACTGTAGTTGTGCATTCTATACGTATCTTTTGTACCACCTTACGTGAACGTTCATATTTCATTGAGTTATAGCGACACATAGGAAATCGCTCATGTTTGAGTTTTCGTGCGACATCAATCAACTTTGGCAACTATGATTGTGGATTGTACTATAGTTGTCCATTCTATACACGTATTTTCTATTGCCTTTTGTGAACCTTCATTTTTTGTAGAGTTATAGCCGCATTTAGGAAACCGCTCAAGTTTGAGTTTTTGTGGGCCATAGATCAACTTTGGTGACTAGGATTGTGAACCTTCCTTTTTTGTTGAGTGATAGGTGCATTTAGGAAACTGCTCATGTTCTATTTTTTGTGGGCCATCAATCAAGTTTTAATCACCTTGTTTTTTTGTGGGCATATTTTTAATCACTTTTCACAAACCTTTATTTTTTCTTGAGTTATAGCCACATTTAGGAAACCTCAAGTGTTTGAGTTTTGGTGGGCCATCGATCAAGTTTGGTGACTATGATTGTAGATTGCACTGTAGTTGTGCATTGTGAATAAATGTTTTCTATCGCCTTTCGCGAAGCTTAGTTTTTATTTGAGTTATAGCCGCATTTAGGAAACAACTCGTGTTTGAGTTTTTGTGGGCCTTTGTTCAACTTTGGTGACTACACTTGCGGATTGCACTATAGTTATGCATTTCATATATGTATTTTCTATCGCTTTTCGGGAACCTTGATTTTTTGTTGAGTTATAGCAACATTTAGCTATCCGCTCATGTTTGAGTTTTTGTAAGCCATCGATCAACTCTAGTGACTATGATTGTGGATTGTACTATAGTTGTGCATTTTGTACACATATTTTTAAATTCCTTTCACGAACCTTCATTTTTTGTTGAGTTATAGCCACATTTATGAAAATACTCATGTTTGAGTGTTCGTGTGCCATCGATCAACTTTGTTGACTACGATTATGGATTGAACTGTAGTTGTCCATTATGTACACGAATTTTCTATTTCCTTTTGTGAACCTTCTCTTTTTGGTGGGTTATAGCTATATTTAGGAAACTGCACGTGTTTGAGTTTTTGTGGGCCATTGATCAATTTTGGTGACTACAATTGTGGATTGCATTGTAGTTGTGCATTATGAACACTAATTTTATATTGCCTTTTGTGAACCTTCATTTTTTGTTGAGTAATATAGCCCAATTTAGGAAACCGCTCGTGTTTGAGTTTTTTTGGGCCATTCATCAACGATGGTGACTATGCTTGTGAATTACACTGTAGTTGTCCATTCTATATGTATATTTTCTATTGCCTTTCACGAATCTTCATTTTTTGTTGACTTATAGCCACATTTAGGAAATCACTCATGCTTGAGTTTTTGTGGGCCATCAATCAACTTTGGTGACTACGATTATGGATTGTGTTGAAGTTGTATATTCTGTACATAAATTTTTAATCACATTTAACAAACCTTCATTTTTTGTTGCGTTATAGCCGCATTTAGGAAAATGCTCATGTTTGAGTTTTCATGGGCCATTGATCAACTTTGGTGATTACGATTCTGGATTACCTTGTAGTTGTGCATTCTATATGTGTATTTTATATCGCGTTTCGGGAACCTTCATTTTTCGTTATGTGATAGCCACAATTAGAAAACCTTTTGTCTTTGAGTTTTCGTCAGCCATCAATCAATTTTGTTGACTATGATTGTAGATTGCACTGTACTCCTATTTTCTATAGCCTTTCACGAACCTTCATTTTTTGTTGATTTATAACCACATTTGGGAAACTGATTGAGTATGAGTTTTCGTGGGGCGTTGATCAACTTTGGTGACTACGCTTGTGGATTACATTGTATTGTGTATTCTATACACGTATTTTCTATTGTCTTTTGTGAACCTTCATTTTTTGTTTAGTTATAACCACATTTAGGAAACCGCTCGAGTATGAGTTTTCGTGGGCCATTGATCAACTTTGGTGACTACACTTTTGGATTAAATTGTAGTTGTACATTCTATACATGTATTTTATATTGCCTTTTGTGAACCTTCATTTTTTGTTCATTTATAGCAGCATTTGGGAAACCGCTCATGTTAGTTATTTTGTGGGCCATCGATCAACTTTGGTGACTATGATTGTGGATTGTACTATAGCTGTTCATTTTGTATGCATATTTTTAATTGCCTTTCACAAACCTTCATTTTTTGTTGAGTTATACTCACATTTATGAAAATGCTCGTGTATGAGTTTACATGGGCCATCGATCAATTTTGGTGACTATGATTGTGGATTACATTGTAGTTGTGCATTCTATATGCGTGTTTGTGTTTTCGTTGGCCATCGATCAACTTTGGTGAATATGATTTTCACTTGCTCTGTAGTTGTCCAGTATGTGTGAATTCTTTTAATTGCTTTTCATGAACCTTCATTTTTTGTTGAGTTATAGCCGCATTTTGTAAAAGGCTTGAGTTTGATTTTTTTGGGCCATCGATCAACTTTGGTCACTATGCTTGTGGATTACACTATAGTTGTGCATTCTATATCTGTATTTTCTATAACATTTTGTGAACCTTCACTTTTTGTTGTGTTATAGCTGAATTTAGGAAACAAATCATGTTTGAATTTTTGTGGGCCATCGATCAAGTTTTTTGACTACGATTGTGGATTCTATACACATATTTTTAATCGCCTTTCATGAACATTCATTTTTTGTTGAATTATATTCACATTTAGGAAAATGCTCATGTTTGAGTTTTCGTGGGCCATTGATCATTTATGGTGACTTTTATTGTGGATTGCACTGTAGTTGTCCATTATGTATGCATATTTTCTATCTATGTTCGCAGACCTTCATTTTTTGGAGTTATAGCTACATTTAGGAAACTGCTCGTGTTTGAGATTTCGGGGGCCATTGATCAACTTTAGTGACTACGATTGTGGATTACATTGTAGTTGTGCATTCTATAAGCGTATTTAAAAATATGTGTACAAAATACACAAATATAGTACAATCTATAATCATAGTCACCAAAGTTGATCGATGGCCCAAAAAAAGTCAAACATGAGCAGTTTCCTAAATGCGGCTATAACTCAAAAAAAATGAATGTCCATGAAAGGTAATAGAAAATATGTGTATAGAATAGACAACTACAGTGTATTCCACAAGCGTTGTCACCAAAGCTGATTAATGGCCCAGAAAAACTCAAAGACGATCGGTTTCCTAAATGCAGTTTCCTAAATACGGGTACCACTCATCAAAAAATGAATGTGAAAAGCAATTAAAAATATGTGTATAGAATGCACAACTACAGTACAATCCACAATCCTAGTCACCAAAGTTCATTGTTCACCCACAAAAACTAAAATTCTCGGTTTCCTAAATACGGCTATAACTTAACAAAAAATGAATGTTTGTGAAAAGCGATTAAAAAAATGCATATACAATGCACAACAACAGTACAATCCATAACCGCAGTCACCAAAGTTCATTGATGGCACACAAAAACTCAAACATGAGCAGTTTCCTAAATGCGGCTATAACTCAACAAAAAATGAAGGTTCGCAAAAGGCGATAGAAAATTAACATATAGAATAGACAACTACAATGTAATGCACAAGTGTAGTCACTAAATTTGATCAATGGCCCACGAAATCTAAAACTCCAGTGGTTTCCTAAATGCAACTATAACTCAACAAAAATTGAAGGTTCGCGAAAGGCGATAGAAAATATGCGTACAAAATAAACAACTACAAATCCACAATCGTAGTCAGCAAGGATGATCGATGGCCTACGAAAACTCAAACACGAGCACCTTGCTAAGTGCAGCTATAACTTAATAAAAAATGAAGGTTTACGAAAGGCAATATAAAATGTGTGTATAGAATGCACAACTACAATGTAATCCACAATTGTAGTCACCAAAGTTGATCGATGGCCCACGAAAACTCATACAAAAACTTTTTACTAAGTGAGGCTATAACTGAATATTTTTTTTTGGGAAAATTGAAAATATGGGTTTTATCCATGTGTGTAGGATTTTTCATAGAAAGATTCAAAAAATTTGCATATGTTACCTCTACTGCTTATGCTTTTCAAAACAATCTATCTTTCTGAAGAACAACTTAATTTTTAAAAAAACAGACGATTTGGGTCTCTTTACAACATGAGCATCTATAAAACCCATATTTTTTATTTTCCCAAAACATATTGTTTCGTAGATTCTATTTTTGAGGGTTTTTTACGTGTTGATGAGAAATTAGTTTTTCAGAAAAAAGGACTATATGGGTCTACTCAGAACTACATTCTCTACAAAACCCATTTCTCAGATTTTTCAAAAAAAGATTCAAAAGATTTGCCTCTATTACCTCTACTATTTCTACTTCTAAAAAAATCTTTCTCAAGAACAACTTATTTTTCCAAAAAATGGACGATCTAGGTCTCTTTAGCACATGAGTAGTTATAAGACCCATATTTTTTATTTTCCCCAAAAAAATTGTTTTGTAGATTCTATTTTTGTGGAGTTCTTGCATGTTGGTGAAAATTAGTTTTTCAAAAAAAGGACGACCTGGTCTACTTAGAACGAAATTCTCTAGAAAACCCATTTATCCTATTTTTCATAAAAATATTCAAAAAAATTGCTTATGTTACTTCTACTGCTTCTACTTCTCAAAAAAATATATCTTTCAGAAAAACAACTTATTTTTTCAAAAAATGGACGATTTACGAGACCTTTAGCATACAAGCACCTATAAAACCCATATTTCAATTTTTGAAAAAAAAAATTATTTCATGGATTCTATTTTTGAGGTGTTCTTGCATGTTGGTGAAAAATTAGTTTTTCAAAAAAAGGACGATCTAGGTCTATTCAAAATGACATTCTCTACAAAACCCATTTCTCACATTTTTCATAAAAGTTTCAAAATAATTGCCTTTGTTACCTCTACCGCTTCTACATTTCATAAAAATCTATGTTTTTCAAGAATAACTTATTTTGTCAAATACTGGACGATTAGGGTCTCTTTAGCACATGAGCACCTATAAAACCCATATTTTGATTTTCCCAAAAAAAAAATGTTTAGTGGGTTCTATTTTTGAGGGGAAAGGATGATCTAGATTTACTCAGAATAGCATTCTCTACAAAACCCATTTCTCATATTTTTCATAAAAAGATTCAAAAAATTTGCCTTTGTTACCTCTACTTGTACTTTTCAAAAAAATCTATCATTTTCAAAATACAAACGATCTAAATCTCTTCAGCACATAGGCAGCTATAAAACCCATATTTTTTATTTTCCCAAAAAGAATTGTTTCGTAGATTCTATTTTTGAGGGGTTCTCGTATGTTGGTGAAAAATTAGTTTTTCAAAAAGAGGACGATATGGGTTTGCTCAGAACAAGATTCTCTAGAAAACTCATTTCTCTAATTTTTCATAAAAATATTCAAAAAAATTGCCTATGTTACCTCTAATGCTTCTACTTTTAAAAAAAACTATCTTTTTCAAGAACAACTTATTTTTTTAAAAAATGGATGATGTGGATCTCTTTAGCTTACGAGCACCTATGAAACATTTATTTTTGATTTTTGAGGGGTTCTTGCATGTTGGTAAAAAATTAGTTTTTCAAAAAGAGGACGATCTGGGTCTACTCAGAATGACATTCTCTATAAAACCAATTTCTTAGATTTTTCATAAAAATATTCAAAAACTTTACCTCTATTACACCTACTGCTTCTATTTAAAAAAAAAACTATCTTTTTCAAGAAAAACTTCTTTTTTCAAAAAATGGACGATCTGGGTCTCTTTAGCACACGAGCACCTATAAAAACCATATTTCATTTTTTCCAAAACTAATTGTTTCGTAAATTCTATTTTTGAGGGGTTCTTGCATGTTGGTGAAAAATTAGTTTTTTGAAAAAGGATTATCTGGGTCTACTCAGAATGACATTCTCTACAAAACTCATTTCTCAGATTGTTCACTAAAAGATTCAAAAAAAATGCCTCTATTACCTCTATTGCTTCTACTTTTCAAATACATCTCTTTTTCAAAAACAAATTATTTTTTCAAAAAACGGACGATCTGGGTCTCTTGAGCACATGAGCACCTATAAAACCCATATTTTTTATTTTCCCAAAAAAAAGTTGTTTCCTAGATTCTATTTTTGAGGGATTCTTGCAAGTTGGTGAAAATTTTTCTTTTTGAAAACAGGATAATCCGCGTCTAATTAGATTAACATTCTCTACAAAACCCATTTCTCAGATTTTTCAAAAAAAGATTTAAAAAGTTTGCCTTTGTTACCTCTACTACTACTTATCAAAAAAATCTATATTTTTCAAGATCAACTTACTTTTTCAAAAAATGGACGATGTCGGTTTGTTGAGCACAAGAGCACCTATAAAACACATATTTTTTATTTTCCCCAAAAAAATGTTTTGTAGATTCTATTTTTTAGGAGTTCTTGCATGTTGGGGAAAAATTAGTTTTTTGAAAAAAGGAAAATCAAGGTCTACTCAAAACAACATTCTCTACAAAACTCATTTTTCATAAAAAATTCAAAAAAATTGCCTTTGTTACATCTAATGCTTCTACTTTTCAAAAAAATCTATATTTTTCAAGAACAAATAATTTCAAAAAATGGACGATCTAGGTCTCTTTAGCACACGGGCACACCTATAAAACCAATAATTTTGATTTTCCCAAAAAAACTTGTTTCGTAGATTCTATTTTTGAGGCGTTCTTACATGTTGGTGAAAAATTAGTTTTTCAAAAAAAGGACGATCTGGGTCTACTTAGACTGACATTCTCTACAAAACCCATTTCTCAAATTTTTCATAAAAACATGCAAAAAAATTTCCTTTGTTACCCCAATTGCTTCCACTTTTCATAAAAATATATATTTATCATAACAAATAATTTGAAAATACAGACGATCTTGGTCTCTTGAGCACACAAGCACCTATAAAACCCATAATTTCAATTTTCCCACAAAAAATTGTTTCGTAGATTCTTTTTTTGAGGGGTTCTTGCATGTTGGTGAAAAATTAGGTTTTTTTAAAAAAAGATGTTCTAGATTTACTCAAAATGACATTCTCTACAAAATCCATTTCTCAATTTTTTCATAAAAAGATTCAAAAAATTTGCCTCTATTACCTATATACTGTTTTTACTTTTCAAAAAAACCCATATTTTTAAAGAACAACTTATTTTTTCAAAAAATGGACGATCTGAGTCTTTTTAGCACGCAAGCACCTATAAAATATTTTTGATTTTCCCAAAAAAAATTGTTTCATAGATTATATTGTTGAGGGGTTCTTGCATGTTGGTGATTTTTTTTTTTTTTGAAAAAAGGACAATCTGGGTCTACTCAAAATGACATTCTCTACAAAACCCATTTCTCAGATTTTTCATAAAAAGATTCAATTTTTTTTCCTATATTACTTCTATTGCTTCTACTTTTCAAAAAATCTATCTTTTTCAAGAACAACGTATTTTTCCAAAAAACGAACGTTCTAGGTCTCTTTAGCAAACGAGCAATATAAAACCAATATTTTTTATTTTTCGAAAAAAAATTATTTCGTAGATTCTATTTTTGAGGGGTTTCTTGCATGTTTCTGAAAATATATGTATAGAATGCACACCTACAATGTAATCCACAATCGTAGTCACCAAAGTTTATCGATGGCCCACACAAACTCAAACACGAGTGATTTCATAAATACGGCTATAACTCAACAAAAAATAAAGGTTCGTGAAAAGCAAGTAAAAATATCCTTACTAAATGCACAACTACAGTACAATCTACAATTGTATTCACCAAAGTTGATTGATGGCCCATAAAAAACTCAAACATGAGTGGTTTCCTAATTGCGGCTATAACTCAAGAAAAAATAAAGGTTCGTGAAAGGTGATAGAAAACACACGTATAGAATGCACACCTACAATGTAATCCAAAATCATAGTCATCAAAGTTTATCAATGGCCCACAAAAACTCAAATACAAGTGATTTCATAAATGGGGCTATAACTCAATGAAACATGAAGGTTCGCGAAAGGCGATAGAAAATATTCATGTAGAATGCACAACTACAATGAAATCCTCAATCGTAGTCACCAAAGTTGATTGATGGCCCATGAAAACTCAAACACGAGTGCTTTGCTAAATGCGGCTATAACTCAACAAAAAATGAATGTTTGCAAAACGCAATAGGAAATATGCATATAGAATGCACAACTATAGTGTAATCCACAGTGTAGTTGTCGATTCTATATGCATATTTTCTATTCACTTTTGCGAACCTACATTTTTTGTTGAGTTATAGCCGCATTTCAAAAACCTCTTGAGTTTGAGTTTTTGGGGGCCATTGATGAACTTTGGTGACTATGCTTGTGGATTACAGTGTAGTTGTGCATTCCATATGCATATTTTCTATCGCTTTTCGTGAACCTTCATTTTTTGTTGAGTTATAGCCGCATTTAGGAAACCGCTCGTGTTTGAGATTTTATGGGCCATCGATAATTTCAGGTGACTATGATTATGGATTGCAATGTAGTTATCCATTTTGTATGCCTATTTTCTATTGCCTTTTCTGAACCTTCAGTTTTTGTTGAGTTATAGCCACATTTAGGAAACGGCTCTTATTTGAGTTTTCTTGGGCCATCGATCAACTTTGGGGACCACGATTGTGGATTAGAATGTAGTTGTTCATTCTATACACGTATTTTCTATTACTTTTCATGAACCATCAGTTTTTGTTTAGTTATAACCGCACTTAGCAAATCGCTCGTGTTTGAGTTTTCATGGGCCATCGATCAACTTTGGAGACATTGATTGTGGATTGAAATGTAGTTTTCCATTCTGTCCACGTATTTTCTATTGCCTTTTGTGAACCTTCATTTTTTCTTCAGTTATAGCCGCATTTAGGAAACCGCTCGATTTCTAGTTTTCATGGGCCATCAATCAACTTTGGTGACTACCATTGTGGGTTGTATTGTTGTTGTGCATTCTATACACGTATTTTCGATTGCTTTTTGTGAAACTTCAGTTTTCGTTGAGTTATAGCCACACTTAGGAAATCGCTTGTGTTTGAGTTTTCATGGGCCATCGATAAACTTTGGTGACTACAATTGTGGATTGCACTTTAGTTTTCCATTATGTACACGTATTTTGTATCGTCTTTCGAGAACCTTCATTGTTTCTTGAGTTATGGCTTCATTTAGGAAACCTCTCGAGTTTGAGTTTTCTTGGGCCTTCGATAAAGTTTGGTGAGTACTATTATGGATTGCACTGTAGTTCTCTAATCTATAAGTGTATTTTATATCGCCTTTCGTAAACCTTCATTTTTTGCTGAGTTATACCCGCATTTAGGAAACTGCTCGTGTTTGAGTTTTCATGGGCCATCGATCAACTTTGGTCACTACGATTGTGGATTACACTGTAGTTGTCCATTCTATACATGTATTTTCTATCGCGTTTTTTGATCCTTCATTCTTTGTTTAGTTATAGGTGCATTTACAAAAACACTTGTGTTTGAGTTTTTCGTTTGCCATCGATCAACTTTGGTGACTATGATTGTGGATTACACTGTAGTTGTGCATTCTCTACACATATTTTCTATCACCTTTCGTGAACCCTCATTTTTCGTTGAGTTATAGCTGTACTTAGGAAACCGCTCATGTTTGAGTTTTTGTGGGTCATCGATAAAATTTGGTTACTATAATTGTGGATTACACTATAGTCGCCGAAGTTGACCGATTGTCTAAGAAAACTCAAATAAGAGCATTTTCCTAAATGTGGCTATAACCCAAGAAAAAATGAATTTTCGTGAAAGGTGATTAAAAATATGTGTACAAAATACTTAACTATAGTACAATCCACAATTGTAGTCACCAAAGTTTATCAATGGCCCACAAAATCTCAAACATGAGTGGTTTTCTAAATGCGGCTATAACTCTCTACCAGAATCAAAGGTTCAAAAAAGGAAATAGAAAGTACGCTTACAGAATGGACAACTACAATGCAATTTAGAATCGTAGTCACTAAAGTTGATCGATGGCCCACAAAAACAAAAACACGAGCGGTTTCCTAAATACGGCTACAACTCAACAAAACATGAAGGTTCGTGAAAGGCAATAGAAAATACGTGTACAAATTGGATGACTATAGTGAAATTGACAATAGTAGTCACCGAAGTTGAATGATGGCCCAAGAAAACTCAAATACGAGCGGTTTCCTAAATATGGCTATAACTGATCAAAAAATGAATGTTTGTGAAAAGCGATTAAAAATATGTGAACATAATGCATAACTATAGTACAATCCATAATCATAGTCACCAATGTTGATCGATCACCCATGAGACCTCAAACTCGAGTGGTTTCCTAAATGTAGCTATAACTCAACAAAAAATGAAGGTTCGTTAAAGGCGATAGAAATTATGAGTACAAAATAGACAATTACAGTGCAATCCACAATTGTAGTCATTGAGATTGATTGATGGTTCACGAAAATCCAAGCACAAGCGGTTTCTTAAGTGCGGCTATAACTCAAGAAAAAATTAAGGTTTATGAAAGTCAATATAAAATATGTGTTTAGAATGCACAACTACAGTGTAATCTACAATCATAGTCAACAAAGTTGATCGATGGCCCACGAAAACTCAAACACGAGCGTTTTCCTAAATGTGTCTATAACTCAACAAAAAGTGAAGATTTGTGAAAGGCAATTAAAAATATGCATAGAAAATGTACAACTATAGTACAATCTAGAATCATAGTGACGAAAGTTGATTGATGGCCCACAAAAACTCAAACATGAGCGGTTCCCTAAATGCGGCTATAACTCAACAAAAATTGAAGGCTCACGAAAGGCGATAGAAAATAGACATACATAATGGACAACTATAGTGTAATCCACAAGCGTAGTCACCAAAATTGATCAATGGCCCACAAAAGCTTAAACACGAGCAATTTCCTATATGCTACTATAACTCAACAAAAAGTGAAGGTTCGCGAAAGGCGAGAGAAATACGTGTATAGAATGCACAACTACAGCGTAATCCATAATCATAGTCACCAAAGTTGATCAATGGCCCACAAAACCTCAAACACGAGCGGTTTCCTAAGTGAAGCTATAACTCAACGAAAAATGAAGGTTCACGACAGGCGATAGAAAATATGCATATAGAATGCACAACTATAGTGTAATCCACAATCATAGTCACCAAAGTTGATCAATAGCCCACGAAAAATGAAACACAAGCAGTTTCCTACATGCGACTATAACTCAACATAAAATGAAGGTTCACGAAAAGCAATAGAAAATACTGTTTTATAGATTCTATTTTTCAGGGTTCTTTACAGAATGAGCATCTACAAAACCCATATTTTTTATTTTCCCTAAAAAATATTGTTTCGTACATTCTATTTTTGAGGGGTTCTTGCATGTTGATGAAAAAATATTTTTTGCGAAAAAAGGACAATATGGGTTTACTCAGAATGACATTCTCTAACAAACCCATTTCTTAGATTTTTTACAAATAAGATTCACAAAATTTTCCTTTATTACCTATACTGCTTCTACTTTTCAAAAAAGTCTCTTTTTCAAGAAAATTTTATTTTTTCAAAAAACAGATGATTTGCATCTCTTCAGCACATGAGCACCTAAAAAACCAATATTTTTGATTTTCCAAAAAAAATTGTTTCGTAGATCCTATTTTTGAGGGGTTCTTGCAAGTTGGTAAAAAATAATTTTTTCGAAAAAATGACAATCTGGGTCTATTCAGAATGACATTCTCTACAAAACCCATTTCTATGATTGTTCATAGAAAGATTCAAAAAACTTGCCTCTGTTACCTATACTAATTCTAATCTTCACAAAAGTCTATCTTTTTCAAAAGCAACTAATTTTTTCAAAAAATGGACAATTAGGGTCTCTAGAGCACACAAGCACCTATAAAACCCATATTTCGATTTTCCCAAAAAAAACTATTTCATAGATTCTATTTTTGAGGAGTTTTTGCATGTTGGTGAAAAATTAGTTTTTCAAAATCAGGATAATTTGGATCTACTCAGAATGACATTCTCTACAAAACCCATTTCTCAGATATTTCATAAAATTATTCAAAATTTTTGCATTTTAGCTTACCCCTACTACTTCTACATTTTAGAAAAATCTATCTTTTTCAAGAACAACTTATTTTTTCAAAAAATGTACGATCTAGGTCTCTTTAGCACATGAGCACCGATAAAACCTATATTTTCAATTTTCCAAAAAAAATTGTTTCGTAGATTCTACTGCTTCTACTTCTCAAAAAAATCTATCTTTTTCAAAAACAACTTATTTTTTCAAAAAACTGACGATCTGGGTCTCTTTAGCACACGAGCACTTATAAAACCCATTTTTTAAATTTTTCCCCAAAAAAATTGTTTTGTAGATTCTATTTTTTTGGGGTTCTTTAGCACACGATCTGGGTCTACTCAGAATGGCATTCTCTACAAAAACCATTTCTCATATTTTTCACAAAAAGGTTCAAAAAAATTTCTCATGTTACCTCTACTACTTCTACTTCTCAAAAAAATCTATCATTTTCAAAAACAACTTATTTTTTCAAAAAACAAACGATCTGGGTCTAGCATACGAGCACTTATAAAACCCATATTTCAATTTTCCCAAAAAAAAATTGTTTCTTGGATTTTATTTTTGAGGGGTTCATGCATGTTGGTGAAAAATTAGTTTTTCATAAAAGGAAGATCTGGGTCTACTTAGAAAGACATTCTCTATAAAACCCATTTCTCAAAATTTTCATCAAAAGATTCAAAAAAATTTCCTTTGTTACCTCTACTGCTTCTACCTTTGAAAAAAATCTATCTTTTTCAAGAACAACATATTTTGTCAAAAAATGGACGATTAGGGTCTCTTGAGCACACGAGCACCAATAAAACCCATATTTCAATTTTTGCAAAAAAATTGTTTGGTGGATTCTATTTTTGAGGGGTTCTTGCATGTTGGTGAAAAAATAGTTTTTCGAAAAAAGGACGATCTGGTTTTACTTAGAATGACATATTCTACAAAACCCATTTCTCCATTTTTTCATAAAAAAATTCAAAAAATTTGCCTCTATTACCTCTACTGCTTCTACTTTTCAAAAAAAAATATCTTTCACAAGAACTACTTATTTTTTCAAAAAATAGACGATCTAAATCTCTTCAGCACACAAGCAACTATAAAACCATACTTTTGATTTTCCCAAAAATATTGTTTCGTAGATTCTATTTTTGAGGGGTTCTTGTATGTTGGTTAAAAATTAGTTTTTCGAAAAAAGGATGATCTTGGTCTACTCAGAATGACATTCTCTACAAAACCCATTTATTAGATTTTTCATAAAAAGATTCAAAAAATTTACGTCTACTGCTTCTACTTTTCAAACAAAACTATCTTTTTCAAGAACAATTTTTTTTCAAAAAAAGGACAATCTGAGTCTACTCAGAATGACATTCTCTACAAAACCCATTTGTTAGATTTTTCATAAAAAGATTCTAAAAAATTGTCTCTGTTACCTCTATTGTTTCTACTTTTCAAAAAGATCTATCTTTTTGAAGAACAAATAAATTTTTCAAAAAATGGAAGATCTAGGTATTTTTAGCACATGGGCAACTATAAAACCCATATTTTCGATTTTCCCAGAAAAAATTGTTTCCTAGATTCTATTTTTGTGGGGTTCTTGCATGTTAGTGAAAAACTAGTTTTTTAAAAACTGGACGATTTGGGTCTTTTTAGAATGACATTCTCTACATAACCCATTTCTTAGATTTTTCATAAAAAGATTCAAAATAATTGCCTCTGTTACCTCTACTGCTTCTACTTTTCAAAAAAATCTATGTTTTTCAAGAACTTATTTTTTCAAAACACGGACTATTAGGGTTTCTTGAGCACACGAGGACCTATAAAACCTGTATTTCGATTTTCCCCAAAAAAGGGGTTTCTTAGATTCTATTTTTGAGGGTTTCTTGCATGTTTGTGAAAAATTAGTTTTTTGAAAAAAGGATGATTTGGGTCTACTTAGAACAACACTCTCTACAAAACTTATTTCTCAAATTTTTCACAAAAAGATTCAAAAATTTTGCCTCTATTACCTCTACTGCTTCTACTTTTTAAAAAAATCTCTTTGCCAAGAACAACTTATTTTTTCAAAAAAATGGACGATTTGGGTCTCTTAAGCACACGAGCACCTATAAAACCCATATTTCGATTTTCCCAAAAAAAATTGTTTCGTTGATTCTATTTTTGAGGGGTTCTTGCATGTTGGTGAGAATACGTGTATAGAATACACACCTACAGTGTAATCCACAATCGTAGTCACCAAAGTTTATCAATGACCCACAAAAACTCAAACACGAACAGTTTCATAAATGCGGCTATAACTCAACAAAAAATTAAGGTTCACGAAAATCAATAGAAAATACGCATATAGAATGCTCAACTACAATGTAATCGACAAGCGTAGTTACCAAAGTTGATCAAAGGCCCAAGAAAATTCAAAATTGAGCAGTTTGCTAAATGGGGCTATAACTCAACAAAAAATGAAGGTTTACAAAAGGCGATAGAAAATACATGTACAAAATGGGCAACTATAGTGCAATCCACAATCGTAGTCACCAAAGTTGATCGATGGCCCATGAAAACTCAAACATGAGCATTTTCCTAAATGCGACTATAACTCAAGAAAAAATTAAGGTTCACAAAAGGCGATAGAAAATATGCGTACAAAATGGACAACTATAGTGCAATCTACATTTGTAGTCACCAAAGTTGATTGATGGTCCACGAAAACTCAAACACGAGTGGTTTCTTAAATGTGGCTATACCTCAACAAAAAATGAAGGTTTGCGAAAGGCAATAGAAAATACACATATAGATTGCACAACTATAGTTTAACCCACAGGCGTAGTCACCAGAGTTCTTCAAATAAATATTCTTTTTGAGAAATAGGTCATGGTTATGGCTTTTTACTTCCACAGGGTGGAAATATGCTAAAAATATGTTTTTAGCTACTTTTCCGGAAATACCAATAAATAGTAGTGATCAATTGGTATGAATCTTGCACAAGATTAGGCAAAATTGGAATCAAAATTTGACTATTTTGTCTGCACTTTCTCATCAATTTTGGACACTTCTAAAGTGGGAATTTAGAGAGAAAATTATCTCGAAATTGAATTTTGTGTTAGTGTCCCATTGGCATTGGGATATTCCCGCTTTATTGAAACACATAAATGAAGGAGTAGTTGAGGGAAATGATATGTCAATATCCTTTGATACATGGAAATATATAGTAAATGTTTGGGAGTATGAATTTTTCTTTGTATCTTCATTGGATTTTTCTTTTGTATGTCCTGCATAATTCCCTCACAGTTGATTCTTTTTTATAGGAACGTGGAGCTCATCAGAGATTGATCAATGGCCCATGAAAACTCAAACTTGAGCGGTTTCCTAAATGCGGATATAACTTAACAAACAATGAGGGTTCACCAAAGCCGATAGAAAATACACATACAAAATGGACAACTATAGTGCAATCCATAATTGTAGTCACCAAAGTTAATCAATGGCTCACGAAAACTCAAACACGGGCAGTTTCCTAAGTGCAGCTATAACTCAAAGATAAAAGGTTTGTGAAAGGTGAAAGAATATACGCGTAGAATGTGCAACTATAGTGTAATCCACAATCATATTCACCAAAGTTGATTAATGGCCCATGAAAACTCAAACACGAGTGGTTTCCTAAATGCGGCTATATACCTCAACAAAAAATGAAGGTTCACAAAAGGCGATAGAAAATATGCGTACATAACATTTGGATAACAACAATGCAATCCACAATCGTAATCACCAAAGTTGATCACTGACTCATGAAAAATCAAACATGAACGATTTCCTATTTGCGGCTATAACTCAACAAAAAAATGAAGGTTCATGAATAGCAATAGAAAACACACATATAGAATGGATAACTATAGTACAATACACAATCGTAGTCACCAAAGTTGATTGATAACCAACAAAAACTCAAACATGAGCAGTTTCCTAAATGTGTCTATAACTCAACAAAAAATGGATGTTCACGAAAGGCAATAGAAAATAAACGTATAGAATGCACAACTACAGTGTAATCCACAATCGTAGTCACCAAAGTTGATCGATGGCCCATAGAAACTCAAATATGATTGGTTTCCTAAATGCAGCTATAACTCAACCAAAAATGAAGGCTCATGAAAGGTGATAGAAAATACACGTACATAATGGACAATTATAGTGTAATCCACAAGCATAGTCACCGAAGTTGATCACTGGCTAACAAAAAGTCAAACACGAGTGGTTTCCAAAATGCTACTATAACTCAACAAAAAATGAAGGTTCGCGATAGGCGATACAAAATACACATACAGAATGCATAACTACAGTGTAATCCACAAACGTACTAACCAAAGTTGATCGATGGCCCACGAAAACTCAAACTCAACCAGTTTCCTAAATGCGGCTATAACTCAACAAAAATTGAATGTTCGCGATAAGCGATACAAAATAAGCGAATAGAATGCACAACTATAGTGTAATCCACAATCGTAGTCACCAAAGTTGATCTATGGCCCACGAAAAACTTAAATACGAATGGTTTCCTAAGTGTGGCAGTAATTCAACAAAAAATTAAGGTTCACGAAAGGCGATAGAAAATACACGTATAGAGTGCACAACTATAGTGTACTATACTATATTTTCTATCCCCTTTTGGGAAACTTCATTTTTCATTGAGTTATAGCCGCATTTAGCAAACCGCTTCTAGTTAAGTTTTTGTGGGTCATCGATCAACTTATTTGACTACAATTGTGGATTACACTCTAGTTTTTCATTTAGGAGAACTCTCCGTGTTTGAGTTTTCGTGGACCATCGATCAATTTTGGTGACTACGATTGTGGATTACACTGTAGCTATGCATTCTATACCCTTATTTTCAATTGCCTTTCATGAACCTTCATTTTTCGTTGAGTTATAGCTGGACTTAGGAAACTGCTCGTGTTTGAGTTTTCGTGGGCCATCGATCAACGTTGGTGACTATGATTGTGGATTACACTATAGTTGTGCATTCTATACACATATTTTCTATCACCTTTCACGAACCTTAATTTTTTGTTGAGATATAGCTGCACTTAGGAAACCACTTGTGTTTGAGTTTTCGTGGGCCATCAATCAACTTTTGAGACTACACTTGTGGATTACACTATAGTTGTGCATTCTATATGCATATTTTCTATCGCCTTTCGTTAACCTTCATTTTTCATTGAGTTATAACTGCATTTAGGAAACTATTGAAGTTTGAGTTTTCATGGGTAGTCAATCAACTTTGGTGACTACGATTGCAGATTGCACTGTAGTTTTTTCTATACGTGTATTTTGTATCGCCTTTTGCAAACCTTCATTTTTTGTTGAGTTACAGCTACATTTACAAAACTGCTTGATTTTGAGTTTTTGTAGGCCGTCGATCTACTTTGGTGACTATGATTGTCGATTACATTATAGTTGTAAATTATATACACGTATTTTATTTCCCCTTTGTCGAAGCTTTAGTTGTTGTTGAGTTACAACCACATTTAGCAAACTGCTCGTGTTTGCATTTTTGTTGGACATCATCAACGTTGTTGACTATGATTGTGGATTGCACATTAGTTTTCTATTATGTATTCATGTTTTCTATTGCCTTTTGTGAACCTTCATTTTTTGTTGAGTTATAGCTGCATTTAGGAAACTGCTAAAGTTTAAGTTTTCATGGGCCATCAATCAACTTTGGTGACTACAATTGTGGATTGCACTGTAGTTTTCCATTCTATACGCGTATTTTCTATCGTCTTAACCACTAATGTTTGAGTTTTCGTGGGCTATCGATCAACTTTGTTGACTACTCTTCTTGATTACACTGTAGTTGTGTATTCTATATGCGTATTTTCTATCACCTTTCATGAACCTTCATTTTGCGTTGAGTTATAGCCATGTTTAGGAGATCCATTGTGTTTGAGTTTTTGTGGGCCATCGATCAACTTTCGTGACTATGATTGTGGATTGCACTATTGTTGTCCATTCTATATGCTTATTCTCTAACGCCTTTCGTGAACCTTGTTTTTTTGTTGAGTTATAGCTATGTGTAGGAAACCACTTGTGTTTGAGGTTTCATGGGCCATCGATCAACTTTGGTGACTATTCTTGTGGATTACACTATGTTGTGCATTCTATATGCACATTTTCTATTGCCTTTCTCGGGCCTTCATTTTTTGTTGAGTTATAGCCGTATTTAGGAAAATGTTTGTGTTTGAGTTTTCCTGGGCTATCGATCAATTTTGGTGACTATGATTGTTGATTACATTGTAGTTGTGCATCTATACACGTATTTTAAATCGTCTTTCGTGGACTTCATTTTTCATTGAGTTATAGCTACACATAGGACACTGGTGTTTGAGTTTTCATGGGTGATCGACCAGCTTTGGTGACTACGCTTGTGGATTACACTGATGTTGTGCATTCTATACATGTATTTTCTATCACCATTCATGAACCTTCATTTTTCATTGATTTATAGTCACACTAAAGGAAACCGATTGTGTTTGAGTTTTTGTGGGCCATTGATCAACTTTGTTGACTACGATTGTGGAATGCACTGTAGTTGTCCATTATGTACATGTATTTTCTATCGCCTTTTGTGAACCTTCATTTTTTGTTGAGTTACACCACATTTAGGAAATGACTCATATTTGAGTTTTCGTGGGCCATCGATCATCTTTGGTGACTACGATAGTGGATTACACTGTATCTGTGCGTTCTATACACGTATTTCTACCACCTTTCGTGAACCTTAATTTTTTCATTCAGTTATAGCCGCATTGAGGAAACAGCTCGTGTTTGAGTTTTTGTGGGCCATCGATCAACTTTGATGAGTACAATTGCGGTTTGCGATGTAGTTCTCCATTTTGTATGCGTAATTTCTATCTCCTTTCATGAACCTTCTTTTTTTGTTTAGTAACAACCGCAGTTACGAAACCGCTCGAGTTTGACTTTTCGTGGGCCATCATTCACCTGTTGTGACTATGCTTGTGTATTACACTATAGTTCTGCATTCTATACATATATTTTTTATCGACTTTTGTGAACCTTCATTTTTCGTTGAGTTATAGCCGCATTTAGGAAACTCCTAAAGTTTGAGTTTTCGTGGGTCATTGATCAACTTTGGTGACTACGATTGTGGATTGGACTTTACTTGTCCATTTTGTATGTGTATTTTCTATTGCCTCTCACGAATCTTCATCATTTGTTGAGTTATAGTTGCATTTAAGAAACTGTTTGAGTTTGAGTTTTCGTGGGCCATCGATCAGATTTGGTGACTACGCTTGTGGATTGGACTTTACTTGTTCATTTTGTATGTGTATTTTCTATTGGCTCTCACGAATCTTCATCATTTGTTGAGTTATAGCTGCATTTAAGAAATTGTTTGAGTTTGAGTTTTCGTGGGTCATCGATCAACTTTGGTGACTACGATTGTGGATTGGACATTACTTGTTCATTTTGTATGTGTATTTTCTATTGCCTCTCATGAATCTTCACCATTTGTTGAGTTATAGCTGCATTTAAGAAACTGTTTGAGTTTGAGTTTTCATGGGCCATCGATCAGCTTTGGTGACTATGCTTGTGGATTAGATTGTAGTTGTGCATTCTATACATGTATTTTCTATCGCCTTTTGAGAATCTTCATTTTTCATTTATTTATAGCCACACTAAAGGAAACCGCTTGTGTGTGAATTTCTGTGGGCCATTGATCAACTTTGGTGACTATGATTCTCGATTGCACTATAGTTGTCCATTTTGTACATGTATTTTCTAACGCCTTTCACAAACCATCATTTGTTGTTGAGTTATAGCTGCATTTAGCAGACCGCTCGAGTTTGAGTTTTCATGGGCCATCGATCAACTTTGGTGACTATGATTGTGGATTGCACTGTAGTTGTAAATTATATAAGTGTATTTTTTGTCCCCTTTCGCGAAACTTCATTTTTTGTTTAGTTATAGCCACATTTAGCAAACTGCTCGTGTATGAGTTTTTGTATGCCATAGATTGACTTTGATGACTATGATTGTGGATTGTACTATGGTTGTCCATTCGGTATGCATATTTTCTATCGTCGTTCATGAACCTTCATTTCTTGTTGAGTTAGAAGCACATTTGGGAGATCGCTCCAGTTTGAGTTTTCGTGGGCCATTGATAAACTTTTGTGACTACGCTTGTGGATTACACTGTTGTTTTGTATTCTACAAGCGTATTTTTTATCGCCTTTTGCGAACCTTCAGTTTTTGTTGTGTTATAGCCGCATTTAGAAAACCACTCATGTTTGAATTTTTCTGGACTATCGATCAACCTTGGTGACTACGATTGTTGATTGCACTATAATTGTCCATTATGTATGTGTATATTCTATTGGCTTTCAAAAACCTTCATTTTTGTTGATTTATATCCTTATTTAAGAAACCGCACGATTTTGAGTTGTTCTGGGCCATCAGCCATCTTTGGTGACTACGCTTGTGGATTACTCTGTAGTTGTGCATTCTATAGCATTTTCTATAGCCTTTCCGGAACCTTATTTTTTTATTGATTTATAGTTGCATTTAGGAATTCACTGATGTTTGAGTTTTTGTGGGCCATCAATCAACTTCAATGACTACAATTGTGGATTGTAGTGTAGTTGTGCACTCTGTACACATATTTTTAATTGCCTTTCACGAACCTTCATTTTTTTATGACTTATATATACATTTAGGGAAACACTCGTGCTTGAGTTTTTGTGGGCCATCGATTAACTTTGGTGACTACGATTGTGGATTAAACTGTAGTTGTGCATTCTAGACGCATATTTACTATCACCTTTCACAAAGCTTCATTTTTCAATGAGACATAGCCACACTAAGGAAACCGCTCGTGTTTGAGTTTTCTTGGACCATTGATCAACTTTGGTGACTACGATTTGGATTGTAATGTAGTTGTGCATTATGTACTCATATTTTTAATCACTTTTCAAAAAACTTCAATTTTTTTTGAGTTATAGCCGCATTTAGGAAACTGGTCATGTTTGAGTTATTCTGGGCTATCAATGAACTTTTCTAACTACACTTGTCGATTGTAGTATAATTGTGCATTCTATACGCGTATTTTCTATCACCTTTTGCGAACCTTCATTTTTTGTTGAGTTATAGCCGCATTTAGAAAATCGCTCGCATTTGACTTGTCATAGGCCATTGATCAACTTTGGTTCACTACTATTGGGGATTACATTGTAGTTGTGCATTCTATACATGTATTTTCTATCACCTTTCATGAACCTTCATTTTTCATTGAGTTGCATTTAGGAAAACGCTCTTGTTTGAGTTTTTGTGGGCCATCAATCAACTTTAGTGACTATGATTGTGGATTACATTGTAGTTGTGCATTCTATAAGCGTATTTCCTCTTTCCTTTCGCGGACCTTCATTTTATGTTGAGTTATAGCCACATTTAGGAAACCACTCATGTTTGAGTTTTTTGGGGCCGTCGATCAACTTTGGTGACTACGATTGTAGATTGTTCAGAATGCGCAACTACAGTGCAGTGCACAATTGTAGTCGCCAAAGTTGATCGATGGCCCACGAAAACTCAAACACGAGCAGTTTCCCAAATGCAGCTGTAACCCAAAAAAAAATGAAGGATCACGAAAGGCAATAGAAAATACACATAAAGAATGGACAACTACAGTGCAATCCACAATCTTAGTCACCAAAATTGATTGATGGCCCATGAAAAGTCAACCATGAGTGGTTTCCTAAATGCAGCTATAACTCAACAAAAAATAAAGGTTCACGTAAGGCGATAGAAAATATGCGTATAGATAGGACAACTACTGTGCAATCCACAACCATAGTCACCAAAGTTAATCAATGGACCACGAAAACTTAAATACGTGTGGTATACTAAATACTGGTATAACTCAACAAAGAATGAAGGTTTATGATAAGCAATTATAAATATGCATAGAAAATGCAAGACTATAGTACCATTGACAATTGCAGTCACTAAATTTGATCGATGGCCAACGAAAACTCAAACACAAGCGGTTTCCTAAATGCGGCTATAACTCAATGATAAATGAAGTTTCATGAAACGTGATAGAAAATACAAGTATAGAATGCACAACTATAGTGTAATCCAAAATCATAGTCATTAATGTTGATTGATGGCCCACGAAAACTGAAATACAAGCGGTTTCCTAAATACAGCTAGAAGTCAACAAAAAATGAAGGTTTGTGAAGACGATAGAAAATACATGTAGAGATTGGACAACTACAGTGCAATCCACAATCGTAGTCACCAAAATTGATCGATGGCCCACGAAAACTCAAATACAAGTGGTTTCCTAAATACTACTATAAGTCAACAAAAAAGAAGGTTGCTAAAACCTGACTAAAAATATGTGCATACAAAATGCAAAACTACAATACAATCCACAATCGTAGTCACCATAGTTGATCGATGGCCCACGAAAACTCGAAATTGAGCAGTTTCCTAAATGAGGCTATAATTGAATAAAAAAAAAAAATTCACGAAAAGCATTTAAAAATATGCTAAATGTGGCTAAAACACTCGTATAGAATACAATACTATAGTGTGTAATCCACAAGTGTAGTCACCAAACTTGATTGATGGTCCACAAAAACTCAAACACAAACTATTTCCTATGTGTGGTTATAACTCAATGAATAATGAAGGTTCGTAAACGGCGATTGAAAACATGCGTATAGAATGCACAATTATAGTATAATCCACAACCGTAGTTAACAAAGTTTATAGATAACCCACCAAAACTCAAACACGAGCATTTTGATAAATGCATCTATAACTCAACAAAAAAAGGAGGTTCATGAAAGATGATTAAAAATATGCATACATACTACACAAATACAGTACAATCCATAATCGTAGTCACACAAGTTGATAGATGGACCAGAAAAACTCAAACATGGCCAGTTTCCTAAATTCGGCTATAACTCAACAAAAAATGAAGTTTTACGAAAGGCGATAGAAAATACTTGATAGAATGTACAACTACAGTGTAATTAACAATCGTAGTCACCAAAGTTGATCGATGGTGCACAAAAACTCATACATGAGTGGTTTCCTAAATGTGGCTTTGAAAGGCAATAGAAAATACACATATAGAATGCACTATTTCAGTGTAATCCACAATCGTAGTCACCAAAGTTGATTGATGGCTCAAGAAAACTCAAACATATACAATGCACAACTCTAGTGTAATTGATAATCGTAGTCCCCAAAGTTGATTGATGTGCCATGAAAACTCTAACACAACTATTTTCTTAAATGCGGTTATAACTCAAATAAAAATTAAGGTTTCCAAAAGAAAATAGAAAATACACCTTTAGAATGCACAACTACAGTATAATCCACAAGCGTAGTCACCAAAGTTGATCGATGGCCCACGAAAACTCAAACACAAGTGGTTTGCTAAGTGCAGCTAACTCAATGAAAAATGAAGGGTCACCAAAGGCAATAGAAAATACATGTATAGAATGCACAATTACAGTGTAATGCACAATCGTAGTCACCAAAATTGAACGACGGCCCATAAAAACTCAAACAAGAGAGGTTTCCTAAATACGGCTATAACTCAAAAAAAATGAAGGTTCACGAAAGGAGATAGAAAATACGTGTACAAAATGGACAACTACAGTGCAATCCACAATCGTAGTCACCAAAGTTGATTGATGGCCCACGAAACACAAACACAAGTAGTTTCCTACATGCGGCTATAGCTAAACAAAAAATGAAGGTTCACAAAAGGAAATAGAAAATACATGTATAGAATGCACAACTTCAGTGTAATCCACAAAAGTAGTCACCAAAGTTAATTGATGGCCCACGAAAATGAAAAACTTGAGTGGTTTGCTAAAAGCGGTTATAACTCAAAAAAAATGAATATTAGAGAAAGGTGATAGAAAATACATGTACAAAATGGACAACTACAGTGCAATCCACAATCGTAGTCACCAAAGTTGATTGGTGACCCACAAAAACTTCGACATGAGTGGTTTCCTAAATGCGGCTATAACTCAGCAAAAAATGAAGGTTCATGAAAGGCGATAGATAATTAGTGTTTATTTTGCACAAGTACAGTGCAATCCATAATTGTAGTCACCAAATTTGATCGATGGCCCACGAAAATTCAAACAAGAGCAGTTTCCTAAGAGCGGCTATAACTCAACGAAAATTTGTGGTTATTGAAACGCGATATAAAATACGCGTTTAGAATGCATAACTGTAGTGTAATCCACAATTGTAGTCAATAAAGTTGATTGATGGCCCACAAAATCTGAAACACGAGTGTTTTCCTAAATGCGGTTATAACTCAACAAAAAATGAAGGGTTGTGAAAGGAGATTAAGAATATCTATACGAAATGCGCAACTATAGAACAATCCACAATCGTTGTCACCAAAGTTTATCGATGGACCACAAAAACTCAAACATGAGCGGTTCCCTAAATGTGGCTATAACTCAATAAAAAATGAAGGTTCGTGAAAGGCGATAGAAAATACATGTATAGAATGCATAACTACGATGTAATGCACAATCGTAGTCACAAAAGTTGATCGATGGTCCGTGAAAACTCAAACACGAGTGGTTTCATAATTACGGCTATAATTGAACAAAAAATGAAGGTTTGCGAAAGGTGATAGAAAATATGCATAGAGAATGGACATCTATACTCAAATCCACAATCATAGTCACCATAGTTGAACAATGGCCCGCAAAAACTCAAACACGAGCGGTTTCCTAAATTCGGCTATAACTCAACAAAAAATGAAGGTTCACGAAAGGCAATAGAAAATTAGCTTATAATATGCACAACTACAGTGTAATCCACAAGCGTAGTCATCAAAGTTGATCGATTTCCCAAGAAAACTCAAACACGAGCAGGTTCCTAAATGCGGCAATAACTAAACAAAAAATAGAAAGTTTGCGAAAGGCGATGGAAAAGACTCATACAGAATGGACAACTACAGTGCAATCCACAATCGTACTCGCCAAAGTTGATTGATGGCCCACGAAAACTCAAACACGATGAGTTTCCTAAGTGTAGCTATAACTCAACAAAAATTTAAGGTTTGTGAAAGGCGATAGAAAATATGTATATAGAATGCACAACTATAGTGTAATCCACAAACGTAGTCACCAAAGTTGATTAGTGGCCGACATAAATGGAAATTCGAGCTTATGCCTATATGCAGCTATAAAACAACAAAAAATGAAGGTTCACAAAAGGCGATAAAAAATACACGTACAAAAAGAACAAGTACAGTGCAATCCACAATCGTAGACACCAAAGTTTATCGATGGCCCATGAAAACTCAAACACAAGCAATTTCTTAAGTGCAGCTATAACTAAAATAAAAATGAAGATTGGCGAAAGGCAATAGAAAATTAGTGTATAGAATGCACAACTGCAATGTAATCCAATAGCATAGTCGCCAAAGTTGATCGATGGTTCACAAAAAAGTCAAACACAATTGTTTTCCTAAGTGCGGCTATAGGTTAGCAAAAAATGAACGTTTGTGAAAGGCGATAGAAAATATGCATATAGAATGCACAACTACAGTGTAATCCACAATCATAGTCACCAATGTTGATCGGTGGCACATGAAAACTCAAACATGATCAGTTTCCTAAGTGCAGCTATAACTCAACAAAAAATGAATCTTTGTGAAAGGCAATAGAAAATATGCATATAGAATGCAAACCTACAGTGTAATCCACAAGCTTAGTGACCAAAGTTGATAGATGGCCCACAAAAACTCAAACACGATCAGTTCCCTAAGTGCAGCTATAACTCAACAAAAAATGAAGGTTTGTGAAAGGAAATAGAAAATATGCATATAGAATGCAAAACTACAGTGTAATCCACAAGCGTAGTCACCAAAGTTGATCAATGGCCCATGAAAATGCAAATTCGAGCGGTTTCCTAAATGCAGCTATAAAAGAACAAAACATGTAGGTTTGTGAAAGGCGATAGAAAATACACGTACATAAAGAAAAACTACAGTGCAATCCACAATCGTAGACACCAAATTTTATTGATGTCCCACAAAAACTCAAACACGAGCGTTTTCCTAAGTGCGGCTATAACTAAATAGAAAATGAAGGTTCATGAAAGGCAATAGAAAATTAGCATATAGAATGCATAACTACATTGTAATCCACAAGCAATTGTCACTAAAGTTGATTGATGGACCAAAGAAATTGAAACATGCGCAGTTTCCTTATTGCGTCTATAACTCAGCAAAAAATGAAGGTTCGCGAAAGGCAATAGAAAATACTTGTATAGAATGGATAACTATAGGGTAATCCACAAGCGTAGTCACCAAACTTGATTGATGGCCCATGAAAACTCAAACGCAAGCGGTTTCCTAAATGAAGCTATAACTCAACGAAAAATGAAGTTTCAAAAAAGGAAAAAGAAAATATGCATACAGATTGGGAAACAATAGTGGAATCTGCAATAATTGTCCCCAAAGTTGATTGACGGTGTACGAAAACTCAAACACGACTGGTTTCGTGAATATGGCTACATAATACTTAACAAAAAATGAAGATTTGTGAAAGGCAAGGAAAAATGTGTACAGAATGCTGAACAAGAGTAAATCCACAATCATAGTGACCAAAATTAATCGATGGCTCACCAAAAACTCAAACATGAGCGGTTTCCTAAATGCAGCTATAACTCAACAAAAAATGGAGGTTCGCGAAAGGCTATAGAAAATTAGCGTTCATAATGCACAACTATAGTACAATCCACAATCGTAGTCACCAAAGTTGATTGATAGCCCACAAATACATTGATCGATGGAGGTTCTCAGAAGAAAACATAAAATACGTGTATAGAATGCAGAACTATAGTGTAATCCACAATTGTAGTCACCAAAGTTGATCGATGGCACACGAAAACTCAAACACGAGCGGTTTCCTAAATGTGGCTATAACTTAACAAAAAATAAAGGTTCATGAAAGGCGATAGAAAGTATGCGTATAGAATGCACAACGACAGTGTAATCCATAATCGTAGTCACCAAACTTGATCGATGGCCCACAAAAACTTAAACATGAGCGATTTCCTAAATGCAGCTATAAGTGAACAAAAAATGAAGTTTCCTAAAATGTGATTAGAAATATCCATACAAAATGCACAACTACAGTGCAATCGACAATCGTAGTCACCAAAATCAATCGATGGCCCATGAGAACTCAAACACGATCTATTTGCTAAATGCTACAATAAGTCAACAAAAAATGAAGTTTTACAAAAGGCGATAGAAAATACGAGTACAAAATGGACAAGTACAATGCATTCCACAGTCGTAGTCACCAAAGTTGATTGATGACCCATGAAAACTCAAACACGAGCGGTTTCCTAAGTGTGGCTATAATTCAACAAAAAATGAGGGTTCGCGAGAGGTAATAGAAAATATGCGTAAAGAATGCACAACAATAGTGTAATCCACAATCGTAGTCACCAAAGTTTGATCTATGGCCCACGAAAAACTCAAACACGAGCATTTTCCTCAATGCGGCTATAACTCAAAAAAAATTTAAGGTTCGGGAAACTCTATAGAAAATACGCATATCGAGTGCACAACAACAGTGTAATCCTCAAACGTCATCACCAAAGCTAATGGATGGCCCAAAAAAACTAAACTCAAGCGGTTTTCTAAATGCGGGTATATATCAACAAAAAAACTAAGGATTGCAAAAGGAAATAGAAAAAAAATGTACATAATGGACAAGCACAATTCAATCCACAATCATAGTGACCAAAGTTGATCGACGGACCAAGAAAACTAAAACATGCACAGTTTCCTAAGTGCTGCTATAACTTAACAAAAAATGAAGGTTTGTGAAAAGCTATAGAAAATACACGTATAGAATGCATAACTACAATGTAATCCACAATCGTATTCACCAAAGTTCATCAATGGCCCACGAAAAACTCAAACTCGAGCATTTTTCTAAATGCGGCTACAACTCAACAAAAAATTAAGGGTCATGAAAGGCAATAGAAAATATGAGTAGAAAATGCACAACTATAGTCCAATCCACAATCGTAGTCTCAAAAGTTGATTGATAGCCCATGAAAACTCAAACACGAGTAGTTTCCTAAATGCGGCTATAACTCAACAAGAATTGAAGGTTCATAGAAGGCGATAGAAAATACGCATACAAAATGGACAACTACAGTGCAATCCACAATCATAGTTGACAAAGTTGATTGATGGCCCATGAAAACTCAAACACGAGTGCTTTCCTAAGTACGGCTATAACTCAACAAAAATTAAACGTTCATGAAAGGCAATAGAAAATACACATATAGAATGCAGAACTACTGTGTAATCCAAAACCGTACTCACAGAAGTTGATCGATGGCCCATGAAAACTGAAACTCGAGCGGTTTTCTAAATGCGGCTATAACTCAACAAAAACTGTGGGTTCGCTAAAGGCGATAGAAAATAAACATACATAATGGACAACTACAGTGCAATCCACAATCGTTGTCACCAAAGTTGATCGATGGCCCACGGAAACTCAAACATGATTGGTTTCCTAGGTGCAGCTATAACTCAACAAAAAATGGAGGTTCACGAAAGGCGATAGAATATAAACGTAGAGAATGGACAAGTATAGTGAAATCCACAATCGTAGTCACCAAAGTTAATCGATGGCCCACAAAAACTCAAATACGAGTGGTTTCCTAAGTGTGGCTATAACTAAAAGAAAAATGAAGGTTCATGAAAGGCTATAGAAAATACATGTATAGAATTCACAATCATAGTTACCAAAGTTGATCGATGGCCAATGAAAACTCAAACATGATTGTTTTCCTAAATGCGGCTATAACTCAAAAAAAATGAAGTGTCGTGAAAGGCGATTAAACTTATGTGTACAAAATGTACAACTACAGTACAATCCACAATCATAGTCACCAAAGTTGGTTGATGGCCCACAAAAACTCAAACATAAGTGGTTTTCCTAAATGTGTATATAAGTCAAAAAAAAATAAAGGTTCACAATCGTGGTCACCAAAGTTGATCGATGGCCCAGAAAAACTCAAAAAAGAGTGGTTTCCTAGGTGCAGCTATAACTCAACAAAAAATGAAGGTTCGCGAAAGGCGATAGAAAATAAATGTAGAGAAAGGACAACTAGAGTGCAATCCACAATCGTAGTCACCAAAGTTTATTGATGGCTCACATAAACTCAAACACGAGTGGTTTCCTAAATGCATCTATAACTCACCAAACAATGAAGGTTCGCGATAGACGATGAAAAATATTCATATAAAATGTACAACTGCAGGCATCGTCATCAAAGTTGATTAATGGCCCACATAAAATAAAACTCAAGTGGTTTCCTAAATGCACCAATAACTCAAAAAAAAATGAGAGTTCGTGAAAGGAAATAGAAAATACGCGTATGGAATGGACGACTACAGTGCAATCCATAATCGTAGTCACCAAACTTGATCGATGGCCCACGAAAACTGAAACATGAGTGGTTTCCTAAGTGCGGCTATAACTCAATAAACTTTGGTGTGTACGATAGTGGATTGTACTTTAGTTGTGTATTATGTATGCATATTTTTAATTACCTTTCATGAAACTTCATTTTTTGTTGAGTTATAGCGGCACTTAGGAAACTGCTCATGTTTGAGTTTTCGTGGGCCATCAATCAACTTTGGGGACTATGATTGTGGATTGCGCTGTAGTTGTCCATTATGTATGTTTATTTTTTATCACCTTTCATGAACATTCATTTTTTGTTAAGTTATAGCCGCATTTAGGAAACCACTCAAGTTTGAGATTTCGTGGGCCATCAATCAACTTTGGTGACAACCCTTGTGGATTAGACTATAGTTTTGCATTTTATATGTGTATTTTCTATGGCCTTTTGTGAGACTTCAGTTTTCATTTAGTTATAGCCGCATTTAGGAAACCGCTCGTGTTTGAGTTTTCATGGGCCATCGATCAGCTTTGATGATTACGATTGTCAATTTCACTATAGTTGTGCATTATGACCACTAATTTTCTATACACGTATATTTTATCACCTTTCGTGAACATTCATTTTTTGTTGCGTTATAACCGCATTTCAGAAACCGCTCATGTTTGAGTTTTTTGTAGGCCATCAATCAACTTTGGTGACTACAATTATGGATTGTACTATAGTTGTGCATTCTATACATATATTTTTAATTGACTTTCATAAACTTTCATTTTTTGTTGATTTATAGCCGCATTTAGGAAAAAGTTCAAGTTTGAGTTTTCGTGGGCCATCAATCAACTTTGGTGACTAAGATTATTGATTATACTGTAGTTGTACATTCTCTACATGTATTTTCCATCGCCTTTTGCGAACTTTCATTTTTTGTTCAGTTATAGTTGCACTTAGGTAAACTGGTCATGTTTGAGTTTTTGTGGGCCATCGATCAACTTTGGTGTCTACGATTGTGAATTGCACTGTAGTTGTCTATTCTATACATGTATTTTATATCGCCTTTCACGAACCTTCATTTTTCGTTGAGTTATAGGTGCATTTAGGAAACTAGTCATGTTTGAGTTTTGATTGGCCATCAATCAACTTTGGTGACTACAGTTGTGGATTGCACTGTAGTTGTCCATTATGTCAGTGTATTTCCTATCGCCTCTCGCGAAACTTCATCTTTTATTGAGGTATAGCCGCATTTTGGAAACTGCTCATGTTTGAGTTTTTGTGGGCCATCGATGAATTTTGGTGACTACGCTTGTGGATAACACTATAGTTGTGTGTGGCAGAAAAAAGTGTAGATGGCCTTTTCACTGTTTTTAAGTGGGCCCATAAGGAAGTTTGTGATTTGAGTGGCCGTAATAGAGATCTCAGCAACAGAGTCATGGAGTTGGAGCAGAAGGTGAGTTGGAGCCGTAATGAGAATGATGGACAGGACACCCCCTTAACGGAGAAAAGACAACAGTTGCAGGAGGAAAGATTGGCTAGGCTGGAGAGCAATATGTCCAAGATTGGCCAAAATATCAGGGCCACTGTGGCGCATAATCATAAAATTGCTAGGCACAACGCCATTATCAATAACGCTCTGGTGGAAAAGTTGGAAAAAAATCAAAAGGGCTCGTTGTTCGTGGATTTGGATGCGGATAGAGGTTGTAGCAGAGCTGATGTTGAAGGGATTTCGACTCACACCCCGGCTAACACGAAGAGGAAGGCCCCTGCTTCTACACATATGGTTCAAATCCTCAAGCAGGGAATACAGGATATGAGTGAAGTTGAGAAGGAAGCCGAGGAGTTTTTGAACATCATGGAGTAGTGCTATTGTGGTCTTCTCTGGCTTTTTGGCGGTCCTTTTTTGGACCCTGTTGTCTCTTTGTTTTTGTCGTTTCTTTTTGGGACAACTGTCTATTTTCTTGGTCTTTTTTTGCTCTATCTTTGTATGTTTAACTTTGTGGTTTCAAGTCCCTATAAAACCTATTTTTTCCTTTTCAAAAACACTATAGTTGTGTGTTCTATACGCATATTTTTTATTTCCTTTAGCGAACCTTCATTTTTTGTTTAGTTTTGCGCATTTAGGAAATCGCTCATGTTTGTGTTTTTGTGCACCATCAATCAACTTTTGTGACTATGGTTGTGGATCGTATTGTAGTTGTGTCTTTTGTATGCATAGTTTTAATCGTCTTTCACAAACCTTCATTTTTAGTTGAGCTATAGCCGCATTTCAAAAATCTCTCGTGTTTGAGTTTTCCCGGACCATGAATCAACTTTGGTGACTACGATTGTGGATTACAATGTAGTTTTGCATACTATACGCGTATTTTCTATCACCTTTAACAAACCTTCATTTTTAGTTGAGTTATGGTGGTATTGAGGAAACTGCTCGTATTTGAGTATTCATGGGCCATCGATCAACTTTGGTGACTATGATTCTGGATGGCACTATGGTTGTCCATTCTTTACTCGTATTTTCTATTTCCTTTCTCGCGCGAACCTTCATTTTTCATTGAGTTATAGCCGCATTTAGCAAACCGCTCGTGTTTGAGTTTTCATGGGCCATCAATCAACTTTGGTGACTACAATTGTGGATTGCACTATAGTTGTCCATTTTGTACACATACTTTCTAACACCTTTGATGAACCTTCATTTTTTGTTGAGTTATATGCGCATTTAGGAAACCGCTTATGTTTGAGTTTTTGTGGGCCATCGATTCCCTTTAGTGAATACGCTTATGGATGGCACTGTAGTTGTGCATTCTATACTCTTATTTTCTATTGCCTTTCACGAACCTTCATTTTTTGTTGAGTTATAGCCACATTTAGGAATCACCTCATGTTTGAGTTTTTGTGTGCCATCGATCAACTTTGGTGACTACGATTGTGGATTGCATTGTATTTGTCCATTCTCTATGTGTATTTTGTATCACCTTTCGCGAACCTTCCTTTTTTGTTGAGTTATAACATTTAGGAAACTTGTCGATTTTGCATTTTCGTTGGCCATCGATCAACTTTGGTGACTATGATTGTGGATTGCACTATATTTTTGCATTCTATACCATCGATAAACTTTGGTAAATACGAATGGGGATAGCCTATTGCCTTTCACTAACCTTCATTTTTTGTAGAATTATAGCTGCATTTAGGAAAATGCTCGTGTTTGAGTTTTCGTGGGCCATTGATCAACTTCGGTGACTTTGATTGTGGATTGCACTATAGTTCTACATTCTGTACCTGTATTTTTTATCGCCTTTCATGAACCTTCTTTTTTCATTGAGTTATAGCTGCATTTAGGAAACTGCTCATGTTTGGTGACTACGATTGTGGATTGCACAATAGGTGTCCATTGTCTACCTGTATTTTGTATCGCCTTTCCTGAGCCTTTATTTTTTGTTGAGTTATAGCCACATTTAGGAAACCGTTCGACTTTGCATTTTCATGGGCTATAGATCAACGTTGGTGACTACGATTGTGCATTACACTATAGTTGTGTATTCTATACGCGTATTTTCTATCGCCTTTTGAAAAACCTATACTTTATTTTGAGTTATAGCCTTATTTAGGAAACCGCTCGTGGTTGAGTTTTTTTGGGCCATCGATCAACTTTGGTTACTACACTTGTGTATTAGACTGTAGTTGTCCATTCAATACACGTATTTTTATCGCCTTTTCAATTTTTGTGTTATAGCTGCTTTTAGGAAATCGCTCGTGTTTAAGGTTTCATGGGCCATCGATCAACTTTGGTGACTACACTTGTGGATTACACTATAGTTGTGCATTTTATACATAATATTTTCTATCCTCTATCGTAAACCTTCATTTTTTCCTGAGTTATTAGCACATTTAGGAAACCGATCGTGTTTGATTTTTCGTGGGCCATCGTTCAACTTTGGTGACTACACTTGTGGATTACACTGTAATTGTGCATTCTATACACGTATTTTCTATCTCCTTTCGTGAACCTTCATTTTTTGTTGAGTTATAGGCGCATTTAGTAAACCACTCGAGTTTGGGTTTTTGTAGGCCATTAATCAACTTTGGTGACTATGATTGTGGATTGTTCTTTAATTCTGCATTCTATAAGGATATTTTTAATCACCTTTCACAAACCTTATTTTTTGTTGAGTTATAGCCGCATTTAGGAAAACACATGAAGTTGAGTTTTCGTGGGCCATCAATCAACTTTGGTGACTACGCTTGTGGATTACTCTATAGTTGTACATTCTATCGACCTATTTTCTATCGTGTTTTGCCAACCTTCATTTTTTGTTGACTTATAGCTGCATTTAGGAAACCGCTCTTGTTTGAGTCTTTGTGGGCCATCGATCAACTTTGGTGACTACGTTTGCGGATTGTACTATAGTTGCACATTTTGTACGCATATTTTTAATCCCCCTTTCGCAAACCTTCATTTTTTGTTGAGTTATAGCCGTATTTTGTAAAATGCCGATGTTTGTGTTTTCATGGGCCATCAATCAACTTTGGTAGCTATGGTTGTGGATTATATTGTAGTTGTGCACTATATACACACATTTTCTATTGCTTTTCACAAACCTTTATTTTTCATTGACTTATTCCTGAGTTTAGGAAACCACTCGTGTTTTAGTTTTTGTGGGCCATCGATCAACTAATTGACTACGATTGTGGATTGCACTATAGTTGTCCATATTGTACGTGTATTTTCTATCACCTTTCGCGAACGTTTATTTTTTATTGAGTTATTGCCGCATTTAGGAAACTGCTCGAGTTTGAGTTTTTGTGGGCCATTGATCAACTTTGGTGACTATGGTTTAGGATTACATTGTAGTTGCACATTCTATACGCGTATTTTTATTGCCTTTCGTGAACCTTCATTTTTTGTTGAGTTATAGCCGCATTTAAGAAACTGCTCGAGTTTGACTTTTCGTGGGGCATTGATCAACTTTGGTGACAACGCTTTTGGATTACACTGTAGTTGTGCATTCTATATGCTTATTTTCTATCGCCTTTCATGAACGTTCATTCTATACACGTATTTTCCGTTGGCTCTTGTGAACATTAATTTTCTCTTGATTTATAGCCGCATTTAGGAAACTATTGAAGTTTTAGTTTTTGTGGGCGATCAATGAACTTTGGTGACTACGATTGTGGATTGTACTGTAGTTGTGCATAATGTACACATATTTTTAATTGCCTTTCACGAACCTCCCCTTTTTGTTGAGTTATTGCCGTATGTAGGAAAACGCTCGTGTTTGAGTTTTCGTGGGCATCGATTAACTTTGGTGACTACAATTGCATATTACATTGTAGTTGTGCATTCTATATGCGTTTTTTCTATGAACTTTCACGAACCTTCATTTTTCAATGAGTTATAGCCCCACTTAGGAAGCGGCTCGTGTTTGAGTTTTCTTGGGCCATCAATCAACTTTGGTGACTACGATTGGGGATTTCACTGTATTTGTGCATTCTATACGTGTATTTTATATCGCCTTTTGTGAAACTTCATTTTTTGTTGATTTATAGCCGCACTTAGGAAACTACTTGTATTTTGTGAGTACGATTGTAGAACTTATTGTAGTTGTGTATTTTGTACACATATTTTTAATCAACTTTCATTAAACTTCATGTTTTGTTGAGTTATAGCCTCATTTAGGACAACGATCGTGTTTGAATTTTTGTAGGCTATTGATCAACATTTTGGACTACGATTGTCGATTACACTCTAGTTGTGTATTGTATACACTTATTTCTATCACCTTTCCCGAACCTTCATTTTTGGTTGAGTTATAGCCACACTTAGGAAACCGCTCTTGTTTGAGTTTCCATCATCCATCGTTCAACTTTGGTGACTACGATTATGGATTGCACTGTAGTTGTGCATTCTATACGCATATTTTCTAGCGGATTTCATGAACCTTCATTTTTTGTTGAGTTATAGCCACACTTAGGAAACTGCTTGTAGTTGACATTTCATGGGCCATAGATCAACTTTGGCAACTACGATTATGGATTACACTGTAGTTGTACTGTAGTTGTGCATTGTATATGCATATGTTTAATCACCTTTTAGCAACCTTTATTTTTCGTTTACTTATAGCCGTATTTAGGAAAACACTCGTGTTTGAGATTTCGTGGGCCATCGATAAAATTTGGTGACTACGCCTATGGATTACACTTTAGTTGTTCTTTCTATACGTATATTTTCTATTGCTTTTCTCAAGCCTTCATTTTTTGTTGAGTTATCGCTGCACTTAGGAAACCGTTTATGTTTGAGTTTTCGTGGGCCATCAATCAACTTTGGTGACTATGATTGTGGATTGCGCTATAGTTTTCCATTATGTACATGTATTTTTTATCGCCTTTCGTGAACATTCATTTTTTGTTATGTTATAGCCGCATTTAGGAAACCACTCGAGTTTGAGTTTTCGTGGGCCATCAATCGACTTTGGTGACAACGCTTGTGGATTAGACTGTAGTTTTGCATTTTATATGCGTATTGTCTATCATCTTTTGTGAGACTTTAGTTTTCATTCATTTATAGCCTCATTTAGGAAAACACTTGTGTTTTAGTTTTTGTGGGCCATAGATCAACTCTCATGAATATGCTTGTGGATTACACTATGGTTGTGCATGAAATATGCGTATTTTTTATCCCCTTTCGTGAACCTTCATATTTTGTTGAGTTATAGCCGCACTTAAGAGACTGCTCGTGTTTGAGTTTTCATATGTCGTCGATAAAATTTGGTGACTACGATTGTAGATTGCACTGTAGTTGTCGTTGTGTACATGTATTTTCTATCCCCTTTAACAAACATTAAATTTTCCTTGAGTTATAGCCGCATTTAGGAAATTGCTCAACTTTGGTGACTACGATTATGGATTGCACTGTAGTTGTCAATTTTGTACATGTATTTTCCCTAACCTTCAGAGCACCTTCATTTTTTTGTTGAGTTATAGCCGCATTTAGGAAACCACTCTTGTTTGAGGTTTTCTGGGCCATCGATTAACTTTTGTGACTATGACTATAGATTACACTATAGTTGTGTATTCTATACATGTATTTTCTTTTTCCTTGTGCGAACCTTCATTTTTTTGGTGAGTTATAGCGTCATTTAGGAAATTGCTCATGTTTAATTTTTTATGGGCCATCAATCAACTTTAGCTACTACGATTGTGGATTGAACTGTAGTTGGGCATTATGTATGCATATTTTTAATCACCATTCAAGAACCTTAATTTTTTGTTGAGTTATATCCGCATTTAGGAAAACGCTCATGTTTGAGTTATCATGGGGAATGGATCAACTTTGGTGACTACGATTTTGGATTGCACTGAATTTGTCCATTTTGTATGCTTATTTTCTATCGCCTTTCGTGAACCTTCATTTTTTTTTGAGTTATAGCCGCATTTAGGAAAGTGCTCAAGTTTTAGTTTTCGAGGGCCATTGATCAACATTGGTGACTACGATTGTAGATTGTACTTTAGTTGTGCATTCTGTACGCATATTTTAAATCATTTTTAACAAAATTTTAGTTTTCTGTTGACTTATAACCATATTTAGGAAACAATTCATATTTGAGTTTTCGTGGGCCATTGATCAACTTTGGTGACTACAATTGTGCATTAGACTGTAGTTGTCCATTTTGTAGGTGTATTTTCTATTGTCTTTCATGAACCTTGATTTTTTGTTAGTTACAATTTGGTAAAACGCTCGTGCTTGAGGTTTTGTGGGCCATTAATGAACTTTGGAGAGTACGATTGTGGATTATAGTGCAGTTGTGCATTCTATATGCGTATCTTCTATCACCTTTTGCAAACCTTCATTTTTTCTTGAGTTATAGCTGCAATAAGGAAAGTGCTTATGTTTGATTTTTCATGGGATATCGATCAACTTTGGTGACTACAATTGCTGATTGCATTGTAGTTGTTTATTTTGTATGTGTATTTTCTATAACCTTTTCATCAACAGTGTAATCCACAAGCATTGTCACGAAAATTAATCGATCGCCCATGAAAACTTAAACTCGAGCAGTTTCCTAAATGCGTCTATAACTCAACAAAAAATGAAGTTTCGTGAAAGACAATAGAAAATATGCGTATAGAATGCACAACTATAGTGTAATCCACAAGTGTAGTCACCAAAGGTAATTGATGGCCCACAAAAATTCAAACATGGCCGGTTTCGTAAATGTGACTATATCTCAACAAAAAATGAATGTTTGCAAAAGGTGATAGAAAATATGTGTATAAAATCTACAACTATAGTGTAATCTAAAAATCTTAGTCACCAAAGTTGATCGATGCCCCACAGAATTTGAAACACTAGTGGTTTGCTAAATGCGGCTATAACTCAACTAAAAAATGAAGGTTCGCAAAAGGCGATAGAAAATACGCGTACAGATTAGACAACTATAGTGCAATCCATAATTGTAGTCACCAAAGTTGATCGAAGGCCCACGAAAACAAAAATATGAGCTTTTTCCTAAATACGGCTATGAATAAACAAAAAATGAAGGCTTGTGAAAAGCGATTAAAAATATGCATACAAAATGCACAACTATAGTACAATCCACAATCGTAATTACCAAAGTTGATTGATGGCCCACGAAGTTTTCAGTGGCCATCAATCAACTTTGGTGACTATGATTTTCGATTGCATTGTAGTTGTCGATTTTGTGTGCATATGTTCTATCAACTAATTTGGTAGTACACTTGTGGATTGCACTTTAGTCGTGCATTCTATACATGTATTTTCTATTGCCTTTCGTGAACCTTCATTTTTATTTGAGTTATAGCTGCATTTAGGAAACCGCTCATGTTTGAGTTTTTGTGGGCCATCAGTCAACTTTGATGACTACGATTGTGGATTGTACTATTGTTGTGTAGTTTGTATGCATATTTTTAATCACCTTTCATGAACCTTCATTTTCTATTGAGTCATAGCCGCATTTAGAAAAACGCTCATGTTTGGGTTTTTGAGGGCCATCGAACAACTTTGGTGACTACGATTGTGTATTAGACTATAGTTATGCATTCTATGTGCATATTTTCTATTGCCTTTCACAAACCTTCATTTTTTCTTGAGTTCTAGCTGCATTTAGGAAACCACTCGTGTTTGATTTTTTGTGCACCATCGATTAACTTTGGTGACTATGATTGTGGATTGCACATATTGTAGCCACATTTAGTAAACCGCTCATGCTTGAATTTGTTTGGGCCATCGATCAACTTTGGTGACTACTATTGTGGATTGTACTATAGTTGTGCATTTTGTATTCATATTTTTAATTACCTTTCACGAACCTTCATTTTCTATTGAGTCATAGCCACATTTAGAAAAACACTCGTGTTTGAGTTTTCGTGGGCAATCGATCATCTTTGGTGACTACGATTGTGGATTGCACTATAGTTTTCCAATTTGTATGCTTATTTTCTATCACCTTTCACAAAACTTCATTTTTTGTTGAGTTATAGCTGCATTTAGGAAAACGCTCATTTTTGAGTTTTCATGCGCCATCGATTAACTCTGGTGACTACGAATGTGGATATCACTGTTGTTGTGCATTGTGTACAGTTATTTTCTATCGCCTTTCATGAACCTTCATGTTTTGTTGAGTTATAGCTGTGTTACCAATTTTTTGCTACAGTCTAATTGGTGGAGCTGGATTAAACATTGTTATATCTTAAAGTGGAATTACAATTATTTCCGCATTATGGTTAAGTGTTGTTTGCACTTTGATTCATTATTTTTCAAGTGACAGTTGTGCATTGAAATGAGGAAACAGAATTTCAGAAATTGCTATTCAGTGTTCCAAAATTAAATGAAGTACATAATTGAGCATATAAGTGACAAAGCATTTTAAATGCTTTCATTCATTTCATAAAGTGATTAATATTTACAGCGCTTCATTTGATTGCGAGAATCCAAATGATAATACAACATTTCATGGAGATGCATTTTATTTTCAAAGTGAAGAGCATGAGATTGAAATCAAATATCCACACAAGCCGTGGATGGGACTGTCACAGTGCATCACTAGTATCACACTACATTATAGAAGATGCATTAAAGGAAAAAATAACATAAGTAATAACATAATCATCATTGCCTAATGGATCGATGGTCGACGCTGAAGTGGTGCACCTTTTGTCTTCTCCAAGCTCTGTTGACCTGTAGAAAGGAAGAGAGGGATGCCAGAGGCTCTGATTATGAAGATACCTATATGAACCATCAACAATAATGCAGTCTGCTACTAATCATACACTGAAACAATCAAGTGAAGTGCATAAACATAGGCTGAAAAAGAGACATCAACATCACGATCATATATTGTTTTTATGCTAACATCGTTTGTTTCTTTGTGCAGGTATAGGGAAAATCATGAAGCTGATTATTTTTTGAAGACCAAGCATGTGGAGGAAAACGGGCTCCCACAAGGGTAGAGCTCGACATGCTGCCCTTATTCATTATAAGTGGGTCGAGATAGTAATTGCATCATCATATTCATCAAGAAAAGAAATGATATACAACTGAAAGAGTAAAGTAGAGTTATCTATCAAGCCATTAAACCAACTGTGCATTCATAACAATCATGTAAATGCTTTATGAAAGCTATAGGTGAACAGTGAGTTTAATTTTCTCAATCATTTAACTGAGTACATTCGTCTCAATCATTGTTGTATGGTTTAGGTTCTTTTGCCACAATAATTTTTATTCATCATGTTCATAATATCATGCAAAGATCAATAGTGTTCTTTCTCTCAATCGAGAATAGTGAACAGGCATACATAATGCCTTAACAAAGAAAATTGTTCCAATTTTTCATCTCAGAAGAGAGAAGATTCACAAAACAATTTATTAAATAGAGCATAAAAATGCATGAAGAGTGCCAGGTTGAAGCCCAAGAATATGAAGGGGCTGACAATACATTCAAGTGATCAACAAAACAATCAGTACCAGTTTGGATGAGAATGCAAATGTAGCATTAAGAATTACAATGTGAAGAGATTGCTTCCAGAGTGAACATAAAATGATAATGCATAGGAGGAAGTGCTTCTCAAAGTGTTAACTAGCTGAAACAATCAAGTAAAATGCAGTCCATAGAGCTATAGTGTTTAATTAAAATCTTTGCATAGATTGAAAACAGAATCAAGATGCAACCATTTTGAGGTTCTTCAAGGAGATGTCATTTCGATAAGGAGATGACATCAAAGTGACCTGTAAGGAGTATGGATACCACTGTTTTATTGTGGTCACTAAACAATGAGATCATAATTGTTCTTATTCTAAGATGTGAAATGTGAGGACAAAGATAAGAGTTTGTTGTAGATAAATAGATGGATTTTCATCGAATACAATGTTCAAGTGTGTTAGACAATCTTTTGGCTAATGGTGGAGTGAAGTAGTCCAAGAGTTCACTGCTCTAAGGTTATGTTTCTTCATTTATCATGTGTTTCAAATGGTGGTACAACAAGTAGAGTCATTTTTAAAACGAACAGTATGTATGCTTTGAACATGATATGAGTGAAGGTTTAAGGTGCATCCATGAATGGCGTAACTATGAGAGACTAAGGCAACAAATAGTCTACAAAGTTAAGAAATTTTGGAGTTTTTGAATGTAACAGAATGCCATGAAAGGAATTTCAAGACAAATGCAGTCTTCTTCCAGAATACTGAGTAACCATGATTGTTTTTTGCATTAGTACAAAATAGGTGAATTCCTTTTCATTTTTAGGTTAACCCACCTGGGAGTTCATATTTTGAGTTTTAAAATGTCCTATTTTAGAGTAGTCATCTTGGGGTTTTGAATTCAAAAGAAAGTTCAATTTCATATACCCGAATGAGGGCTTTCAACAATGATACAAAAGAAATGCATTTTTTCCACAACCATAAAATACCTATATGGTGGACTTGAAAAGATATAGGAAATGAAGAAATAATTAGTGGGTCAAGCCTAGATTTTATGAAAATGACAAGATATACAGATTTTTTGTTTATTCTTCATACACCCGCATTGGGGTTTTGATTTAATTTACAGAATCTACAACTTTCAGTGACAATTGTGAGAGGGTCTTCAAAGAAACAATAGAATAACAAGAGTAGGTAGGGTCTCTTCAAAACAGCGAATGCCCACATTACCTTCTTGTCTCAGAAGCACGTTTTCCTCATTTTTACAAATACCCATGTGAGGGTTTTAACCAGATGACAAGGTAAATGCATTTTCATCAAAATGACGAATGCCCATGTCCAGATTTTGCAACTGGAAGTGGAAAGTAAGTAAAAATTCAACGCGGGTCAAACTCAAAATGCTGAGATAGCTCTTAATAGGAACTTCACTACCATGTCCTATTGGCCCATCTAGGGTCAAGTTCAAACTCAGTGGCCGACTGAATATATCAATAAGAAAACACATAAATAGAAAGATTCAATGAATTGCAATAATGGGTCAAACCCAGAAGTGTCTCCATACACTAAAATCAAATGGACATGGTGCAGCTTGAATATGGCTACGAGTTTATAGATAAAATAAAGGCTTTCTTAAAGCTTTCTGTAGAATGAAATGAATGACTGGAATGGAACTTACTAGTTCATGTCTGTAGAAGAACGCATATAGCCATGGCTAGAGCTCTATTAAAGTTTCAAAACCCCAAGCGAAATGCCAAGGCGAGCTTATGTATAGAAAATACAAGGAAACCCAGATAGCAAGATAAGCATAGGAAGTAAAAAGAATCAGAGACCAAGTATGTATAGGCCGCGGCCTTAGTGGCCGTTCTTGCTTTTCAAATGAAGTGGAAAAGCCTCAATATGTCAGAAATCGAGCTTACCCAGTGAAGAATTCGACCATCCGAAGAGAAGAGTCGAGATTCTCAAGCATGCGAGCTACAAACTGAGCTTGCTCATGGCGGCGCCATCCTTTCAAGCAGAGCCCAATGTCTTCAGAATGATGATTGCAAAAATGAAATCATTTTTAGGGTTTGACTTTTTTTGTCCCTTGCCCTAATTCGAATTAGGTCAAACATTATGATTATCTTGAATATTCACATTTGACAATAGCATGTGGAGAAATTTGAATTTAGGGTTGTTTGGCATTGTGTATTAAAAATCTGAAGCTTAATACCTTGAGGGGACAAATTTCATATGCCTAGGATGACTGTGTTTAAAGTCCTTAGGGCTTGAGATTTTATATTCTCACTCACATTTGTGCCTTAGTGAAAATTGAAGATTTGAATATCCTAGTTTTATTGATTTTGTGAGAAATCAATAAGAATTGCAAGGTAATCTCACTCATAAATTAGGGTTTTTTAATTTTCAAATTGATTTTAAAGAAATCAATTGAAGATATCGATAAGACCGAGCAATATGCCTTGATATTTTCATGATTTTTAAAGAAAAATCAAGCATTGTATTGGTGGAATAAGGATGTATTTCTTTTTTGCAAAAGATTTAGCAATCTTTAATTGCAAAAATAAAACAAATTGTAAAATCTGCAATCATGTAAAGCAGAAGCATAAAGCAATACTTATAAATTGTTTTATGATTTCTTACTATTTTTAGCAGATTGGTATTGACTTTTTTCTCTTCATCGGATTTGAGTTTCATCTTGGAGAGATAAGGTATTTTTCTAGCTTTTAAAGCAGATTTAGCCAATTTTTAGAGGCTTTTCACTATGATCATGGAAGCAGTATGTTTTTTCTACTTTTTTTCAGTCTTTTGAGATAGTTTGAAGCTTTTTTCCTTGAGCTTCTTTGTGAGCTCGGATTAGGGTTTCTTGAGAGTTATATTTTAAAGAGTCTTAGTTTTCTTCCCCTCTTCTTAGTTTAGAATAAAGTTTCTTGCTCTTAGCATTTGAGCTTGTAAACTTAGTTGTACTCATTTCAGACAGATACACTCTTTCAGTTTCAATAAAGCATCAGAGTTCTTCTTTTCATTTTCTTGTCTCAATCTGGTAACAACAGTTTGATGCCTTTGTGTTTTCAAGTTTGAAGCCTTAAATGTCCTGCTTTTATGAGTTTTTGCAAAGAATTTCATGTTTTTAGGTTGTGTGATGTATTCAATGCCTTCAAATCTTCATTCAAATTACTGATGAAATCATGTACCAATGAGATTGTGAGAACTATTGTAATAGAGGAATAGTTGTGAGTGGTAAAGTCTAGATTTTTTCAGAAATAATAGTTAATCACCAGTTAGTTTTAAGTTTTAATTTTAGTTCATCCTTCTAAATTTTTCCTTCAGAAAAATACTTAGAATAGGATCAATCATTTGGAGAACTAGGTCACTCTGGAGATTCCTTCTTCATTCAGATCACCCACATCTAGAGAAGGTTTCCATGTTTCAGTAGATTGCTGATTCTTGTATTCAGCAGGGTGCAAATCTAATTGATAACAAGTTGTATTTAGGAAACTAGACGACTTTGAGTTACATGGGCCATCGATCCAACTTTGGTGACTACGCTTGTGGATTAAACTGTAGTTGTGCATTGTATATGCGTATTTTCAATCGCCTTTCGTAAACCTTCATTTTTTGTTGAGTTATAGCCCCATTTAGGAAACCACTCGTGTTGGAGTTCTCGCTGGCCATCGATCAACTTTGGTGACTGTGATTGTGGATTGCCCTATATTTGTGCATTCTATAAGCGTATTTTCTATTTCCTTTCAAGAACCTTCATTCTTTGTTGTGTTATAGCCACATTTAGGAAACCAATCATGTTTGAGTTTTGTTGGGTCATCAATCAATTTTGGTGACTATGATTGTGGATTGTACTATAGTTGTGCATTTTATATGCATATTTTTAATTGTCTTTCATTATCCTTCATTTTTTGTTGAGTTATAGCCGCATTTAGGAAAACACTCGTGTTTGAGTTTTTCTAGGCCATTGATCTACTTTGGTAACTAAGATTGTGGATTGCACTTTAGTTGTCCATTTTATAAGTGTATTTTAGATTGCCTTTTGCAAACCTTCATTTTTTGTTGAGTTATCGCTGCATTTAGGAAACTGTTGATGTTTGAGTTTTTGTGGGCCATCAATAAACTTTGGTGAATACAATTGTGGATTGTACTGTAGTTGTGCATTATGTATGCATATTTTTAATTTCCTTTCATGAACCTTTATTTTTTTTGAGCTATAGCTGCATTTAGGAAAACGCTCGTGTTTGAATTTTTGAGGTCCATCGATCAAGTTTGGTGACTACGATTGTGGATTACACTCTAGTTGTGCATTTTATACCCATATTTTCTATTGCCTTTCATGAACCTTCATTTATCTTTGAGCTATAGCTGCAATTAGGAAACCACTCGTGTTTGAGTTTTTGTGAGGCGTCAATCAACTTTGGTGACTAGGATATTGGATTGCACTGTAGTTGTCCATTATGTATGTGTATTTTCTATCACCTTTCAAAAACCTTCATTTTTTGTTGACTGATAGCTGCATTTAGGAAACTGCCTAAGTATGAGTTTTAGTGGGCCATCAATCAACTTTGGTCACTACGCTTGTGGATTACGCTGTATTTGTGGAATCTATACATGTATTTTCGATCGCCTTTCGCGAACCTTCATTTTTTGTTGAGTTATAGCTGAATTTAGGAAACTACTCATGTTTAGGTTTTCGTGGACCATCAATCAACTTTGGTGATTACAAATGTGGATTGCATTGTAGTTGTCCATTCTGTAAGCTTATTTTCTATTTTTTTTGTGAATCTTCATTTTTTGGTTGAGTTATAGTCGCATTTAGGAAACCGCTCATGTTTGAGTTTTCGTCGGCCATCAATCAACTTTGGCGAATACGATTGAGGATTGCACTGTAGTTGCCCATTCTATACGTGTATTTTCTATCGCCTTTCATGAACCTTCATTTTTTGTTTAGGTATAGCCCCATTTATAAACCCCTCAATTTTGAGTTTTCGCGGTCCATAGATCAACTTTTGTGACTACTCTTCTGGATTACACTGTAGTTGTGCATTCTATAGGCGTATTTTCTATCACCTTTCGTGAACCTTCATTTTTTTTTGAGTTATAGCCGCATTGATGAAACCACTTGTCTTTGAGTTTTTGTGGGTCATCGATAAACTTTGGTGAGTTTTTGTGGATTAAACTGTAGGTGTGCATTCTATACATGTATTTTCACCAACATGCAAGAACCCCTCAAATATATAATTGATGAAACAATTTTTTTTGGGAAAATAAAATAGATGGGTTTTATAGCTGCTCGTGTGCTAAGGAGACTCAGATCGTCCGTTTTTTGAATAAATAAGTTGTTTTTGAAAAAGATAGATTTTTTGAAAAGTAGAAGCAATAAAGGTAATAGAGGCAAATTTTTTGAATCATTTTATAAAAAATCCGAGAAATGGGTTTTGTAGAGAATGTCGTTCTGAGTAGACCTAGATCGTCCTTTTTTCAAAAACTATTTTTTCACCAACATGGAAAAGCCCCTTGAAAATAGAATCTACAAAACAATTTTTTTTGGGAAAATCAAAAAATATTTTATAGGTGCTTGTGTGCTAAAGAGATTCAGATCATCTAGTTTTTTAAAAAATAAGTTGTTCTTTAAAAATATAGATTTTTTTGAAAAGTAGAAACTATATAGGTAACAGAGGCAAATATTTTGAATCTATTTATGAAAAATGTAAGAAATGGGTTTTGTAGAGAATGTCATTCTAAGTAAATCTAGATTGCGCTTTTTCTGAAGAACTAATTTTTCACCAACATGCAAGAACCTCTAAAAAATAGAATCTACGAAACAATTTTTTTGGGGGAAAAATCGAAAATATGGGCTTTATAGGTCATGTGCTAAAGAGACCTAGATCGTTTTTTTTTTTAAATTACTTATTTTTGAAAAAGATAGATTTTTTTGAAAACTGGAAGCAATAGAGGTAACAAAGGCAAATTTTTTGCATCTTTTTATAAAAAATCAGAGAAATGCGTTTTCTAGAGAATGTCAGTAGACGTAGATTATCCTTTTTTGAAAAACTATTTTTTCACCAACCTGCAAGAACCCCTCAAAAATAGAATCTACGAAACAATTTTTTTTTGGGAAAATTGAAAATATGTGTTTTATAGGTGCTCGTGTGCTACAAAGACCTAGATCGTCCGGTTTTTAAAATCAGTTTTCTTTGAAATATATATTTTTTTTTTAAAGTAGAAGCAGTAGAGGTAAGAAAGGGAATTTTTTTGAATCGTTTTATAAAAAATGGGTTTTGTAGAGAATGTCGTTCTGAGTAGACGTAGATTGTCCTGTTTTAAAAAAACTAATTTTTCACCGACATGCAAGAACTCCTCAAAAATAGAATCTACGACACAATATTTTTTGGGAAAATTGAAATATGGTTTTTATAGCTGCTCATGTGCTAAAGAGACCAAGATTGTCCGTTTTTTGAAAAAATAAGTTATTCTTGAAAAAGATAGTATTTTTTGAAAAGTAGAAGCAATTAATAGAGGTAATTTTTTTGAATCTTTTTATTAAAAATCTAAAAAATGGGTTTTGTAGAGAATTGCGTTCTCAGTAGATCTAGATTGTCCTTTTTACAAAGAACTAATTTTTTAACAACGTGCAAGAACCCTTCAAAAATAGAATCTACAAAACAATATGTTTTGGGAAAATCAAAAATACGGGTTTTATAGATGCTCATGTAAGAGACCTAGATAGTCTATTTTAAAAAAAAGTAAGTTGTTCTTGAAAAAGATATATTATTTTGAAAAGAAAAAGAAGTAGAGGTAACATAGGCAATTTTTTTACATATTTCTACGAAAAACCATCGACCAACTTTGGTGACTACGATATTGGATTACACTGTAGTTGTGCATTCTAAACACGTATTTTCTATTGCCTTTCGCAAACCTTCATTTTTCATTGAGTTATAGCTGCACATAGGAAACTACTCCTATTTGTGTTTTCGTGTGTCATTCATCAACTTTGGTGACTACTATTTCGATTACATTATAGTTGTCCATTTTCTATGCATATTTTCTATTGCTTTTTGTGAACCTTCATTTTTTGTTGAGTTTAGGAAACGCTCGAGTTTGAGTTTTCGTGGGCCATCGATCAACTTTGGTGACTACGCTTGTGGATTATACTATAGTTGTGCATTCTATATGTGTATTTTCTATCACCTTTTGCAAACCTTTATTTTTTGTTGAGTTTTAGCCACATTTAGGAAATTGCTCGCATTTGAGTTTTTGTAGGCTATTGATCAACTTTGGTGACTACGCTTGTGGATTACAATGTAGTTGTGCATTCTATATGTGTATTTTCTATCGCCTTTTGCGAGCCTTCATTTTTTGTTGAGTTATAACTGATTTAAGGAAACTGCTCGTATTTGAGTTTTCGTGGGTCATCGATAAACTTTGGTGACTATGATTGTGGATTAGACTGTAGTTGTTCATTATATACACTATTTTGCCTTTCGCAAACTTTAATTTTTGTTGACTTATAGCTGCATTTAGGAAACCGCCTATGTTTTAGTTTTTGTGGGCCATCAATCAACTTTGGGTGATTACGATTTTGGATTGTACTATAGTTGTGCATTATATATGCATATTTTTAATTGACTTTCACAAACCTTCATTTTTTGATGAGTTATTGTCTCATTTAGGAAAACGCTCGTGTTTGAGTTTTTGTGGGCCATAGATCAACTTTGGTGACTACGATTGTGGATTACAGTGCTGTTGTGCATTTCATAAGCTTATTTTCTATAGCCATTCATGAACCTTTATTTTTCTATTGCCTTTCACGAACCTTCATTTTTTGTTGAGTTATGGCTGCATTTGGTAAAACGCTCGTGTTTGAGTTTTCGTGGGCCATCAATCAACTTTTGTGACTACGATTGTGGATTACATTGTAGTTATGCATTCTATACACGTATTTTCTATCACCTTTCATGAACCTTCATTTTTTATTGAGTTATAGCCGCATTTAGCAAACCGCTCATGTTTGAGTTTTTTTGGGCCGTCGATCAACTTTGGTGACTATGATTGTGGATTGCACTGTAGTTGTGCATTTTGTACGCATATTTTTAATCTCCTTTCACGAACCTTCATTTTTTGTTGAGTTATAGCCGCATTTCAGAAAACACTCGTGTTTGAGTTTTCGTGGGCCATCAATAAACTTTGGTGACTACGATTGTGGATTACATTGTAGTTATACATTCTATACGCGTATTTTCTATTACCTTTCATGAACCTTCATTTTTTGTTTAGTTATAGCCACATTTACGAAACCGCTGATGTTTGAAATTTTGTGGGCCATTGATCAACTTTAGTGACTATGATTTTGGATTGCATTGTAGTTGTGTATTATGAACCCTAATTTTCTATTGCCTTTTGCGAACCTTCATCTTTTGTTGAGTTATAGCAACATTTAGGAAACTTTTCATGTTTGAGTTTTTCTGGGCCATCGATCACCTTTGGTGACTATGGTCGTGGATTGCAATGCAGTTGTGCATTCTATATGCGTATTTTCTATCGCCTTTCGTAAACCTTCATTTTTTGTTGACTTATAGCAGCATTTAGGAAATCGCTCACGTTTGACTTTTTTTGAGCCATCTATCAACTTTGGCGACTACGATGGTGGATTGTACTATAGTTGTGCATTCTCTATGCGTATTTTCTATCGCCTTTCACAAATCTTCATTTTGCATTGTGTTATAGCCACACTTATGAAACCGCTTGTGTTTGAGTTTTCATGGCCCATCAATCAACTTTGGTGACTACGATTGTGGATTGCACTGTAGTTGTACATTCTATACGCGTATTTTCTATTTCCTTTTGTGTACGTTCATTTTATGTCTAGATATAGCCGCATGTAGTAAAACCGCTAAAGTTTGAGGTTTTGTGGGCCATCAATTAACATTGGTGACTACGCTTGTGGATTACACTGTATATGTGCATTTTATACACATATTTTCTATCACCTTTTGCTAACTTTATTTTTTGTTGAGTTATACTTGCATTTATGAAAATGCACAAGTTTGAGTTTTCATCAGCCATCAATCAACTTTGGTGACTACGCTTGTGGATAATTCTATAGTTATGCATTCTATACGCGTATTTTCTATCACCTTTCACGAACCTTTAATTTTTGTTCAGTTATAGCCGCATTTAGGAAACAACTCGTGTTTAAGTTTTTATGGGCCTTCGATCAACTTTGGTGACTACACTTGTGGATTGCACTGTAGTTATGCATTCTATACGTGTATTCTCTATCGCTTTTCGCGAACCTTGATTTTTTGTTGAGTTATAGCCGCATTTAGAAAACCACTAATATTTGAGTTTTTGTGGGCTATCGATCAACTCTAGTGATTACGATATTGAATAGTATTCTAGTAGTGCATTTTGTATGCATATTTTTTATCGCCTTTCATGAACCTTCACTTTTTGTTGAGTTATAGCCATATTTATTTAAATACTCGTGTTTGAGTGTTCGTGTGCCATTGATCAACTTTGGTGACTACGGTTGTTAATTGAATTGTAGTTGTCCATTTTGTACGTGGATTTTCTATCGCCTTTCGTGAACCTTCTCCTTTTGGTGATTTATAGCTGCATTTAGGAAACCGCTCATGTTTGAGTTTTCGTGGGCCATTGTTCAATTTTGGTGACTATGATTTTGGATTGCACTATAGTTGTGCATTATGAACACTAATTTTATATCACCTTTTGTGAACCTTATTTTTTTGCAGAGTAAAATAGCCCCATTTATGAAACCACTGGTGTTTAAGTTTTTCTAGGCCATTGATCAACTTTGGTGACTATGCTTGTGAATTACAATGTAATTGTTCATTCTATATGCGTATTTTCTATCGCCTTTCAAGCTATAGCCACATTTAGGAAACTGCTCATGTTTGAGTTTTTGTGGGCCAACAATTAACTTTGCTGACTACGATTGTGGATTGTACTGAAGTTGTGCATTCTGTACACATATTTTTAGTTGCCTTTAAGGAACCTTTATTTTTTGTTGTGTTATAGAGACATTTACAAAAACGCTCGTGTTTGAGTTTTCATGGGCCATCGATGAACATTGGTGAGTACGATTTTGGATTACACTGTAGTTGTGCATTCTATAGGCATATTTTCTATCGCATTTTGCGAACCTTCATTTTTCCTTATGTTATAGCCGCACTTAGGAAACTGTTCATCTTTGAGTTTTCTTGGGCCATCAATCAACTTGGTTTACTATGATTGTAGATTGCACTGTAGTTGTCCATTTTGTATTCATATTTTCTATTTCCTTTTGCGAACCTTCATTTTTTGTTGATTTACAACCACATTTAGGAAACTGCTTGAGTTTGAGTTTTTGTCTGGGTCATTGATGAACTTTGGTGACTACGCTTGTGGATTACATTGTAATTGTGCATCCTATATGAGTATTTTCTATCAACTTTCGTGAACCTTCATTTTTTGTTGATTTCTAGCCGTATTGTATTGTAGTTGTTCATTCTCTATGGATATTTTCTATTTCCTTTCACGAACCTTCATTTTTTGTTGAGTTATAGCCACATTTAGGAAAATGCTCGTGTATGAGTTTTCATGGGCCATCGATCAACTTTGGTGACTATGATTGTGGATTACATTGTAGTTCTACATTCTATATGAATATTTTCTATCGCCTTTCGCAAACCTTCACTTTTTATTAGGTTATAGCTGCATTTATGAAACCGCTCTGGTTTTTTTTTTTCGTGGGCCATCGATCAACTTTGGTGACTACAATTTTTATTTGCACTGTAGTTGTCCATTCTCAATGCGTATTTTCTATCACATTTTGTGAAGCTTCATTTTGTTTTGAGTTATAGCTGCATTTAGGAAAACTCTTGAGTTTCAGATTTCGTGGGCAATCTATCAACTTTGGTGACTACGATTGTGGATTGTACTACAGTTCTACATTTTGTACTCTTATTTTTTATTGTGTTTCACGAACCTTCATTTTTTTGAAAGTTATAGCCGCATTTATGAAACTACTCATGTTTGAGTTTTCGTGGGCCATCGATCAACTTTGATGAATACGATTATGAATTACACTTTAGTTGTGCATTTTATACACGTATTTCGTATCGCCTTTCACGGACCTTCATTTTTTGTTGAGTTATAGCCCTGTTTCAGAAACCACTCATGTTTGAGTTTTTGTGGGCCATCAATCAACTTTGGTGACTACGATTGTGGATTGTACTATAGTTGTGCATTTTGTACATATATTTTTTATTGCCTTACATGAACCTTCATTTTTTGTTGAGTTATAGCAGCTTTTAGGAAAGCGCTCTGGTTTGAGTTTTTTGTGGGCCATCGATCAACTTTGGTGACTATGATTGTGGATTACACTGTAGTTGTGCATTCTATATGCGTATTTTGCATTGCCTTTCGCGAACCTTCATTTTTCTTTGAGTTATAACCACACTTAGGAAACCACTCGTGTTTGAGTTTTCGTTGGCTATCAATCCACTTTGATGGTTACAATTGTGGATTGCACTATAGTTGTCCATTCGGTACGCATATTTTCTATTGGCTTTCACAAACATTCATTTTTCGTTTAGTTATAGCTGCATTTAGGAAACTGCTCTTGTTTTAGCTTTCGTGGGCCATCAATAACCTTTCGTGACTACGATTTTGGATTGCATTTTAGTTGTCCATTATGTACATATATTTGCTATCGCCTTTCTCGAACATTCATTTTTTGTTGAGTTATAGCTGCATTTAAGAAACTGCTCATGTTTGAGTTTTTGTGGGCCATCGATCAACTTTGGTGAATATGATTGTTGATTACAGTTTAGTTGTGCATTTTATACACGTATTTCGTATTGCCTTTCGTAGACCTTCATTTATTGTTGAGTTATAGCCCTATTTGAGAAACCGCTCATGTTTGAGTTTTTGTGGGCCATCAATAAACTTTGGTGACTACGATTGTGGATTGTACTATAGTTGTGCATTTTGTACATATATTTTTTATTGCCTTTCTTGAACCTTAGTTTTTTGTTGAGTTAAAGCCGTATTTAGGAAATCACTCGTATTTGAGTTTTCCTGGGCCATCAATCAACTTTGGTGAGTACGATTATGGATTACACTATATTTGTGTATTCTATACACGTATTTTCTATCGCCTTTTGCTAACCTTCATTTTTTGTTTAGTTATAGCTGCTCTTAAGAAACCACACGCGTTTGAGTTTTCATGAGCAATCGATCAACTTTGGTGACTATGATTGTGGATTTCACTATAGTTGTCCAATCTATATGCATATCTTTTATTTCCTTTCACGAACGTTCATTTTTCATTGACTTATAGCCGCATTTAGGAAATTGCTCATGTTTGCGTTTTTGTGGGCGAAATCAACTTTGGTGAGGACGATTGTGGATTGCACTTTAGTTGTCCATTTTGTATTCGTATTTTCTTTTAGCTTTTGCGAACCTTCATTTTTAGTTGATTTATAGCCGCATCTAGGAAACCGCTTGTGTTTGAGTTTTCGTGGGCCATCGATGAACTTTGGTGACTATGCTTGTGGATTACACTAGAGTTGTGCATTCTATATGTGTATTTTCTATTTCCTTTTGCTAACCTTCATTTTTTGTTGAGTTATAGCCGCATTTAAGAAACCACTCATGTTTGAGTTTTTGTGGGCCATCAATCGGCTTTCGTGACTATTGTCGATTGTATTGTTACACTGTAGTTGTGCATTCTATATGCATATTTTCTATCAGCTTTAGCAAACCTTCATTTTTTGTTGAGTGATAGGCATATTTAGGAAACCGCTTGTGTTTGAGTGTTTGTGCACCATCGATGAACTTTAGTGACTACGATGGTGGATTGCATAGTAGTTGTCCATTTTGTATGCTTATTTTCAATCTTCTTTCATGAACCTTCATTTTTTGTTGAGTTATAGTTGCATTTAGGGAACTGCTTGTGTTTGTGTTTTCATGGGCCATCGATCAACTTTAGTCACTATGATTGTGGATTACATTGTAGTTGTGCATTCTATATGCGTAATTTTTATCACGTTTCACGAACCTTCATTTTTTGTTTAATTAAAGCCGCTTTTAGGAAACTACTTGAGTTTCAATTTTCGTGGGCCATCAATCAATTTTGGTGACTATGCCATAGCTTCTACACGGGTACCAGAAACGTCCAGAGCTTCGGTAGCAACATTGGGTGAGGTCGATAGCTTTGGTAGCAGCATCCGGCGGGGTCCATAGCTTAGGTAGCAGCATCGCGGGGTGGGTTGGAGGCCCATCCTAACCCCCACTATTCCACATCGATATCGATATCGAAGATGTCGTTGATTCCTTCCAAACCGGGGCGACCATCCTATTATACCCCCTATAAAGCCTTTCCTTCCCTCACCCTCGATGCCCTGAATGGAAGCCTTCATCCCTAGGATATAGTTGCTCCAACTTCAGATCTTGATCAATCATATGCCTCCCAGTGCTCTGTTTGATGCCTTCATTGTAGATTACACTATAGTTGTGCATTTTATAGACGTATTTTGTATCGCCGTTTGTGAAACTTCATTTTTTGTTGATATATGCAATTAGGAAACCGTTGTGTTTGAGTTTTTGTGAGTCATCAATCAACTTTGGTGACTATGATTGTGGATTACACTGTAGTTGTGCATTCAATATGCGTATTTTCTATCACCTTTCGAGAACATTCATTTTTTGTTGTATTATAGCCGCATTTAGGGAACCTCTCATGTTTGAGTTGTTGTGGGCCATCAATCAACTTTGGTGACTACGATTGTGGATTTAACTATAGTTGTGCATGCTTTGCAAATATTTTTAATCACGTTTTGCGAACCTTCAATTTTTGTTGAGTAATAGAAGCATTTAGGAAAACACTCGTAATTGAGTTTTCGTAGGCCATCGATCAAATTTCATGACTACAATATTGGATTACACTGTAGTTGTGCATTCTATACGCATATTTTCTATCACCTTTCATGAACCTTCATTTTTTGTTAACGTAAAGCCATACTTAGGAAACCTCTCGTATTTGAGTTTTCTTGGGCCATCGATCAACTTCAAGGTGACTACGATTGTGGATTGCAATACAGTTTTTCATTCTATATGTGTATTTTGTATCGCCTTTCATGAATGTTCATTTTTTCTTCAGTTATAGCCACAATCAACTTTGGTGACTACGATTTTGATTATACTATAGTTCTACATTCTATATGTGTATTTTCTATCGCCTTTCACGAACCTTCATTTATCTTTGAGTTATAACTTCAATTAGGAAACTGCTCATGTTTTAGTTTTTGTGGGCCATCGATCAACTTTGGTGACTACAATTGTGGATTGCACTATAGTTGTCGATTATATACGTGTATTTTCTATCGGCTTTTGTGAACTTTCATTTTTTGTTGAGTTATAGCCACATTTAGGAAACCGCTCGTGTTTTTGTTTTCGTGGGCCATCGATCAACTTTGATGAAGAGGCTTTTGGATTACACTATAGTGATGCAATCTTTACGCGTATTTTCTATCCCCTTTTGCGAACCTTCAGTTTTTGGGAAAATCGAAAATATGGGTTTGATAGGTGCTCATGTGCTAAGAGACCTACCTACATTGTCCATTTTTTTAAATTATTTGTTTTTCATAAATATAGATTTTTTTGAAAAGTCAAAGTATAAGATGTAACAGAAGTAAATTTTTTGAATCTTTTTATGAAAAATTTAAAAAAAAAAGGGTTTTTTAGAGAACGTCGTTATGAGTACACAGATTTTCTTTTTTTTCGAAAAAGTAATTTTTCGCAACATGCAAAAACCCCTCAAAAATGGAATCTGTGAACATTTTTTCTTGGAAAATTGAAAATATGGGTTTTATAGGTGCTCGTGTGCTCAACAGACTGAGATCATCCATTTTTTAAAAAGATAAGTTGTTCTTGAAAATGATAGAATTTTTTTGAAAAGTAGTAGTAGAGGTAACAAAGGAAGATTTTTTGAATATTTTTTTGAAAAAAATGAGAAATGGGTTTTATAGAGAATGTTATTTTGATTAGGCGCAGATTGTCCTTTTTCAAAAACTTAATTTTGCACCAACATGCAAGAACCCCTAAAAAATAGAATCTACGAAACAATTTTTTGGGGAAAATTGAAATATGGGTTTTGTAGTGGTTTGTGTGCTAAAGAGATCCAGATCTTCCTTTTTTTGAAAAACTAATTTTTCACCAACATGTGAAAACCCGTCAAAACTAGAATCTAAGAAACAATTTTTTTTTGGGAAAATCGAAAATATGAGTTTTATAGGTGCTCGTGTGGTAAAAAGACCTCGATCGTCCGTTTTTTGAAAAAATTATTTGTTTTCTTCAAAAAGATAGATTTTTTTGAAAAGTAGAAGCCATATAGATAACAGAGACAAATTTTTTGAATCTTTTTATGAAAAATCTGACAAATGGGTTTTGTAGAGAATGTCGTTCCGAGTAGACCTAGATTGTCTTTTTTTCAAAAAACTAATTTTTCAGCAACATGCAAGAACCCATCAAAAATAGAATCAAAGAAACAATGTTTTTTTGGAAAATCAAAATATGGGTTTTAAAAGTGGTCGTATGCTAAAGAGACCGAGATTGTCCGTTTTAAAAAAAAAAAATTTGTATTTGAAAAAGATAATTTTTTTTGAGAAGTAGAAGCACCATCGATAACAAAAGCAATTTTTTTGAATCTTTTTATGAAAAATTTGAGAAATGGGTTTTGTAGAGAATGTTGTTCTTAGTACACCCAAATTGTCCTTTTTTCGAAAAACTAATTTCACCAACATGCAAGAACCCCACAAAAATAGAATCTACAAAACAATTTTTTTTTGGAAAATAAAAAATATGGGTTTTATAAGTGCTCGTGTGCTAAAGGGACATAGATCATCCGTTTTCTGAAAAAATAAGTTGTTCCTGAAAAAGATAATTATTTTTGAAAAGCAGAAGAAGTATAGGTAACGAAGGAAATTTTTTTGAATCTTTGTATGAAAAATCCTATACATGAGTGTAAAACCCATATTTTCGATTTTCCCAAAAACATTTGTTGAGTTATAACCCCACTTAGTAAAACGCTCGTGTTTGAGTTTTTGTGGGCCATCGATCAAATTTGGTGACTACGATTGTGTATTACACTATAGTTGTGTATTATATATGCGCATTTTCTATCGCCTTTTGTGAACCTTCATTTTTTGTTGAGTTATAGTTGTATTTAGGAAATCGCTCGTATATGAGTTTTCATGGGCCATCGATCAACTTTGGTGACTACGAATGTGGATTTGTGTAGTTGTTCATTCTATACATGTTTTTTCTATCGTCTTTTGTGAACCTTCATTTTTTGTTGAGTTATAGTTGCATTTAGGAAATCGCTCATGTTTGTGTTTTTGTGGGGCATCAAACAACTTTTGTGACTATGATTCTGGATTGCACTATAGTTGTACATTTTGTACGCATATTTTTAATTGTCTTTCATGAACCTTCATATTTTGTTGAGTTATAGTTGCATTTAGGAAAGTGCTCGTGTTTGAGTTTTCGTGGGCCATCAATCAACTTTGGTGACTACAATTGTGGATTACATTGTAGTTATGCATTCCATATGCGTATTTTTGATCGCCTTTCATGAACCTTCATTTTTTGTTTAGTTATAGCCACATTTATGAAATCGCTCATGTTTGAGTTTTCGTTTGACATCGATCAACTTTGGTGCCTACAATTGTGGATTACAATGTAGTTGTGCATTCTGTACGTGTATTTTCTATCACCTATCATGAACATTCATTTTTTGTTGAGTTATAGCTGAACTTAGAAAATTGCTCATGTTTGAGTTTTCATTCGCCATTGATAAACTTTAGTGACTACAATTGTAGATTACACTGTAGTTGTTGATTATGTTAGCGTATTTTGTATCGACTTTCCCAAACCTACATTTTTTTTTGAGTTATAGTCGCATTTAGGTAACTGCTCAACTTTGAGTTTTTGTCGGCCATCGATCAACTTTGATGACTACGATTGTGGATTGTAGTGTAGTTCTCCATTCTGTATGCGTATTTCCTATTGCATTTCTCGAACCTTCATTTTTTATTGAGTTATTGCCGCATTTATGAAATCTCTTGTGTTTTTGTTTTCGTTGGCCATCGTTCAACTTTGGTGACTATGATTGTGGATTGTATTGTAGTTGTGCATTTTTTACGCATGTTTTTAATTGCCTTTCATGAGCCTTTATTTTTTGTTGAGTTATAGCCGCATTTAGGAAAAAACTTATGTTTGAGTTTTCATGGGCCATCGATGAACTTTGGTGACTACAATTATGGATTACACTGTTGTTGTGCATTCTATACGTGTATTTTCTATTGCCTTTCAAGAACCTTCATTTTTTGTTGAGTTATAGCCATACTTAGGAAACCGCTCATGTTTGAGTTTTCTTAGGCCCATCGATCAACTTTGGTGACTACGATTATGGGTTGCATTGTAGTTGTCCATTCTTTACACATATTTTCTATCGCCTTTCGCGAACCTTCATTTTTTTTTTAAGTTATAGCCGCATTTTGGAAACTGTTTGTGGTTTAGTTTTCATGGGCAATTGATAAACTTTGGTGACTATCATTTTGGAGTGCACTGTGGTTGTGAATTCTATTCGCGTATTTTGTATCCCCTTTTGTGAACCTTAATTTTTTGGTTAGCTATAGCCACATTTACGAAACAGCTCGTGTTTGAGTTTTCGTGGGTCATCGATCAACTTTGGTGACTATGATTTTGGATTACAATGTGGTTTTGCATTGTTTACTCGTATGTTTTGTTGTCTTTCATGATCCTTCATTTTTTGTTGAGTTATAGCCGAATGTAGGAAACCGCTAGTGTTTGAGTTTTTGTGGGCCATTGATCAACTTTGGTGACTACACTTGTGGATTACACTGTAGTTGTGCATTGTATACACATATTTTCTATCGGTTTTCATGAACCTTCATTTTTTGTTATGTTATACCTGCTTTTAGTAAACTACTCATGTCTGATTTTTTGTGGGCCATCGACCAACTTTGGTGACTGTGATTGTGGATTGTATTGTAGTTGTGCATTTTGTATGCATATTTTAAATTGCCTTTTATGAACCTTCATTTTGTGTTGAGTTGGAGCCGCATTTAGGAAAACACTCGTGTTTCAGTTTTTGTGGGGCATCAATTAACTTTGGTGACTACGATTGTGGATTGCACTGTAGTTTTCCATTATGTACATGTATTTTATATCGCCTTTCACCAACATTTGTTTTTTGTTGAGTTATAGCCACATTTACGAAACTGCTCGAGTTTGAGTTTCAATGATCAACTTTGGTGACTACACTTTTGGATTACAATGTTGTTGTGCATTTTGTATGCGTATTTTCTATCGTCTTTCACGAGCTTTCATTTTTTTTTGAGTTATAGCGGCATTTAGGACACCAGTCGTATTTGAGTTTTTGTTCGCCATCGATCAACTTTGGTGACTGCGATTGTGGATTGTACTATAGTTGTCCATTTTGTAGTTGTATTTTCTATTGCCTTTCGTGAACCTTGATTCTTTGTTGAGTTATAGCCATATTTAGGAAACTGCTCGTGTTTTAATTTTCGTGGGCCATCGATCAACTATGGTAACTACGATTGTCGATTACACTATAGTTGTGCATTCTATAAATGTATTTTCTATCACCTTTTCTGAACCTTCATTTTTTGTTGAGTAATAGTTGAATTTAAGAAACTGCTCATGCTTGACAACGATAAACTATGCTTACTACTATTGTTGGTTGGACTATTGTTATGAATTTTGTATGCAGCATATTCTTAATCCACTTTTACAAACCTTCATTTTTTTTTTTGAGTTATATCTATATTGAGGAAACTGCTCATGTTTGAGTTTTCGTGGGCCATTGATCAACTTTGGTGACTACGATTGTGGATTCCACTGTACTTGTCCATTATGTACTTGTATTTTGTATCGCCTTTCGTGAGTCATCATTTTTTGTTGAGTTAGAGGCGCATTTACGAAACTAGTCATGTTTGAGTTTTCATGGGCCATCGATCAACTTAGGTGACTATGTTTGTGGATTATATTATTGTTATGCATTTTGTATGCATTTTTTAATCGCCTTTCATGAACCTCTATTTATTCTTGAGTTATAGCTGCATTTAGGAAAACGCTCGTGTTTGAGTATTTGTGGGCCATCTATCAACTTTGGTGACTACAATTGTGGAATACAAGGTAGTTGTCCATTCTATACGCATATTTTCTATCACATTTCATGAACCCTCATTTTTTTTAGTTATAGCCGCATTTAGGAAACTGCTCGTGTTTGAGTTTTTGTGGGCCATCGATCAACTTTGGTGACTACACTAGTGGATTACATTGTAGTTGTGCATTCTATACACGTATTTTCTATCGCCTTTCACGAACGTTCATTTTTTATTGAGTTATAGCCACATTTAGGAAGCCGCTAGGTATGTGCAGGATCATGATAAGCCAAAAAGTGGCGATATAATGGGTATATGTAGGGTATGTGGCTGATGGCTTTTTTTCTACCCAAAATTGATGAAACGAAAAGGGGTTTTAAAGGAGATTCCCAGCTTTCCACCAATATAAATTATGCTTTACTTTGAATTTAATAAATAATTATTATTCATTTTCTATTTGAATTATGAATAAAGTCTTGATTGATAAGATGATTGAAAAAAATCTATAGCTTTCAAACAATAACACATTTTTTGAATCCGAAACATGCGTCACATTCTATGCTCAGATACTATAGGATTTTAAAAAAGAAAATTTAATTTCATGAAGTTTTGACCAAGTTAAGGTGGTTAGACGTACAATTTTTTATATTTTTTTTAAGTTATAATAAAAAATTCATAATTAATTATTTACTTGGAAAAAAATTACAAAAAAAAATGCATCAGATCCAAACATGAGTCCTCTACTTATATCTAAAATATTATAAAAAAATATTATCATTTTATTGTGGTTAGGGTGGTTAGACACCTACATCTTTTTTTTTCCCTGAAATTTAAGTACTATTGCATTGAAATTTCAAATTTTCACTAAATAGATTTTTTTATAAAAAAAATAAACCTAGTAGTTTAGAAACTATATTCAATTTTCTACAGATTCTATTCTTACATATTTTTGAAATAATATAGATAACTTATTCAAATGTTTACATCAAGTTGCCTAACTCTAATTTTTCCGATTTCTTTGCCACTTAAGGGCCTATTTTTTCCATGATGATCCTACACATACCCCGGCGCTCATGTTTGAGTTTTTGTGGGCTATGAATGAACTTTGGTGACTACGATTGTGGATTACACTGTAGTTGTACATTCTATACGCGTATTATCTATCGTGTTTTGCGAACCTTCACTTTTCATTGAGTTATAGCTGCACTTAGGAAACCTCTCGTGTTTGAGTTTACATGGGCCATTGATCAACTTTCGTGACTATGATTGTGGATTGAATTGTAGATGTCCATTATGTACGCGTATTTTTTATTGCATTTTCTCGAACCTTGATTTTTTGTTGAGGTAGACCCGCATTTAGGGATTTGCTTGAGTTTGAGTTTTCCTAGGCCATTGATCAACTTTGGTGACTACGATTGTGGATAGCATTGTAGTTGTGCATTATGAATGCTAATTTTCTATCGCCTTTCGCGGACCTTGATTTATTATTGTGTTATAGCTACATTTTGGAAATTGCTCGTGTTTGAGTTTTTTTGGGCCATCGATCAACTTTGGTAACTAGGCTTGTGAATTACACTGTAGTTTTCGTAGGCCATCGATCAACTTTGGTAACTACAATTATGGATTTCATTGTATTTGTGCATTCTATACACCCATTTTCTATCGCCTTTCATGAACCTTCATTTTTCGTTGACTTATTCCTAAGCTTAGGAAACCGCTCATGTTTGAGTTTTCGTGGGCCATTGATCTACTTTGGTGACTATGATTGTGGACTGCACTATAGTTGACCATTTTCTACATGTATTTTCTATCACCTTTCACGAAGCTTCATTTTTTTTGAGTTATAGCCACATTTAGGAAACCGCTCGAGTTTGAGTTTTCATGGTCCATCGATAAATTTTGGTGACTACAATTATGGATTGCACTATAGTTGTTCATTCTGTATGCGTATTTTCTATCACCTTTCGTAAACCTTCATTTTTATTGAGTTATTGCCGCATTTAGGAAACCACTCGAGTTTGAGTTTTCGTGGGCCGTCGACCATCTTTGTTGACAATGCTTTTGGATTACGCTATAGTTTTGCATTCTATACACATATTCTCTATCGCCTTTCACGAACATTCATTTTTTGTTGAGTTATAGCCGCATTTAGGAAACCGCTCATGTTTGAGGTTTTGTGGGCCATCGATCAACTTTGTTGACTAGGATTGTGGATTGCACTATAGTTGTCCATTATGTACATGTATTTTCCATTGCCTTTTGCTAACCTTCATTTTTTATTGAGTTATTGCCGCATTTAGGAAACCGTTTGAGTTTGAGTTTTTTTGGGCCATCAATGAACTTTGGTGATTATGTTTGTGGGTTATACTGTAGTTGCTCATTCTATACGTGTATTTTCTATCACCTTTCGTGAACCTTCATTTTTTGTTGAGTTATAGCCAAATTTAGGAAATCGATTAAGTTTGAGTTTTTTTGGGCCAACAATCAACTTTGGTTATTACGCTGTGGAGTACATTGTAGTTGTGCACTCTATACTCATATTTTCTATCACCTTTTGCAAACCTTCATTTTTTGTTGAGTTATAACTGCATTTACGAAACTGCTCATGTTTGAGCTTTCGTGCGCCATTGATCAACTCTGGTGACTACGATTTTTGATTGGACTGTAGTTGTCCATTATGTAGCTATATTTTTTATCACCTTTCTTGAACCTTCATTTTTTGTTGAGTTATAGCCATATCTAGAAAACTGTTTGTATTTGAGTTTTCGTGGTCCATCGATCAAGTTTGGTGACTAGACTTCTGGATGACACTGTATTTGTGCATTTTGTGCATGTAGTTTCTATTTTCTTTTGCGAACCTTCATTTTTAGTTGAGTTATAGCCGCATTTAGGAAACTGCTCATGTTTGAGTTTTTCTGGGCCATGAATCAACCTTAGTGACTACGATTTTGGATTGTACTATAGTTTTGCACTCTGTACGAATATTCTTAATCGCCTTACACGAACTTTCATTTTTTGTTGAGTTATGGCCGTATTTATGAAATCGCTCTTGTTTGAGTTTTTGCAGGCCATCGATCAACTTTGGTGACTACACTTGTGGGTTACACCATAGTTGTACATTTTATACATGTATTTTTTATTGCCTTCCGTGAAGGTTCATTTTTGTTTGAGTATTAGCTGAATTTTGGAAACTAATGTTTTAGTTTTTTTGGGCCATTGATCAACTTTGGTAACTACGATTGTGGATTGTACTATAGTTGTGCATTCTGAAGGCATAATTTTAATCACCTTTCACGAACCCTTATTTTCTATTAAGTTATAGCCACATTTTGGAAAATGCTTGTGTTTGAGTTTTCGTGGGTCATCGATCAAATTTGGTGACTATGCTTGTGGATTACACTATAGTTGTGCATTCTATACGTGTATTTTCTATTGCCTTTCGCGAACCTTCATTTTTTGTTGAGTTATGGCCATATTTATGAAACCACTCATGTTTGAGTTTTTGTGGGCCATCGATCAACTTCGGTGACTACGATTGTAGATTGTACTATTACACTGTAGTTTTCCATTGTACGTGTAATTTTAATCGCCTATCATGAACCTTTATTTTTTGTTGAGTTATAGTCGGATTTAGGAAACCACTCATGTTTGAGTTTTCTTGCGCCATCGATTAACTTTGGTGACTATGATTGTGGATTGCACTATAGTTGTCCATTTTGTACGCTTATTTTCTATCGCTTTTATGAACCTTCATTTTTTGTTGAGTTATAGCCGCATTTACGAAACTGCTCAGCTTTGAGTTTTTGTGGGCCATCAATCAACTTTGGTGACGATGATTGTGGATTCCACTATAGTTGTGCATTCTATACGTGTATTTTCTATCCCCTTTAGCGTATTCATTTTTGTTAAGTTATACCCGCATTTTGGAAACCGTTGTGTTTGAGTTTTTGTGAGTCATCGATCAACTTTGGTGACTATGATTGCCGATTACACTGTAGTTGTGCATTCTATACATGTATTTACTATCACCTTTCGCGAATTCATTTTTGCATTTAGGAAACCGTCGTGTTTGAGGTTTTGTGAGTCATCGATCAAATTTGGTGACTATGGTTGTGGATTACACTGTAGTTGTGCATTCTATACGTGTATTTTCTATCGCCTTTTGTGAAACTTCATTTTTTGTTAAGTTATAGCCGCATTTAGGAAACCACTTGAGTTTGAGTTTTCGTGGGCCATCAATCAGCTTTGGTGATTACACATGTGGATTACACTGTAGTTGGAAATTCTATATGCTATTTTCTATCGCCTTTCATGAACCTTCATTTTTTGGTGAGTTATAGCCGCATTTATGAAACTGCTCATGTTTGAGTTTTTGTGGGCCATTGATAAACTTTGGTGACTATGATTATGGATTGTACTATAGTTGTGCATTATCTACGCATTATTTTAATCACTTTTCACTAACGTTATTTTTTGTTGAGTTATAGTTGTATTTAGGAAAATGCTCGTGCTTCAGTTTTTGTGGGCAATCATTCATCTTTGGTGACTGCGATTGTGGATTACACTATAGTTGTCCATTCTATACACATATTTTCTATCTCCTTTCATGAACCTTCATTTTTTGTTGAGTTATAGCCGCATTTAGCAAACTGCTCATGTTTGAGATTTTGTGGGCCATCAATACCCTTTGGTAAATATAATTGTGGATTATACTGTAGTTGTGCATTCTGTAGGTGTATTTTCTATTGCCTTTGGCCAACCTTCATTAATCTTTGAGTTATAGTTGCAACTAGGAAACCACTTGTGTTTGAGATTTTGTGGGCCATTGATCAACTTTGGTGACTGCGATTGTGGATTGCACTATAGTTGTCCATTATGTATGTGTATTTTCGATCGCCTTTCTCGAACTGTTATTTTTTGTTGACTTATAGCCACATTTAGGAAACTTCTCAAGTTTGATTTTTCTTGGGCCCTCGATCAACTTTCGTGACTACGCTTGTGGATTACACTGTAGTTGTGCTCTATATGCGTATTTTCTATCACGTTTCGCGAACCTTCATTTTTTGATGAGTTATAGCTGCATTTAGGAAACCGCTCGTGTTTGAGTTTGAGTTGACCATGAGTTAACTTTGGTGAATACGAATGTGGATTGCATTGTAGTTGCCCATTTTATACACATATTTTTTACTGCCTTTTGTGAGCCTTCATTTTTTGTTGAGTTATAGTCACGTTTAGGAAACCGCTCATGTTTGAGCTTTCGTGGGCCATCGATCAACTTTGGTGACTACGATTGTGGATTGCAAGGTTGTTGCCCATTTTGTACTTGCATTTTCTATCACCTTTTTCAAACCTTCATTTTTTATTGAGTTATAGCCCCATTTAGCAAACCGCTCAATTTTGAGTTTTCGTGGGCCATAGATCAGCTTTGGTGACTACGCTTGTGGATTACACTGTATTTATGCATTCTATAGGCTTATTTTCTATCGGCTTTCATGAACCTTCACTTTTTTCTTAGTTATAGCTGCATTTATGAGACCACTCGTGTTTGATTTTTTGTGGGCCATCGATAAACTTTGGTGATTACGATTGTGGATTACACTGTATGTGTGCATTCTATTCACGTATTTTCACCAACGTACAATTATAATCAATGAGACAAGTTTTTTTTTTGGGAAAATGAAAAATATGTGTTTTATGGGTCATTTGCTAAAGAGACCCAGATCGTTCATTTTTTGAAAAAGTAAGTTGTTTATGGAAAAGATAGATTGTTTGAAAAGTAGAAACAGTAGAGGTAATAGAGGCAATTTTTTAAAATATTTTTATGAAATATTCGAGAAATGGGTTTTGTAGAGAATGTTGTTCTGAGTAGAGCTAGATCGTACTTTTTTCGCAAAACTAATTTTTCATGAACATGCAAGAACCCCTCAAAAAATAGAATATACGAAACAATTTTATTTTTGAAAATCAAAAAATATTTTATAGGTGCTCATGTACTAAAGAGATTTAGATTGTCCGTTTTTTGAAAAGATAAGTTTTTTGAAAAAGATTTTTTTGAAAAGTACAAGCAGTATGGGTAACAGAGGCAAATTTTATGAATTTATTTATGAAAAGTCTAAGAAATGGGTTTTGTAGAAATGTCATTCTGAGTAAATCCAGATTGTCCTCTTTTTGAAAAATTAATTTTTCACCAACATGCAAGAACCTCTCAAAAAGAGAATCTACGAAACTATTTTTATTTGGGAAAATAAAAAATATGGGTTTTATAGGTGCTTGTGTGCTAAAGAGACCCAAATCATCTATTTTTTGAAATTATTTGTTTTTGAAAAAGATAGATTTTTTTTATAAGTGGAAGCAGCAGAGGTAACAGAGGCAAGTTTTTTGCATCTTTTTATCAAAAATCTGAGAAATGGGTTTTGTAGAGAATGTCAGTCTGAGTAGACCCAGATCATCCTTTTTTTGAAAAACTAATTTTTCACCAACATGCAAGACCCCATAAAAAATAGAATCTACGAAACAATTTTTTTTGGGAAAATCGGTAATATGGGTTTTATAGGTGCCCGTATGCTAAAGAGACCTATATCGTCCGGTTTTTGAAATTACTTGTTCTTGAAAAAGATAATTTTTTTGAAAAGTAAAAGCAGTAGAGGTAACAAAGGCAAATTTTTTGAATCTTTTTATGAAAAATCTGAAAAATGGGTTTTGTAGAGAATGTTGTTCTGAGCAAACCTAGATTGTCCTCTTTTCGAAAATCTAATTTTTCAGCAACATGCAAGAACCCCTCAAAACTAGAATCTACAAAACATTTCTTTTGGGAAAATAAAAAATATGGGTTTTATAGGTGCTCGTGTGCTCAACATACCGAGATCGTCCGTTTTTTGAAAAAATAAGTTGTTTTTGAAAAAGATAGATTTTTTTGAAAAGTAGAAGTAGGAGAGGTAACAAAGGCAAATTTTTTGAATCTATTTTTGAAAAATCTGAGAAATGGATTTTGTAGAGAATGTTATTCTGATTAGATGCAGATTGTCCTCTTTTCGAAAAGCTAATTTTTGACCAACATGCAAGAACCCCTCAAAAATAGAATCTACGAGAATTTTTTTGGGGAAAATCTAAATATGTGTTTTGTAGGTGCTCATGTGCTAAAGAGAACTAGATCGTCGTTGTTTTCCAAAATAAGTTTTTCTTGAAAAAGAGATTTTTTTGAAAAGTAGTAGTAGAGGTAATAGAGGCAAATTTTTTGAATCTTTATATGAAAAATCTGAGAAATGAGTTTTGTAGAGAATGTTGTTCTGAGTAGACCTAGATCGTCCTTTTTTTGAAAAACTAATTATTCACCAACATGCAAGAACACCCTCAAAAATAGAATCTATGATACTATTTATTTTTGGGAAAATAAAAAATATGGGTTTAATACATGCTCATGTGCTGAAAACCCAGATTGTCCATTTTTTGAAAAAAAAGTTGTTTTTAAAAAAGATTGACTTTTTAAAAAAGTAGTAGTAGAGGTAATTGAGGAATTTTTTAAAAATCTTTTTATGAAAAATCTGAGAAATGGGTTTTGTAGAGAATGTTATTATGATTAGACCCATATCATTCCTTTTTTGAAAAGCTAATTTTTCACCAACATGCAAGAACTCCCGAAAAATAGAATCCATGAAACAATTTTTTTTTGGAAAATCGAAATATGGGTTTTATTGGTGCTCGTGTGCTCAAGAGACCTAGATCGTTTGTTTTTTTGAAAAAATAAGTTGTTTTTGAAAAAGATAGATTTTTTTGAAAGGTAGAAGCAGTATAGGTAATAGAGGAAAAATTTTTGAATCTTTTTATGAAAAATCTGAGAAATGGTTTTTGTAGAGAATGTTGTTATGAGTAGACCTAGATCGTCCATTTTTCAAAAAACTAATTTTTCACCAACATGCAAGAACCCTTCAAAAATTGAATCTACGAAACAAGTTTTTTTGGAAAATTCAAAATATGGTTTTTATAGGAGCTTGTGTGCTAAAGAGACCCAAATCGTCTATTTTTTGAAAAAATAAATTATTCTTGAAAAAGATTTTTTTTTTGAAAAGTAGAAGGAGTAGAGGTAACATAGCTAAATTTTTTGAATCATTTTATAAAAAATCTAAGAAATGGATTTTGTAGAGAATGTCATTCTGAGTAGACCTAGATCGTCCTTTTTTGAAAAAACTAATTTTTCACCAACATGCAAGAACTCCTCAAAAATTGAATCTACGAAACAATCTTTTTAGGAAAATTGAAAATATGGGTTTTATAGGTGATCGAGAGCTAAAGAGACTCACATCATCCGTTTTTTAAAAAAAAAAGTTTTTCTTGAAAAAAGATAGTTTGTTTTCAAAAGTAGAAGCAGTAGAGACAACAGAGGCAAATTTTTTTAATCTTTTTATGAAAAATGGGTTGTGTAGAGAATGTCGTTCTAAATAGACCTAGATCATCCTTTTTCAAAAAACTTATTTTTTACAAACATGCAAAAACCCCTTTAAAAATAGAATCTACAAAACAATTATTTTTGGGAAAATAAAAAATATGGGTTTTATAGGTACTTGTGTGTCAAAGAGACCCAGATTTATGTTCTATGAAAAAATAAGTTGTTCTCTAAAAAGACTAATATTTTTTAAAAGTAGGAGTAGTAGAGGTAATAGAGGAAAATTTTATGAATCTTTTAATGAAAAATTTGAGAGATGGGTTTTGTAGAGAATTTTGTTCTAAGTAGACCCAGATCGTCATTTTTTCAAAAAACTAATTTTTCACCAACATACAGGAACCCCTCAAAAATGGAATCTGTGAAATAATTTTTTTTGGGAAAATAAAAAAATATGGGATTTATAGTTGCTCGTGTGCTAAAGAGATTTAGATCATTTGTGTTTTGAAAAAATAATTTCTTGAAAAAGATAGATTTTTTTGAAAAGTAGAAGCAATAGAGATAACAGAGGCAAATTTTTTGAATCTTTTTATGAAAAATCTGAGAAACAGGTTTTGTAGAAAATGTCATTTTGAGTAAATCCAGCTCATCCTTTTGTCAAAGAACTAAATTTTCACTAGCATGCAAGAACCCCTTCAAAAGTAGAATCCACCAAACAATTTTTTTTGGGAAAATTGAAATATGGGTTTTATAGGTGCTCGTGTGCTCAAGAGATTCTAATCGTCCATTTTTTAACAAAATAAGTTGTTCTTGAAAAAGATAGACTTTTTTGAAAAGTAGTAGTAGAGGTAACATATTCTATTTTTTTTAATATTTTTATGAAAAATCTAAGAAATGGGTTTTGTAGAGAATGTCATTCTGAGTACACCCAGATCGTCCTTTTTTCATAAAATTTATTTTTCACCAACATGCAAGAACCCTTCAAAAATAGAATCTACAAAACAATTTTTTTTGGGAAAATAAAAAATATGGTTTTTATAGGTACTCGTGCAAAAGAGACCTAGATCTTCCGTTCTTTGAAAAAATAAGTTTTTCTTGAAAAAGATAGATATTTTTGAGAAGTAGAAGCAGTAGAGGTAACAAAGGCAATTATTTTGAATCTTTTTCTAAAAAATATGAGAAATTGGTTTTGTAGAGAATGTCGTTCTGAGTAGACCTAGATCCTTTTTTCGAAAAACTAAATTTTCACCAACATACAAGAACCCCTCAAAAATAGAGTCTACGATTTTTTTGTTTGTTTGGGAAAATCAAAATATGGGTTTTAGAGGTGCTTGTGTGGTCAAGATACCCTAATCGTCCATTTTTTTGAAAAAAACTAGTTCTTGAAAAAGATAGACTTTTTTGAAAGTAGAAGTAGTAGAGGTAATAGAGACAATTTTTTTCAATCTTTTTATGAAAATTATGAGAAATGGGTTATGTAGAGAATGTCGTTCTGAATAGACCCAGATCGTCATTTTTATGAAAAACTTATTTTTCACCAACTTGCAAGAACCCATCAAAAATAGAATATACGAAAGAAATTTTTTTGGGAAAATTTATAATATCGGTTTTATAAGTGCTCATGTGCTAAAGAGACAAATCATTCATTTTTTGAAAAAATAAGTTTTTCGTGAAAAAGATAGATATTTTTGAAAAGTAAAAGCTCTAAGTAATAGAGGCAAATTTTTTTGAATCTTTTTTATGAAAAATATGAGAAATGGGTTTTGTAGAGAATGTCATTTTGAGTAGACCCACATTGTCCTCTTTTCAAAAAACTATTTTTTTATCAACATGCAAGAACCCCTCAAAAATAGAATCTACATTTAACAATATGTTTTGGGGAAATAAAAAATATGGGTTTTATAGATGCCCACTTAGTAAAATGCTCGTGTTTGAGTTTTCGTGGGCCATCGATCAATTTTGGTGACTACGATTATGGATTACACTAGAGTTGTGCATTCTATACGTGTATTTTCTATTGCCTTTCATGAACCTTCATTTTTCATTGAGTTATAGCCGTACTTAGGAAACTGCTCGTGTTTGAGTTTTCATGCACCATTGATCAACTTTGGTGACTATAATTGTGGATTGCACTATAGTTGTCCATTATGTATGCATAGTTTCTATTACTTTTCATGAACCTTCATTTTTTGTTAAGTTATAGCTGCATTTAGGAAACTACTCTAGTTTGAGTTTTCGTGGGCCATCAATCAAATTTGGTGACTACGCTTGTAGATTACACTATAGTTGTGGATTCTCTATATGTATTTTCTATTGCCTTTCGTCAACCTTCATTTTTTGTTGAGTTATAGCCGCATTTAGGAAACTGCTGATGTTTGAGTTTTTGTGGGCCTTCGATCAACTTTGGTTATTGTAATTGTATATTGTACTATAGTTGTGCATTTTGTATGCGTGTTTTTAATCACCTTTCACAAACCTTCATTTTTTGTTCTGTTATAATTTAGGAAAACGCTTGTGTTTGAGTTTTCATGGGCTATCGATGAACTTTGGTGACGACAATTATGGATTACACGGTAGTTGTGCATTTTATACGCATATTCTCTATCACCTTTCGCAAACCTTCATTATTTGTTGAGTTATAGCTTCACTTAGGAAACCACTCATGTTTGAGTTTTTGTGGGCCATTGATCAACTCTGGTGACTATGATAGTTGATTACACTGTAATTGTCCATTATGCATGCATATTTTCTATCGCATTTTGTGAACCTTCATTTTTTGTTCAATTATAGTCGTATTTAGGAAACCACTTGTATTTGAGTTTTCGAGGGCCATCGATAAATTTTGGTGACTACAATTGTGGATTACACTATAATTGTTCATTCTATACACAGTTTTTCTATCACTTTTCGTGAGCCTTCATTTTTTGTTGAGTTATAGCTGCATTTAGGAAACTGCTCATGTTTGAGTTTTAGTGGGCCATCAATCAACTTTGGTGACTACGATTCTGGATTGTACTATAGTTGTGCATTCTCTATGCTTATTTTCTCTCACATTTCGCGAACCTTCATTTTTTCGGTTAGTTATTGTTGCAGTTAGGAAACCACTCATGTTTGAGTTTTCTTGGGCCATCGATCAACTTTGGTGATTACGACTATGGATTGCACTGTAGTTGTCCATTCTGTATGTGTATTTTCTATTTCCTTTTGCAAACCTTCTTTTTTTCTTGAGTTATAGCCGCATTTAGGAAAATGACCGAGTTTGAGTTTTCATGGGCCATCGATCAACTTTGGTGACTTCGCTTGTGGATTATAGTATATTTGTGCATTCTATATTCATATTTTCTATCACCTTTCGTTAAACTTCATTTTCTGTTCATTTATAGTTGCATTTAGGAAACCACTCGTGTTTGAGATTTTGTGAGCCATCTATAAACTTTTGTGACTACGATTGTGGAATACATTGTAGTTGTGCATTCTATACATGTTTTTTCTATCGCCTTTCGTGAACCTCTATTTTTTGTTGAGTTATAGCCACATTTAGGAAAACGCTCATGTTTTAGTTTTTGTGGGCCATCAATCAACTTTGGTGACTACGATTGTGGATTACATTGTAGTTGTGTATTCTATACTCGTATTTTCTATCGCCTTGAACCTTCATTTTTTGATTAGTTATATCCGCACTGAGGAAACCGCTCATGTTTGAGTTTTCATGGGCCATTGATTAACACTGTTAACTACAATTGTGGATTGTAGTGTAGTTGTGCATTTTGTACGCATATTTTTACTCACTTTTCATGAACCTTTATTTTTTGTTGATTTATAGCCGCATTTAGCAAAACGCTCATGTTTGAGTTTTTGTGGACCATCTATCAGTTTTGGTGACTACGATTGTGGATTACATTGTAGTTGTGCATTATATACGCGTATTATCTGTTGCCTTTCTTGAACCTTCATTTTTGAATTAGTTATAGCCACACTTAGGAAAACGCATGTATTTGAGTTTTCGTGGGCCATTGATTAACTTTGGCGACTATGATTGTGGATTGCACTATAGTTATGCACATTCTATGCGTATTTTCTATTGCCTTTCGTGAACCTTCATTTATTTTTTGAGTTATAGCCGCATTTTGTAAAACGCTTGTTTTTAAGTTTTCATGGGCCATTGATCAACTTTGGTGACTACAGTTGTGGATTACACTGTAGTTGTGCTTTCTATACACTTATTTTCTATTGTCTTTCATGAACCTTCACTTTTTGTTGAATTATAGCGGTAATTAGCAAACCACTCATATTTGAATTTTTTTGGGCCATTGATTAACTTTGGTGGATAATTGTAGTCACCAAAGTTGATCTATGGCCAACGAAAACACAAACACAAGCGGCTTCCTAAATGCGGCTATAACTGAACGAAAAATAAAGGTTCGCGAAAAACGATAAAAAATATGTGTACAAAATGGACAACTAAAGTGAAATCCACAATCGTAGTCACCAAATTCAATCGATGGCCCATGAAAACTTAAATACAAGTGGTTTTATAAATACGGCTATAACTCACCGAAAAATGAAGGTTCACGAAAGGCAATAGAAAAGATGCGTATAGAATGCACAACTATAGTATAATCTACAATCAAAGTCACCAAAGTTGATTGATGTCCCATGAAAACTCAAACACGAGCATTTTCCCAAAAGCGGCTATAACTCAACAAAAAATGAAGGTACACAAAAGGTGATAGAAAATACATGTAAAGAATGCATAACTACAGTGTAATCCACAATCGTAGTCACCAAAGTTGATCAATGGCCAACAAAAACTCAAACACGACCAGTTTCCTAAATGCAGCTATAACTCAACAAAAAGTAAAGGTTTACGAAAGGCGATAGAAAATACGTTTGTAGAAAGCACAACTACAGTGTAATCGACAAGCGTAGTCACTTAAGTTGATTGATGGTCCACAAAAAACCCAAACTCAAGCAGTTTCCTAAATACAGTTATAACTCAACAAAAAGTGAAGGTTCATGAAAGCTGATAAAAAATAAACATAGAGAATGAAAAACTATAGAGCAATCCACAATCATAGTCACCAAAGTTGATCAATGGCCCACGAAAACTCAAACACAAGTGGTTTCCTAAGTGCAGCTATAACTCAACAGAAAATGAATGTTCGTGAAAGGTGATAGAAAATATGCATATACAATGCACAACTACAGTGTAATCCACAAGCATAGTCAGCAAAGTTGATCAATGGCCCACAAAAACTCAAACATAAGTAGATTCCTAAGTACAGCTATAACTCAATGAAAAATGAAGGTTCGTGAAAGCCAATAGAAAATACATGTATAGAATGCACAACTATAGTGTAATCCAAAATGGCTATCACTAAAGTTGATCGATGGCCCGCGAAAACTCAAACACGAGCATTTTCCTAAATGCGGTTATAACTCAAGAAAAAATGAAGGTTCATGAAATGCGATTGAAAATATTAGTGCAGAATGCACAACTACAGTATAGTCCACAACCGTAGTCACCAAAGTCGATTGATGGCCCACAGAAACTCAAACATGAGCAGTTTCCTAAATGCGGCTATAAGTAAAAAACAATGAAGGTTCTTAAAAGGTAATAGAAAATACATGTTACAATGCACAACTATAGTGTAATCCACAATCGTAGTTGCCAAAATTGATTGATAGCCCACAAAAACTCAAACACATATAGTTTAATTAATGTTGCTATAACTCAATGAAAAATGAAGGTTCACGAAAGGTGATAGAAAATACACATATTGAATGCACAACTATATTGTAATCCATAATAGTAGTCACCAAAGTTGATCGATGGACCACAAAAACTCAAACACGAGCACATTCCTAAGTGCGGGTATAATTCATCGAAAAAAGAAGGTTCACGAAATTCGATAGAAAATACACATATAGAATGCATAACTAAACTGTAATCCACAATCATAGTCACCAAAGTTGATCGATGACCCTCGAAAATTCAAGCACAAGCAGATTCGTAAGTGCGACTATAACTCAACAAAAAATGAAGGTTCACGAAGGCCGATAGAAAATACGCATATAGAATGCACAACTATAGTGTAATCGTCAATGGTTGTCACCAAAATTGATCGATGGCCCACAAAAACTGAAACACGAGAATTTTCCTAAATGTGGCTATAACTCAACAAAAAATGAACGTATGTGAAAGGCGATTAAAAATATGCATACAGAACAACTAAACTACAATCAACAATCGTAGTCACCAAATTTGATTGATTGCCCACAAAAGCTCAAACATGAGCAGTTCCCTAAATGTGGCTGTAACTCAATAAAAAAATGAAGGTTCGTTATAGGCGATGGAAAATACGTGCATAGAATGCACAACTATAGTGTAATCCACAAGTGTAGTCACCAAAGTTGATCGATGGTCCACAAAAACTCAAACACACACAGTTTCCTAAATATGGCTATAACTCAACAATAAATGATAGTTTGCGAAAGGTGATAAATAATTAGCGTACATAATGCACAACTACTATGCAATTCATAATCATAGCCACCAAAGTTGATCGATGGCCCACAAAAACTCAAACACACACAGTTCCCTAAATATGGCTATAACTCAAAAATAAATGACGGTTTGTGAAAGGTGATAAATAATTAGCGTACATAATGCACAACTACTATGCAATTCACAATCGTAGCCACCAAAGTTGATCGATGGCCCATAAAAATTCAAACACGAGTGGTTTCCTAAATGCGCCAATAACGAGAGAAAAAATTATGGTTCGCAAAAGGGAATAAAAAATACATGTATACAATGCACAACTACAATGTAATCCACAAGCGTAGTCACCAATGTTGATAGATGGCCCATGAAAAACTCAAATACGAGCATTTTCTGAAATACTGCTATAACTCAATAAAAAATAAAGGTTTGTGAAAGGTGATTAAAAATATGCGTACAAAATGCACAACTACAGTACAATCCATAATCGTAGTCACCAATGTTGATTGATGGCCCAAAAGAACTCAAACATGAGCGGTTTCCTAAATGTAGCTATAACTCAACAAAAAAGGAAGTTTCATGGAAGAAGATAAAAAATATGTGTACAAAATGCACAACTACAATACAATCCATAAGCATAGTCACCAAAGTTGATTGATGGCGCACAAAAACTCAAACTCGACCAGTTTCCTAAATGCGGCTATAACTCAACCTGAAATGAAGGTTCACGAAAGCCAACAGAAAATATGTGTATAAAATGCAAAACTACAATGTAATCAACAAGCATAGTCACCAAAGTTGATCGATGGCCCATGAAAATTCAAACACGAGCAGTTTCCTAAATGTGGCTATAACTCAATGAAAAATGAAGGTTCGTGCAAGGCGATAGAAAATACTCCTAAAGCACAACTATAGCGTAATCCACAATCATAGTCACCAGAGTTAATCGATGGCCCATGAAAACTCAAACAAGAGCGTTTTCCTAGGTGTGGCTATAACTCAACAAAAAAGGAAGGTTCACATAAGGCGATAGAAAATACGTGTATAGAATGGACAACTACAATGTAATCCACAAGAGTAGTCACCAAAGTTAATCGATGGCCCACGATAACTCAAACTCAAGCGGTTTCGTAAATGCAGCTATAACTCAACAAAAAATGAAGGTTTGTGAAAAGCAATAGAAAATATACGTATAGAATGTAAAACTACAGGGTAATCGACAATTGTAGTCACCAAAGTTGATTGATGGCCCATGAAAACTCAACCACGAGCGGTTTCCTCAAAGTGGCTATAATGAGAAAAATGAAGGTTCGTGAAAGGTGATTAAAAATATGCTACTTAATGCAAAACTATAGTACAATCCACAATCATAGTCATCAAAGTTGATCAATCATGCATGAAAACTCAAACACATGCATTTTCCTAAATGTAGCTATAACTCAACAAATAATGAAGGTTCATGAAAGGCGATTAAAAATATGGGTATAGAATGCAAAATTATATAGTACAATCCACAATCATAGTCACCAAAGTTGATTGATGGCCCAGGAAAACTCAAACATGAGCGATTTCACAAATGTGGCTATAACTCAACAAAAAATGAAGGTTCGCGAAAGACGATAGAAAAAATGTGTATAATGCATAAATATAGTGTGATAATCGTAGTGACTTAAGTTGATCGACGGCCCATGAAAACTCAAATACAGGCGGTTTCCTAAATGCGGCTATCAGTCAATGAAAAATGAAGGTTCACGAAATGCGATAGAAAACACATGTATAGAATGCACAACAACAGTTTAATCCACAATCGTAGTCACAAAAATTGATCGATGGCCCACGAAAACTTAAAAACGAGCATTTTCCTAAATAAGGCTATAAGTAAAAAAATATGAAGGTTTGTGAAAGGAAATTAAAAATATGTGTACAAAATGCACAACTAAAATACAATCCACAATCTTATTCAGCAAAGTTGATTGATGGCTCACGAAAACTCAAACATGACCATTTTCCTAAATGTGGCTATAACTCAACTTTGGTGACTACGATTGTGGATAGCAATGTAGTTGTCCAATTTGTACACGTATTTTCTATCGCCTTTCACAAACCTTCATTTCTCGTTGAGTTATCGCCGCATTTAGGAAACCACTCGTGTTTGACTTTTCATCCCCGTTGATCAACTTTGATGATAATGATTGTGGATTGCACTGTTTTTGTAGGGTTATAGCCGTATTTAGGAAAACACTCTTGTTTGAGTTTTTGTGGGCCATCGATCAACTTCGGTGACTACGATTTTAGATTGTGCTGTAGTTGTGCATTTTGTTCGTGTATATTCTATCACCTTTTGCGAACCTTCATTTTTGGTTGAGTTATATCCACATTTAGGAAACAACTCTTGTTTTAGTTTTTGTGGACCATTAATCAACTTTCGTGACTACGATTGTGGATTATATTATAGTTGTGCATTTTCGAAGCATATTTTTAATTGCCTTTCATGAACCTTTATTTTTTGTTGAGTTCTAGCATCATTTAGGAAAATGCTGGTGTTTGAGTTTCGCCATCGATCAACTTTGGTGACTACGATTGTCGATTGCACTGTAGTTGTTCATTATGTACGCATATTTTCTATCGCCTTTCGTGAACCTTCGTTTTTTGTATAGTTATAGCCGCATTTAGGAAACTACTCGTGTTTGAGTTTTCATAGGCTATATATTAAATTTGGTGACTACAGATGTGCATTGCATTGTAGTTGTGCATTATGAACACTAATTTTCTAACACCTTTCTCAAACATTCATTTTTTGTTGAGTTATGGTCGTATTTATGAAATCGCTCATCTTTGAGTTTTTGTGGGCCATAGATCAACTTGGGTGACTATAGTTGTGGATTACACTTTAGTCATGCATTCTATACATGTATTTTCTATTTCCTTTCGCGAACCTTTATTTTTTTGAGTTATGGCCGCATTTAGGAAACCACTGATGTTTGAGTTTTTGTGGGCCATCGATCAACTTTGGTGACTACGATTGTGGATTGTACTAGTATTCTGTATTTGTATTTTGAATCTCCTTTCACGAATCTTCATTTTTTATTGAGTCATAGCCGCATTTCGAAAATGCTCGTGTTTGAGTTTTCGTTGGCCATCGAACAACTTTGGTGACTACGATTGTGGATTACACTGTAGTTGTGCATTCTATACACGTATTTTCTATCGTTTTTCACAAACCTTCAATTTTTGTTGAGTTATATCTGCATTTAGGAAATCGCTCGTGTTTGAGTTTTTTTGCACCATCAACTTTGGTGACTACGATTGTGCATTGTACTATAGTTGTGCATTTTGTATACATATTTTTAATTGCCTTGAACGAATCTTAATTTTCTATTGAGTCATAGCTGCATTTAGAAAAATGCTTGTTTTTTAGTTTTTGTGGGCAATCGATCATCTTTGGTGACTACGATTGTGGATTGCACTATAGTTGTCGAATTTGTACAAGTATTTTCTATCACTTTTCATGAACCTTCATTTTCTTGTTGAGTGAGAGCCGCATTTAGGAAACCGCTCGTGTTTGAGTTTTCATGTGCCATTGATTAACTCTTGTGACTACGATTGAGGATTACACTGTAGTTGTCCATTTTGTATGCTTATTTTCTATCACCTTTCGTGAACCTTCATTTTTTGTTGAGTTATAGTCATATTTAGGAAAGTGGATGAGTTTGAGTTTTCATGGTCCATCGATCCAACTTAGGTGAGTACGCTTGTGGATTACACTATAGTTGTGTGCATTCTATATGCATATTTTCTATCACCTTTCGTGAACCTTCATTTTTTGTTGAGTTATAGCCACATTTAGGAAACCACTAGTTGCTGAGTTGTCGTAGGCCATCGATCAACTTTGATAACTGCGATTGTGGATTGCACTGTAGTTGTCCATTTTGTACACGTATTTTCTATTGCCTTTTTTGAACCTTCAATCTTTGTTGAGTTATAGCCACATTTAGGAAACAACTCTGATTTGAGTTTTCATGGGCCATCTTTCAACTTTGGTTACTACAATTGTGGATTACACTATAGTTATTCATTCTATGCTCGTATTTTCTGTCACCTTTTGCGAACCTTCATTCTTTGTTGAGTTATAGCCGCATTTAGGAAACTGGTCATGTTTGAGTTTTCTTGGGGCATCAATCAACTTTGGTGACTATGATTGCAGATTGTACAATAATTGTGCATTCTCTATGCATACTTTTAATCATCTTTCACGAACCTTCATTTTTTGTTGAGTTATAGCCACATTTAGGAAAACACTCGTGTTTGATTTTTCTTGGGCCATCGATTTACTTTGGTGACTATGATTGTGGATTGCACTTTAGTTCTCCATTTTATAAGTGTATTTTCTATCAGCTTTTGCGAACCTTCATTTTTTGTTGAGTTATAGCCACATTTAGGAAACCGCTCATGTTTGAGTTTTTGTGGGGCATCAATCAACTTTGGTGAATATGATTGTGGATTGTACTGTAGTTGTGCATTTTGTACACATATTTTTAATTTCCTTTCACGAACCTTTATTTTTTTTTGAGTTATAGCTGCATTTAGGGAAACACTCATGTTTGACTTTTCGTGGGCCATCGATCAAGCTTGGTGACTAGGATTGTGGATTACAATCTAGTTGTGCATTTATTATGCATATTTTCTGTTGCCTTTCTTGAACCTTCATTTATCTTTGAGTTAGAGCTGCAATTGGGAAACCGCTCGTGTTTGAGTTTTTGTGGCCATCGATCAACTTTGGTGACTACGATTGTGGATTGCACTGGAGTTGTCCATTATGTAAGTGTATTTTCTATCGCCTTTCGTGACCCTTCATTTTTTGTTTAGTTATAGCCGCAATTAGTAAACCACTCGAGTATGAGTTTTCGTGGGCCATCAATCAACTTTGGTGACTGGAGTTGTGCAATCAATACGCGTATTTCCAATCGGCTTTCACGAACGTTCATTTTTTGTTGAGTTATATCCACATTTAGTAAACCGCTCGTGTTTGAGTTTTCATGGACCATCAATCAAATTTGGTCAGTACGAATGTGTATTGCACTGTAGTTGTCAAATTTGTATGTGTATTTTCTTTGACGTTTTGTGAACCTTTATTTTTTGTTGAGTTTTAGTCGTATTTAGGAAACTGCTCATGTTTGAGTTTTCGTGGGTGATGGATCAACTTTGGCGATTTCGATTGTGGATTGCACTGTAGTTTCCCATTCTATACGTGTATTTTCTATTGCCTTTCATGAACCTTTATTTTTTGTTGAGTTATAGCCCCATTTAGCAAACCGCTCAATTTTGAGTTTTCATGGGCCATAGGTCAACGTTGGTGACTACACTTCTGGATTACACTGTAGTTGTGCATTCTATAGGTGTATCTTCTATCACCTTTCGTGAACCTTCATTTTTTGTTGAGTTAAAGCTGCATTTATGAGACTAGTCGTGTTTGAGTTTTTGTGGGCCATCGATAAACTTTGGTGACTACGATTGTGGATTACACTGTAGGTGTGCATTCTATACATGTAGTTTTACCAACATGCAAGAACTCCTCAAATATATATTCTATGAAACAATTATTTTTGGGAAAATAAAAAAATATGGGTTTTATAGGTGCTCATGTGCTAAAGAGACCCAGATCATCTGTGTTTTGAAAAAATAAGTTTTTCCTGAAAAAGATAGATTTTTTGAAAAGTAGAAGAATTAGAGGTAATAGAGGAAAATGTTTTGAATCTTTTTATGAAAAATCCCATAAATGGGTTTTGTAGAGAATAATGTCATTCTGAGTAGACCCAGATCATCCTCTTTTTGAAAAACTAATTTTTCACCAACATGCAAGAACCCCTCAAAAATAGAATCTATGAAACAATTTTTTTTGGGAAAATGAAAAATATTTTATAGGTGCTCATGTGTGAAGGAGATTTAGATCATCCATTTTTTTGAGAAAATAAGTTGTTCTTGAAAAATGTAGATTTTTTTGAAAAGTAGAAGCATTATAGGTAAAAAAGGCAAATATTTTGAATCTATTTATTATAAATCTGAGAAATGGGTTTTGTAGAGAATGTCATTCTGAGTAAATCCAGATCGTGCTTTTTTTGAAACTAATTTTTCACCAACATGCAAAAATCCCTCAAAAATAGAATCTAAGAAACAATTTTTTTTTGGAAAAATAAAAAATATGGGTTTTATAGGTGCTCATATGCAAAAGAGACCCAGATTGTCCTTTTTTTGAAAAACTAATTCAAGAACCCCTCAAAAATAGAATCTACGAAACAATTTGTTTTGGGAAAATATAAATATGGGTTTTGTAGATGCTTGTGTGCTAAAGAGAACCAGTTCGCCATTGTTTTAAAAAATAAGTTGTTTTTGAAAAAGATTTTTTTTTAAAAGTAGTAATAGAGGTATAGAGGCAAAGTTTTTGAATCTTTTTATGAAAAATATGAGAAATGAGTTTTGTAGAGAATGTCATTCTATGTAGACTTACATCGTCCATTTTTGAAAAACTAATTATTCACCAACATGCAAGAACCCCTCAAAAATAGAATCTACGATACAATTTATTTTTGGGAAAATTAAAAATATGGGTTTTATAGGTGCTCATGTGCTGAAAGATCCAGATTGTCCCTTTTTTGAAAAAAAAGTTGTTCTTAAAAAAGATTGATTTTTTTGAAAAGTAGAAGTAATAGAGGTAACAGAGGAATTTTAAAAAAAATATTTTTATGAAAAATCAGAGAAATGGGTTTTGTAGAGAATGTTATTATGATTAGACCCATATCATCCTTTTTCCGAAAAGCTAACTTTTCACCAACATGCAAGAACTCCTCAAAAATAGAATCCACAAAACAATTTTTTTGGGAAAATCAAAATATGGGTTTTATAGGTGCTAGTGTGCTCAAGAGACCCAGATCGTTCACTTATTGAAAAAATAAGTTGTTCTTGAAAAGATAGATTTTTTTGAAAAGTAGCAGTGGAGGTAACAGAGGCAAATTTTTTGGATCATTTTATCAAAAATCTAAGAAATGAGTTTTGTAAAGAATGTCTTTCTGATAAAACCCAAATTGTCCTTTTTTGAAAAACTAATTTTTCACCAACATGCAAAAACCCCTAAAAATAGAATCTAGGAAACAATTTTTTTGTGAAAATGGAAAAATATGGGTTTTATAGGAGCCCATGTGCTAAAAAGACCCAGATCGTTCAATTTTTGAAAAAAAATTGTTCTTCAAAAAGATAGATTTTTTTGAAAAGTAGAAGCAGTAGAGATAAAGAGACATTTTTTGAATCTTTTTATGAAAATCCAACAAATGGGTTTTTTAGAGAATGTCATTCTGAGTACACCTAGATCGTCCTTTTTTCAAAAAACTAATTTTTCACCAACATCCAAGAACCCCTCAAAAATAGAATCTACGAAACAATTTTTTTTGGAAAATCAAAAATATCGGTTTTATAGGTGTTCGTGTGCTAAAGAAACTCAGATCGTCCATTTTTTGAAAAAATAAGTTCTTGATTAAGATAAACATAGGATTTTTTTTTTGAATTTTTTTATGAAAAATGGGATAAATGGGTTTTGTAGACAATGTCATTCTGAGTAGACCTACATCGTCCTTTTTTTCAAAAACTAATATTTCACCAACATGCAAGAACCCCTAAAAAATAGAATGTACATAACAATTTTTTGGGAAAATCAAAAATATGTGTTTTATAGGTACTCATGTGCTCAAGAGACCAAGATCATCCATTTTTTGAATAAATAAGTTGTCGTCTTGAAAACTATATATTTTTTTGAAAAGTAGATGTTGTGGAGGTAACAGAGGCAAATTTTTAGAATCTTTTGTTGAAAAATCTGAAAGATGGGTTTTGTAGAGAATGTCATTCTGAGTAGAACCAGAGCGTCCTTTTTTCGAAAAACTAATTTTTCAACAACATTCCAGAACCGCTCGAAAATAGAATCTACGAATTTTTTTTTTGGGAGAATCAAAATATGGTTTTTATAGGTGCTCGTGTGCTAAAGAGACCCAAATCGTCTGTTTTGTGAAAAAAAAAGTTATTCTTGAAAAAGATAGTTTCTTTTAAAAGTAGAAGCAATAGAGGTAACAGAGGTAAATTTTTTGAGTCTTTTTATGAAAAATCTAAGAAATGGGTTTTGTAGAGAATGTCGTTCTAAGTAGACCCAGATTGTCCTTTTACGAAAAACTAATTTTTCACCAACATGCAAGAACTCCTCAAAAATCGAATCTATGAAACAATTTTATTTGGTAAAATAAAAAATATGGGTTTTCTAGGTGCTCGAGAGCTAAAGAGACCCAAATCATCCATTTTTTTTAAAAAAAAAGTTGTCCTTGTAAAAGATTATTTTTTTAAAAAGTAGAAGCAATAGAGGTAACAGAGGTAAATTTTTAGAATCTTTTAATGAAAAATCTGATAAATGGGTTTTGTAGAGAATATCGTTTTGAATAGACCCAAATCATCCTTTGTTCAAGAAACTTATTTTTTACCAACATGCAAGAACCCCTCAAAAATATTATCTATGAAACAATTTTTTTGGGAAAATAAAAAATATGGGTTTTATAGGTACTCATGTGCTAAGGAGACCCAGATCTTCTGTTCTTTAAAAAAATAAGTTGTTTTTGAAAAAGATAGATATTTTTGAAAAGTAGTAGTAGAGGTAATAGAGGCAATTTTTTAAAATCTTTTAATGAAATATCTAAGAAATATGTTTTGTAGAGAATGTAGTTCTGAGTAGTCCCAGATCATCCTATTTTCAAAAAACTAAATTTTCACCAACATGCAAGAACCCCTCAAAAATATTATCTACGGAACAATTTTTTTTGGGAAAATTGAAATATGGGTTTTATACATGCTCGTGTGCTCAAGAGACCCTAATTGTCAATTTCTTGAGACCCAAATCATCAGTTTTTTGCGAAAATATGGTTTTCTTGAAAAATATAGATTTTTTTGAAAACTAGAAGCAGTATCATCCTTTTTTTGAAAATTAGAAGCAATAATAGAGGCAAATTTTTAGAATCTTTTTTATGAAAAATCTGAGAGATAGGTTTCTTAGAGAATGTTGTTCTTAGTAAACCCATATCATCCTTTTTTCGAAAAACTAATTTTTTATCAACATGCAAGAACACCTCAAAAATAGAATTTACGAAACAATATTTTTTGGGAAAATAAAAAATATGGGTTTTATAGATGCTCATGTTGTAAAGAGACCCAGATCGTCCATTTAAAAAAAAAATAAGTTGTTCTTGAAAAAGATAGATGTTTTTGAAAAGAAAAAGTAGGGGAGGTCACATAGGCAAATTTTTTGAATCTCCATGAAAAACCATCGATCAATTTTGGTGACTATGATTGTGGATTACATTGTAGTTGTGCATTCTATACGCGTAGTTTCTGTCAGCTTTCGTGAACCTTCATTTTTTGTTGAGTTATAGCCACACTTAGGAAACTGCTCGTGCTTGAGTTTTCATGTGCCATTGATCAACTTTGGTTACTATGATTGTGGATTGGACTATAGTTGTCCATTTTGTACGCATATTTTCTATTGCCTTTTGCGAACCTTCATTTTTTGTTGAGTTATAGCTACATTTAGGAAACTAATCGAGTTTGAGTTCTCTTGGGCCATTAATCAAATTTGGTGACTACGCTTGTGGATTACACTGGATTTATGCATTCAATATGTGTACTTTCTATCACCTTTTGTGAACCTTCACTTTTTGTTGAGTTATAGCAGAATTTAGGAATATGCTTGCGTTTGAGTTTTTGTAGGCTATTGATCAACTTTGTTGACTACGATTATCAATTACACTCTAATTGTTCATTCTATAAGTGTATTTTCTATTGTCTTTCGCGAACCTTCATTTTTCATTGAGTTATAGCTTCACTTAGGAAACCGCTTGTGTTTGAGTTTTTGTGGGCCATCGATCAACTTTTGTGACTATGATTGTGGATAGCACTATATTTGTCCATTCCGTATGTGTATTTTCTATCGCCTTTTGTGAACCTTCATTTTCTATTGAGTTATAGCAGATTACACTGTAGTTGTTCATTCTATACACATATTTCCTATCTACTTTTTTAAACCTTCTTTTTTTTGAGTTATAGCTGCATTTAGGAAACCGCTCATGTTTGAGTTTGTGTGGGCCATCAATCAACTTTGGTAACTACGATTCTCGATTGTACTATAGTTGTGCCTTATGTAAGCATATTTTTAATTTCCTTTCATGAACCTTCATTTTTTGTTGAGTTTTAGTCACATTCAGGAAAACGCTCGTGTTTGAGTTTTTCTGGGCCATTGATCAACTTCGGTGAATATGATTGTGGATTAAATTTTAGTTGTGCATTCTATATGCATATTTCCTATAGCCTTTCACAAACCTTCATTTTTTCTTGAGTTATAGCCGCACTTAAGAAACCGCTCGTGTTTAAGTTCTCATGAACCATTGATCAAGTTTGGTGACAATGTTTATGGATTACACTACAGTTGTCCATTCTATACACGTATTTTCTATTGCATTTTGTGAACGTTTATTTTTTGTTGAGTTATAGCTGCATTTGGGAAAATGCTTGTATTTGAGTTTTTGTGGGCCATCGATCAATTTTGGTGACTAGGATTGTGGATTATAGTGTAGTTATGCATTCTATACACATATTTTCTATCGCATTTCGTGAACCTTTATTTTTTGTTGACTCTTAGCTGCATTGAGGACACCGCTCGTGTTTGAGTTTTCATGGGCCATCGATAAAATTTGGTGACTATGATTGTGGATAGCACTATAGTTGTACATTATAAACCCTAATTTTCTATTTCCTTTCATGAACCTTCATCTTTTGTTGACTTGGAGCCACATTTAGGAAACTGTTCGTATTTGACTTTTTGTGGGCCATCGATCAACTTTGGTGACTACAGTAGTGGATTACACTACAGTTGTGCATTCTATACACGTATTTTCTATCCACAATCGTAGTGACCAAAGTTGATCGATGGCCCACGAAAACTCAAAAATGAGTAGTTTCCTAAGTGCAGCTATAACTCAATGAAAAATAAAGGTTCACAAATGGCGATAAAAAATATAGGTATAGAATGCACAACTATAGTGTAATCCAGAAGTGTAGTCACCAAAGTTGATCGATGGCCCAAAAAAACTCAAACATTAGCGGTTTCCTAAATGCGACTATAACTCAACAAAAAATGAAGGTTCGCGAAAGGCAATAGAAAATACATGTATAAAATGTAAAAGTATAGTGTAATCCACAATTGTAGCCAACAAAGTTGATCGATTGCCCACAAAAACTCAAACACGAGTAGTTTCCTAAATAGGGCTATAACTGAACAACAAATGAAGGTTTGCAAAAGGAGATAGAAAATACGCATACAGATTGGACAACTATAGTGCAATCCACAATCTCAATCACCAAAGTTGATCGATGATGGCGCACGAAAACTCAAATATGAGTGGTTTCCTAAATGCGGCTATAACTCAACCAAAAATGAAGGTTTGTGAAAAGCAATTAAAAATATGCGTACAAAATGCATAACTACAGTACAATCCACAATCATATTCACCAAAGTTTGTCAATGGCCCACAAAAACTCAAACATGAGCATTTTGCTAAATGTGGCTATAACTCAAAAGGAAATGAAGTTTCATGAAAGGTGATTAAAAATATGCGTACAAATTTCACAACTATAGTACAATCTACAATCATAGTCACCAAAGTTGATTGATTGCCCACAAAAACTCAAACAAGAATGGTTTCCTAAATGCGGCTATAACTCAACAAAAATTAAAGTTTCTTGAAAGTTGATAGATTATACATGTATACAATGAATAACTATAATGTAATCGACAATCATAGTCACCAAAGTTGATTGATGGCCCACGAAAACTCAAATACGAGCGGTATCCTAAATGTGGCTAGAACTCAACAATAAATGAAGGTTCACGAAAGACGATAGAAAATTAGCTTTCATAATGCACAACTATAGTGCAATCCACAATTTTAGTCACCAAAGGTGATCGATGGCCCATGAAAATTCAAACACAAACGGTTTCCTAAATGCTGCTACAACTCAACAAAAACTTAAGGCTCATGAAAGGCGATAACATTTGGTGACTACGATTTTGGGTTACATTGTAGTTGTCCATTCTGTACGCGTATTTTCTATCGCCATTCTCAAACCTTCATTTTTTGTTGAGTTATAGCTGCATTTATGAAATCGCTTGTATTTGAGTTTTCATGGGCCATCGATCAACTTTGGTGAGTACGATTGTGGATTACACTATAGTTTTGTATTCTATACGTATATTTTTTATCAACTTTCATGAACCTTCATTTGTCATTTAGTTATAGTTGCACTTAGGAAACCGCTCACATGTAAGTTTTCATGGGCAATCGATCAACTTTGGTGACTACGATTGTGGATTGCACTATAGTTGTCCAATTTGTACGTGTATTTTCTATCACCTTTTGCGAACCTTCATTTTTCTTTGACTTATAGCTGCATTTAGGAAACTGCTCATGTTTTAGTTTTCGTGGGCAATCCATCAACTTTGGTGACTATGATGGTGGATTGCACTGTAGTTGTCCATTGTATATGCGTATTTTCTATCACCTTTTGTGAACCTTCATTTTTTGTTAATTTATAGCCGTATTTAGGAAACTGTTTGTGTTTGAGTTTTCGTGGGCCATAACTTTGGTGACTATGCTTGAGGATTACACTATAGTTGTGCATTCTATATGCATATTTTCTATTGCCTTTTGTGAACCTTTAGTTTTTATTGAGTTATAGCCGCATTTAGGAAACCACTCAAGTTTCAGTTTTCGTGGGCCATCAATCAATATTGCTGACTATTTCATAGCTTCAACACTAGCACCAGAAACATCCAGAGCTTCGTTAGTAGCATCAGGTGGGGTCCATAGCTCCGGTAGCAGCATCAGCGGGGTGGATGGGAGGCCCATCCCACACCCCCATTGTTCCACATTGATATCGATATCGAAGATGCCATTGATTCCTTCCAAACCGAGCTGGCCATCCTATTACACCCCCTATAAAGGCTTTCCTGCCCTTACCCTCGGTTCCCCGGATGGAAGCCTTAAACCCCAAGATATAGATGCTTTGACTTTAGATCTCGATCAATCATATGCCCTCCCACTTCTTTGTCTGATGCCTCCATTGTGGATTACACTATAGTTTTGCATTCTATACACATAATTTCTATTGCCTTTCGCGAAACTTTATTTTTTGTGACTTATAGACACATTTAGGAAACCGTTGTGTTTGACGTTTTGTGCATCATCGATACACTTTCATGACTACGACTGTGGATTACGCCATAGTTGTGCATTCTATATGTGTGTTATCGATCGTCTTTCGAGTACCTTCATTTTTTGTTGTGTTATAGCCGTATTTTGGGAACTGCTCATGTTTGAGTTGTTGTGGGCCATTAATTAACTTTGGTGACTACGATTGTGGATTTAACTATAGTTGTGCATTCTTTACGAATATTTTTAATTTTCTTTTATGAACCTTCAATTTTTGTTGAGTTATAGCCGCATTTAGGAAAACACTCGTATTTGAGTTTTCATCGGCCATCGATCAACTTTGGTGACTATAATTGCGGATTACACTATAGTTGTGCATTCTATACATGTATTTTCTATCGCCTTTCACAATCCATCATTTTTGTTGAGTTAAAGTTGTACTTAGGAAACCTGTCGTATTTAGGTTTTTTTGTGTCATCGATCAACTTTGGAGACTACGATTATGGATTGCACTTCAGTTGTCCATTCTAAATGTGTATTTTGTATCGCCTTTCACGAACCTTCATGTTTTGTTGAGTTATTTCCACATTTAGGAAATCGCTCAAGTTTGAGTTTTTGTGGGCCATCGATCTAACTTTGGTGACTACGCTTGTAGCTTACATTATAGTTGTGCATTTGATATGTTCATTTTTTATCACCTTTCGCGAACCTTCATTTTTTGTTGAGTTATAGGCACATTTAGGAAACTGCTCGTGTTTGAGTTTTCGTAGACCATCGATCAACTTTGGTGATTGAAATTGTACATTGCATTGTAGTTGTCTATTCTGTACATTTATTTTCTATGCCCTTTCGCGAACCTTCATTCTTTGTTGAGTTATAGCCGCATTTAGGAAACCGCTCATGTTTGAGTTTTTTTTGTGGCATCAATCAACTTTGGGGACTACGATTGCAGATTGTACTATAGTTGTGCATTCTCTACGTATACTTTTAATCGCCTTTCACGAAGCTTCACTGTTTGTTGAGTTATAGCCGCATTTAGGAAAACACTCGTGTTTGAGTTTTTCTGGGCTATTAGTCAACTTTGGTGACTACAATTGTGGATTGCACACTGTAGTTGTCCTTTCTAAATGCGTATTTTCTATCGCCTTTCACGAACCTTCATTTTTTGTTGAGTTATAGCCACATTTAGGAAACCACTCATGTTTAAGTTTTTGTGGGCCATCAATCAACTTTGGTGAATATGATTGTGGATTGTACTATAGTTGTACATTTTGTACGCATATTTTTAATTGTATTTCACGTACCTTCATTTTTTGTTGAGTTAGCCACATTTAGGAAAATGATCGTGGTTGAGTTTTGGTGGGCTATCGATCAACTTTTGTGACTACGATGTTGATTACATTGTAGTTTTACATTCTATACTAGTATTTTCTATTGCCTTTCACGAACTTTCATTTATCTTAGAGTTATAGCTTCAATTAGGAAACCGCTCCTGTTTTAGTTTTGCTAGGCCATCAATCAACTTTGATGACTACGATTATGGATTGCACTGTAGTTTTCCATTATGTACATGTACTTTCTATCACTTTTTGCGAACTTTCATTTTTTGTTGAGTTATAGCCGCATTTAGGAAACCGCTCGCGTTTGAGTTTTCGTGGGCAATCAATCAACTGTCTACGCTTCTAGAGTACATTGTAGTTGTGCAATCTATACATGTATTTTCTATCGCCTTTTGCGAACCTTCATTTTTGTTGAGTTATAGCCGTATTTAGGAAACTGCTCGTGTTTGAGTTTTTGTGGAGCATCTATCAACTTTGGTTAGATCGTCCTTTTTCAAAAAACTAAATTTTCACCAACATGCAAGAACCCCTCAAGAATAGAATCTACAAAAGAATTTTTTTTGGGAAAATTGAAAATATGGGTTTGATAGGTGCTCGTGTGCTAAAGAGACCTAGATCGTCCATTTTTTTATATTATTTGTTTTTGAAAAAGATAATTTTTTTTGAAAAGTAGAAGTATTAGATGTAACAGAGGCACATTTTTGAATCTTTTTTATGAAAAATCTAAAAACCCGATTTTGTAGAGAATGTCGTTCTGAGTAGATGTAGATTGTCCTTTTTTCGAAAAACTAAATTTTCACCGACATGCAAGAACCCCTCAAAAATAGAATCTATGAAACATTCTTTTTGTGAAAATTGAAAATATTGGTCTTATAGGTGCTCGTGTGCTCAATAGACCAAGATTGTTCGTTTTTTGAAAAAATAAGTTGTAGATTTTTTTGAAAAGTAGAAGTAGTAAAGGTAACAGAGGCAAATGTTTTGAATCTTTTGTTTTTAAATCTAAGAAATGGTTTTTGTAGAGATTGTTATTTTTATTAGACGCAGATCGTCCTTTTTTCGAAAAGTCAAATTTTCACCAACACACAAGAACTCGTAAAAAATAGAATCTATGAAAATATTGTTTTGGGAAAATTGAATAATGGGTTTTGCTGGTGCTTGTGTACTAAAGAGAACCAGATTGTCCGTTGTTTAAAAAATAAGTTGCTCTTGAAAAAGAGATTTTTTTGAAATGTAGAAGCAGTAGAGGAAATAGAGGCAATTTTTTTGAACCTTTTTGTGAAAAATCTGAGAAATGAGTTTTGTAGAGAATGTCATTTTGAGTAAACCTAGATCATCCATTTTTTGAAAAACTAATTTTTCACCAACATGCAAGAACCCTTCAAAAATAGAATCTACGAAATCATTTATTTTTGGGGAAATCGAAAATATGGATTTTATAGGTGCTCATGTACTGAAAGACCCAAATCGTCCGTTTTTTGAAAAAATAATTTGTTCTTGAAAAAGATTGATTTTTTTTAATAGTAGAAGTAGTAGAGGTAACAGAGGATTTTTTTTAAAATCTTTTATGAAAAATCTTACAAATGGGTTTTGTAGAGAATGTTATTATGATTAGACCCATATCGTCATTTTTCGAAAACCTAATATTTCACCAACATGCAAGAACTCAAAAAAAAAATCCACGAAACAATTTGTTTTGGGAAAATCGAAACATGGGTTTTATAGGTGCTTGTCTGCTCAAGATACCCAGATCGTTCATTTTTTGAAAAAATAAGTTGTTCTTGAATTATTATTTTTTTGAAAAGTAGAAGCAGTAGAGGTAATCGAGGCAATTTTTTTCAATCTTTTTTGTGAAAAATTTGAGAAATGAGTTTTGTAGAGAATGTTGTTCTGAGTAGATCCAGATCATCTTTTTAAGAGAAACTATTTTTTCAGTAACATGCAAAAACCCCTCAAAAATAGAATCTATGAAACAACTTTTTTTGGGAAAATCAAAATACGGGTTTTATAGCTGCTCATGTGCTCAAGAGACCCTGATCGTCCATTTTTTTTTTTCAAATTGTTCTGGAAAAAAAAAGACTTTTTTCAAAAGTAGAAGCAGTAGAGGTAATAGAGGAAATTTTTTTGAATCTTTTTATGAAAAATCTGAGAAATGGGTTTCGAAAAACTAATTTTTCACCAACATGCAAAAACCCCTCAAAATTAGAATCTAGGAAACAATTTTTTTTGGGAAATTAGAAAATATGGGTTTTATAGGTAACCATGTGCTAAAAAGACCTAGATCGTCTGTTTTTTGAAAAAAATATTTGTTCTTGAAAAAGATAGATTTTTTTGAAAAGTAGAAGCAGTAGAGATAATAGAGACAAATTTTTTGAATCCTTTTATGAAAAATATGAGAAATGGGTTTTGTAGAGAATGTCATTCTGAGTAGACCCAGATTATCATTTTTTTGAAAAACTAATTTTTCACCAACATGCAAGAACACCTCAAAAATAGAATCTATGAAACAAGTTTTCACGAATCATTGATAAACTTTAGTGACTACGATTGTGGATTGCATTGTACTTGTCCATTATGTACATGTATTTTCCATCGCCCTTTGCGAACATTCATTTTTTGTTGAGTTATAGCTGCATTTAGGAAACCGCTTGAGTTTTAGTTTTCGTGGGCCATCGATCGACCTTGTTGAATACGATTCTAGATTGCACTGTAGTTGTTCATTTTGTACGCATATTTTTTATCACCTTTCATGAATCTTCATTTTTTGTTGAGATATAATTTAGGAAAATGCTTGTGTTTGAGATTTTGTGTGCCATCAATCAACTTTGGTGACTACAATTGTGGATTACATTGTAGGTTTGCATTCTATATGCATATTTTCTGTCGCCTTTCACGAACCTTCATTTTTAGGTTAGTTATTGCTGCACTTAGGAAACCGCTCATTTTTGAAATTTTGTGGGCCATCGATCAACTTTAGTGACTATAAGTGTGGATTGCACAGTAATTTTCCATTTTGTACATTTATTTTCTATAGCCTTTCGTGAACCTTCATTTTTGTTGAGTTATAGCCGCATTTAGGAAACTGCTCAAGTTTTAGTTTTTGGGGGCCATCAATCAACTTTGGTGACTGCACTTTTGTATTACACTTATGCATTCTATACGGATATTTTCTATCACCTTTCATGAATCTTCATTTTTTGTTGAGTTATAGCCGCATTTAGGAAACCACTTGTGTTTGAATTTTCATGGGTTGTCCATCAAATTTGCTGACTATGATTGTGGATTGCACTGTAGTTGTCCATTTTGTACGCGTATTTTCTATCACCTGTCAAGAACCTTCATTTTTTATTGAGTTATATCCGTAATTAGGAAACCACCCATGTTTGAGTTTTTGTGGGCCATCGATCAACTTTGATGACTATGATTGTGGATTGTACTGTAGTTGTGCATTATGTACGCATATTTTTAATCGCCTTTCACGATCCTTCATTTTTTGTTTAGTTATAGCCGCATTTTGGAAAACACTTGTGTTTGAGTTTTCATGGGCCATCGTTCAACTTTGGTGACTACGATTGTGAATTACAATGTCATTGTGCATTCTATACACGTATTTTCTATCGCCTTTCGTGAACCTTGATTTTTCGTTGATTTATAGCTCCACTTAGGAAACCGCTCATGTTTGAGTTTTCATTCGCCATCGATCAACTTTGGTGACTACAATTGTGAGTTGAACTATAGTTGTTGATTATGTACTTGTATTTTTTATCGCTTTTCGCAAACCTTCATTTTTTTTTGAGTTATAGCTGCATTTACGAAACCGTTCGAGTGTGAATTTTTTTAGGCCATCAATCAAATTTGGTGACTACGATTGTTGATTGCACTGTAGTTGTGCATTATATACACGTATTTCTAGTTGCCTTTTGCGAATCTTTATTTTTTGTTGAGTTATAACTACATGTAGGAAACCGCTCGTGTTTGAGTTTTCGTGGGCTATGGTTCAAGTTTGGTGACTACGATGGTGGATTGTATTGTAGTTGTGCATTTTGTATGTATATTTTTAATTGCCTTTCATGAACCTTTATTTTTTGTTGAGTTATAGCCGCATTTAGGAAAATGCTCGTGTTTGAGTTTTCGTGGGCCATCAATCAACTTTGTTTACTACGATTATGGATTACATTGTAGTTGAGCATTTTATAACCGTATTTTCTATTGCCTTTCGAGAACCTTCATTTTTCTTTGAGTTATGGCCACACTTAGGAAACCGCTCATGTTTAAGTTTTCTTGGACCATTGATCAGCTTTGGTGACTACGATTATGGATTGTATTGTAGTTGTCCATTATGTACGCATATTTTCTATCACCTTTCGTGAACCTTCATGTATTGTTATGTTATAGCCGCATTTGGGAAACGGTTTGTGTTTTAGTTTTCGTGTGCCATCGATAAACTTTGGTGACTATGATTGTCAATTGCACTATGGTTGTGAATTTTATTCACGTATTTTCTATCCCCTTTCACGAACCTTCATTTTTCGTTGAGCTATAGCCGCATTTAGGAAATGACTCATGTTTGAGTTTTCGTGGGGCATCAATAACCTTTGGTGACTACAATTGTCGATTGCACTATAGTTGTCCATTATGTACGCATATTTTGTATCACCTTTGGCGAACCTTCATTTTTTGTTGAGTTATAGCCGCATTTAGAAAACCACTCCTGTTTGAGTTTTTTTGGGCCATTGATCAACTTTGGTGACAAAGATAGTGGATTGTACTATAGGTTTCTATTATGTACGTATATTTTTAATCACCTTGAATCATGTATCTTAATTTTTTGTTGAGTTCAAGCTGCATTTAGGAAACCGCTCGTGTTTGATTTTTTTAGGGTCATTGATCAGCTTTGGCGACTACGCTTGTGGATTACACTGTAGTTGTGCATTCTATACACATATTTTCTAACACCTTTCATGAACCTTCATTTTTTGTCGAGTTATAGGTGCATTTATTAAACTGCTCATGTTTGAGTCTTTGTGTGCCATCGATCAAATTTGGTGATTGCGATTATGGATTGTTCTATAGCTGTTCATTTTGTACGCATATTTTTAATTGCCTTTCATGAACCTTCTTTTTTTGTTGAGTTAGAGCTGCATTTAGGAATAGACTCATGTTTCAGTTTTTGTGGGCCATCGATCAACTTTAGTGACTACGATTGTGGATTGCACTATAGTTGTCCATTCGGTACGTGTATTTTATATTGGCTTTCGCCAAGATTCATTTTTTGTTGAGTTATAGTCACATTTAGGAAATCGCTCGAGTTTAAGTTTTCATTGGCCAATGATCAACTTTGGTGAGTACGCTTGTGGATTACACTATAGTTGTGCCATTCAATTTATGCCAAGGATGTAGAATAAATAATACCACTCAATGTGAATCCCTCTAACTTTTTATACCACATATGCACCTAGAAATTTTTAGGAATATTAAATCACTAGGTTTTTTCTGTAGTTTGTTAAATATCATGTATACGATAATATATCAATGTACAAATATTTATTTGTGTACATAAAGAGTGGTTATAGTAGGTAGAATAACCCTCCTATAATATCTAAGATTTGACATTCCTATATATATATAATTTTTATTAAACAAAAAATATACAAAATCACATATTATTTATGTATAATATTTTATAGCTTTTATAAACTCTTCACAAAATTTTGATTTGATATCAAAGCAATAATTTCAGTTGAGCTTAACATGAAAATAGAATCTTCCATGACAAAAGAACTTCATATTTGAAGGTGTAGACTATAGATGAGCTTCATTCATTGCAGAAGAAGAGGTCTACACCCACTAAACTATAGAGGGAACGTAGGGCGCATTTATGATCTTGTCCAAGGAATGGATATGGATATGCATCCTTTTATAGTCCATGATATTGAATGATTTATTTTTGCGTCTATAGATGACATAGTATATGCAACTATCTTGTACTCTAGGAAAGAAGCACCTAACTGTGCTACAAATGAGGTGTACAAACCCTATACCCCTAGAAAAAATAAACATCTCATCCTTCCTCTCCCACGTAAACTTGAGGCCCCGAAAGTGAGGAGGTCATGAGGTTGAGTATGAGCGTATATGCCATAGCCTTCATTCAAACCTACTAGCCCTTTCATAAAAATATTAGATGATACAATTTCCTCCAATCCCGAAGAATCCCTAAAGAAAATCCATTCAGATAAGAGGCCCCCGTTACTATAATTGCTCGATATAATCTTGACACTGAAAAGGAGATACGATGGAAGAAGATTGATTTGAAATTTCTATAACATCTTAAGGCATTTTGAAATTGGTGAGTATAATAGTAGGAGAGAGCATTCTTGAATCTAGATTCTAAAATTAATAAGTAGAAATATAGAATGCATAGCTATTTGTCAAGACAAGCATGGTAATGGGGTTATTTATTGCCTTGTTAATTTCAAATAAATATGTAGGGAAACATGAAAAATCAAGTTTGATAGGAATGTCACAAAAAGATGCAAAAAACTCTCTATTAATTAAAAAATCATACAGTATTCCTTTATTATCAATTGTTGCACTATAATGTTTTGATTGAGTGTGGGAATAATTTGTAAAATATTATTCTTGGAAAATTATCTTGGAGATTTGGAGATGAAGGTGTAGGTCATGTTATAGGAAATCATGGTTTCATATAATGATGGGTGCTTCTTCACTGGTAAGGGTGCCCCATGCTTCCTAGGATTTTATTTGCCTTAAGGTCGATGCTATTGTTCTTAGATCTATCATTTCTAAAATCCTTAACAAGGTAAAAAATGGCAGAAGCCTCGCCAATAGAATCTATATTAGCACGCTAGAGTGGATAAGTTTAAACAACGTATAGGGAAAGGATCCATAGTTGAAAAGTCCCCTTCTTATAACTAAGGTCTCAGGACCACATCATCACATATGATACCACATCAGCATGCATTTTGTTGAGGTGTCCAAAAAGGCCCAGAAAAAAGTTTGACTACTTGTGCACTAAGTGATGTTTTATTAGTGCACTAATGTAATATTACATGATTTGTTGCTTTTTGGATCTAAGGAATACATCTCATTCCAATTATGGGTGCTCATCATCAACACTAACAACTTTAAAGTCACAACTATTGGTGCAACATTGTTAAAAATAGTGGACATTAAATCAACAAATGTTATAACTATTGGAACATGCTCAATTACTAGGCCCTTTCCCCTAGAAGCAACATCATAGACATTAAAGGATGTTGCAAGTTTAACAAAGTTGAGTGCAATTGTTGAAGCTATTTAATATTGTGACTTGTGTGAACTATACTATTGAGATCTGTTATTGGTTGCGATTCAATATTGAAACATAAACAATTGCTACCATTTTTGTAGTAGCATAATATGTATAAATGCCACTTCCACTGAGCATAGGAATAGTCTTTTGATAATTTTTCTAATTACAACTCATGGCACTGTGGTTTATCTTTTCGAGGTAAATTTCTATGTGATTTAACACTCAACATTTTAATAATGTAGATTATTGTTATATAAGCATTGTTTTAATTTAAATGTAAAGAAATTGTAAAGAAATTGTCTGGAGTGCATGATTGGTGGTACCAGACACTCCCATGGGTTGTAAAAGAGAAGTTCATATTAAAGAGGGGCATTCTAAAATTGAGTTTTGAAATTTTAAATCTTCTATGTATAAAACATATTCGAGGATGGAGGCACAATAGGTTGGATGATATTCAACGAGCTCTTGCCATCACTAACAACAAGGTTACAAAATTGTGTTAATGACAAAACTATTTGTGCCAAAATGAATAAAGTAATTATTAGTTTCCAGGTGGTAATGGTAATTGTCTCATATCATTTGTGATTAAGGTGATAGTGATCTATAATGATGGTTGCATATGCAATAAAAATAGCTTAGTTTTTAAATTTGTATTTGTGATTGGATGTGTTTGTCCCCAATCACAATTGTTTATTGAGTGATCGGATATGTTTTTTCCTAGTCACATTAGTTGAGTAATTATGATTGGAAGTGTTTGTCTCCATTCATAATTATTGTGAATAGATGTGTGTGTCCATGTTAATAACTTTCATATTGGATAGATGTATTTGTCCCTATCTTAACTTGTTATAAGACCTTTGATAGATGTGTTAGTCCCTATCCTTGAATAACATTCAAAAGCATAGTGAGGCTAGTTCCACTATTGCTTGTCACAAGTAGATGTGTATGTCCTTACTCATTTCTTGTGTTTATTGATGACCTATTGTGAACACCAAACCACAAGCTAACAAGAGATCAACAATAAAGTGTCAAACATATGAGAAAACAAATCTAATGTTCCCATGAAATTCTTTAGCCAAAATTACCAGAAACACATGAAATAGCAAGAAATTGAACAAAGTAAAGCATGTAATCTAAGTAAAATCAGCTAAACCCCTATCCCATAGGGGGAGTGGTGATCCTTTCATGTGGAAAGAAGCCCTTTCCTAGTCCCTTTGCTAAGCTTCATGAAGTGTAGATGATCTAAGTGTAAAATTGACAGTAACCTAGCTAAATTGCTTGAAAATAATGAAAAGCTATGGAGTGAAATGCCTATAATGATATGTTTGAGTTTTTGTGGGCCATCAATCAACTTTGGTGACTACGATTGTGCATTGTATTGTAGTTGTGCATTTTGTATGCATATTTTTAATTGCCTTTTACAAACCTTCATTTTATGTTGAGTTATAGTTGCATTAAGGAAAACGCTCGTGTTTGAGATTTCGTGGGCCATCGATCAACTTTGGTGACAACGATTGTGGATTACACTGTAGTTGTGCATTTTATACGCTTATTTTCTATCGCCTTTTGTGAACCTTCATTTTTTGTTGAGTTACAGCCACACTTATGATACAGCTCATGTTTGAGACTTCATGGGACATCAATCAACTTTGGTGACTACGATTGTGGATTGCACTGGAGTTGTCCATTATGTATGGTTATTTTCTATTGCTTTTTGCGAACCTTCATTTTTTGTTGAGTTATAGCCACATTTAGGAAATCGCTAGAGTTTGAGTTTTTGTGGGCCATTGTTCAACTTTGGTAACTACAATTGTGGATTGCACTATAGTTGTCCATTTTGTATGCGTATTCTCTATCGCCTTACGTGAACCTTGATTTTTTGTTGAGTTATAGCCACAGTTAGGAAACTGCTCGTGTTTTGAGTTTTTCGTGGGCTATCAATATACTTTGGTGACTACGATTGTGGATTACATAGTAGTTGTGAATTATGTACGCATATTTTCTATCGCCTTTTGTGAACCTTCATTTTTTTTTTAGTTATAGCTACATTTAGGAAACCGCTCATGTTTGAATTTTTGTGGGCCATCAATCAACTTTGGTGACTAAGATTGTGGATTGTACTGTAGTTGTGCATTTTCTATGCATATTTTTAATCGCCTTTTACAAACCTTCATTTTTTGTTGAGTTATATCCACATTAAGGAAAAAGCTCATGTTTGAGTTTTCATGGGGCGTCGATCAACTTTGGTGACTACGATTGTGCTTTACACTATAGTTGTGCATTTTATAAGCCTATTTTCTATCGCCTTTCACGAAACTTAATTTTTTGTTGAGTTATATCCGCACTTAGGAAACAACTCGTGTTTGAGTTTTCGTGCACCATTGATCAACTTTGTGGACTACGATGGTGGATTGCATTGTAGTTGTCCATTCTATATGCATATTTTCTATTGCATTTCGTGAACCTTCAATTTTTTTGTTTTATAGCCGCATTTAGGCAACCGCTACAGTTTGAGTTTTTGTGTGGCATCGATAAACTTTGGTGACTACGATTGTGGATTAATTTTTAGTTGTCCATTCTGTACACGTATTTTCTATCACCTTACATGAACGTTCATTTTTTTGTTGAGTTATAGCCGCAGTTAGGACACTACTCATGTTTGAGATTTTCATGGGCCATCGATCAACTTTGCTGACTACGATTGTGGATTGTACTGTAGATGTCCATTTTGTATGCGTCTTTTCTATCAACTTTCGCGAACCTTCATTTTTTGTTGAGTTATAGCTGCATTTAGGAAACCAGTTGAGTTTGAATTTTCGTGGGCCATCAATCAACTTTGGTGACTACAGTTGTGGATTACACTCTAGTTGTGCAGTCTATATGCCTATTTTCTATAGCTTTTCGCGAACCTTTATTTTTTGATGAGTTATAGCCACACTTAGGAAAACACTCGTGTTTGAGTTTTCGTGGGCCATCGATCAACTTTCATGACTACGATTGTGGATTACATTGTAGTTGTAAATTCTATATGCGTATTTCTATCGCCTTTCGCGTACGTTCATTTTTTGTTGAGTTATAGTCACACTTAGGAAACCGCTCGAGTTTGAGTTTTCTTGGGCCATCAATCAACTTTGGTGACTACGCTTGTGGATTACACTATAGTTTTGCATATTATACACGTATTTTCTATCTCTTTTCGCGAACCTTAATTTTTTGTTAAGTTATAGCCACATTTAGGAAACCATTCATGTTTGAGTTTTTGTGGACCATCGATCAACTTTGGTGACCACGATTGTGGATTGTACTATAGATGTGCATTCTGTACGAATATTTTTAATTACCTTTCATGAACCTTCATTTTTCATTGAGTTATAGCTATACTTAGGAAACCAGTCAAGTTTGAGTTTTAGTGGGCCATCGATCAACTTTGTTGACTACGCTTGTGGATTAAATTATAGTTGTGCATTCTATATGTGTATTTTCCATTGCCTTTAACGAACCTTCATTTTTTGTTGAGTTATAGCCGCATTTAGGAAACCACGCATGTTTGAGTTTTTGTGGGTCATCAATCAACTTTGGTGACTATTATAGTGCATTGTACTATAGTTGTGCATTCTATACGCATATTTTTAATCAACTTTCATGAACCCTCATTTTTTTTTGAGTTATAGCAGTATTTAGGAAAAAATTCGTGTTTGAGTTTTTAGGGGCCATATATCAACTTTGGCTACTACGATTGTGGATTACATAGTAGTTGTGCACTCTATATGCGTATTTTCTATCTCCTTTTGCAAACCTTTATTGTTCGTTGAGTTATAGCCAGGCTTAGGAAGGAGCCCATGTTTGAGTTTTTGTTGTTCATTAAACAACTTTGGTGACTATGATTGTGGATTGTACTATATTTGCGCATTATGTATGCATATTTTTAATCTCCTTTTACAAACATTCATTTTTTGTTGAGTTATACATGCATTTAGGAAAACACTCATGTTTTAGTTTTCTTGAGCAATCGATCAAATTTGGTTACTACAATTGTGGATTAGATTGTAGTTGTGCATTCTATATGTGTATTTTATATTGCCTTTTGCGAACATTCATTTTTTATTGAGTTATAGCTGCACTTAGGAAACAACTTGTGTGTGAGTTTTTGTGGGCCATTGATCAACTTTGATGACTACGATTGTGGATTGCAATGTAGTTTCCCATTATGTACATATATTTTCTATCACCTTTTGTGAACCTTCATTTTTCTTTGAGTTATAGCAGCATTTAGGAAATTGGTCATGTTTGAGTTTTCGCGGGCCATCGATCATCTTTGGTGATTATGATTATGGATTACACTATAGTTGTGCATTCTATACGTGTATTTTCTATCGCCTATCTTGAACCTTCATTTTTTGATGAATTATACCCACACTTAAGAAACTACACCTGTTTGAATTTTCGTGGGCCATCACTAAACTTTCATGACTACGATTGTGGATTGCATTGTAGTTGTCCATTTTGTAAGCGTATTTTCTAATGCCTTTCATGAACCTTCATGTTTTGTTGAGTTATAGCCGCATTTAGTAAACCGCTCGAGTTTGACTTTTCTTGGGCCATCGATCAACTTTGGTGACTACGCTTGTGGATTACACTGTGGTTATGCATTCTATAAGTGTATTTTCTAGCGGCTTCTGCGAACCTTCATTTTTTGTTGAGTTATAGCCGCATTTAGGAAACCGCTCATATTTGAGTTTTTGTTGGCCATGAATAAAATTTGGTGACTATGATTGTGGATTGTACTGTAGATGTGCATTGTATATGCATATTTTTAATTTCCTTACATGAACCTTATTTTTGGATGAGTTATAGCCACATTGAGGAAGATGCTTGTGTTTTAGTTTTTGTGTGCCATAGATTTACTTTGGTGACTACTATTGTGGATTACACTGTAGTTGTGCATTCTATGAACGTATTTTCTTTCACCTTTTTCGTGGACCTTCATTTTTTTGTATAGTTATAGCCACACCTAGGAAACCATTCGTGTTTCAGTTTTCATGGTCCATTGATCAACTTTGGTGAGTACAATTGTGAATTTTATTGTAGCTATCAATTTTGTACGTGTATTTGAGTTTTTATGGGCCAGGAATCAACTTTGGTGACTACGATTGTGGATTGTACTGTAGTTGTGCATTCTATACGCATATTTTTAATTGTCTTACATGACCCTTCATATTTTGATGAGTTATAGCCACATTTAGGAAAATGCTCGTGTTTTAGTTTTCGTGGGCCATAGATCAACTTTGGTGACTACGATTTTGTATTACACTGTAGTTGTATACTTTATACAGTAATTTTCTATTGGCTTTCACGAACCTTCATTTTTTGTTTAGTTATAGCCACATTTAGAAAAACTCTTATGTTTAAGTTTTCATGGGCCATCGATCAAGTTTGGTGACTACGATTTTGGATTGCACTATAGTTGTCCATTATTTACGCGTATTTTCTATCGCCTTTCGTGAACCTTCAGTTTTTGTTGAGTTATAGTCAGATTTAGGAAAGCGCTCGTGTTTGAGTTTTCATCGGCAATTGATCAAATTTGGTGACTAGGATTACAGATTTCACTGTAGTTGTGCATTTTGAACGCTAAATTTCTATCGCCTTTCAAAAACGTTAATTTTTTGTTGAGTTATAAACGTAGTTAGGAAACTACTCGTGTTTGAGATTTCGGGGGCCATCGATTAACTTTGGTGACTATGCTTATGGATTGCACTGTAGTTGTCCATTTTGTACGTGTATTTTCTATTGAATTTGACGAACCTTCATTTTTTGGTGAGTTATAGCCGCATTGACGAAACCACTCGTGTTTGAGTTTTTGTGGGCCATCGATCAACTTTGGTGACTACGATTGTGGATTACACTATATTTGTGCATTCTATATGCATACTTTCTATCGCCTTTCTTGAACCTTCATTTTTCATTGAGTTGTAGACTAATTTAGGAAACTGCTTGTGTTTTAGATTTCATGGGCCATCAATCAACTGTATTGACTATGATTGTGGATTGTACTGAAGTTGCGCATTGTGTGCGCACATTTTTAATTGCCTTTTAGAAACCTTCACTTTTTTATTAGATATAGCAATATTTACCAAAGAACTCATGTTTGAGTTTTCGTGGGCCATCAATCAACTTTGGTGACTACATAGCCGTATTTAGCAAACCGCATGTAATGGCATTGTGTACGCATATTTTTAATCACTTTTCATGAATCTTTTATTTTTTCTTGATTTATAGCCGCAGTTAGGAAAACGCTATCGTTTGAGTGTTGGTAGGCCATCTATCAACTTTGGTGACTACTATTGTGTATATTATTGTAGTTGTTCATTCTATACTCATATTTTTAATCTCCATTCACAAACTTTCATTTTTTGTTGAGTTAGAGCTGCATTTAGTAAGACTCTCGTGTTTGAGTTTTTGTGGGCCATCTATCAACTTTCGTGACTATGATTGTGGATTACACTATAGTTGTGTATTTTATCCTCTTATTTTTAGTTGCCTTTTGCAAACCATCATTTTTCATTGAGTTATAGTTGCACTTAGGAAACCACTCATGTTTAAGTATTTGTGGGCCATCGATCAACTTTGGTGACTACAATTGTGGATTACATTGTAGTTTCGCATTGTATACATGTATTTTCTATCGCATTTTGTGAACGTTCATTTTTTGTTTAGTTATAGCCTAATTTAGGAAACTGCTCGTGTTTGAGTTTTTGTTGGCCATCAATCAACTTTGGTGACTACAATTGTGGATTGCACTATATAGTTGTCAATTTTGTATGTGTATTTTCTAGCGGCTTTTGCAAACCTTCATTTTTTGGTGAGTTATAGCCACATTTAGTAAACCGCTCATTTTTCAGTTTTTGTGGGCGATAACTTTGGCGAATACGATTATGGATTACACTATAGTTGTGCATTTTATGCATGTATTTTCTATCGCTTTTTGCAAACCTTCATTATTTGTTGAATTATAGCCACATGTAGGAAACCCTCATGTTTTAGTTTTTATGGGCTATCAATGAACTTTTGTAAGTATGATGATGGATTGTACTATAGTTGTGCTTTGTGTACGCATATTTTTAATCGCCTTTCACGAATCTTTAATTTTTCTTGAGCTATAGCCAGATTTAGGAAAACTCTCATGTTGGAGTTTTCATGGGCCATTGATCAACTTTGGTGACTACGATTGTGGATTGCACTATAGTTGTCCATTCTGTATGCATATTTTCTTTCTCATTTAGCGAACCGTGATTTTTCATTGAGTTTCAACCGCACTTAGGAAACCGCTATTGTTTCAGTTTTCGTGGGCCATCCATCAACTTTGTTGACTATGATTTTTTATTGAACTATAGTTGTTCATTATCTACCCATATTTAATATCGCCTTTCGCAAACCTTCATTTTTAGTCGAGTTATAGCTGCATTTATGAAACCACTCGAGTTTGAGTTTTCGAGGGCCATAAATCAACTTTGGTGAATATGATTGTGGATTGTACTGTAGTTGCACATTTTGTATGCATATTTTTAATCACCTTTCAAGAATCTTCAATTTCTATTTAGTTATAGCCACATTTAGGAAAACGCTTGTGTTTGAGTTTTTCATGGTACATCGATCAAATTTGGTGACTATGATTGTGGATTGCAGTATAGTTGTCCATTCTTTACACGTATTTTCTATTACCTTTCATACACCTTCATTTTTTGTCGAGTTATAGTCGAATTGATGAAACTGCACGTGTTTGAATTTTCGTGGGCCATCGATCAACTTTGGTGACTACGATTGTGGATTTCACTATAACTGTGCATTATGAACACTAAATTTCTATAGCCTATGAAAAACCTTCATTTTTTTTTGAGTTATAGCGGTATTTAGGAAACAACTCGTGCTTGAGTTTTTGTGCGTGATCGATCAACCTTGGTGACTACGCTTGTGTATTACACTATAGTTGTGAATTCTATAGGCGTATTTTCTATCCCCTTTCGTGAACGTTCATTTTTTGTTGAGCTATAGCCGCATTTAGGAAACCGCTCATGTTCGAATTTTCGTTGGCCATCAATCAACTTTGGTGACTACGACTGTGGATTACACTGTAGTTATACATTCCATACAGGTATTTTGTATCACCTTTGGCAAACCTTTATTTTTCATTGAGTTATAGCTGCATTTAGGAAACCGCTCATGTTTGCGTGTTCATGGGCCATTGATTAACTTTCGTGACTACGATTGTGGATTGCACTGTAGTTGTCCATTATGTATGTGTATTTCTATCTCCTTTCACAAACCTTCATTTTTTGTTGAGTTATAGCCGCATGTAGGAAATTGCTCATGTTTGAGATTTCATGGGCCATTGATCAACTTTGGTGACTACGCTTGTCGATTAAAGTGTAGTTGTGCATTCTATACGTGTATCTCTTATCGCCTTTCACGAACCTTCATTTTTTGTTGAGTTATAGTTGATTTAGGAAATCGCTCATGTCTGAGTTTTTGTCGGCCATCGATCAACTTTGGTTATAGTGATTGTGGATTGTATTGTAGCTGTGCATTATGTACGCATATTTTTAATCGCATTTCATGAACCTTCATTTTTTGTTGAGTTATAGCCGCATTTAGGAAAATGCTCGTGTTTGAGTTTTCATGGGCCATCAATCAACTTTGCTGACTATGATTGTTGATTACAACGTAGTTGTGCATTCTATATGGGTATTTTCTATCGCCTTTCCTGAACCTTCTTTTTTTGTTGAGTTATAGCTACACTTAGGATACCGCTCGTGTTCTAGTTTTTGTGTGTCGTTGATCAACTTTGGTGAATACAATCGTGGATTACATTGTATATGCGTATTTTCTATCACCATTCATGAACCTTAATTTTTTGTTGACCATCGATCAACTTTGCTTACTATGATTCTGCATTACACTATAGTTGTCCATTTTGTACATGTGTTTTCTATCGCCTTTCACAAACCTTCATTTTTTGTTGAGTTATAGCTGCATTTAGGAAACCGCTCGAGTCTGCATTTTAGTGGCCCATCGATCAACTTTGGTGACTACGATTGTAGATTGTACTATACTTGTGCATTTTGTACACATATTTTTAATCGCCTTTCACAAACCTTCATTTTTTGTTAACTTATAGCCGCATTTAGGAAACCGCTCGAGTTTGAGTTTTTGTGGGCCATCAGTCACCTTTGGTGACTATGCTTGTGGATTATACTCTAGTTGTGCATTCTATACGCATATTTTCTATTTCCTTTTGCAGACCTTCATTTTTCTATGAGTTATAGCTGCATTTAGGAAACTGTTGATGTTTGAGGTTTTGTGGGTCATCAAACAAGTTTGGTGACTATAATTGTGGATTGTACTATAGTTGTGCATTCTGTAAGCATATTTTTAATCACCTTTCATGAACATTCATTTTTTGTTGAGATATAGCTATATTTATGAAAACACTCGTGTTTGAGTTTTCGTGCACCATCGATATACTTTGGTGACTACGATTGTGGATTACATTGTAGCTGTACATTCTATATGCGTACTTTCTATTACCTTTCGGGAACCTTTATTTATTGTTGAGTTATAGCCGCATTTAGGAAACCGCTCATGTTTGAGTTTTTGTGTGTAATGAAACAACATTGGTGACTATAATTGTGGATTGTACGGTAGTTGTGCATTTTGTATGCATATTTATAATCGCGTTTCACGAATGTTGATTTTTTATTGAGTTATAGCCACATTTAGGAAAATGCTCGTGTTTGAGTTTTCCTTAGCCATCGATCAACTTTGGTGACTACAATTGTGGATTACACTGTAGTTGTGCATTCTATACGTGTATTTTCTATCTCATTTTGTGAACCTTCATTTTTTTTTGAGTTATAGATGTACTTAGGAAACCGCTTGTTTTTTTGTTTTCATTGGCCATCGATTAACTTTGGTGACTACTATTGTGGATTGCATAGTAGTTGTCCATTATGTATGTGTATTTTCTATTAGCTTTCGCGAACCTTCATTTTTTGTTGAGTTATAACTACATTTAGGAAACCGCTCATGTTTGAGTTTTTTGGGTCATCAATCAAGTTTGGTGACTACGATTGTGGATTGTATTATAGTTGTGCATTTTGTACACATATTTTTAATCGCCTTTAATGAACCTTCATTTTTTGTTGAGTTATACCTGCATTTAGGAAAATGCTCATGTTTGAGTTTTTGCTGGCCATCGATCAACTTTAGCGTCTACAATTGTGGATTACACTATAGTTGTGCATTTTATGCACGTATTTTCTATCGCCTTTCACGAACCTTCATTTTTTGTTCAGTTATAGCCACATTTGGGAAACCACTCATAATTCAATTTTTCTGAGCCATCGATCAAGTTTGGTGACTATGATAGTGGATTGTACTATCGTTGTGCATTCTATACGCGTATTTTCTAGCACCTTTCGTGAAGCTTCATTTTTTGTTGAATCATAACCGAATTTAAGAAAATGCTCGTGTTTGAGTTTTCGTAGGCGATCGATCAACTTTGGTGACAACAATTGTTGATTACACTATAGTTGTGCATTCTATACATGTATTTTCTATCGCCTTTCCTGAACCTTCATTTTTTGTTGAGTTATAGCTACACTTAGGAAACTGCTCGTGTTTCAGTTTTTGTGGGTTGTCGATCAACTTTGGTGAATACGATTGTGGATTAGATTGTAGTTGCGCATTGTATATGCGTATTTTCTATTGCATTTTGTGAACCTTTATTTTTTGTTGAGTTATAGCCCAATTTAGGAAATCGCTTCTGTTTGAGTTTTTTGGGTCATCGATCAACTTTGCTGACTATGATTGTGCATTACATTGTAGTTGTCCATTTTGTACACGTAGTTTCTATCGCGTTTCACAAACCTTCATTTTTTGTTGAATTATAGCCACATTTACGAAACTACTCGAGTCTTAGTTTTAGTGGGCCATCTATCAACTTTGGTGACTACATTTATGGATTACACTATAGTTGTCCACTCTATATACGTATTTTCTATCGCTTTTCACGAACCTTCACTTTTTGTTGAATTATAGCCACATTTAGGAAATTGCTCATGTTTTAGTTTTTGTGGGTAATCAAACAAATATGGTGACTACAATTGTGGATTGTATTATGGTTGTGCATTTTGTACACATTTTTTTAATTGCCTTTCACGAACCTTCATTTTTTGTTGACTTATAGCAGCAGTTAGAAAACCGCTCAAGTTAGAGTTTTTGTGGGCCATCAATTACCTTTGGTGACTATGCTTGTGGATTACACTATAGTTGTGCATTATGTTAGCATATTTTTAATCGCCTTTCACGAACATTTATTTTTTGTTTAGTTATAGCCGTATTTACGAAAATGCTCGTGTTTGAGTTTTCGTGGGCGATTGATCAACTTGGTGACTACGATTGTGGATTACACTATAGTTTTACATTCTATACGTGTATTTTCTATTTCGTTTTGCAAAAAATTATTTTTTGTTGAGTTATAGCCACATTTAGGAAACCGCTCATGTTTGAGTTTTTGTGCGTAATGAAAAAAAATTGCTGACTATAATTGCGGATTTTACGGTAGTTGTGCATTCTGTACGCATATTTATAATCAACTTTCACGAACCTTGATTTTTTGTTGAGTTATAGCCGCATTTAGGAAAACGCTAGTATTTGAGTTTTCTTGAGCCATTGATCAGCTTTGGTGACTACGATTGTGGATTCAACTGTAGTTGTGCATTCTATACGTGTATTTTCTATCTCATTTTGTGAACCTTCATTTTTTGTTGAGTTATAGCTGCACTTAGGAAACTACTCGTGTTTGAGTTTTTGTTGGCCATCGATCAACTTTGGTGAATACAGTTGATTCTTACACTGTAGTTTTTGTGGGCCATCAATCAACTTTTGTGATTACGATTATGGATTGTATTGTAGTTGTGTATTTTGTATGCATATTTATAATCGCCTTTCACAAAACTTCATTTTTTGATGAGTTATAGCCACCTTTAGGAAAACGCTCATGTTTGAGATTTTGTGGGCCACCGGTAAAGTTTGGTGATTACGATTGTGGATTACACTATAATTTTACATTCTATACACGTAATTTCTAGTGCCTTTCGCAAACCTTCATTTTTTGTTGAATTATAGCCACATTGAGAAAACGGTCGTGTTTGAGTTTTTGTGGGCGATCGATCAACTTTGGTGACTACGATTGTGGATTACACTATAGTTTTACATTCTATACGCATATTTTCTAGCGCCTTGTGGTAACCTTCAATTTTTGTTGAATTATAGCCGCATTTGGGAAAGCACGTATGTTTGAGATTTTTTGTGGGCCATCGATCAACTTTGGTGACTACGCTTGTGGATTACACTGTAGTTGTGCATTCTATACCCGTATATCCCATCACCTTTCATGAACCTCCACTTTTTGTTGAGTTATAGTCAATTTAGGAAATCGCTCATGTCTAACTTTTTGTTGGCCATCGACAACTTTGGTGACATTGATTTTGGATTGTATTGTAGTTGTGCATTATGTACGCATATTTTTAATTGCATTTCATGAACCTTCATTTTTTGATGAGTTATAGCCGCATTAAGGAAAACACTCATGTTTGAGTTTTCTTGGGCTATCGATCAACTTTGGTGACTACAATTGTGGATTGTATTGTTGTTGTGCATTCTATACGTATATTTTCTATTGCCTTTCGTGAACCTCCTTTTTTTGTTGAGTTATAGCCGCATTTAGGAAACCGCTCGTGTTTGAGTTTTCGTCGGCCATTGATCAACTTTGGTAACTTCAATTGTGGATTGAGGAAACAGTCATGTTTTAGTTTTTGTGGGCCATTAATCAACTTTGGTGACTACGATTTTGGATTCTACTATAGTTGTGCATTCTATACGTATATTTTCTATTGCCTTTTGTGAACCTCCATTTTTTGTTGATATAGCCGCATTTAGGAAACCGCTCGTGTTTGAGTTTTTGTGGGCCATCGGTAAAGTTTGGTGATTACGATTGTGGATTACACTATAATTTTACATTCTATACATGTAATTTCTAGCGCCTTTCGCAAACCTTCATTTTTTGTTGAATTATAGCCACATTGAGAAAACGGTCGTGTTTGAGTTTTTGTGGGCCATCGATCAACTTTGGTGACTACAATTGTGGATTACACTATAGTTTTACATTCTATACGCATATTTTCTAGCGCCTTGTGGTAACCTTCAATTTTTGTTGAATTATAGCCACATTTGGGAAAGCACGTATGTTTGAGTTTTTTTGTGGGCCATCGATCAACTTTGGTGACTAGGCTTGTGGATTACACTGTAGTTGTGCATTCTATACGCGTATATCCCATCACCTTTCATGAACCTCCACTTTTTGTTGAGTTATAGTCAATTTAGGAAATCGCTCATGTCTAACTTTTTGTTGGCCATCGACAACTTTGGTGACATTGATTTTGGATTGTATTGTAGTTGTGCATTATGTACGCATATTTTTAATTGCATTTCATGAACCTTCATTTTTTGATGAGTTATAGCCGCATTAAGGAAAACACTCGTGTTTGAGTTTTCTTGGGCTATCGATCAACTTTGGTGACTACAATTGTGGATTGTATTGTTGTTGTGCATTCTATACGTATATTTTCTATTGCCTTTCGTGAACCTCCTTTTTTTGTTGAGTTATAGCGGCATTTAGGAAACCGCTCGTGTTTGAGTTTTCGTCGGCCATTGATCAACTTTGGTAACTTCAATTGTGGATTGAGGAAATAGTCATGTTTTAGTTTTTGTGGGCCATTAATCAACTTTGGTGACTACGATTTTGGATTCTACTATAGTTGTGCATTCTATACGTATATTTTCTATTGCCTTTTGTGAACCTCCATTTTTTGTTGATATAGCCGCATTTAGGAAACCGCTCGTGTTTGAGTTTTCATCGGCCATCGATCAACATTGGTAACTTCAATTGTGGATTTAGGAAACCAGTCATGTTTGAGTTTTTTTGGGCCATTAATCAACTTTGGTGACTACGATTTTGGATTCTACTATAGTTGTGCATTCTGTATGCATATTTTTAATTGCCTTTCACGAACCTTTATTTTTGGCTAGGTTATAGATGCATTTAGGAAAACGATCATGTTTCAGTTTTCATGTGCCATCGATCAAATATCGTGACTACGATTATGTATTGCATAGTAGTTGTGCATTCTATACGCACATATTTATAATCGCCTTGCACGAACCTTGATTTTTTCTTGAGTTATAGTTGAATTTAGGAAATCGCTCTTGTTTGAGTTTTCCTAAGCCATAGAGGACCTTTGTTGACTACGATTTTGAATTACACTATAGTCGTGCATTCTTTACGTGTACTTTCTATCGCGTTTTGCGAACCTTAATTTTTTTTTGAGTTATAGCTGCATTTAGGAAACCACTCGTTTTTGAATTTTCTTTTGCCATTGATCAACATTGGTGACTACAGTTGTGGATTGCACTATAGTTGTCCATTCTGTACACGTACTTTCTATCACCTTTCGTGAAACTGCATTTAGGAAACTGCTCGAATTTTAGTTTTCGTGGGCCATCGATCAACTTTAGTGACTACGCTTGTGGATTAAACTATAGTTTTGTAATCTATACATGTATTTTCTATCGCCTTTCACGAATCTTTATTTTTTGTTTAGTTATATCCTCGTTTAGGAAACTACTCATGTTTGAGTTCTTTAGGATCATTAATCAAGTTTGGTGACTACGATTGTGCATTGTTCTATAGTTCTTCATTCTATACGCATATTTTTAATCGCCTTTCACGAACCTTCATTTTTTATTGAGTTATAGCCGCATTTAGGAAAATGCTTGTGTTTCAATTTTCGTGGGCCATCGATCAAATTTGGTGACTACGATTATGGAATACACTGTAGTTGTGCATTTTATACGCATATTTTTAATTCTTTTTCATGAATGTTTTTTTTTTTAGTTGTAGCCACATTTAGTAAATGCTCATGTTTGAGTTTTCGTGGGCATCGATCAGCTTTCATGACTATAATTGTGGATTGCACTGTAGTTGTCAATTTTGTACATGTATTTTCTATTTCCTTTCATGAACCTTCATTTTTTGTTGAGTTATAGCCGCATTTAGGAAACTGCTGATGTTTGAGATTTCGTGGGCCATCGATCAACTTTGGTGACTACGATATTGAATTGCACTATAGTTGTGCATTATGAACCTTAATTTTCTATCGCCTTTCATGAATCTTCAAATTTTGTTGACTTATAAGCGCATTTAGGAAACTACTCGTGTTTGAGATTTTGTGGTTCATCAATCAACTTTGCTGACAACGCTGATGGATTACACTATAGTTGTTCATTCTGTAACTGTAATTTCTATTGCCCTGCGTGAACCTTCATTTCTTTTTGCAAGTACTCTTGTTTGAGTTTTTCATGGGCCATAGATCAACTTTGTTGACTACGATTGTGGATTACATTGCAATTGTGTATTTTATACACATATTTTCTATTGCCTTTCGCGAACCTTCATTTTTTGTTGACTTATAGCCGCATTTAGAAAACCACTCATGTTTGAGATTTTGTGGGTCATCAAACAACTTTGGTGACTACGATTTTGTGTTGTTTTATAGTTGTGCATTGTACACGCATATTTTTAATCACCTTTACACTCGTGTTTGAGTTTTCGTAGGCCATCGATCAACTTTGGTGACTACAATTGTGGATTACATTGTAATTGTGAATTCTATACACATGTTTTCTATCGCCTTTTGTGAACCTTAATTTTTCGTTTAGTTCTAGCTGCATTTGGGAAACTGTTCGTGTTTGAGTTTTCGTGGGCCATTGATCAACATATTTTCTCTAACTTTTTGTGAAACTTAATTTTTCGATGAGTTATATCCGCACTTAGGAAATTGTTCGTGTTTGAATTTTCGTGGGCCGCTAATCAAATTTGGTGGCAAATATTGTGGATATCACTGTAGTTGTCCATTTTGTCTGCGTATTTTCTAACACCTTTCGCGATCCTTCATTTTTTTTTGTGTTATAGCCGCATATAGGAAACCACTTATGTTTGAGTTTTTGTGGGCCATCGATCAACTTTGGTTACTACGATTATGGATTGTAGTGTAGTTGTACATTCTATACTAATATTTTTAATTTCCTTTCATGAACCTTTATTTTTTTATTGAGTTATAGCCGCATTTAGGAAAACGCTCGTGTTTGAGTTTTCTTAAGCCATTGATCAACTTTGGTGACTACGATTGTGGATTACACTATAGTTGTGCATTCTATATACGTATTTTCTATCACCTTTTGCGAACCTTCAATTTTTGCTGAGTTATAGCCACATTTTGGAAACCAGTCATGTTTGAGTTTATATCGGTCATCAAACAACTTTGGTGACTACGATTGTGGTTTGTACTATAGTTGTGCATCTTTTTGTACACAAATTTTTAATCGGCTTTCATGGACTTTCATTTTTTGTTGAGTTATAGCCGCATTTAAGAAAATGCTTGTGTTTAAGTTTTCGTATGTCATCTATCAACTTTGGCGACTACGATTGTGGATTACACTATATTTGTGCATTCTATAGTTGTATTTTCTATCGCCTTTCATGAACCTTCATTTTTCATTGAGTTATAGCCACATTTAGGACAACTCGTGTTCAAGTTTTCATCGGCTATTAATTAAATTTGGTGACTACGATTGTGGGTTACACTATAGCTGTCCATTTCGTACGTGTATTTTCTATCTTCTTTAGCGAACCTTCATATTTTGTTCAGTAATAGAAGCATTTAGGAAACTGCTCATTTTTGTGTTTTCGTGGGCCATCAATCAACTTTGGTGACTACGATTGTTGATTGCACTGTAGTTCTCCATTCTATATGTGTATTTTCTATCTCCTTTCATGAACTTCTAGTTTTCATTGAGTTATAGCCGTATTTAGGAAATCGCTCTTCTTTGAGTATTCATGGGCCATCGATTAACTTTGTTGACTAAAATTGTGGATTGCACTATAGTTGTCCATTCTGTACACATATTTTCTATCAACTTTTTCGAACCTTCATATTTTGTTGAGTTATAGCCACATTTAGGAAACTGCTCGAGTTTGAGTTTTTGTGGGCCATCAATAAAGTTTGGTGAGTACAATTGTCGATTACACTATAGTTGTCCATTTTATACTTTTATTTTCTATCACATTTAGCGAACCTTCATTTTTTGTTCAGTTGTAGAAGCATTTAGGAAACTGCTCGTGCTTCAGTTTTCATGTTCCATCAATCAACTTTGGTGACTACGATTGTGGATTACACTATAGTTGTGCATTCTATACACGTATTTTGTATCACATTTTGCAAACCTTCGTTTTTCGATGATTTATAGCCACTCTTAGGAAAAAACTCGTGTTTGAATTTTTGTGGGCCATTGATCAACTTTGGTGCTAGGATTGTGGATTACATTCTAGTTGTACATTCTATACACATATTTTCTATCACCTTTTGAGTATCTTTATTTTTGTTGAGTTATAGCCGCATTTTGGAAACTGGTTATGTTTGAGTTCTTGTAAGCCATCGATCAAATTTGGTCACTACGATTGTGGATTGTATTGTAGTTGTGCATTTTGTACACATATTTATCACCTTTCACGAACCTTGAATTTTTTTCTTGAGTTATAGCCGCATTTAGGAAAATGCTTGTGTTTGAGTTTCCCTGACCCATCGATCAACTTTGGTTAGTACGATTGTTGATTACATTGTTGTTGTGCATTGTATAGTTGTATTTTCTAGCGCCTATCGCGAACCTTGATTTTTTGTTGAGTTATAGCCACATTTAGGATTACACTCCTGTTTTAGTTTTCGTGGGCCATCGATCAATTTTGGTGACTAAGATTGTGGATTACACTGTAGTTGTGCATTTTACACGCATATTTTTAATCGCCTTTCAAGAAACTTCTTTTTTTGTTGAGTTATAGCCGCACTTAGGAAACCGCTTGACTTTGAGTTTTCGCGGGCCATCAATCAACTTTGGTGACTACGCTTGTGGATTTAGGAAACTGCTCATGTTTGAGTTTTTGTGGGCCATCGATGAACTTTTGTGGGTACGATTGTGGATTGTACTATAGTTGTGCATTTAGTACGTATATTTTTAATCTTCTTTCACGAACCTTCATTTTTTGACGAGTTATAGCCAAATTTATGAAAACGCTCTTGTTTCAGATTTCATGGGCCATAGATCAAATTTTATGACTACGATCGTGGATTACACTGTAGTTGTGCAATCTATACGAGTATTTTCTAGCGCGTTTCGTGAACCTTCATTTTTCATACAATTATAGTTGCACTAAGGAATCCATTCGTGTTTGAGTTTTCATGGGCCATTGATCAACTTTGGTGACTATGATTGTGGATTGCACTGTAGTTGTCCATTTTGTACCTGTATTTTCTGTTGCCTTTTGCGAACTTTAATTTTTTGTTGAGTTATATCCGCACTAGGTAACCACTCAAGCTTGAGTTTTCATGGGCCATCGATCAACAGTACAGTACAATCCACAATCGTAGTCACCAAAGTTGATTAATGTTCCAGAAAAACTCAAACATGAGCGGTTTCCTAAATGTGGCTATAACTCAAAAAAAATGAAGGTTCACGAAGGGCAATAGAAGATACGCGTACAAAATTCACCACTACAATGTAATCCATAAGCGTTGTCACCAAAGTTGATCAATGGCCCACAAAACCTCAAACACAAGCAGTTTCCTAAATGAAGATTCACAAAGTCGATAGAAAATTAGTGTTTATAATGCTTAACTATAGTGCAATTCACAATCGTAGTCACCAAAGTTGATCAATGGCCCAAGAAAACTGAAACACAAGCACTTTCCTAAATGCCTCTATAACTCAACAAAAAATGAAGGTTCATGAAAGCCGATAGAAAATACACGCACAAAATGGACAACTACAGTGAAATCCACAATCGTATTCACCAAAGCTGATCAATGGCCCATGAAAACTCAAGCATGAGCGGCTCCTAAGTGCAGCTATAACTCAAAAAAAATGGAAGGTTCACAAGAGGTGATAGAAAATACGCATATAGAATGTAGAACTACAATGTAATCCATAATTGTAGTTAACAAAGTTGATCAATGGCTCAGGAAAACTCAAACACGTGTGTATTCTAAAATTTGGCTAAAACTCAAAAAAATATTCAAGGTTCATGAAAGGCGATTATAAATATGTGTACAAAATGCACAACTATAGTACAATCCATAATCATTGTGACCCAAGTTGTTTGATGACCCACAAAAACTCAAACATGAGCGGTTTACTAAATGCAGCTATAACTCAACAAAAAGTGAAGGTTCGTGAAAGGCGATTAAAAAAATGTGTACTTTCGCGAACCTTCATTTTTTATTGACTTATAGTTGCATTTAGGAAACTGCTCATGTTTGAGTTTTTGTGGGTCATCAAAAAACTTTGGTGAGTACGATTGTGTATTGTACTATAGATGTGCATTGTATACGCATATTTTCAATCAGCTTTCACAAACCTTCATTTTTTGTTGAGTTATAGCTGCATTTAGGAAAATGTTCGTGTTTGAGTTTTTGTGGGCCATAGATCAATTTTGGTGACTACGATTGAGGATTACACTATAGTTGTGCATTCTATAAGCGTATTTTCTATTGCCTTTCGTGAACCTTCATTTTTCGATGAGTTATAGCCGTACTTCAGAAACTGCTTGTGTTTGAGTTATGATGGGCCAAAGATCAACTTTGGTGAGTATGCTTGTGGATTACACTCTAGTTATGCATTCTATATGAGTATTTTCTAGCGGCTTCTACGAACCTTCATTTTTTGTTTCGTTATAGCCGCATTTATGAAACTGCTAATGTTTGAGTTTTTGTTGGCCATCGATCAACTTTGGTGATTACAATTGTGGATTGTACTATAGTTGTGCATTCTATACGCCTATTTTGTATTGCCATTCGTGATCTTTTACTTTTTGTACAATTAAATCTGCACTTAGGAAACTGTTCGTGTTTGAGTTTTCGTGGAACTTCAATCAACTTTGGTGGATATATGTGTGTTTAACACTGTTGTTGTTCATTCTGTACGCGTATTTTGTCTTTCCTTTCGCAAAACTTTAGTTTTTCTTGAGTTATAGTAGCACATAGGTAACCGCTCGAGCTTTAGTTTTCGTGGGTCGTCGATCAACTTTGGTGTCTACGATTGTGGATTACACTGTAGTTGTGCATTTTATACATTTATTTTTTATCGCCTTTCATGAACGTTCATTTTTTTTAGTTATAGCCGTATTTAGGAAAACACTCGTGTTTGAGTTTTCGTGGGCCATCGATCAACTTTGGTGACTATGATTGTGGATTACACTGTAGTTGTATTCTTTATGCATATTTTCTATCGCCTTTTGCAAACCTTCATAATTTACTGTTTATAGCTACACTTAGGAAACCGCTCATGTTTGAGTTTTCGTGGGCCATTGATCAACTTTGGTGACTATGATTGTGGATTGTACTATAGTTGTGCATTCTGTACACATATTTTTAAACACCTTTCATGAACCTTCATTTTTTGTTGAGTTATAGCCGCATTTAGGAAAACGTTCGTGTTTGAGTTTTCGTGGGCCATCGATCAACTTTGGTGACTACAATTGTGGATTACTCATTAGTTGTGAATTCTATACACGTATTTTTAATTGCCTTTGATGAACCTTCATTTTTTGATGAGTTATAGCCGCATTTAGGAAACTGCCCATGTTTGAGTCTTCATGGGGCATCGATCAACTTTGGTGACTACAATTGTGCATTGCACTCTTGTTGTCCGTTTTGTATGCATATTTTCTAGCACCTTTCGTGAACCTTCATTTTTCGTTGAGTTATAGCTGTATTTAGGAAACTGCTCGTGATTGAGTTTTTGTGGGCCTTCGATCAGATTTTGTGACTACAATTGTGGACTGCACTGGAATTGTCCATTCTATAAGCATATTTTCTATCAACTTTCGTGAACCTTTATTTTTTGTTGAGTTATAGTTGCATTTAGGAAACCACTCATGTTTGAGTTTTTGTGTGCCATCGACAGACTTTAGTGACTACGATTGTTGATTACACAGTAGTTGTATATTCTATATGGGTATTTTCTATCGCCTTTCACTAACCTTCATTTTTTGTTGAGTTATAGCCGCATTGAGGAAACCTCTCATGTTTGAGTTTTCATTGGCCATCGATCAACTTTGGTAACTACGATTGTGCATAACATTGTAGTTATGCATTCTATACGTGTATTTTCTAATAAATTTTGTGATCCTTCATTTTTCGTTGAGTTATAGCCACACTTAGGGAACCGCTCGTATTTGGCATTTTTTGGGCCATCGATCAACTTTGGTGAAAACGATTGTGGATTGCACTATAGTTGTCCATTTTGCACACGTATTTTCTATCTTCTTTCATCAAGCTTCATTTTCTGTTGAGTTATAGCCTCACTTAGGAAAGCTCTAGTTTGAGTTTATGTGGGCCATCAATCAACTTTGCTGACTACACTAGTGGATTACACTGTAGTTGTGCATTCTATACACTTATTTTTTATCGCCTTTTGCAAACCTTAATTTTTTTTTGAGTTATAGCTGCATTTAGGAAACCACTCATTTTTTAATTTTTGTGGGCCATTGATCAACTTTGGTGACTACGATTGTGGATTGCACTAAAGTTGTGCATTCTATATGCATATTTTTAATCAGATTTCACTAAACTTCATTTTTTGTTCTGTTATAGCACCATTTAATAAAACGTTCGTGTTTGATTTTTTCGTGGGGCATAGATCAACTTTCGTTACTATGATTGAGAATTACATTGTAGTTGTGCATTCTATATGCGTATTTTCTATCGCCTTTCGTGAACCTTCATTTGTTGTTGAGTTATTGGCACACTTATGAAGTTCCGCTCGTGTTTTAGTTTTTCGATCACCATCAATCAACTTTGGTGACTACAATTGTGGATTGTACTATAATTGTCCATTATGTATGCATATTTTGTATTTCCTTTCTCGAGCCTTCATCTTTTATTGAGTTATAGTCGTACTTAGGAATCTACTCGAGTTTGAGTTTTCATGGGCCATCGATGAACTTTGGTGACTACACTTGAGGATTTTACACTATAGTTGTGCATTCTATACACATATTTTCTATTGTCTTTTGCGAGCCTTCATTGTTTTATTATTTATAGCTACATTTAGGAAATTGCTCAAGTTTTAGTTTTCGTGGGCCATCGATCAACATTGGTGACTGTTCTTCTGGATTACACTATAGTTTTGAAATCTCTACACGTATTTTCTATCGGCTTTCACAAACCTTCATTTTGCTTTAATTTATAGCTGCATTTATGAAACCGCTCATATTTGAGTTTTTATGGGCCATCTATCAAGTTTTTTTACTACAACTATAGATTTTACTGTAGTTGTGCATTCTATATGCATATTTTTAATTGCCTTTTACGAACCCTCATTTTTTGTTGAGTTATAGCCGCATTTTGGAGAAAACGCTCATGTTTGAGTTTTCATGGGCTATCAATCAACTTTGCTGACTACGATTGTGGATTACACTATAGTTTTGTATTCTATATGTGTATTTTCTATTGCCTTTCATGAACCTTCATTTTTCATAGAGTTATAGCCGCACTTAAGAAACTGTTCGTATTTGAGTTTTCTTGCGCCATCGATCAACTTTGGTGAGTACGGTTGTTGACTGCAGCACTGTAGTTGTCCATTTTGTACACGTATTATCTATTGCCTTTCACAAACCTTCATTTTTTGTTGAGTTATAGCTGCATTTAGGAAACCGCTCGAGTTGGAGTTTTCATGGGCCATCGATCAACATTGGTGAGTATGCTTGTGGATTACACTACAGTTGTGTATTCTACACGCGTATTTTCTATTGACTTTCGTGAACCTTCATTTATTGTAGAGTTATAGTCACTTTTTAGAAACTACTCATGTTTGAGTTTTTGTGGGCCATTGATCAACTTTGGTGACTACGATTGTGGATTGTACTTTAGTTGTGCATTTTGTACACATATTTTTAATCACCTTACATGAACCTTCTTTTTTTGTTGAGTTATAGCCAGATTTAGGAAAATGCTCCTATTTGAGTTTTTCGTGGGCTAACGATTAACTTTGGTGACTACGATTGTGGATTACACTGTAGTTGTGCATTCTTTATGTGTATTTTGTATCACCTTTTGCAAACCTTCATTTTTTTTTGAGTTAGAGCAACACTTAGGAAACTACTCGACTTTGTGTTTTTGTGGGCGATCGATCAACTTTAGTGGTTATGCTTGTGGATTACACTGTAGTTGTGCATTCTATACACGTATTTTCTATCGCCTTTTTTGAACCTTCTATTTTTGTTGAGTTATAGCCGCATGTAGTAAACAACTCATGTTTGAGTTCTTGGGGGTCATCAATCAACTTTAGTGACTACGATTGTGGATTGTACTTTAGTTGTGCATTAAAAAAATGTGTACAAAATGCACAACTATAGAAAATACATGTATAGAATGCACGACTATAATGTAATCCACAATCATAGTCACCAAAGTTGATTGATGGTCCACAAAAACTCAAACACGAGTGGTTTCGTGAATGCGGCTATAATTGAAAAAAAATTAAGGATCATGAAAGGTGATAGAAAATATGCATATAAAATGTACAACTATGCTATATTCCACAAGCGTAGTCACCAAAGTTGATTGATGGCCCACGGAAACTCAAAGACGAGTAGTTTCCTCAATGTAGCTATAACTCAACAGAAAATGAAGGTTCGTGAAGGGCGACAGAAAATAGACGTAAAAAATGGACAACTATAGTGAATTCCATAATCGTAGTCACCAAAGTTAATCGATGGTCGACGAAAACTCAAACAAGAGTAGTTTCCTATGTGCAGATATAACTCAACGAAAAATTAAGTTTTTCCAAAGGCTATAGAAAATACGTGTATACAATGCATAACTATATGTGATCCACAATCGTAGTCACAAAAGTTGATTGATGGCCCACGAAAACTCAAACATCAGCGGTTCCCTAAGTGTGGCTATAACTCAACAAAAAATGAAGTTTCACGAAAGGGAAGAGAAAATACACCTATAGAATGCACAACTACAATGTAATCCACAAGCGTAGTCACAAAAGTTGATCGATGACCCACAAAAACTCAAAAACGAGTGGTTTCCTAAATGCGGGTATAACTCAACAAAAAATAAAGGTTTTTGAAAGGCGATAGAAATTTAGCATTCATAATGCACAAATACAGTATCCACAATCGTAGTCACCAAATTCAATCGATGGCCCACAAAAACTAAAACACGAGCAGTTTCCTAAATGCGACTATTGTGCAATCCATAATCATAGTCACCAAAGTTGAATGAAGGCCCATGAAAACTCAAACACAAGCGTTTTCCTAAATGCCTCTATAACTAAACAAAAAATGAAGGTTTTTGAAAGGCAATTAAAAATATGCATATAAAATGCGCAACTATAGTACAATCCATAATCGTATTCACCAAAGTTGATCGATGGCCCAAGAAAACTCAAAGTCGAGTGGTTTCCTAAATGTGGCTATAACTAAAAAAAAAGAAGGTTCGCGAAAGGCGATAGTAAATACGCGTACAAAATGAACAACTATAGTGCAATCACAAATTGTAGTCACCAAAGATGATCGATGGCCCACAAAAACTCAAACTACAGTGTAGTCCACAATCGTAGTCACCAAAGTTGATCGATGTCCCAAGAAAACTCAAATACGAGCAGTTTGCTAGGTGCAGCTATAACTCAACAAAAAATGAAGGTTCGTGAAGGGCAATAGAAAATACGCGTATAGAATTCACAACTATAGTATAATCCAAAATCGTAGTCACCAAAGTTGATCGATGACCCTCAAAAACTCAAACACGAGTAGTTTCTTAAGAGCGGCTATAACTCAACAGAAAATGAAGGTTCACAAAATTCAATAGAAATTATGCATATAAAATGCACAACTATAATGTAATCCACAATTGTAGTCACCAAAGTCGATCGATGGCCCAGAAAAACTAAAACACGAGCGTTTTCTTAAGTTCGACCATAACTCTAGGAAAAATGAACGTTCGCGAAAGGTGATTTAAAATACGCGTATAGAATGAACAACTATAGTGTAATCCACAATCATAGTCACGAATGTTCATTGATGGCCCACAAAAACTTGAACATGAGCAGACATGAGGAGTTTCCTAATAGCGGCTATAACTGAACAAAAAATGAAGGTTCATGAAAAGTGATAGAAAATACGTGTATAGAATGCACAACTACAGTGTAATCCATAATCGTATTCAGCAAAGTTTATCGATGGCCTAGAAAAACTCAAACACAAGCAGTTTCGTAAATGCAGCTATAACTAAAAAAAAAATGAAGCTTTGTGAAAGGCAATTAAAAAAATGCATACAGAATGAACAACTACGATAATATCCACAATCGTAGTCACCAAAGTTGATCGATGAACCACAAAAACAAAAACAGGAGCAGTTTTCTAAAAGTGGCTATAAGTCAAGAGAAAAAGGAGGTTAGTGAAAGGCAATAGAAAATATGCGTATAAAATACACAACTACATTGTAATCAACAAGTGTAGTCATCCAAAGTTGATCGATGGCCCACGAAAATGCAAACACAAGCAATTTCCTAAACGCATCTATAACTCAACGAAAAATGAAGGTTCACGAAAGGGGATATAAAATACGAATACAAATTGGACTACTACAGTGCAATCCATAATCATAGTCACCAAAGTTTATCGATGGTCCACAAAAAATCAAATGCAAGTTGTTTCCTAAGTTAGGCTATAACTCAACAAGAAATTAAGGTTCGCGAAAAGCAATAGAAAATATGCATATAGAAAGCACAACTACTGTGCAATCTGCAATCGTAATCACCAAAGTTGATTGATGGCCCACAAAAACTCAAACACAAGTGGTTTCCAAAGCACAACTATAACTCAGCAAAAAGTGAAGGTTCATGAAAGGGAGTAGAAAATACTCATATGCAATGCACAACTGCAATTAAATCCAATCTCATAGTCACCAAAGTTGATCGATGGCCCACAAAAACTCAACCACGAGCATTTTCCTAAGTCCGGCTATAACTCAATGAAAAATGAAGATTCGCGTAAGGTAATAGAAAATATGAGTATAGAAAGCACAACTAGAATGTAATCTACAATTGTAGTCACCAATGTTGACTGATGGCCCACGAAAACTCAAACATGAGTGGTTTTGTAAATGCTGCTATAACTCAATGAAAAGTGAAGGTTCGCAAAAGGCTATAGAAAATAAATGTATAGATTGGACAAATATAGTCAATCCACAATCGTAGTCACCAAAGTTGATCGATGGCCCACGAAAAAATCAAACACGAGGGTTTTACTAAATACGGTTATAACTCAAAAAAAATGAAGGTTCGTGAAAGGCGCCTAAAAATATGCATACATAAAGCACAAGAAAAGTACAATACACAATCGTAGTCACCAAAGTTAATCAATGACCCAAAAAAACTGAAATGTGAGCGGCTTTGTAAAAGCGGCTATAACTCAACAAAACATGAAGGTTCGCAAAAGGCAATAGCAAATATGCCTATAGAATAAACAACTGCAGTGTAATCCACAAGTGTAGTCACCAGAGTTGATCGATGGCCCACAAAAACTCAAACTCGAGTGGTTTCCTAAATGGGGCTAAATCAACAAAAAATGAAGGTTCATGAAAGGCGATAAAAAATACCTGGATAGAATGCATAACTACAATGTAATCCACAATCGTAGTCACCAAAGTTCATCGATGGCCCATGAAAACTCAAACATGAGTGGTTTCCTAAATGCTACTATAACTCAACAAAAAATAAAGGTTCACGAAAGACAATAGAAAATACACGTATAGAATTGACAACTACAGTGCAATCCACAATCATAGTAACCAAAGTTGATCGATGGCCCATGAAAACTAAAACACGACCGATCTCTGAACTGTAGCTATAACTCAACAAAAAATGAAGCTTTGTGAAAGACAATTAAAAATATTAGTACAAAGTGCATATCAATAGTACAATCCACAATTGTAGTCACCAAAATTGATAAATGGCCCAAGAATATACACATATAGATTTTAGAACTACAGTGCAATCCACAATCATAGTCACCAAATTTGATTGATGGCTCACAAGAACTCAAATATGAGCGGTTTCCTAAATGTGGCTATAACGTGGGAAAAATGAAGTTTCGTAAAATGCGATAGAAAATATGCATATAGAATGTACAAATGCAGTGGAATCCACAATTGTAGTCACCAAAGTTGATCAATGGACCAAAACACAAACACAAAGGTTTTCCTAAATGTGACTATAAATAAACAAAAAATGAAGGTTCATGAAAGGCTATGAAAGATATGCATATAGAATGGAAAACTATAGTAATACCCACAATCATAGTCACCAAAGTTGTTTGATGACCCACAAAAACTCAAACGTGAGCGGTTTCCTTAAAGCAGCTATAACTCAACAAAAAAGGAAGGTTCATGAAAGGTGATAGAAAATATGTGTATAAAATGCACTACAATGTAATCCACAAGTGTAGTCACCAAAGTTGATCGATGGCCCACAAAAACTCAAACTCGAGCGGTTTCCTAAGTGCAGCTATAACTTAACAAAAAATGAAGCTTCATGAAAGATGATAGAAAATACACGTACAAAATGGACAACTATAGTGCAATCCAGAATCGTAATCACCAAACTTGATCGATGGCCCACAAAAACTCAAACATGAGCGGTTTGCTAAGTGCGGCTATAACTCAATGAAAAAATGAAGGTTCGCGAAACATGATAGAAAATAAGCGTATAAAATGCACAACTACAGTGTATTTTGAATTGTAGTAACCAAAGTTGATCTATGGCAATGAAAACTCAAACACAAGCGTTTTCCTAAACGTGGCTATAACTCAACGAAAAATGAATGTTCATGAAAGGGGATTATAAATATGCACAAAAAATGCACAACTACAGTATAATCCACAATCGTCGTCACCAAAGTTCATTGATGGCCAACAAAAAATTAAACATGATTGGTTTCCTAAATGCGGATATAACTCAAGAAAAATTGAAGGTTCGCAAAAGGTGAAAGAAAATACGTGTATGGAATTCACAACTACAGTGTAATCCACAAGCGTAGTCACCAAAGTTGATCAATGGCCCACAAACACTCAAACTCGAGTGGTTTCCTAAGTGCAATTATAACTTAACAACTAATGAAGCTTCGTGAAATGAGATAGAAAATATGCGTACAGAATGGACAACTACAGTGCAATCCACAATCGTAGTCACCAAATTTGACCAAAGGCCCACAAAAACTCAAAAATGAGAGGTTTCGTAAGTGCGGATAAATTGACGAAAAAATGAAGGTTTGTGAAAGGCGATAGAAAATATGCATATAGAATGCACAAATACAATGTAATCCACAATTGTAGTCACCAAAGTTGATCGATGGCCCATGAAAAGTCAAACACGAGAGTTTTTTTAAATATGGCTATAACTCAACAAGAAATGAAGGTTCATGAAAGGAAATAGAAAATACTTTTATAGAATGCACAACTATAGTGTAATCAACAATCGTAGTCACCAAAGTTGATTGTTGGCCCAAAAAAACTCAAACATGAGCGGTTTACTAAATGCTGCTATAACTCTACAAAAAATGAAGGTTCTCGAAAGGCGATAGAAAATACACGTACAAAATGGATAACTACAATGCAATCCACAATCGCATTGACCAAAGTTGATCAATGGCCTGCGAGAACTTAAGCACGAGTGTTTTACTAAATGTAGCTATAACTCAAAAAAATGATGTTTCATGAAAGGCAATGGAAAATATGCATACAGAAAGGAAAACTATAGTGCAAGCCACAATTGTAGTCACCAAAGTGGATCAATGGCCCACAAAAACTCAATCATGAGTAGTTTCCTAAACGTGGTTGTAACTCAATGAAAAATGAAGGTTCCAAAAGTCGATAGAAAATATGCCTATAGAATGCACAACTACAGTGTAATCCACAATCGTACTCACCAAAGTTGATTGATGGCCCATGAAAACTCAAACACGAGTTTTCCTAAATGTGCCTATAACTAAAAAAAATGAAAGTTCCTGAAAGGTGATTAAAAATATGTGTACAGAATACCCAACTATAGTGTAATCCATAGGTGTTGTCACCAAAGTTGATCGATTGCGCATGAAAACTCAAACTCGAGCGGTTTCCTAAGTGCGGATATAACTCAACAAAAAAATGAAGGTTCGTGAAAGGTTATTAAAACTATGTGTACAAAATGCAAAACTACAATGCAATCCACAATCATAGTTGCTAAATTTGATCAATGGTCCACAAAAACTCAAACTTGAGCGGTTTTCTAAATGCGGCCATAACTCTACAAAAAATGAAGGTTCACAAAAAGCAATAGAAAATACGCATACAGAATGGACAACTACAGTGCAATATAAAATCGTAGTCACCAAAGTTGATCGATAGCCCATGAAAACTCAAACAAAAAATGGTTTCCTAAATGTAGCTATAAGTGTACGAAAAATGAAGGTTCGTGAAAGGTGATTAAAAATATGCGTAAAAAATGCACAACTACAGTACAATTCGCAATCGCAGTGACCAAAGTTGATCAATGGACCACAAAAAATCAAACATGAGCGGTTTCCTAAATTCGGCTATAAGTCAACAAAAAATGAAGGTTCGCGGAAACCGCTAGAAAATACAAGTATAGAATGCATAACTATAGTGTTATCCACAAGCGTAATCACCAAGGTTGATCGATGCCCCAGGAAAACTCAAAGTCGAGCGGTTTCCTAAATGTGGCTAGAACTCAACAAAAAATTAAGGTTCACGAAAGACGTTAGAAAATACATGTACAAAATGGACAACTATAGTGCAAACCACAATTGTAGTCACCAATGTTGATCGATGGACCACGAAAATTCAAACATGAGAAGTTATCTAAGTGAGGCTATAACTCATCGATGAATGAAGGTTCATGAAAGGCGATAGAAAATACGCGTATAGAATGCACAACTACAGTGTAATTCACAATTGTAGTCAGTAAAGTTAATCTATGGCCCACGAAAATTTAAACACAAATGTTTTCATAAATGCGACTATAACTGAACAAAAAATGAAGGTTCATGAAAGGCAATTAAAAATATGCGTATAGAGTGCACAACTATTGTACAATCCACAATCATAGTCACCAAAGTTGATTGATGAGCCACAAAAACTCAAACATGAGAGGTTTCCTAAATGTGGCTATAACTCAACAAAAAATGAAGGTTCGTGAAAGGTGATTAAAAATATTAGTACAAAATGCATAACTACATTACAATCCATAATCGTGGTCAAAAAAGTTGATGGATTGCCCAAAAAAACTTAAACATGAGCAGTTTCCTAAATGCAGCTATAACTCAACAAAAAACTAAGGTTCGCAAAAGGCGATAAAAAATATGCGTGCAGAATGCGCAACTATAGTACAATCCACAATCGTAGTTACCAAAATTGATCAATGTCCCATGAATGCTTTCCTAGATGAGGCTATAACTCAACAGAAAAGGAAGGTTAACGAAAGGTGATAGAACATACCTGTATACATTGCACAACTACAGTGTAATCCACAATTGTAGTCACTAAAGTTGATTGATGGCCGACGAAAACTCAAACACGAGTGGTTTCTTAAGTGTGGGTATAACTCAACAAAGACAAAAGGATTGCAAAAAGTGATAGAAAATACACATACATAATGGACAACTACAATGCAATTCACAATCGTAGTAACCAAACTTGATCGATGGCCCATGAAAACTCAAACAGGAGCGATTTCCTAAGTGTGGCTATAACTCAATAAAAAAGGAATGTTCGCAAAAGGCGATTGAAAATATGTGTATAAATTGCAAAACTATAGCGTAATCCACAATCATAGTCACCAAAGTTGATCCATGGACCACAAAAACTGAAATACGAGTGGTTTCCTAAATGCTGCTATAACTCAACAAAAAATGAAGGTTCGTGAAAGGTGATAGGAAATACATGTACAAAATGGACAGCTACAGTGCAATCCACAATCATAGTCACCAAAGTTTATCGATGGCCTACAAATACTCAAACATGAGCGGTTTCCTAAATGCGGCTATAACTATACAAAAAATAGAAGGTTCGCGAAAGGCAACAAAAAATACATCTATAGAATGCACAACTATAGTGCAATCCACAATCGTAGTCGCCAAAGTTGATTGATGGGCCATGAAAACTCACACACAAACGGTTTCCTAAGTGCAACTTAAACTCAATGAAAAATGAAGGTTCACAAACGAAGATTGAAAATACGCGTATAGAGTGCACAACTGTACAGTGTAATCCACAATCGTAGTCACCAAAGTTGATCTATGGATGACGAAAACTCAAACAAAAACAATTTCCTAAATGTGGCTATAACTCAACAAAAAATGAAGGTACGCGAAAGGCAATAGAAAATATATGTATAGAATGCACAACTACAGTGTGATCCACAATCGTAGTCACCAATCTTGATCGATGGCCGACGAAAACTCAAACAAGAGCATTTTCCTAAATACGTCTATAACTAAACAAAAAATGAAGTTTCATGAAAGGCGATTATAAATATGCATACAGAATGCACAACTGTAGTACAATCCATAATTGTGGTCACCAAAGTTTATCGTTCGCCCACAAAAACTCAATCATGAGCGATTTCATAATTGCAGCTAGAACTCAACAAAAAATGAAGCTTTATGAAAGGCACTAGAAAATACACATATTAAATGCACAACTATAGTGTAATCCACAAGCGTAGTCACCATAGTTGATCGATGGCCTATGAAAAAGTCAAAGTCAACCGGTTTCTGAAATGCTGCTATAACTCAACAAAAAATGAAGGTTCTTGAAAGGCGATAGAAAATACTTGTACAAAATGGACAACTATAGTACAATCCACTAACATAGTCATGAAAGTTGATTGATGGACCACGAAAACTCAAACACGAGCAGTTTACTAAGTGTGGCTGTCACTCATAGAAAAATGAAGGTTCCCGAAAGGCGATAGAAAATAGGAATATAGGATGTACAACTACAGTGTAACCCATAATTGTCATCACCAAAGTTGATGGATGGCCCACAAAAGCTGAAACTCAAGCGGTTTCCTAAGTACAGCTATAACTCAATGAAAAATGGAGGTTCGTGAAAGGAAATTAAAAATATGCATTGAAAATACACAACTATAGTATAATCCCCAATCGTAGTCACCAATGTTCATCGATGGCCCACAGAAACCCAAACATGAGTTGTTTCCTAAATGTGGCTATAAGTAAAAAATAATTAAGGTTCACAAAAGGTGATTGGAAATACGCATATAAAATGGCCCACAAAAACTCAAACTCAAGTGATTTCCTAAGAGTGGCTATAACTCAACAAAAATTGTAGTTTCTTGAAAGGTCATTAAAACTATGCCTATAGAATGCACAACTACAGTACAATCCACACTCGTAGTCACCAAAGTTGATAGATGGCCCAAAACTTCTCAAACATGAGCAGTTTTGTAGTCACCAAAGTTAATTGGTGGCCCATGAAAACTCAAACACGAGTGTTTTCCAAAATGCGGCTATAACTAAACAAAAAATGAATGTTCGTGAAAGGAAATTAAAAATATGCCTACAAAATGCACAACTACAATACAATCAACAATCATAGTCACCAAAAATTATTAATGGCCCATAAAAACTCAAACATGAGCAATTTTCTAAATGTGGCAATAACTCAACAAAAAATGAAGATTCGTGAAAGGCACTAGAAAAAACCCGTATAGAATGCACAACTATAGTGTAATCCACAATCGTAGTCACCAAAGTTGAAAGATGGTTCAGGGAAACTAAAACACGAGCATTTTCCTAAATGCGGCTGTAAGTCAAGAAAAAATCACGGTTCGTGAAAGGTGATTATAAATATGTGTACAGAATGCACAGCTATAGCACAATCCACAATCGTAGTCACCAAATTTGATTAATGACTCGGAAGAACTCAAACATGAGTGGTTTCCTAAATGTGGCTTTAACTAAAGAATAAATGAAGGTTCGCGAAAGTCGATAGAAAATACCCATAAAGAATGAACAACTATAGTGCAATCCACAATCCTAGTCACCAAAGTTGATCGATGGCCCACGATAACTCAAACACGAGTAGTTTCATAATTGTGACTATAACTCAACGAAAAATGAAGGTTCATGAAATACAATAGAAAATGTGTATAGAATGCAAAATTATAGTGTAATCCACAACTGTAGTTACCAAAGTTGATCGATGGCCCATGAAAACTCAAACATGAACAGTTTCCTAAATGCCTCTATAAGTCAACAAAAGATGAAGGTTCATTAAAGGCGATTAAGAATATGGGTATAGAATGCACAACTACAGTACAATCTACAATTGTAGTCATCAAAGTTGATGGATGGCCCACAAAAACTCAAAAATGAGTGGTTTCCTAAATGCAGTTATAACTCACCGAAAAATGAAGGTTCGCAAAAGGATATAGAAAATACATGTATAAAATGCACAACTATAGTGTTATCCACAAGTGTAGTCACTAAAGTTGATCGATGGCCCAAAAACACTCAAAGATGAGTGGTTTCCTAAATGCAGCTATAACTCAACAAAAAACAAAGGTTTGCAAAGGGTGATAAAAATATGCATACATAATGGACAAGTACAGTGCAATCCACAATTGTAGTGACCAAAGGTGATCGATGGCCCACAAAAAGTCGAACACGAGCGGTTTCCTAAATGTGGCTATAACTCAACAAAAAATGAAGGTTCGCGAAATGCGATAGAAAATACGTGTATAGAATGCACAACTACAGTGTAATCCATAATCGTAGTCACCAAAGTTGATCGATTGCCCATAAAAACTCAAACTCGAGTAGTTTCCTAAATGCGATTACAACTCAACAAAAAATGAAGTTTCGCGAAAGGCGATAGAAAATACGCGTATAAAATAGGCAACTAGAGTGCAATCCACAATCGTAGTCACCAAAGTTGATCGATGGCCTAGGAAAAATCAAACACGAGTAGTTTCCTAAGTGCAGCTATAACTCATCAAAAAATGAAGGTTTGTGAAAGGCAATAGAAAATACACATATAGAGTACACAACTATAGTGTAATCCACAATCATAGTCACCAAACTCGAATGATGGCACATGAAATCTCAAACACGAGCGTTTTCCTAAATGGGGCTATAACTCAACAAAAAATGAAAGTTCCTGAAAGGCGATTAAAAATATGTGTACAAAATGCACAACTACAATACATTCTGGAATCGTAGTCACCAAAGTTGATTAATGACCCAAAAAAACTCAAACATGAGCGGTTTCCTAAATGCATCTATAATTAACAAAAAAATGAAGGTTCATGAAAGGCGATAGAAAATACATGTATAGAATGGACAACTACAGTGTAATGCAGAGTCGCAGTCATTAAAGTTCGTTGATGGCCTATAAAAACTCAAACATGAGCGGTTTCGTAAATGTTGCTATAACTCAATAAAAAATCAAGGTTTGTGAAAGGCGATATAAAATACACATACATAATGGGCAACTACAGTGCTATCCACAATCATAGTCACCAAAGTTGATCGATGGCCTAGGAAAACACAAACACGAGCGGTTTCCTAAGTGTAGCTATAACTCAACAAAATATGAAGGTTCAGAAAAGGCGATAGAAAATATGCGTAGAAAATGAATGACTACAATGTAATTCACAATTGTAGTCACCAAATTCAAACGATGGGTTAGGAAAACTCAAACATGAGCATTTTCCTAAGTGTGGCTATAACTCAACAAAAAATAAAGGTTCACAAAACGCGATAGAAAATACGTGTATAGAATGCACAACTACAGTGTAATCCACAATCGTAGTCACCAAAGTTTATCAATCGCCCATGAAAACTCAAACACAAGTGTTTTCCTAAATACGACAATAACTCAACAAAAAATGAAGGTTGCTGAAAGGCAATAGAAAATATGTGTATAGGATTCACAACTACAATACAAGCGGTTTCCTAAATGCGTCTATATATCAACGAGAACTTAACTACAAGCGGTTTACTAAAGACGACTAATACTCAACAAAACATAAATGTCTGTGAAAGGTGATTAAAAATATGTGTATAGAATGCATAACTACAATACAATCCGCAATCGTAGTCATCAAAGTTAATTGATGGCCCACGAAAACTCAAACTCAACCAGTTTCATAAATACGGCTATAACTTTAAAAAAAATGAAGGGTCACAAAAGGCGATAGAGAATTAGCATTCATAATGCACAACTACATTGCAAGTAACAATCGTAGTCACCAAAGTTGATCGATGGCCCACAGAAACTCAAACACAAGCGATTTCGTAAATGTCGCTATAACTCAACAAAAAATCAAAGTTGACAAAAGTCGAAAGAAAATATGCATACAAAATGAACAATTATATTGCAATAAACAAAATATGAAGGTTAGTGAAAGGTGATTAAAATATGCATACAAAATGCACAACTGCAGTAGAATCCACAATCGTAGTCACCAAACTTGATCGATGGCCCAAGAAAACTTAAACATGAGTGGTTTCCTAAATGCGACTATAACTCAACAAAAAATGACGTTTCGCGAAAGGGAATAGAAAATATACATAAAGAATGCCCAACTACAGTGCAATCCACAAGCGTAGTCACAAATATTGTACGATGGCCAAAGAAAACTCAAACACGAGTGGTTTCCTAAATGTGTCTATAACTCAACAAAAAATAAAGGATCGTGAAAGGTGATAGAAAATACGCATACATATTGGACAACTATAGTGCAATCCACAATCATAGTCAACAAAGTTGATCAATGGCCCATGTAAACTCAAATAAGAGTGGTTTCCCAAATAAGGCTATAACTAAACAAAAAATGAAGGTTTGTTGAAGGCTATTAATAATGTGTGTACATAATGCACAACTATAGTAAAATCCACAATCTTGGTCACCAAAGTTGATCGATGGCCAATAAAAACTCAAACTCAAGGAGTTTCCTAAGTGTAGTAAATACGTGTATAGGATGCACGAATACAATGTAATGCATAATTGTAGTCAACAAAGTTGACCGATTGACCACAGAAACTCAACAAAAAATGAAGCTTCGTGAAAGGCGATAGAAAATATGCATATAGAATGCACAACTACAATGTAATCCATAATCGTAGTCACCAAAGTTGATTGACAACCCATGAAAACTCAAACATAAACGTTTTCCTAAATGTACTAATAACTCAACAAAAAATGAAGGTTCATGAAAGGCGAATAAAAATATGCATACAAAATGCACAACTATAGTGCAATCCATATTCGTAGTGACTAAAGTTGATTGATGGCCCAAAAAAACTCAAACATGAGCGATTTCCTAAATGCGGCCATAACTCAACAAAAAATGAAGGTTTGCGAATGGCGAAAGAAAATAAGCATATAGAATGCATAGCTATAGTGTAATCGACAAGCGTAGTCACCAAAGTTAATCGATGGCCCATGAAAACTCAAACACGAGCGGTTTCCTAAATGCGGCTATAACTCAAAAAAAAGAATGTTCACAAAAGGCGATAGAAAATTCGCGTATAGATTGCACAACTCCAATGGAATCCACAAGTGTAGTACCAAAGTTGATCGATGGCTCACGAAAACTCAAACATGAACATTTTCCTAAATCCAACTATAACTTAACAAAAAATGAAGGTTCATCAAAGGCGATTAAAAATATGGCTACAAAATGGACAAGTATTGTACAATCCACAATTGTATTCACCAATGTTGATGGATGGTCCACAAAACCTCAAATATGAGTGGTTTCCTAAATGGGGCTATAACATGAAGGTTCGCAATAGGCGATGGAAAATACGTGTAGAGAATTCATAACTAAAGTGTAATCCACAATCGTAGTCACCAATGTTGATTGATGGCCCACAAAAACTCATAAACGAGTGTTTTGCTAAATGTCACTATAACTCAACAAAAAATGAAGGCTCGTGAAAGGTGATTAAAAATATTTGTACAAAATGTGAAACTACAGTAAAATCCATAATCGTAGTCACCAAAGTTGATCGATGGCCCTAAAAACTTATACATGAGCAGTTTCCTAAATTAGTCTACAACTCAACAAAAAATGAAGGTTCGCAGAAGATGAAAGAAAATATTCTTACTTAAGGTACAACTACAATAAAATCCACAATCGTAGTCACCAAAGTTGATCGATGGCCCATGAAAACTCAAACCTGAGTGGTTTCCTAAATGGGGCTATAACATAACAAAAAATGAAGGATCGCAAAAGATGATAGAAATACGTATACAAAATGGACAACTCAACGAAAAATGAAGGTTTGAGAAAGGCGATAGAGAATACGCATATGCACAACTATAGTTTAATCCACAATTTTAGTCACCAAAGTTGATCGATGGCCCATGAAAAACTCAAACACGAGCATTTTCCTAAATGCGGCTATAACTCAACAAAAAATTAAAGTTCAAGAAGAGGAATTAAATATATCCATACAGAATGCACAACTACAATTCAATCGACAATCATAGTCTGCAAAGTTGATTGATGGCCCACAAAAACTCAAACATGAGCGGTTTCCTAAACGCAACTATAACTCAACAAAAAATGAAGGTTCGTGAAAGTCGATAGAAAAAAATCTAATAGATTGCACAGCTTCAATGTAATCCACAAGTGTAGTTAGTAAATTTGATTGACCCAAAAAAACTCGAACACGAGCAGTTTCCTAAATGTAGCTATAATTCAACAAAAAATGAAGGTTCGCAAAAGGTGATAGAAAATATGCGTACAAAATGGACAACTACAGTGCCATCCACAATTGTTGTCACAAAAGTTCAAACATGAGCAGTTTCCTAAATGCGGCTATAACTCAACAAAAATTGAAAGTTCAGAAAATGCGATAGAAAATATGTGTATATAATGCACAACTACAGTGTAATCCACTATCATAGTCACCGAAGTTGTTCGATGGCCCACGAAAACTTCACAATGCGTAAAAAATATGTGTACAAGTATGCGCAATTATAGTTCAATATGCGATTAAAAATATGCGTAGAAAATGCACAATTATAGTACAATCCACAATCATAGTCAACAAAGTTTAGTGATGACCCACAAGAACTCAAACATGAGCAGTTTCCTAAATGTGGCTATAACTCAACAAAAACCTAAGGTTCGTAAAAGGCAATAGAAAATACATGTATAGATCACACAACTATAGTGTACTCCACAATCGTAGTCACTAAAGGTGATCGATGGCCCACAAAAATTCAAACATGAGTGGTTTCCTAAATGCGTCTATAACACAACAAAAAATGAAGGTTCACGAAAGACGATAGAAAATTAGCGTTCATAATGCACAACTATAGTGCGATCCACAATCGTAGTCACCAAAGTTGATCGATGGCCTAAAATAACTCAAACACGAGCAGCTTCCTAAATGTGGCTATAACTTAATTAAAAATGAAGGTTCACGAATACACGTACAGATTGGACAAGTACAATGCAATCCACAATCGTAGTCACCAAAGTTGATCGATGGCCCATGAAAACTCAAACATGAGCAGTTTCCTAAGTAAGGCTATCACTCAACAAAAAATGAGGGTTCACGAAAGGTGATAGAAAATACACATATAGAACGAAGAACTACAATGTAATCCACAAGCATAGTCACCAAAGTTGATCGAAATGCAGCTATAACTCAACAAAGCCTTGAAGGTTCGCGAAAGCAGATAGAAAATTAGCGTTCATGATGCACAACTATAGTGCAATCCACAATCGTAGTCAGCAAAGTTGATCGATGGCCCATGTAAACTCAAAATGAGCAGTTTCCTAAATGCGGCTATAACTCAATGAAAAAATAAGTTTTGCGAAAGGGGTTAGAAAATATGCGTATAGAACAGACAACTATAGTGCAATGCACAATCGTAGTCACCAAAGTTGATCGATGGTAGATGAAAACTCTAACACGTGCGGTTTCTTAAATACGGCTATAACTCAACAAAAAATAAATGTTCATGAAAGATGAAAGATAATACACGTACATAATGGACAACTATATTGCAACCCATAATCGTAATCACCAAAGTTGATCGATATCCCACAAAAACTCAAACACGAGCGGTTTCCAAAGTAAAAGTAATAACTCAACAAAAAATGAAGGTTCACAAAAGTCGATAGAAAATACGCATATAAAATGCATAACTACAATATAATCCACAATCATAGTCACCAAAGTTGATCGATGGCCCATGAAAACTCAATGACGAGCATTTTCCTAAATGCCGCTATAAATCAACAAAAAATGAAGTTTCGTCAAAGGTGATTAAAAATATGCGTACAAAATGCACAACTACAGTACAATCCATAATCGTAGTCGCCAAAGTTGATTGATGGCCCACAAAAACTCAAACATGAGGGGTTTCCTAAATGCGGCTATAACTCAATAAAAAATTAAGGTTCACAAAAGGCTATAGAAAATATGCATATACAATGCACAACTATAGTGTAATCCATAAGCGTAGTCACCAAAGTTGATCAATGGCCCATGAAAATTTCAAACATGAGTGTTATGAGTGGTTTCCTAAATGTGGCTATAACTCAACAAAAAATGAAGGTTCTTGAAAGGCAATAAAAAATACACATATAGAATGCACAACTATAGTATAATCCACAAGCGTTATCACCAAATTTGATTAATGTCCCTCGAAAACTCAAACTCGAGCGGTTTTCTAAATGCGCCTATAACTCAAGAAAAAATGAATGTTCACAAAAGGCAATAGAAAATATGCATACAGAATGGACAACAATAAAGCAATCCACAATCGTAGTCACCAAACATGATCAATGGTCCACAAAAACACAAACACGAGCATTTTGCTAAATGTGGCTATATGTCAACAAAAAATGAAGGTTTGAGAAAGTAGATAGAAAATACGTGTACAAAATGGAGAACTACAGTGCAATGCATAATCGTAGTTACCAAAGTTGATCGATGGCCCACGAAAACTCAAACAGGCTCGGTTTCGTAAATTAGGCTATAACTCAACAAAAAATGAACGTTTGCGAAAGGCGATAGAAAATACGTAGACATAATGGATAACTATAGTTCAATCCACAACCGTAGTTATCAATAATGATCAATGGCCCACAAAAACTCAAACACGAGCGGTTTCCTAAATGCGGCTGTAATTGAACAAGAAATGAAGGTTCGTGAAAGGTGATAGAAAATACGAGTATAGATTGGTCAACTACAGTGCAATCCATAATTGTAGTCACCAAAGTTGATCCATGGCCCATGAAAACTCAAATACGAGTGGTTTCCTAAATATGGCTATAACTCAATAAAAAATGAAGGTTCGCAAAAGACGATAGAAAACTAACATTCATAATGCACAACTACAATGAAATCCACAAATATAGTCACCAAAGTTGATAGATGGCCCACAAAAACTCAAACACGAGTGGTTTACTAAATGTGGCCATAACTCAACAAAAAATCAAGTTTCACGAAAGGTAATAGAAAGTACGCATATAGAATAAACAAATATGGTGTAATCTACAAGCGTAGTCACCAAAGTTGATTGATGGCCCATGAAAACTCAAACACGAAAAGTTTCCTAAATGCTGCTATAACTCAATCAAAAAATGAGGGTTCGTGAAAGGTGATAGAAAATACGTAGAAATTGGAAAATTACATGCAATCCACAACCATAGTCACCAAAGTTGATTGATGGTCCATGAAAACACAAATATGAGCAGTTTCCTAAATACGACTATAACTAAACAAAAAATGAAGGTTTGTGAAAGGCGATTAAAAGTACGCATATAGAATGCACAACTACAATGTAATCGACAAGCATAATCATGAAAGTTTATTAATGGCCCACACAAACTCAAACTCGAGCGGTTTCCTAAATGCTGCCTTCACTCAACAAAAAATGAGGACTCGCAAAACGCGATAGAAACTACACATATAGAATGGACAACTATGTTGCAATCCACAATCGTAGACACCAAATTTGATCGATGGCCCATGAAATGAAGGTTCGCGAAAGGAAATAGAAAATACAGATATAGAATGCACAACTATAATGTAATCCACAATCATAGTCACCAAAGTTGATCAGACACGAGCGTTTTTGTAAATGCGGCTACAACTCAACAAAAAATGAAGGTTCGCAAAATGCGGTAGAAAATACGTGTAGAGAATGCACAACCACAATGTAATCCATAATCGTAGTCACCAAATTTGGTCGATCGTCCACGAAATGAAGGTTCGTGAAAGGAAATAGAAAATACAGATATAGAATGCACAACTATAATGTAATCCACAATTATAGTCACCAAAGTTGATCGATGGCCCACAAAAACTCAAACACGAGCGTTTTCCTAAATGCGGCTATAACTGAACAAAAAATGAATGTTCGTAAAAGGTGTTAAAAATATGTGTACAAAATACACAACTACAGTACAATCCATAATTGTAGTCACCAAAGTTGATCAATGGCCAACGAAAACTCAAAATGAATGGTTTCCTAAATTCATCTATAACTAAACAAAAAATGAAGGTTCACGAAAGGCAATAGAAAATACGCTTACAAAATGCATAACTACAGTACAATACACAATCATAGTCACCAAAGTTAATCGATGGCCCACGAAATCTCAAACACGAGCAGTTTCCTAAGTGTGGCTTATAACTCATCGAAAAAATGAAGGTTCATGAAATCCAATAGAAAATATGCGTATAGAATTCACAACCACAGTGTAATGCACAATCATAGTCAACAAAAAATGAATGTTCACGAAAGGCAATAGAAATTATGTACACAAAATGGACAACTACAGTGCAATCCACAACTGTAGTCACCAAAGTTGGTCGATGGCCAACGAAAACTAAAACACGAGCGGTTTCCTAAATGCAGCTACAACTCAATGAAAAATGAAGGTTCACGAAAACTGATAGAAAATACACCTTCAGAATGGACAACTACATTGCAATCCACTATTGTAGCCACCAAAATTGATCAACGACCCACGAAAACTCAAACATGAGCGATTTTTTAAGTGTGGTAAATCAATGAAAAATGAAGGTTCGTGAAAGGCGATTAAAAATATGCATTCAAAATGCACAACTATAGTACAATCCACAATCATAGTCACTAGAGTTGATTGATTACATACAAAAAGTCAAAACTGAGCGGATTTTGAAGTGCAGCTATAACTCAACAAAAAAAGAAGCTTGACGAAAGGTGAAAGAAAATACGTGTATAAAATGCACAACTATAGTGTAATCCAGAATCGTAGTCACTAAAGTTGATCAATGGCCCACGAAAACTCATATGTGAGTGGATTCCTAAATGCAGCTACAACTAAAAAAAATTGAAGGTTCGTGAAACACGATAAAAAATATGCGTATAGAATGGACAACTATAGAGCAATCCACAATTGTCGTCACCAAATTTGATCGATGGCTCACAAAAACTCAAACTCGAGCAATTACCTAAGTGCGGCTATAACTAAAGATAGAATGTAGGTTCACGAAAGGCGATGGAAAATACACATATAGAATGCACAACTACAGTGCAATCCACATCATAGTCACCAAAGTTGATCTATGGCCCACAAAAGCTCAAACACAAATGTTTTCCTAAATGCAGCTATAAGTCAACAAAAAATGAAGGTTCACGGAAGGCAATAGAAAATACGTGTATAGAATGCACAACTACTGTGTAATCCACAATCGTAATAACCAAAATTGATCGACTGTAGAGGAAAATTCAAAGACGAGCGTGTTCCTAAATGCGGCTATAACTCAACTAAAAATGAAGGTTCATGAAAGGCGATTAAAAATATGCATACAAAATGCATAACTACATTACAATCCACAATTGTAGTCACCAAAGTTTATTGATGGCCCACGAAAAGTCAAATTTGAGCAGTTTCCTAAATGCGGCTACATCTCAATAAAAAATGAAGGTTCACAAAAGGCGATAGAAAATACATGCATAGAATAAACAACTAGAGTGCAATGCACAATCATTTTCACAAAATTTGATCAATGGCCCACGAAATCTCAAACATGAGCATTTTTCTAAATTCGGCTATAACTCATCGAAAAATGAAAGTGCGCGAAAGGAGATAAAAAATACACGTATAGAATGCACAACTACGTATTTTTAGTCCCTTTTCACGAACCCTTTTTTTTTTGAGTTGTAGCCACGTTTAGGATACCGTGCATGTTTGAGTTCTTGTGAGCCATCGATCAAATTTGGTGACTACGATTGTGGATTACACTATAGTTGTGGATTTTACACATGTATTTTCTATTGCCTTTCACGAACCTTCATTTTTCGATGAGTTATAGCTATACATAGGGAACTGCTCGTGTTTGAGTTTTTTTGGGGCATCAATCAACTTTGGTGACTATGATTGTGGATTGTACTATTCTTGTGCATTCTATATGTGTATTTTCTATCTTCTATTGTGAGCCTTCATTTATCGATGAGTTATAGCCACACATAGGAAACTACTCGTGTTTGAGTTTTCGTGGGCCATCGATCAACTTTGCTGACTATAATTGTGGATTACACTCTAGTTCTCTATTTTGTATGCTTATTTTCTATTACCCTTTGCGAAGATTCTATTTTCTTTGAGTTATAGCCGCATTTGGCAAACTGGTAGTGTTTGAGTTTTTTGTGGGCCATTTATCAACTTTGGTGACTACACTAGTGGATTACATTGTAGTTGCCCATTCTATATGCGTATTTTATATTGCCTCTTGCGTTCTGGAATTTTTTGTTGAGTTATAGCTGCATTTAGAAAACCGCTCATGATTGAGTTTTTTGGGCCATCGATCAACTTTGGTGACTACGATTCTAGATTGTACTATAGATATACATTTTGTACTAATATTTCTAATTGCCTTTCATGAACATTCATTTTTTGTTGAGTTATTGCCGCAGTTAGGAAACCGGTCATGTTTGAGTTTTTTTGGGTCATCAATCGACTTTGGTGAATATGATTGTGGATTGTACAATAGTTGTGCATTCTGTACACATATTTTTAATCGCCTTTCACCAACCTTCATTTTTTGTTTATTTATAGCCCCATTTGGGAAAATGTTTGTGTTTGAGTTTTCATGGGCCATAGATAACCTCTGGTGACTATGATTGTGGATTACATACACTATAGTCGTGCATTTTATACGTGTCTTTTCTATCACCTTTCGTGAACCTTCATTTTTTGATGAGTTATAGCCGTACTTAGGAAACTACTCATGTTTGAGTTTTCATGGGCCATCGGTCAACTTTGGTGACTATGATTGTGAATTGCACTGTAGTTGGCCATTATATACGCGTATTTTCTATCACCTTTCACAAACCTTTATTTTTTGTTGAGTTATAGCCACATTTATAAAACCAATCGTGTTTGAGTTTTCATGGGCCATCGATCAACTTTGGTGACTATGATTGTGGATTGCACTCTAGTTGAGCATTCTGTGAGCGTATTTTCTACCGCCTTTCATGACCCTTCATTTTTTGTTGAGGTATAGCCGCATTTAGGAAACTGTTCATGTTTGAGATTTTGTGGATTGTCGATTACCTTTGGTGACTATGATTGTGGATTGTACTGTAGTTATCCATTATATACGTGTATTCTCTATGATTGTGGATTTCACTATAGGTAACCATTTTGTATGTGTATTGAGTTTTTGTGGGCCATCGATCAACTTTGGTGATTACACTGTAGTCATGCATTCTATATGTGTATTTTCTATCGCCTTTCTTGAACCTTCAGTTTTTCATTGACTTATGGCTGCACTTAGGAAACTGCTTGTGTTTGAGTTTTCGTGGGGCATCAATCAATTTTGGTGACTACAATTGTGGATTACATTGTAGTTGTGAACTCTATACATGTATATTCTATCCCTTTTCACGAACCTTCATTTTTTGTTGAGTTATAGCCACATTTATGAAACCACTCATGTTTGAGTTTTTGTATCCCATCCATCAACTTTGGTGACTACGATTGTGGATTGCACTGTAGTTGCCCATTCTATACACGTATTTTCTTTCACGTTTAGGAAACTGCTCGTGTTTAAGTTTTGGTGGTCCGTCGATAAACTTTGGTGACTACAATTGTGGATGGAACTATAGTTGTCCATTCTATAGGAGTATTATCTATTGCCTTTTGCGAACCTTCAATTTTCATTAAGTTAAAGCGATATTTAGGAAACCGCTTGTATTTGAGTTTTCCTGGGCCATCGATCAACTATTGTGGATTTTACTATAGTTGTGTACTTTGTACACATATTTTTGATAACCTTTCACGAACCTTTATTTTTTGTTGAGTTATAGCCGCACTTACGAAAATGCTCCTGTTTGAGTTTTCATGGACCGTCATTGATCAACTTTGACAACTACAATTGTGGGTTGCACTGTAGTTATTCATTATGTACGTGTATTTTCTATTGCATTTCGCGAACCTTCATTTTTTGTTGAGTTATAGTCGCATTTAATAAATTGATCCGGTTTGAGTATTCGTGGGGCATCGATCAACTTTGGTCACTATGATTATGGATTATATTGTGGCTGTACATTCTATAAATGTATTTTCTATCGCCTTTCGTGAAGGTTCATTTTTTGTTGAGTTATAGCCGCATTTAGTAAACCTCTCATGTTTGAGACTTTGTGGGTCATCAATGATCTATGGTGACTACGATTGTGGATTGTATTGTAGTTGTGCATTATGTACACATATTTTTAATTGCCTTTCACAAACCTTAATTTTTTGTTGAGTTATAGCCACATTTAGGAAAACGCTCGTGTTTGAGTTTTCCTGGGCCATCGATCAACTTTGGTTTCTACAATTTTGGATTACACTGTAGTTATGCATTATATACGCATATTTTTTATCGCCTTTTGTGAATCTTCATTTTTTGATGAATTATAGCCGTACTTAGGAAACCACTTGTGTTTGAGTTTCAATAGGCCATCAATCAACTTTGGTGACTACAATTGTGTATTACACTATAGTTTTCCAATCTGTACTTAGGAAACCACTTGTGTTTGAGTTTTCATGGCCCGTCGATCAACTTTGGTGACTACGATTTCTGATTGTACAATAGTTGTGCATTTTGTATGCATATTTTTTAATTGCCTTTCATGAACATTCATTTTTTGTCGAGTTATAGCCGCACTTAAGAAAACGCTCGTGTTTGTGTTTTTGTGGGCGATTAATCAACTTTGGTGAATATGATTGTGGATTGTGCACTATAGTTGTTCATTATGTATGCGTATTTTCTCTCACCTCTTGCGAAACTTCATCTTTCATTGAGTTATAGCCACATTTAGGAAACCACTCATGTTTGTGCTTTTTTTGGCCATCGATCAACTATGGTGTCCATGATTATGGATTGCACTGTAGTCATCCATTATGTGTGCATATTTTGTATCATCTTTCGTGAACCTTGTTTCTTGTTGAATTATAGCCGTATTTTGGAAACTGCTCGTGTTTGAGTTTTCGTGGGCCATCAATCAACTTTGGTGACTACGATTTTGGATTGTACAATAGTTGTGCATTTTTTACGCATATATTTAATAACCTTTCAGTAACCTTCATTTTTTGTTGAGTTATAGCGGCATTTAGGAAAGCGCTCTTGTTTGAGTTTTAGTGGTCCGTCAACTTTGGTGTCTATGATTGTTGATTATACTGTTGTTGTATATTCTATATGCATATTTTCTACAACCTTTTGGGAACCTTCATTTTTTGTTGAGTTTTAGTGGGCCATCAACTTTGGGGACTATGATTGTTGATTACACTGTTGTTGTATATTCTATTCATATATTGCCTTTCGTGAATGTTCATTTTTTTGAGTTATAGCCACATTTAGGAAACTGCTCGTGTTTGAGTTTTCATGGGCCATCAATCAACTTTGGTGACTACAATTGTTGATTGTACTATAGTTGTGCATTATGAACGCTAATTTTTTCTCGCCTTTTGTGAACCTTCATTTTTCTTTGAGTTATATACACATTTAGGAAATTGCTCGTGTTTGTGTTTTTGTGGGCCATCAATCAACTTTAGTGAATACGCTTGTGGACTACACTGTAGTTGTGTATTCTAAATGAGTATTTTCTATCGCCTTTCGTGAACCTTCATTTTTTCCTGAATTATAGCCACATTTAGGAAACTGCTATTTTTGAATTTTTCTAGGCCATCAATCAACTTTGGTGACTAAGATTGTGGATTTTAAGGTAATTGTGCTTTCTGTATGCATATTTTTAATCACCTTTCATGAAACTTCATTTCTTGTTTAGTTATCGCATCATTTAGGAAAAAAGTTGTGTTTGAGTTATCATGGGCCATCAATCAACTTTCGGCTATAACTGAACAAAAAGTAAAGGTTTGCGAAAGGTGAGAGAAAACATGTGTATAGAATGCACAACTACAATGTAATCCACAATCGTAGTCACCAAAGTTGATTAATGGCCTACAAAAACTCAAACACGAATGTTTTCCAAAACTCAACAAAAAATGAAAGTATGTGAAAGACAATTAAAAACATGTGTACATAATGCACAACTACAAGACAATCCAAAATGGTAGTCACCAAAGTTGATCGATGGTCTAGAAAAACTCAAACACGAGCGGTTTTCTAAATGCGGCTATAACTCAACAAATAATGAAGGTTCGTGAAAGGTGATAGAAAATACACGTATAGAATGCACAACTATAGTGTAATCCAAGAGCATAGTCACCAAAGTTGATCAATGGCCTACAAAAACTCAAACACGAGATTTTGCTAAATGTGGCTATAACTCAACAGAAAACAAAGGTTCATGAAAGGTGATCGAAAATATGCATAAAGAATAGAACAACTGCAGTACAATCCATAATCGTAGTGAACAAAGTTGACAATGGAGCACGAAATCTCAAACATGTGCGGTTTTCTAAATGTGGCTATAACTCAATGAAAAATGAAGGTTCACGAAAGGCAATAGAAAATACACATACAGAATGGACAACTATAGTGTAGTCGACAATCATAGTCACCAAAGTTGATCGATGGCCCACGAAAACTCAAATATGAGTAGTTTCCTCAATACGGCTATAACGCCATGATATATGAAGGTTCACGAAAGGCGATAGAAAATATGTGTATAGAATGGACTACTATGGTGCATCAACAATCATAGTCACCAAAGTTTATTGATGGCCCACCAAAACTCAAACATAAGTGGTTTCCTAAATAAGGCTATAACTCAATAAAAAATGAAGGTTCGAGAAAGGGGATAGAAAATATGTTTATAGAATTCACAAATACAGTGCAATCCAGAATCGTAGTCACCAAAATTGATCAATGACCCAAAAAATTTCAAACATGAGCAGTTTCCTAAATGCAACTATAACTCAACAAAAAATAAAAGTTTGTGAAAAGTGATAGAAAACACGTGTATGGAATGCTCAACTACGGTGTTATCCACAATCGTAGTCACAAAAGTTGATCGATTGCCCTTGAAAGCTAAAACATGAGCGGTTTCCTAAATGCGGCTATAACTCAACAAAAAATGAAGGTCTGTGAATGACGATAGAAAATACGCATACAAAATAGACAACTAGAGTACAATCCACAATCATAGTCACCGAAGTTGATCGATGACCCACGAAAACTCAAACACGATTTGTTTCCTATGTGCAGATATAATACATTGAAAAAATGAGGGTTCGCGAAAGGCGATAGAAAATACACATATGGAATTTACATCTACAGTGTAATCCACAATCGTAGACACCAAAGTTGATCCATGGCTCACAAAAAATCAAACTCGAGCAGTTTCCTAAATGCGGCTATAACTCAAAAAAAATGAAGGTTCGCAAAAGGCGATATAAAATACGTGTACAAAATAGACAACTAGAGTGCAATCCACAATCGTAGTCACCAAAGTTGATGGATGGCCAATGAAAACTCAAACAAGAGTTGTTTCCTAAGTGCATCTATAACTCAATGAAAATTGAAGGTTCGTGGAAGGCGATAGAAAATACACGTACAAAATGGAAAACTATAGTGCAATCCACAATCATAGTCATCAAAGCTGATTGATGGCCCACAAAAACCGTAAACACGACAGGTTTCCTAAATGCTGCTATAACTCAACAAAAATAAAGGTTCGCAACAGGCGATAGAAAATATAAGTACAAAGTGGACAACTACAATGCAATCCACAATCGTAGTCACAAAAGTTTATCGATCACCTACAAAAATTCAAACACGAGCGGTTTCCTAAATGCGGCTATCACTCAACATAAAATGAAGGTTCACGAAAGGCGATAGAAATTATTCATACAAAATGGGCAACTACAATGCAATCCACAATTGTAGTCAAAAAAGTTGATTGATGGCCCATGAAAACTCAAACATGAGCAGTTTTCTCAATGTGGCTATAACTCAATGAGAAATGAAGTTTTGCGAAAGGTGAGAGGAAATACGTGTATAGAATCCACAACTACATTGTAGTCCACAATCATAGTCACCAAAGTTGATCGATGGCGCACGAAAACTCCAACTCTAGCGGTTTACTAATTGTAGCTATAACTGAGCAAAAAATGAAGGTTTACGAAAGGTGATAGAAAATATGCGTACAAAATGGACAACTACAGTGCAATCCATAATCATAGTCACCAAAGTTGATATGTGGCCAATGAAAACTCAAACAAAAATGGTTTCCTAAGTGCGGCCATAACTCAACACAAAATGAAGGTTCGCAAAAGGTGATATAAAGTACGCGTATAGAGGGCACAACTACAGTGTAATCCCTAATTGTAGTCACCAAAAATGATCTATTGCCCACGAAAACTCAAGCACAAATGTTTTCCTAAATACGGCTATAACTCAAAAACAAATAAAGGATCATGAAAGGCGATTAAAAATATGCATATAGAATAAACAAGTATAGTACAACCCACAATCGTAGTCACCAAAATTGATTAATGACCCACAAAAACTCAAACAAGAGCGGTTTCCTAAATTTGGCTATAAGTAAAAATAAAATGAAGGTTCGGAAAAGGAAATAGAAAATATGCATATAAAATGAACGACTATAATGTAATCCACAATCGTAGTCACCAAAGTTGATGGATGGCTAACGAAAACTCAAATATGAGCATTTTCCTAAATGTGGTATAACTCAATAAAAAATGAAGGTTCGTGAAAGGCGATTAAAATTATGCATATAGAATGCAGAACTATAGTACAATCCACAATCGTAGACATTAAAGTTGATTGATGACCCACAAAACTCAAACCTGAGTGGTTTCCTAAATGCGGATATAACTCAACAAAAAAAAATGTTCACGGAAGGCCATAGAAAATACATGTATATAGTGCACAACTACAGTGTAATCCACAAGCATAGTCACCAAAGTTGATCGATGGCCCATGAAAACTCAAATTTAAGTGGTTTCCTATATGCTGCTATAATTGAACAAAAAATGAAGGTTCAAGAAAGGCGATAGAAAATATGGCGTATAGAATGCACAACTATAGTGTAATCCACAATCGTAGTCACCAAAGTTGATTGATGGCCGATGAAAACTCAAACACGAGCGGTTTTCTAAGTGCAACTATAACTCAACAAAAATGAAGGTTCGCAAAACCCGATAGAAAATACACGTATAGAAGGACAACTACAGTGTAATAAAAAATTGTAGCGAACAAAGTTGATTGATGGCTGAGGAAAACTCAAACAGAAGCGTTTTCCTAAATGCGGCTATAACTCAAGAAAAAATCAAGCTTTGTGAAAGACGATTATAAATATGTGTACAAAATGCACAACTATAGTACAATCTAAAATTATAGTCACCAAATTTGATCGATGGCTCAAAAGAACTCAAACATGAGTAGTTTCCTGAATACGGCTATAACTCAACAAAAAATGAAGGTTCGCAAAAGGCGATAGAAAATACGCATATAGAATGTACATCAATTGTGTAATCCACAATCATAGTCACCAAAGTTGATTGATGGTTGACGAAAACTCAAACAAGAGCGTTTTCCTAAATATGGCTATAACTCAACAAAAAATGAAGGTACGTGAAAGGCAATTAATAATATGCGTACAGAATGCACAAATATAGTACAATCCACAATCATTGTCACCAAAGTTGATCAATGGCCCACTAAAACTCAAACTCGAGCAATTTCCAAAGTGCAGCTAGAACTCAAGAAAAAATGAAGGTTCGTGAAAGGGGAAAGAAAATACATGTACAGAATGGACAACTACAGTGTAATCCACAATATTAGTCACCAAAGTTAATTTATGGCCAATGGAAATTCAAGCACGAGCGTTTTCTTAAATGCGGCTAAGAATGAAGAAGAAATGAGGGTTCGTAAAAGGCGATTAAAAATATGCGTGGAAAAATGCACAACTATAGTACAATCCATAATCGCTTGCGGATTATACTATAGTTTTGCATTCTGTACACGTATTTTCTATCACCTTCGCAAACCTTCATTTTTTGTTGAGTTATAGAACCATTTAGGAAATTGCTCAGGTTTGAGTTTTTGTGGGTCATCATAAAACTTTGGTGAATATGATAGTGAATTGTACTAATAGTTGTGTATATTTTTTACGCATATTTTTAATTTCCTTTCACAAACCTTCATTTCTTTTTGAGTTATAGCCGTATTTAGGAAAATGCTCGTGTTTGAGTTTTCGTGGACCATCGATCAACTTTGGTGACTACGATTGTGGATTATGTTGTAGTTGTACATTTTGTATGCGTATTTTCTATCGCTTTTAGTGAACCTTCATTTTTTGTTGAGTTATAGCAGCATTTAGGAAAACGCTCATGTTTGAGTTTTTGTGGGACATCAAAAAACTTTGGTGATTATGATTGTGGTTTGTACTGTAGTTGTGCATTTTGCATGAATATTTATAATCTCCTCTGATGAACCTTGATTTTTGTTGAGTTATAGCCAAATTTAGGAAAACGCTCGTGTTTGAGTTTTCCTGAGCCATTGATCAACTTTTGTGACTATGATTTTGGATACATTGTAGTTGTGCATTTATACGCATATTTTCTATCACATTTTCTAAAACTTCATTTTTTGTTGAGTTATAACTGCACTTAGGAAACCGCTCGTATTTGAGTTTTCACGGGCCATCAATCAACTTTGGTGACTACGATTGTGGATTACAATGTACTTGTGCATTTTATACATATATTTTCTATCGCCTTTTGTAAACCTTGATTTTTTTTTGAGTTATAGCTGCACTTAAGAAACTGCTCGTGTTTGGATTTTCGTGGGCCATCAATCAACTTTGTTGACTACGATTGTGGATTGCACTATAGTTTTCCATTATGTACGTGTATTTTCTATCGCCTTTCACGAACCTTAATTTTTTGTTGAGTTATAGAGGCATTTAGGAAACCGCTCATGTTTGAGTTTTTGTCGGCCATTGATCAACTTTGGTGACAACGATTTTGGACTACATTGTTGTTGTGCCTTCTATACACATATTTTCTATCGCCTTTCACAAACCTTGATTTTTTGTTGAGTTATAGTTGCATTAAGGAAACTGCTCATGTTTGAGTTTTTGTGGGTCATCAAACAACTTTGGTGACTCTGATTTTGGATTGTACTGTAGTTGTGCATTTTGTACACATATTTATAATCGCCTTTCATGAACCTTGAAAAACATGATAGAAAATACATGTATAGAATGGAAAATTACAGTGTAATCCACAATCGTAGTCAACAAAGATGATCGATGGCTAAGGAAAACTCAAGCACGAGCATTTTGCTAAATGTGGCTATAACTCAACAAAAAATCAAGGTTCATGAAAGGCAATTATAAATATGTGTATAGAATGAAAAACTATAGTACAATCCACAATCATTATCACTAAAGTTTATTGATGGCCCACAAAAACTCAAAGTTGAGTGATTTCGTAAGAGTAGCTTTAACCCAAGAAAAAACATTAAGGTTTGCAAAAGGCGATATAGAATACGTGAACAAAATGGACAACTACAGTGCAATCCATAATCATAGTCACCAAATTTGATCGATGGCCCCCAAAAACTCAAACACGAGCGGTTTCCTAAGTACGGCCATAACTCAATGAAAAATGAAGGTTTGTAAAAGGTGATAGACAATACGTGTATAGAATGCACAACTTCAATGTAATCTACAATTGTAGTCACCAAAGTGTATCTATGGCCCACGAAAACTCAAACACAAGCGCTTTCCTATATGTGCCTATAACTCAACAAAAAATGAAGGTTTATAAAAGGCAATAGAAAATACACTTATAAAATGCACAACTACAGTGTAATCCACAATCGTAGTCACCAAAGTTGATCGACAGCCCACGAAAACTCAAACACGAGTAGTTTCATAAGTGCAGCTATAACTCAAAAAAAAATCAAGGTTTACAAAAGGTGATAGAAAATATGCGTATAAAATTCACAACTATAGTGTAATCCACAATCGTAGTCACCAAAGTTGATTGATGGCTCAGGAAAACTCAAACACGAGCATTTTCCTAAATTCGGCTATAACCTAACTTTGGTGACTACAGTTGTGGATTACACTGTAGTTGTGCATTCTATATGTGTATTTTCTATCGTCTCTCGTGAACCTTCATTTTTTGTTGAGTTATAGCTGAATTTAGGAAACCAGTCATGTTTGAGTTTTTGTGGGTCATCAAACAACTTTGGTGACTATAATTGTGGATTGTACTATAGTTGTGCATTATGGAGGCATATTTATAATAGCCTTTCATGAACTTTGATTTTTTGTTGAGTTACAGTCGTATTTAGGAAAACACTTGTGTTTGAGTTTTTGTGGGCCATCGATTAACTTTGGTGACTACTATTGTGGATTAAATTGTAGTTGTCCATTATGTACGTGTATTTTCTAACGCCTTTCGTGAACCTTTATTTTTTGTTGAGTTCTAGAGGCATTTAAGAAACCGCACGTGTTTGAGTTTTCGTGGGCTCGATCAAGTTTGTTGACTACGATTATGGACTATATTTTCTATTGACTTTCTCGAAACTTGATTTTTTTATGAGTTATAGCCGTACTTAGAAAACTGCTCGTGTGTGAGTTTTCATGGCCATCAATAAACATAGGTGACCACAATTGTGGATTGCACTTTAGTTGTCCATTTTGTATGCGTATTTTCTATCGCCTTTCATGAACCTTCATTTTTTATTGAGTTATAGCCCCATTTAGGAAAACGCTCGAGTTTGAGTTTTTGTGGGCCATTGATCAAATTTTGTGACTGCGCTTGTGGATTACACTATAGTTGTGCATTTTATATGCGTATTTGCTATCATCTTTCATGAACCTTCATTTTTTGTTGAGTTACAACCATAATTAGGAAGCTGCTCATGTTTGAGTTTTTGTGGGCCATCGATGAACTTTGGTGACTGTGATTGTGGATTGTACTATAGTTGTGCATTCTATATGCTTATCTTCTAGTGCCTTTCGTGAACCTTCATTTTTTGTTGAGTTATAGCTACAGTAAGGAAACCACTCATGTTTGAGTTTTTGTGGGCCATTCATCAACTTTGGTGACTACGATTATGGATTGTATTGTAGTTGTATTGGGCCATTCATTTTTTGATGAGTTCTAGCCACATTTAGGAAAACACGCTCGTGTTTTTGTTTTTGTGGGCCATCGATTAACTTTGGTAACTACGATTGTGGATTACATTGTAGTTGTGCATTCTTTAGGTGTATTTTCTATTGCCTTTCGTGAACCTCCATTTTTTGTTGAGTTATAGCCGCATTTAGGAAACCACTCGTGTTTGAGTTTTTCATGGGCCATCAATAGACTTTGGTGACTACAATTGTGGATTGCATTGTTGATGTGAATTTTGTATGCGTATTTTTAATCACCATTCATGAACCTTCATTTTTTGTTGAGCTATAGACGCATTTCATGAAACTTCTTTTTTTGTTGAGTTATAGATGCATTTAGGAAAACGTTCATGTTTGAGTTTTCGTGGGCCATAAATAAACTTTGGTGACTACGCTTGTGGATTACACTGTAATTGTGCATTTTATACGCTTATTTTCTAAAGCCTTTCGCAAACCTTAAATTTTTGTTGTGTTATAGCCATATTTAGAAAACCATTCATGTTTGAGTTTTTATGGGCCATCGATCAACTTTGGTGACAACGATTGTGGATTCTATTGTAGTTGACCATTATGTATGCATATTTTAATTGGTTTTCATGAACCTTCATTTTTTATTGAGTTATAGCCATACTTAGGAAACCACTTGAGTTTGAGTTTTCCTTGGCCATCAATGAACTTTGGTGTGTACATTTGTGGATTACACTATAGTTGTGCATTCTATACGTGTATTTTTTATTGGCTTTCACAAACCTTCATTTTTTGATGAGTTATAGCCGCACTTAGGAAACTGCTCGTGTTTGTTTTTTCATGGCCCATCAGTCAACTTTGGTGACTACGATTGTGGATTGCAATGTAGTTATGAATTTTGTACACTTATTTTCTATCACCTTTCGTGAACCTTAATTTTTTGTTGAGTTATAGCCGCATTTAGGAAACCGTTCAAGTTTGAGTTTTCGTGGGCCATTGATGAACTTTGGTGACTAAGCTTGTGGATTACACTGTAGTTTTGCATTTTATACACATATTTCCTAGCAACTTTTGCAAACCTTCATTGTTTGTTGAGTTATAGCTGCATTTAGGAAAATGCTCATTTTTTGAGTTTTTGTGAGCCAATGATAAACTTTGGTGACTATGATTGTGGATTGTACTATAGTTGTGAATTATGTATGCATATTTTTTATTGTCTTTCACGAACTTTCATTTTCTGTTGAAATATAGCTGTACTTAGGAAATCGTTTGAGTTTGAGTTTTGTGGGCTATCAATCTACTTTGGTGAATACGGTAGCGAATTGCACTATAGTTGTGCATTATATATGCATATTTTCTATCGCCTTTCGTGAACGTTCATTTTTTCTTGAGCTATAGCTGCATTTAGAAAATTGCTAATGTTTGAGTTTTTGTCGGTCAGTGACTACGATTATCGATTGTACTATAGTTGTGCATTCTAAACGCATATTTTTAATTGCATTTTACGAACCTTCATTTTTTGTTTAGTTATGGCCACATTTAGGAAAACATTCATGTTTGAGTTTACGTGGGCCATAGATCAACTTTGGTGACTACGATTATGGATCGCACTGTACTTGTCCATTTTGTATGCGTATTTTCTAATGCCTTTCACGAACCTTCATTTTTTGTTGAGTTATAGCCACATTTAGTAATCCACTTGAGTTCGATTTTTCATGGGCCATCGATCAACTTTGGTGATGACGCTTATGGATTACATTGTAGTTGTGCATTCTATACATGTATTTTCTATTGCTTTCCTCGAACCTTCATTTTTTGTTGAGTTTATAGCCGCATTTAGGAAACTCCTCATGTTTGAGTTCTTGTGGGTAATCAAACAACTTTGGTGACAACGATTGTGGATTGTATTGTAGTTGTGCATTGTGTACGCATATTTTTAATGGCCTTTTGTGAACCTTCATTTTTTGTTGAGTTATAGCTGCATTTAGGAGACCTCTTGAGCTTGAGTTTTCATGGGCCATCGATCAACTTTGGTGGCTCTTCTTGTGGATTAGATTGTATTTTTTTCATTCTATACACGTATTTTCTATCAACTTTCGTGAACCTTCATTTTTTATTGAGTTATAGCTATATTGAGGAAACCGCTCATGTTTGAGGTTTTGTGGGCCATCGATGAACATTGGTAACTACGATGGTTCATGAAATTCAATTCAAAATACACGTACATATTGGACAAGTACAGTACAATCCACAATCATAGTCACCAAAGTTCAATGATGGCTCACGAAAACTCAAACGTGAGCAGTTTTTGAAGTACGACTATAATTTAACAAAAAATGAAGATTCGTGAAAGGCAATAGAAACTATGCATATAATGCACAAATACAGTGTAATCAACAATCATAGACACCAAAGTTGATCGATGGCCCAAGAAAACTCAAGCACGAGCATTTTCCTAATTGCGGCTATAACTCAACAAAAAATTAATGTTTGTGAAAGGTGATTAAAATATTTGTACATAATGCACAACTATAGTACAATCCACAATCGTAGTCACCAACGTTGATTGATGACCCACAAAAACTTGAACATGAACGCTTTCCTAAATGTGGCTATAAGTAAAAAAAAAATGCAGTTTCATGAAATGCAATAGAAAATACGTGTATAGAATGCACAACTACAGTGTAATCCATAATCCTCGTCACCATAGTTGATCGATGCCCCACAAATACTCAAACAGGAGCAGTTTCCTAAATGCGGCTATAAGTCAACAAAAAATGAAGGTTCGTGAAAGGCTACCAAAAATACATGTAAAGAATTGATAACTATAGTGCAACCCACAATTGTAGTCATGAAAGTTGATTGATGGCCCAAGAAAACTCAAACATGAGCATTTTCCTAAATGCTATAACTCAACTTAAAATAAAGGTTCATGAAAGGTGATAAAAAATATGCATAGAAAATGCACAACTACAGTACAATCCACAATCGTAGTCACCAAAGTTGATCGATGGCCATGGAAAACTCAAATACGAGCGGCTTCCTATATATGGCTTTAACTCAATGGAAAATGAAGGTTCGCGAAAGGCGATATATAATACACGTATACAATGGACAACTACAGTGCCATACATAATCACCGTAACCAAACTTGATCGCTGGCCAAGGAAAACATAAACTCGAGCGGTTTCCTAAACGTGATAGAAAAAATGCGTATAGAATGGACACCTATAGTACAATCCACAATTGTAGTCGCCAAAGTTGATGGATGGCCCACAAAAACTCAAACACGAACGGTTTCCTAAATGCGGCTATAACGAAACAAAAAATGAAGGTTCACAAAATGGGATAGAATATACGTGTATAGAGTTCACAAGTACAATGCAATCCACAATCATAGTCACCAAAGTTGATTGATGGCCCACGAAAAACTCAAACACGAGGGGTTTCCTAAATGTGGCTATAATAGAACAAAAAATGAAGGTTCGCAAAAGGCGATTGAAAATATAAATACAAAATAGATAACTATAGTGGAATCTATAATCGTAGTCACCAAAGTTGATCGATGGCCCACGAAAACTCAAACATGAGCAGTTTCCTAAGTGCTGCTATAAGTCAATGAAGAAATGAAGGTTCATGAAAGCCAATAGAAAATACATATATAGAATTCATAACTACAGTGTAATCTACAATCGTAGTCACCAAAGTTGATCAATGGTTGACAAAAACTCAATATAGGTACAAAATGGTTAACTACAGTGCAATCCACAATCGTCATCACCAAAAGGTAATCGATGGCCCACAAAAACTCAAACATAAGTAGTTTCCTAAATATAGCTATAAGTGAAAAAAAAATGAAGGGTCATGAAAGGCGATAGAAAATACGCGTACAAAATGCTTGTCTATAGTGCAATCCACAATTGTAGTCACCAAAGTTGACTGATGGCCCATGAAAACTCAAACACGAGCGGTTTTTTAAATATAGATATTACTCTAAAAAAATGAAGGTTCGCAAAAGGCGATAGATAATACATGTATAGTTCTGCATTCCATATGCATATTTTCTATCGCCTTTTGTGAACCTTCATTTTTCAATGAGTTATAGCTGCACATAGGAAACTACTCGTATTTGAGTTTTCGTGGGTCATCGAGCAACTTTGGTTACTACGATTGTGGATTGCAATGTAGTTATCCATTTTGTATGCATTTTCTCTATCGCCTTAAGCGAACCTTCAGTTTTTCTTGAGTTATATCCACATATACGAAACTGCTCGAGTTTGAGTTTTTGTGGCCATCGATCAACTTTGGTGACTACGATTGTTGATTGCACTCTAGTTGTCTATTTTGTATGGGTATTTTATATCGTCTTTCGCGAACCTTCATTTTCTTTGAGTTATAGCCGCATTTACGAAATTGCTCAAGTTTAAGTTTTCGTGGGCCATCGATCAACTTTGGTGACTACGCTAGTGGATTACACTATAGTTGTGCATTCTTTACACGTATTTTCTATCGACTTTCGCAAACCTTAATTTTTTATTGAGTTATAGCCGCATTTAGGAAACCGCTCATGTTTGAGTTTTTTGGGCCATCGATCAACTTTGGTGACAACGATTCTAGATTGTACTGTATTAATGTATTTTGTACTAAGATTTTTAATCCTCTTTCATGAATCTTCATTTTTTTGTTGAGTGATAGCCACATTTAGGAAAACGCTCATGTTTTAGTTTCTTGAGCCAATGATCAACTTTGGTGACTATGATTGTCGATTACACTATAGTTGTGCATTCTTTACACGTATTTTCCATCGCCTTTCACGAACCTTCATTTTTTGTTGAGTTGTAGCCATATTTAGGAAAACACTCATGTTTGAGTTTTCCCGAGCCAACGATCAACTTTTGTGAATACGATTATGGATTACACTATAGTTGTGCATTCTATACACATATTTTCTGTAGCCTTTCACGAACCTTCATTTTTTGTTGAGTTATAGTTGCATTTAGGAAAACACTCGTGTTTGAGTTTTCGTGAGCCAATGATCAACTTTAGTGACTACGATTGTGGATTACATTATAGTTGTGCATTCTATACACGTATTTTCTATCGCTTTTCGCGAACCTTCAATTTTTGTTGAGTTATAGGCGCATTTTGGAAATCGCTTATGTTTGAGTTTTTGTGGTCCGTCAATCAAGTTTGGTGACTACAATTGTGGATTGTATAGTAGTTGTGCGTTCTATAAGAATATTTTTATTTGTCGTTCACAAACCTTCATTTTTTGCTGATTTATAGTCATATTTAGTAAAACGCTCGTGTTTGAGTTTTCATCGGCCATCAATCAATTTTGGTTTCTATGAGTGTTGATTACACTGTATTTGTGCATTTTATATGCTTGTTTCCTATCACATTTTGCGAAACTTCACTTTTTGTTGAGTTATAGCCGCATTTTGGAAACCGCGCGTGTTTGAGTTTTCGTGGGCCATCAATCAACTTTTGTGAGTACAATTGTGGATTGCACTATAGTTTTCCATTTTCTATGTGTATTTTCTATTGCCTTTCGCGAGCCTTCAATTTTTGTTGATTTATAGCAGCATTTAGGAAACCGCTCATGTTTAAGTTTTCGTGGGCCATCGATCAACTTTGGTGACTATGATTATGGATTACACTATAGTTGTGCATTCTATACACGTGTTTTTTATCGTCTTTGATGAGCCTTCATTTATTGTTGAGTTATAGCCGCATTTCAGAAACCGCTCATGTTTGAGTTTTTCTGGGTCATTAATCAACTTTGATGACTATGATTGTGGATTGTATTGTAGTTGTGCATTTTTTACACATATTTTTAATCGCCTTTCACGAACCTTCATTTTTTGTTGAGTTATAGCCGCATTTAGGAAAATGCTCGTGTTTAAGTTTTCATTAGCCATCGATCAATTTTGGTGACTACGATTTGGATTACACTGTAGTTGTGCATTCTATATGCATATTTTCTATCGCTTGTCATGAACCTTCAATTTTTTGTTCAGTTATAAGCACATTTAGGAAAATGTGCATATTTGGGCTTTCGTGGGCCATAGATCAACTTTGGTTACTGTGATTGTGGATTGTACTTTAGTTGTGCATTCTATATGCATATTTTTAATTGCCTTTTACGAACCTTCATTTTTTGTTGAGTTATTGCCACATTTAGGAAGATGCTCGTGTTTGAGTTTTCATTGGCCATCAATCAACTTTGGTGACTATGACTGTGGATTACACTCTAGTTGTGCATTCTATATGCGTATATTCTATCGCCCTTCAGAACATTCATTTTTCATTGAGCTATAGCCGCAATTAGGAAACTGCTCGTGTTTGTGTTTTCGTGGGCCATTGATCAACTTTGGTGACTATGATTGTGGATTGCATTGTAGTTGTCCATTGTGGATGCATATTTTCTATCATCTTTCATGAACATTCATTTTTTGTTCAGTTATATCTGCATTTAGGAGAACGCTCGTGTTTGAGTTTTCATGGGTCATCCATCAACTTTGGTGACTCTAATTGTGGATTACACTATAGTTAAGCTTTCTATACCTGTATTTTCTATCGCATTTTTATAACCTTCATTTTTCATTAAGTTATAGCCACATTTAGGAAATCACTCGAGTTTGAGTTTTCGTGGGGCCATCAATAAAGTTCGGTTACTACGGTTTTGGATTACACAGTAGTTGTGCATTCTATAAGCGTATTTTGTAGCTTCTTTCACGAACATTATTTTTTGTTGAGTTATAGCCACATTTATAAAACCACTCATGTTTGAGTTTTTCTGGGCCATTGATCAACTATGGTGGCTACGATTGTGGATTACATTATAGTTGTGAATTCTATATGCATATTCTCTATTACCTTTCACGAATATTCATTTTTTGTTGAGTTATAGCCGCATTTAGGAAAATGCTCGTGTTTAAGTTTTAGTGGGGCATCGATCAACTTTTGTGACGATGCTTGTGGATTACACTATAGTTGTGCATTCTATACGACTATTTTTTGGCGTCTTTCGTGAACCTTCATTTTTTGTTGAGTTATAGCCGCATTTAGTAAACTGCTCATGTTTAAGTTTTTGTGGGCGATCAATAAACTTTGGTGACATCAATTGTGGATTGTACTATAGTTGTGCATTATGTACGCATTTTTTTAATCTCCTTTCATGAAATTTCATTTTTTGTTGAGTTATAGCCCCATTTAGGAAACCGCTCATGTTTGATTTTTCGTGGGCCATCAATCAACTTTGGTGGATACGCTTGTGGATTACACTATAGTTGTGCATTGTATAAGAGTATTTTTTAGCGCCTTTCGCGAACCTTCACTTTTTTATGATTTATAGTTGCATTTAGGAAACCGTTGATGTTTGAGTTTTTGTGGACCATCAATCAACTTTGGTGACACGATTGTGGATTACACTATAGTTGTGCATTTTATACGCATATTTTCTATCACCTTTTGTGAACCTTCATTTTTCGATGAGTATTAGCAACAATTAGGAAACAGTTCGTGTTTGAGTTTTCCTGGCCATCGATCAACTTTGGTTACTATGATTGTGGATTGCACTGTAGTTTTCGTATTTGTATGTGTATTTTCTATCGCCATTCGAGAATCTTCATTTTCTGTTGCATTATACCCACATTTAGAAAACCGCTCAAATTTGAATCTTTGTAGGCCATCTATCAATTTTGGTGACTATACTTGTAGATTACACTATATTTGTGCATTCTATACTTACATTTTTCTAGCCCCTTTCGCAAACCTTCATTTTTGTTGAGATATAGCTATATCTAGGAAATTGCTCGTGTTTGAGTGTTCATGGGCCATAGGTCAACTTTGGTGACTACGATTGTGGATTGTTGTGTTGTCTATTCTATACGCGTATTTTCTGTCACTTTTCACGAAACTTCATTTTTTGTTGAGTTATAGATGCACTTAGGAAACTGCTCGAGTTTGAGTTTTCATTGGCCATCGATCAACTATTTAGACTACGGTAGTGGATTACACTATAATTGTGCATTCTATAAACGTATTTTCTCTCGCCTTTTGTGAACCTTCATTTTTAATTGAGTTATAGCCGCATTTTGGAAACCACTCATGTTTGGATTTTTGTGCACGATCAATTAACTTTGGTGACTATGATTGTGGATTGTATTGTAGTTGTCCATTTTGTACGCATATTTTTAATTGCTTTTCACGAACCTTCATTTTTTTTTGAGTTATAGTTGCATTTATGAAAACTCTCATGTTTTAGTTTGCGTGGGCCATGTATCAACTTAGGTGAGTATGATTCTAGATTACACTGTAGTTGTGCATTCTATACGTGTATTTTCTATCTCCTTTCAGGAAACTTCATTTTTTGTTGATTTATAGCCACAATTAGGAAACCGCTCAAGTTTGAGTTTTCGTGGGCCATTGATCAACTTTGATGACTACGCTTGTGGATTACACTATAGTTGTGCATTCTATACATGTATTTTCTATCACCTTTCGTGAACCTTCAATTTTTGTTGAGTTATATTCGCTTTTAGGAAACCAATCGTGTTTGAGTTTTAGTGGGCCATCGATGAAGTTTGGTGACTATGATTGTGGATTGAACTATTGTTGTCTATGTTGTAGGCATATTTTCTATCGGCTTTTAGGAGCCTTCATTTTTTGTGGAGTTATAGCCGCATTTAGCAAACTGCTCATGTTTGATTTTTTTACTGTAGTTGTGCATTCTTTACGTATATTTTTAATCGCCATGAACCTTCATTTTTTGATGAGTAATAGCCGCACTTACGAAACTACTCGTGTTTGAGTTTTCGTGGGCCATCGATCAACTTTGTTGACTACGATTGTGGATTGCACTGTAGTTGTCCATTATGTACATGTGTATTCTAACACCTTTCGAGAATCTTCATTTTTCGTTGAGTTATAGCTGCATTTAGGAAACCCTTCAAATTTGAGTTTTCATAGGCCATCCATCAATTTTTGTGTGTACACTTGTGGATTACACTGTAGTTGTGCATTCTATATGAGTATTTTCTAGCGCATTTCTCAAAACTTCATTTTTTGTTTAGTTAATGCTGTATTTAAGATACAGCTCCTGTTTAAGTTTTCATGGGCCATCAGTCAACTTTGTTGACTACGATTGTGGATTGTACTATAGTTGTGCATTCTATATGAGTATTTTCTAGCGCATTTCTCAAAACTTCATTTTTTGTTCAGTTAAAGCTGTATTTAAGATACGGCACCTGTTTAAGTTTTCATGGGCCATTGGTCAACTTTGTTGACTACGATTGTGGATTGTACTATAGTTGTGCATTCTAAACACGTATTTTTAATCGTCTTTCAAGAAACTTCATTTTTTGTTGAGTTATAGCCACATTTAGGAAACCACTTGAGTTTGAGTTTTCATCGGCCATCAATCAACTTTGGTGACTATGCTTGTGGATTACACTGTAGGTGAGGATTCTATATGCGTATTTTCTATCACCTTTCACAAACCTTAATTTCTGGTTTTGTTATAGCCGCATTTTGAAAACTGCTCATGTTTGAGTTTTTGTGGGCCATCGATCAACTTTGTTGACTACGATTTTGGATTACACTGTAGTTGTGCATTTTATACGCATATTTTGTATCGCCTTTCATGAACCTTCATTTTTTGATGAGTAATAGCCGCACTTAGTAAACTACTCGTGTTTGAGTTTTCGTGGGCGATGATCAACTTTGGTGACTATGATTTTGGATTGCATTGTAGTTGTCCATTTTTTGTGCGTGTTTTCTATCACCTTTCGAGAATATTCTCTTTTTTGTTGAGTTATAGCCACATGTAGGAAACTGCTCGAATTTGAGTATTTGTTGGCCATCCGTCAATTTCGGTGTCTACACTTGTGGATGACATTGTAGTTGTGCATTCTATATGCATATTTTCTAACGCCTTTTGCAAACCTTCATTTTTGTTGAGTTATAGTTGCATTTAGTAATCCGCTTGTGTTTGAGTCCTCATGTGCCATTGGTCAACTATGGTGACTACGATTGTGGATTGCACTATAGTTGTCCATTTTGTACATGTATTTTCTATCACTTTTCGTGAACCTTAATTTTTTGTTGAGTTATAGCCACACTTAGGAAACCGCTCGAGTTTGAGTTTTCATGGGCCATCAATCAACTTTGGAGACAACGCTTGTGGATTACACTGTAGTTTTGCATTCTATATATGTATTTTCTAACGCCTTTAGCGAACCTTCATTTTTTGGTTGAGTTATAGCAGCATTTAGTAAATCACTCGTGTTTGAGTTTCTTTGGGTCATCAAACAACTTTGGTGACTATGAGTGTGGATTGTACTATAGTTATGTATTTTTGTACGCATATTTTTAATCGCCCTTCACAAACTTTAGTTTTTTGTTGAGTTATAGCCGCATTTAGAAAACACTTGTGTTTGAGTTTTCGTGGGCCATCGATCAACTTTGGTGACTATGATTATCGATTACACTATAGTTTTACATTCTATAAGCATATTTTTGATCTCCTGTCGTGAACCTTCATTTTTTGTTGAGGTATAGCCACATTAGGAAACCACTCGTGTTTGAGTTCTTGTGAGTCATTGATCAAATTTGGTGACTACGATTGTGGATTGTACTGTAGTTGTGCATTCTATATGCGTATTTTCTATCGCCTTTCACGAACTTTCATTTTTTGTTGAGTGATAGCCGCATTTATGAAAACGCTGATGTTTGAGTTTTCATGGGCCATCGATCAACTTTGGTTACTATGCTTATGGATTATACTGTTGTTGTGGATTCTATGCATTTATTTTCTATCGTCTTTTGGGAACCTTCTTTTTTTTTTTAGTCATAGCCGCTTTTAGGAAACCAGTCGTGTTTTAGTTTTCGTGGGCCATCAATCAACTTTGGTGACTATGATTGTGGATTGCACTGTAGTTTACCATTCTGTACACGTATTTTCTATCGGCTTTCATGAACCTTCATTTTTGTTGTGTTATAGCAGCATTTAGGAAACTACTCGAATTTGATTTTTCATGGGCGATCGATCAACTTTGGTGACTATGCTTGCAGATTACATTGTAGTTGTGCATTCTATCCATGTTTTTTGTATCGCATTTTGCAAACCTTAATTTTTTTCTGAGTTCTATCCTTATTTAGGAAACAACTCATTTTTCAGTTCTTGTGTGTCATCAATCAATGTTGGTGACTACGATTGTGGATTGTACTATAGTTCTCTATTATGTATGCATATTTTTAATCTCCTTTCTCAAACCTTCATTTTTTGTTGAGTTATAGCCGCATTTAGGAAAACACGCGTGTTTGAGTTTTCATGGGCCATAGATTAATTTTGGTGACTACGATTGTGGATTACACTATAGTTGTGCATTCTATACGCATATTTTTAATTGTCTTTCATGAACCTTGATTTTTTGTTGAGTTATAGCCGCATGTAGGAAAACGCTCATGTTTGAGTTTTCGTAGGCCATAGATGAACTTTCGTGACTATGATTTTGGATTGCACGGTAGTTGTGCATTTTGTACGCGTGTTTTCTATTGCCTTTTGTGAACCTTCAGTATTTTTTAAGTTATAGCTGCATTTAGGAAACCGCTCATGTTTGAGAATTCGTGGGCCATCGATCAACTTTGGTGACTATGATTTTGAATTGCACTGTAGTTGTTCATTATGAACACTAATTTTCTACCGCTTTTCACGAATCTTCATTTTTTGTTGAAGTATAGCCACATTTAGGAAATTGCTCATGTTTGATATTTTGTGGGCCATCGATCAACTTTGGTGACTACGCTTTTGGATTATATTGTAGTGCATTTTGTACGCATATTTTCTATCGCATTTCGTGAAGCTTCATTTTCTATTCTGTTATAGCCACATTTAGGAAACTGCTCATGTTTGAGTTTTTCTACTCCATAAATCAACTTCGGTGACTACGATTGTGGATTGTACTATAGTTTTGCATTTTTGCACGCATATTTTTAATGACCTTTCACGATTCTTCAATTTTTCTTGAGTTATAGCCGCATTTAGGAAAACTCTCGTGTTTGAGTTTTCATGGCCATAAATCAACATTGGTGACTATGATTGTGGATTACATTATAGTTGTGCATTCTATTCATGTATTTTGTATTGCCTTTCGCAAACCTTCATTTTTCGTTGAGTTATGGCTGCACTTAGGAAACCGCTCGTGTTTGAGTTTTTGGAGCACATGAATCAACTTTGTTGACTAAGATTGTTGATTACACTTTAGTTGTCAATTATGTACACGTATTTTCCATCAACTTTCGCGGACCTTCATTTTATCTTGAGTTATAGCCGCATCTAGGAAACCATTCACGTTTTAGTTCTTTTGAGCCATCAATCAAATTTGGTTACTACAATTGTGGATTGTACTATAGTTGTGCATTTTGTACACATATTTATAATCGCCTTTCACAAACTTTGATTTTTTGTTGAGTTATAGCCGCATTTAGGAAAACGCTCGTGTTTGATTTTTTCTGAGCCATCGATAAACTTTGTTGGCTATCATTGTGGATTACACTATAGTTATCGATTTTGTACGTGTATTTTCTATTGGCTTTTGTAAAACTTCATTTTTTGTCAAGTTTTAGCCACATTTAGGAAATCACTCAAGTTTGATTTTTCATGGGCCATCAATCAACTTTGGTGACTACACTTGCGGATTCTATACATGTTTTTTCTATCGCCTTTTGTGAACATTTATTTTCTATTGAGGTATAGTCGCATCTAGGAAACCACTCGTGTTTGAGTTTTCATGGGCCATCGATCAACTTTGATGACTATGATTGTGGATTGCACTGTAGTTGTCCATTCTGTAGACATTTTTTATCGCCTTTCATGAACCTTCTTTTTTTTAAAGTTATAGCAGCATTTAGAAAACCGCTCGAATTTGAGTTTTCATGGGCCATCAATCAATTTTGGTGACTACGCTTGTCGATGACACTGTAGTTGTTCCTTCGATATAATTATTTTCTATCACCTTTTGTGAACCTTTATTTTTTGTTGAGTTATATCCGCATTTAGAAAACTGCTCATGTTTGATTTTTTGTGGGTCATGAATCAACTTTGATGACAACGATTGTGGATTGTACTGTAGTTGTGCATTTTGTACACATATTTTTAATTGCCTTTCACGAAATTTCATTTTTGTTGAGTTATAGCCACATTTAGGAAAACACTTGTGTTTGAGTTTTCGTGGGCCATTTATCAACTTTGGTGACTACGATAGTGGATTACATTGTAGTTGTGCATTCTATATGTTTATTTTCTATCACCTTTCGCAAACCTTCATTTTTCGATGAGTTATAGCCACACTTAGGAATCTGCTCGTGTTTGAGTTTTCTTGGGCCATCGATCAACTTTGGTGACTACGATTGTGCATTGTACTCTAGTTGTCCATTCTGTATGTGTATTTTTTATTGCCTTTGGTGACTATAATTGTAGATTACACTATAGTTGTGCATTTTATATGTGTATTTTCTATCACCTTTCGCGAACCTTCATTCTTTCCTCAGTTATAGCTGCACTTAGGAAACCGATCGTGTTTGAGTTTTCGCGAGCCTCCGATCAACTTTTGTGACTATGATTTTGGATTGCACTATAGTTGTCCATTATGTAAGAATGTTTATTGTCACCTTTCACGAACCTTCATCATTTTGTTGTTATAGCCCCATTTAGGAATCCACTCGTGTTTGAGTTTTTTTGGGCCATCGATCATCTTTAGTGACTATGCTTGTGGATTACATTGTAGTTGTACATTCTATACCCGTATTTTCTAACGCCTTTGGCGAACCTTACTATAGTTGTGCATTCTACACATATTTTCTATTTCCTTTCGTTAACCTTCATTTTTTGCTGAGTTATAGCCACATTTGGGAAACCACTCATGTTTAAGTTTTTGTGGGTCATCAAACAACTTTGGTGACTATGATTGTGGATTGTATTGTAATTGTGCATTTTGTACACATATTTTTAATTGCCTTTCATGAACCTTTGTTTTTTGTTGAGTTATAGCTGCATTTAGGAAACCGTCTTTGAGTTTTCATAGGCAATCTATAAACTTTGGTATCTACGATTGTGGATTGCACTGTAGTCATTCATTATGTACGTGTATTTTCTATCACCTTTTGCGAACATTCTTTTTCGTTGAGTTATAGCAGCATTTAGGAAACTGCTCGTGTTTGAGTTTTCGTGGGCGATTGATCAACTTTGGTGACTACGATTATGGATTATACTATAGTTGTGCATTCTATACATGTATTTTCTATCGCCTTTTATTAACCTTCATTTTTCTTTGAGTTATAGCTGCACTTTGGAAACAACTCGTGTTTGAGTTTTCATGGGCCATTGATCAATATTGGTGACTACGATTGCGCATTTCACTTTAGTTGTCCATTTTGTATGCGTATTTTCTATCTCCTTTCACGAACCTTCATTTTTTGTTGAGTTATTGCCGCACTTAGGAATCCGCTTGAGTTTGAGTTTTCATGGCCATAGATCAACTTTGGTGACTACGCTTGTGGATTACACTCTAGTTGTGTATTCTATACACATATTTTCTATCACCTTTCATGAACCTTCATTTTTGGTTGAGTTATAAGAGCATTAAAGTAATCGGTCATGTTTGAGTTTTTGTAGGTCATCAAAGATTTTTGGTAACTGTGATTGTGGATTGTAATATAGTTGTGCATTTTCTACGCATATTTTCAATCGGCTTTCACGAACCTTCATTTTTTGTTGAGTTATAGCCACATTTAGGAAAACGCTCGTGTTTGAGTTTTCGTGGGCCATCGATCATGTTTGGTGAGTTGGAATTAGGATTAATCTGTAGTTGTAAATTCTAAACGCGTGTTTTGTATTGCCTTTCGTGAACCTTCATGTTTTGTTGAGTTATAGTCGCATATAGGAAACCTCTTGTGTTTGAGTTTTCATGGGCCATTGATCAACTTTGGTGACTACTAGTGTGGATTGGACTGAAGTTGTCCATTCTATACGTGTATTTTCTATATCCTTTCGTGAAGCTTCAATTTTTGTTGAGTTATAGCCGCACATAGGAAACCACCTGAGTTTGAGTTTTCGTGGGCCATCGATCAACTTTGGTGACTACGCTTGTGGATTACACTATAGTTGTGCATTGTATACACTTATTTTTTATTGGCTTTCATTAACCTTCATTTTTTGTTGAGTTATAGCCTCATTTAGGAAACCACACATGTTTGAGTTTTTGTGGGCCACCAATCAACTTTTGGGACTATGATTTTGGATTGTATTGTAGTTGTGCATTTTGTAGGCATATTTTAATCGCCTTTCACGAACCTTCATTTTTTGTTGAGTTATAGCCACATTTTGGAAAACGTTCGTGTTTGAGTTTTCATGGGCCATAGATTGAATTTGGTGAGTACGAGTGTGGATTACACTGCAGTTGGGCATTATATTCGTGTATTTTCTATCAGCATTATTGAACCTTCATTTTTTGTATAATTATTGCTGCACTTAGGAAACTGCTCGTGTTTGAGTTTTTGGTGGCCATCAATCATCTTTGGTGACTAAGATTGTGGATTACACTTTAGTTGTCCATTTTGTACATGTATTCTCTATCTCGTTTGACGAACCTTGATTTTATCTTGAGTTATAGTCACATTTAGGAAACCATTCATATTTTAGCTCTTTGGAGCCATCAATCAAATTTGGTGACTACGATGGTGGATTGTACTGTAGTTGTGCATTATGTTTTGTGCCTTTCACAAACCTTGATTTTTTGTTGAGTTATAGCCGCATTTGGGAAAACACTTGTGCTTGAGATTTCCTGAGCCATCGATCAACTTTGTTGGCTATGTTTGTGGATTACACTGTAGTTATCGATTTTGTACATGTATTTTCTATCGCCTTTTGTAAAACTTCATTTTTTGTTGAGTTATAGCCACATTTAGGAAACCATTCAACATTTATTTTTCATGGGCCATCAATCAACTTTGGTGACTACACTTGTGGATTACACTATAGTTGTGCATTCTATACATGTATTTTCTATTGCCTTTTGCGAACCTTCATTTTTTTGAGTTATAGTCGCATTTAAGAAATCACTCGTGTTTGAATTTTCATGGGCCATCGATAAACTTTGATGACTATGATTGTGGATTGCACTATAGTTGTCCATTCTAAAGACGTATTTTGTGTCGCCTGTCGTGAACCTTCATTTTTTTTGAGTTATAGCAGCATTTAGGAAACCGTTCGAATTTTAGTTTTCGTGGGCCATAGATTAACTTTGGTGTCTACCCTTTTGGATTACACTGTAGTTTTGCATTCTATACACATATTTTCTATCAACATTCATGAACCTTCATTTTTTGCTGAGTTATAAGAGCATTAAATGAACTGCTCACATTTGAGTTTTTGTAGGTCATGAAATAACTGTGGTAACTATGATTGCGAATTGTAATATAGTTGTGCATTTTGTACACATATTTTTAATCACATTTCACGAACCTTCATGTTTTGTTGAGTTATAGCCAGATTTAGGAAAATGCTCGTGTTTGAGTTTTCGTTCGCCATGGATCAACTTTGGTGATTAGGATTGAGGATTACACTGTAGTTGTAAATTCTATACGCGTGTTTTCTATTGCCTTTCTTGAACCTTCATTTTTTGTTGAGTTATAGCCGCACATAAGATATCGCTTGTGTTTGAGTTTCATGGGCCATCGATCAACTTTGGTGACTACGAGTGTGGATTGCACTAAAGTTGTCCATTCTATACGTGTATTTTCTATATCCTTTCATGAAGCTTCATTTTTTGTTGAGTTATAGCCGCACATAGGAAACCACTCGAGTTTATGTTTTCTTGGGCCATCGATCAAGTTTGGTGACTACGCTTGTGGATTACACCATAGTTGTGCTTTCTATACATGTATTTTTTATCACCTTTTGTGAACCTTCATTTTTTGTTGAGTTATAGCCGCCTTTAGGAAACCACACATGTTTGAGTTTTTTTGGGCCATCAGTCAACTTTTGTGACTACGATTCTAGATTGTATTGTAGTTGTGCATTTTGTAGGCATATTTTAATCGCCTTTCATGAACCTTCATTTTTTGTTGAGTTATAGCCACATTTCAGAAAACACTCGTGTTTGAGTTTTCATAGGCCATAGATCGAATTTGGTGAGTACGATTGTGGATTACATTGTAGTTGTACATTCTATAAGCGTATTTTCTATCGCCTTTCATGAACCTTCATTTTTTGTTGAGATATAGCCGCACTTAGGATACCGCTCGTGTTTGAGTTTTTGTGGTCCATCGATCAACTTTGGTGACTTTAATTGTGGATTGTACTATAATTGTGCATTCTGTATGCATATTTTTAATTGCCTTTCACGAACCTTGATTTTTCATTGAGTTATAGGTGCATTTAGGGAAACGCTCGTGTTTGAGTTTTTCTGAGCCATCGATCAACTTTGTTGACTACGATTGTGGATTACACTATAGTTTTCATTCTATACGCGTATTTTCTATCATGTTTTACGAACCTTCATTTTTTTTGAGTTATAATTGCATTTAGGAAATCGCTCGTGTTTGAGTTGTCATGGGTCATCGATCAACTTTGGTGACTACAATTGTGGATTACACTGTAGTTGTACATTCAATATGCATATTTTCAAATGCCTTTCATGAACTATCATTTTTTATTGAGTTATAGCTGCACTTAGGAAACCATTCGTGTTTGAGTTTTCATCGGTCATCAATCAACTTTGGTGACTAGGATATTGGATTGAACTGTATTTATCCATTCTGTACGTGTATTTTCTTTTTCCTTTTGTGAAACTTCATTTTTTGTTGAGTTATAGCCATATTTAGGAAACCACTCAAGTTTGAGTTTTCGTGGGCTAGCGATCAACTTTGGTTACTATGCTTGTGGATTACACTATTGTTGTGCATTTTATAAATGTATTTTCTATCGCCTTTCGTAAGCCTTCTTTTTTTATTGAGATATATCCGCATTTAGGAAACTGCTCATGTTTGATTTCTTGTGGGTCATCACTCAACTTTGCTGAGTACGATCGTGGATTATAATATAGTTATGCATTATGTGTGCTATTTTTAATCACTTTTTACAAACCTTCATTTTTTGTTGAGTTATAGCCGCATTTAGGAAAATGCTCGTGTTTGAGTTTTCGTGGGCCATCAATCAACTTTAGTGACTACGATTATGGATTATGCTGTAGTTGTGCATTCTATATGCATCTTTTTCATTGTCTTTCATGAACTTTCATTTTTTGTTGAGTTATAGCCACATTTAGGAAAATGCTCATGTTTGAGTTTTTGTGGGCAATTGATCAACTTTAGTGACTACGATTGTTGATTGCACTATAGTTGTCCATTCTTTATGTGTATTTTCTATCGCCTTTCGTGAACCTTCATTTTTTTTGAGTTATAGCTGCATTTAAGAAAACGCTCATGTTTGAGAATTCGTGGGCCATCGATCAACTTTGGTGACTACACTTGTGGATTATACTGTAGTTGTGTATTATGAACACTAATTTTCTATCTCCTTTCACGAATCTTCATTTTTTGTTGAGTTGTAGGCTCCGCATTTAGGAAACTGCTCATATTTGAGTTTTCGTCAGCCATCAATCAACTTTGCTGACTACGATTGTGGATTGCATTGTAGTTGTCCATTTTCTATGGGTATTTTCCATTGCTTTATGTGAAACTTCATGTTTTGTTGAGTTATAGCCGCATTTATGAAACCGCTCGAGCTTGAGTTTTTGTAGGCCATTGATCAACTTTGGTGACTATGATTGTGGATTGTACTATAGTTGTGCATTTTGTATGCATATTTTCTTATCATGTTTCACGAACCTTCATTTTTTGTTTAGTTATAGCAGCATTTAGGAAATCACTCGAGCTTTAGTTTTTGTGGGCCATCAATCAACTTTAGTGACTGAGATTGTGGATTAAACTGTAGTTGTGCATTCTATACGCGTATTTTCTATTGTTCTTTCGTGAACCTTCATTTTTCATTGAGTTAGGCCTCATATGGGAAACTGCTCGTGTTTGAGTTTTCGTGGGCCATTGATCAACTTTGGTGTCTGTGATTGTGGATTGCATTATAGTTGTCCATTGTTGATGCGTATTTTCTATCAACTTTTGCAAACCTTCATTTTTTGTTGAGTTATAGCCACATTTAGGAGATCGCTCGTGATTGAGTTTTCGTGGGCCATCAATGTTTGGTGACTAAGTTTGTGGATTACACTATAGTTTTTCATTCTATATGCGTATTTTTCATCACCTTTTGCAAACCTTCATTTTTCGATGAGTTGTAGCCACACTTAGGAAACTACTTGTGTTTGAGTTTTTTGTAGGCCATTGTTCAACATTGGTAACTATGATTGTGGATTGCATTGTAGTTTTCCATTATGTATGCATATTTTCTATCGCCTTTGACAAACCTTTATTTTTTGTTGAGTTATAGCCGCATTTAGGAAACTGCTCAAGTTTGATTATTCGTGGGCCATCGATCAACTTTGGTGACTACGCTTTTGGATTTCACTATAGGTGTGCATTCTATATGCATATTTTCTAGCGCGTTTTGCAATTCTTCATTTTTTGTTGAGTTATAGGCACATTTACGAAACCACTCATGTTTGTGTTTTTCGTGGGCCATCAATCAACTTTGGTAACTACAATTGTGGATTACATTGTAGTTGTGCATTCTATACGCATATTTTCTATCGCCTTTCTAGAATCTTATTTTTTTGAAGAGTTATAACGAACTTACGAAACTGCTCGCGTTTGAGTTTTCATGAGCCACTGATCAACTTTGGTGACCACGATTATGGATTGCACTGTAGTTGTCCATTCTGTATGCGTATTTTCTATCGCCTTTCAAGAACTTTCATTTTTTTGTTGAGTTATAGCTACATTTAGGAAAGTGCTCGAGTTTGAGTTTTCCTGGGCTATGAATCAACTTTGGTGACAACGCTTGTGGATTACATTGTAGTGTGCATTCTATACCCCTATTTTCTAGTGCCTTTTACAAACCTTCGTTTTATGTTGATTTAGCTGAATTAAAGAAACTGCTCATTTTTGCATTTTTGTGGGCCATTGATCAACTTTCGTGACTAGAACTGTGGATTACATTGTAGCTGTGCATTCTATACATGTATTTTCTATTTCCTTTCGAGAACCTTCATTTTTTGTTGACTTATAGCCGCATTTAGGAAACTGTTCATGTTTGAGTTTTTGTGGGTCATCAATCAACTTTGGTGACTACGATTGTGGATTGTACTAAAGTTGTGCATTCTATACGCATATTTTTAATTGCCTATCACGAACCTTGATTTTTTGTTGAATTATAGCCACATTTAGGAAAACAAACGCGTTTTAATTTTTTGTGGGCCATAAATAAACTTTAGTGATTATGATTTTTTATTACATTGTAATTTTTTTATTGAGTTTTAGCCGCATTTAGGAAACCGTTCGTGTTTGAGTTTTCGTGGTCCATCAATCAACTTTGGTGACTACAATTGTGGATTGCACTATAGCTGTCCATTCTGTACGCATATTTTCTATCTCCTTTCGTGAACCTTCATTTTTTGTTGAGTTATAGCTTCATTTAGGAAACTGATCATGTTTGACTTTTCGTAGGCCATTGATAAACTTTGGTGACTACGAATGTGGATTGTACTGTAGTTTTCCATTCTGTACGTGTATTTTCTATTGCCTTTCACAAACCTTTAATTTTTGTTGAGTTATAACAACATTTAGAAAACCCCTCGTGTTTGAGTTTTCGTGGGCCATTGATGATCTTTGGTGACTACAATTGTGGATTACACTGTAGTTGTGCATTCTATACATGTATTTTCTATCACCTTTCGTGAACTTTCAATTTTTGCTGAGTTATAGCTACATTTAGGAATACACTCATGTTTGAGTTTTTTTGGGCCATTGATCAATTTTCGTGACTACGATACCACTGTATTTAGGATACTGCTCATGTTTGAGTTCTTGTGAGCCATTGATCAAATTTGGTGACTACAATTGTGGATTGTATTATAGTTGTGCATTGTATGTGCATATTTATAATCACCTTCCACGAACCTTGAGTTTTTCTTGAGTTATAGCTGCATTTAGGAAAACGCTCATGTTTGAGATTTCACGAACCTTCAATTTTTGTTTAGTTCTAGCCGCTTTTAGGAAATTGCTCATGTTTGAGTTTTTGTGGGTGATCAATAAACTTTTGTGACTACGGTTCTGGATTTTACTATAGTTGTGAATTTTGTACACATATTTTTAATCTCCTTTCACGAACCTTCCTTTTTTTGAGTTATAGCCGCATTTAGGAAAATGCCCGTGTTTGAGTTTTCGTGGGCCATTAATCAACTTTGGTGACTACGATTGTGGATTACACTATAGTTGTGCATTCTATACATGTATTTTCTATAGCCTTTCATGAACGTTCATTTTTTGTTGAGTTATAGCCGCATTTAGGAAACTGTTCATGTTTGAGGTTTTTTGGGTCATGAATCGACTTTGGTGACTATAGTTGTGCATTTTGTACGCATATTTTTAATTTCCTTTCGCGAACCTTCACTTTTTGTTCAATTATATCCACATTTAGGAAAACCTTCGTGTTTGAGTTTTCGTTGGCCATAGATCAACTTTTGTGACTATGATTGTGGATTACACTATAGTTGTGCATTCTATACACATATTTTCTATAGCCTTTCACAAACCTTCATTTTTTGTTGAGTTATAGCCGCATTTAGGAAACCGCTCATGTTTTAGTTTTTCAAGGTCATCAATCAACTTTGGTGACTATGGCTGTGGATTGTACAATAGTTTTGCATTTTGTACACATATTTTTAATTGCCTTTCATGAACCTTCATTTTTGGTTCAGTTTTAGTCAAATTTGTGAAAATGTTCGTGTTTGAGTTTTCATGGGCTATAGATCAACTTTAGTGACTACGATTGTGGATTACATTATAGTTGTGCATTCTATACATGTATTTTCTATAGCCTTTCGCAAACCTTCATTTTTTGTTCAGTTATAGCCGCATTTAGGAAACCGCTCATGTATGAGGTTTTTTGGGTCATTAATCATCTTTGGTGACTATGGTTTTGGATTGTACAATAATTGTGCATTCTGTATGCATATTTTTAATTGCGTTTAATGAACCTTCATTTTTTCTTCAGTTATAGCCACATTTAGGAAAATATTCATGTTTTAGTTTTTGTGGGCCATAGATCAACTTTGGTGACTACGATTGTGGATTACACTATAGTTGTGCATTCTATAGACGTATTTTCTATCGCCTTTCGTGAACCTTCTTTTTTCAATGATTTATAGCCATAGTTAGGAAACTGCTCGTGTTTGAATTTTCGTTGGCCATCGATCAAGTTTGGTGACTACGATTGTGGATTGCACTATAGCTGTCCATTTTGTACGCGTATTTTCTATCTCCTTTTGTGAACCTTAAATTTTTGTTTAGTTATAGCCGCATTTAGGAAATTGCTCGAGTTTTTATTTTCTTGGGCCATCAATCATCTTTTTTGACTATGCTTGTGGATTACATTGTAGTTTTGCATTCTATACACACATTTTCTAGTGGCTTTTGCAAACCTCCATTATTTTTTTCAGTTATAGCCGCATTTAGGAAGTCGCTCATGTTTGAGTTTTTGTGGGCCTTCGATGAACTTTGGTGACTACAATTGTGGATTGTACTGTAGTTGTGCATTCTATATGTGTATTCTCTATCACCTTTCACGAAACTTCATTTTTCGTACAGTTATTGTTGCAGTTAGGAAACCGTTCATGTTTGAGTTTTCATGGGCCATCAATCAGCCTTAGTGACTATTACTATGGATTGCACTGTAGTTGTCCATTCTGTATGTGTATTTTCTCTTGCCTTTCACCATCCTTCATATTTTATTGAGTTATAGCTGCACTTAGGAAACCGCTCAAGACTGAGTTTTTGTGGGCGAAAGATCAACGTTGGTGACAATGCTTGTGGATTACACTGTAGTTGTGTATTCTATACATGTATTTTCTATCGCCTTTCGCGAACCTTCATTTTTTGTTAAGTTATAGCCATATTTAAGAAACCACTCATGTTTGAGTTTTTGTGGGTCATCAAACAACTTTGGTGACTACGATTGCGGGTTATTTTATATTTGTTCATTTATACACATATTTTTAATCACATTTCACGAACTTTCATTTTTTGTTTAGTTATATCTATATTTAGGAAAATGCTCATGTTTGAGTTTTTGTGGGCCATCGATCAACTTTGGTGACTACGATTGTGGATTACACTATAGTTGTGCATTCTATGAGCATATTTTCTATCGCCTTTTGTGAACCTTCATTTTTCGTTGAGTTATAGCCACATTTAGGAAACCGCTCGTGTTTGAGTTTTCGTAAGCCATTGATCAACTTTGGTGACTACGATTGTGGATTGTACTATAGGTGTCCATTCTGTATGTGTATTTTATGTGGCCTTTCTTGAACCTTCATTTTTTTTGAGTTATAGCGGTGTTTACGAAACCGCTTGTGTTTGAGTTTTCTTGGGCCATCGATAAACTTTGGTAACTACGATTGTGGATTACAATGTAGTTGTGCATTCTATAAGCGTATTTTCTATCCCCTTTCAGGAACCTTCATTTTTCGTTGATTTATAGCCGTCCCTAGGAAAACGCTCATGTTTGAGTTTTCTTGGGCCATCAATCAACTTTTGTGACTACGATTGCGGATTGCATTGTAGTTGAGTTATAACTACATTTAGGAAACTACTCGTGTTTGAGTTTCTATGGGGCATCAATCAACTTTGGTGACTACGATTGTGGATTACACTATAGTTGTGCATTCTATATACATATTTTCTATTGCCTTTTGTGAACCTTCATTTTTTGATGAGTTATAGCTGCACTTAGGAAACCACTCGTGTTTGAGTTTCCGTGGGCCATCGATCAACTTTGGTGACTATGATTGTGGATTACACTATAGTTGTGCATTCTATACGCATATTTTCTATTGTCTTTCATGAACTTTCATTTTTCGTTGAGATATAGCTACACTTATGAAACCGCTCGTGTTTGAGTTTTCGTGGGCCATCAATTAACTTTAGTGACTAGGATTGTGGATTGCACTGTAGTTATCCATTTTGTACAAGTTATATCTATCCCCTTTTGTGAACCTTCATTTTTTGTTGAGTTATTGTTGCATTTAGGAAATTGCTCGTGTGTGAGTTTCTATGGGCCATCAATCAACTTTGGTGACTACTGTTGTGGGTTACCCTATAGTTGTGCATTTTGTATGTGTATTTTCTATCAACTTCGCGAACCTTCATTTTTTGTTGAGTTATAGTCACATTTAGGAAATTGCTCGTGTTTGAGTTTCTGTGGGCCATCGATAAACTTTGATGAGGATGATTGTGGTTGACACTATAGTTGTGCATTCTATACTCGTATTTTTTATGACCTTTCATGAACCTTCATTTTTCGTTGAGTTATAGCCACACTTAGGAAAATGTTCGTGTTTGTTTTTTCATGGGCAATCAATCAACTTTGGTGACAACGATTGTGGATTGCACTATAGCTATCGATTTTGTACGCGTATTTTGTATCGGCTTTCGCAAACCTTAATATTTTGTTGAGTTATAGCCGCACTTGGGAAACCACTCGAGGTTGAGTTTTTTGTGGGCCATCGATCAACTTTGGCGACGTTTGTGGATTACACTGTAGTTGTGCATTCTTTACAGGTATTTTCTATCACCTTTCACGAACCTTCATTTTTTCTTGAGTTATAGCAGCATTTAGGAAACCACTAATGTTTGAGTTTTTATGGGTCATCAAACAACTTTGGTGATTATGATTGTGGTTTTTACTAGAGTTGTGTATTCTATATGCATATTTTTAATCACCGTTCACAAACTTTGTTTTTTTGTTGAGTTATAGCCGCATTTAGGAAAACGCTCGTGTTTGATTTTCATGGGCCATCGATCAATTTTGGTGACTACGATTATCGATTACAGTGTAGTTGTCCATTCTGTACGCATTTTTTCTATCGCCTTTCGCGAACCTTCATTTTTTGTTGAGTTATAGCCACATTTAGGAAACTACTAGAGTTTGAGTTTTTGTGGGCCATTAAACAACTTTGGTGACTAAGATTGTGGATTGTACTATAGTTGTGCATTCTGTATGCATATTTTCTATCTCCTTTCGCTAACCTTTTTCGTTGAATTATAACCAAACTTAGGAAACCGCTCATGTTTTGAGTATTCATGGGCCATCGTTCAAATTTGGTGACTACGATTGTGGATTACACTGTAGTTGTGGATTGTACTATAGTTGTTCATTTCTTACGCGTATTTTCTATTGCCTTTCGTGAACCTTTTTTTTTTTGAGTTATAGGCACATTTAGAAAACCGCTCGAGTTTGAGTTTTTATGGGCCATCGATCAACTTTGGTGACTACGCTTTTGAATTATGCTATAGTTGTGCATTCTATATCCTTATTTTCTAGTTCCTTTCAAGAACCTTCATTTTTTGTTGAGTTATAGCCGCATTTAGGAAAAATTTTGTGTTTGAGTTTTCATGTGCCATATATCAACTTTGGTGAAAATGATTCTGGATTACACTGTAGTTATGCATTCTATACACGTATTTACTATCGTGTTTCGCAAACCTTCTGTTTTCATTGAGTTATACACGCATTTAGGAAAGCGCTCTTGTTTGAGTTTTTGTGGGCCATCTATCAACTTTGGTGACTACAATTGTGGATTGCACTGTAGATGTCCATTTTGTAAGCATATTATCTATCACTTTTCGCGAACCTTCATTTTTTCTTGAGTTATAGCCGCACTTAGGAAACCACTCCAGTTTGAGTTTTTGTGGGTCATCGATCAACTTTGGTGACTAAGATTGTGGATTGTAGTATAGTTGTGCATTTTTTATGCATATTTTTAATCACCTTTCACAAACATTAATTTTTTGTTGAGTTATAGCTGCATTTAGGAAAACGTTCATGTTTGAGTTTTCGTGTGCCATAGATGAACTTTGGTGACTAAGATTGTGGATTACACTATAGTTGTGCATTCTATATATGTATTTTCTATTGCCTTTCATGAACCTTCATTTTTTGATGAGTTATAGCTGCACTTAGGAAATCGATCGTGTTTGAGTTTTCGTGGGCCATCAATCAACTTTGGTGACTACGACTATGGATTACACTGTAGTTGTGCATTCTATACGCATATTTTCTATCACCTTTTGAGAACTATGATTTTTCGTTGAGTTATAGCTGCACGTAGAAAACCGCTCATGTTTGAGTTTTTGTGGGCCATCAATCAAATTTGGTAACTAGGATTGTGGATTGGACTATAGTTATGCATTTTGTATGTGTATTTTATAATGCCTTTTGTGAAACTTCTTTTTTTGTTTAGTTATAGCCTTATTTAGGATAGCGCTAGTGTATATATGTATTTTCTATAGCTCTAGAATTTGAGTTTTCATGGGCCATCGATGAACTTTGGTGACTATGTTTGCAGATTACACTGAAATTGTGCATTCTATACATGTATTTTCCATCGCCTTTCACCAACCTTCATTTTTTGTTGAGTTATATCCACATTTAGGAAACCGCTCATGTTTGAGTTTTGTGGATCATCAATCAACTTTAGTGACTACGATTGTGGATTGTACTATAGTTCTACATTTTGTATGCATATTTTTAGTCGCCTTTGATGAACCTTCATTTTTTCTTTAGTTATAGCTGCACTTAGGAAAACGCTCGTGTTTGAGTTTTTGTGGGCCATCAAACAACTTTGGTGACTATGATTGTGGATTTTACTATAGTTGTGCATTCTATACACATATTTTTAATTGTCATTCACGAACCTTGATTTTTTGTTGAGTTATAGCCACATTTAGGAAAACACTCATGTTTGAGTTGTTGTTGGTCATAGATTAACTTTCGTGACTAAGCTTGTGGATTACACTATAGTTGTTTATTTTGTATGCGTATTTTATATCACCTTTCGTGAACCTTCATTTTTTGTTGAGTTATAGCCGCATTTTGGAAACCACTCATCTTTGAGTTTTTGTGGACCATCAATCATTTTGTTCACTATGATTGTGGATTATATTGTTGTTGTACATTTATTACACATATTTTTAATCGCCTTTCACGAACCTTCATTTTTTTTTGAGTTATACCCACATTCAAAAAAATGCTCGAGTTTGAGTTTTTGTAGGCCGTTGATCAACTTTGGTGAATACAATTCTGGATTGTACTATAGTTGTGAATTTTGTACCTATATTTTTAATCACCTTTTACGAACCTTCATTTTTTGTTGAGTTATATCCGCATTTAGGAAACCGCTCGAGTTTGAGTTTTTGTGGGCTATTGATCAACCTTGGTGACTACGATTGTGGATTGTACTATAGTTGTGCATTCTTTATGCATATTTTTAATCCCCTTTCAAGAATCTTCATTTTTTCTCTAGTTATATCCGCATTTAGGAAAACGCTCGTGTTTGAGTTTTCGTGGGCCATCTATCAACTTTGGTGACTACGATTGAGGATTGTATACACTATAGGTTTGGATTCTATACACGTATTTTCTATCCTCTTTCGCAAACCTTAATTTTTCATTTACTTAGAGCCGCACTTAGGAAATTACTCGTGTTTGAGTTTTTGTGAGCCATCGATCAACTTTGGTGACTAAGATTGTGGATTGTACTATAATTGTACATTTTGTATGCATATTTTTAATCGCCTTTTACGAACCTTCATTTTTTATTGGCTAATAGCTGCATTTAGGAAAACGTTCGTGTTTCAGTTTTCATGGGCCATATATCAACTTTGGTGACTACGATTGTGGATTACACTATAGTTGTGCATTCTATATATGTATATTCTATTGCCTTTCGTGAGCCTTCATTTTTTGATGAGTTATAGTTGTACTTAGGAAACCACTCGTGTTTAAGTTTCCGTGGGCCATCGATCAACTTTGGTGACTATGATTGTGGATTACACTATAGTTGTGCATTCTATGTGCATATTTTCTATCGCCTTTCGTGAACTTTCATTTTTTTTTGAGTTATAGCTGCACTTATGAAACTACTCGTGTTTGAGTTTTCGTGGGCCATCAATCAACTTTAGTGACTAGGATTGTGGATTGTACTGTAGTTATCCATTTTGTACAAGTTATTTCTATCCCCTTTTGTGAACCTTCATTTTTTGTTGAGTTATTGTTGCATTTAGCAAACTGCTCGTGTGTGAGTTTCTATGGGCCATCAATCAACTTTGGTGACTAGTGTTGTGGGTTACACTATAGTTGCACATTCTGTATGTGTATTTTCTATCAACTTCGGAAACCTTCATTTTTTGTCGAGTTATAGCCACATTTAGGAAATTGCTCGTGTTTCAGTTTTTGTGGGCCATCGATAAACTTCGATGATTATGATTGTGATTGACACTATAGTTGTGCATTTTATACTAGTATTTTCTACCACCTTTCAAGAACCTTCATTTTTTCGTTGAGTTATAGTCGCACTTAGGAAAATGTTCGTGTTTGTTTTTTCATGGGCCATCAATCAAGTTTGGTGACAACGATTGTTTATTGCACTATAGCTATCCATTTTGTACGCGTATTTTCTATCGGCTTTCATGAACCTTTATATTTTGTTGAGTTATGGCTGCAGTTGGGAAACCGCTCGAGTTTGAGTTTTTTTTGGGCCATCGATCAACTTTGGCGACGTTTGTGGGTTACACTGTAGTTGTGCATTCTTTACAGGTATTTTCTACCACCTTTCATGAACCTTCATTTTTTGTTGAGTTATAGCTACATTTAGGAAACCACTAATGTTTGAGTTTTTATGGGTCATCAATAAACTTTGGTGATTAAGTTTGGTCATCATTTTTCATTGAGTTATAGCCACACTTAGGAAACTGCTCTTGTTACAATTTTTGTGGGCCATCGATTAACTTTGATGATTACGATTGTCGATTATAGTGTAGCTGTCCATTCTATACGAGTATTTTCTATCGCATTTTGTGAACCTTCATTTTTTGTTGATTTATAGCCATATTTAGGAAATCACTAGAGTTTGAGTTTTCATGGGAGATCGATCAGCTTTGTTGACTACGCTTGTGGATTAGACTATAGTTGTGCATTCTATACACATATTTTCTACAGCCTTTTGCGAACCTTCATTTTTTGTTGAATTATAGCCGCATTTAGGAAACCTCTCATGTTTGAATTTTGGTGGGCCATCGATGAACTTTGCTGACTACGAGTGTGGATTAGACTGTAGTTGTGCATTTTGTATGCATATTTTTAATTTCCTTTCACGAACCTTCATTTTTTGTTGAGTTATAGCCACATTTAGAAAAACGCTCGTGTTTCAGTTTTCATTGGCCATCGATCAATTTTGGTGACTACAATTGTGGATTACACTATAGTTGTGTATTCTATATGTGTATTTTCTATCACATTTCTCGAAGCTTCATTTTCTGGTGAGTTATAGCCACACTAGGGAAACTACTCGTGTTTTAGTTTTCGTGGGCCATCGATCAACTTTGGTGAGTACAATTTTGGATTGCACTGTTGTTGTCCATTCTGTACTTGTATTTTCTATCGCCTTTCGCAAACCTTCATTTTTTGTTGATTCATAGCCGCATTTAGGAAACCGCTAGAGTAGTTTCCATGGGCTATCTATCAACTTTGGTGACTATGCTTGTGGATTAAAGTGCAGTTGTGCATTCTATATGCGTATTTTCTAGAGCCTTTCTCGAACCTTCATGTTTTGTTCAGTTATAGCCGCATTTAGGAAATTGCTCATGTTTAAGTTTTTTTGGGCCATTGATCAACTTTGGTGACTACGATTATGGATTGTACTATAGTTGTGCATTCTATATGCATATTTTTAATCGCCTTTCATGAACATTCACTTTTTTATGAGTTATAGCCGCACTTAGGAAACCGCTTGAGTTTGAGTTTTCTTGGGTCATCGATCAATTTTAGTGACTATGCTTGTGGATTACACTGTAGTTGTGCATTTTTTACACATATTCTCTATCGCCTTTTGCGAACCTTCATTGTTTGTTGAGGTATAGCTGCATTTAACAAACCACTCATGTATGAGTTTTTGTGGGTTATCAAATAACTTTGGTGACTATAATTGTGGATTGTACTATACTTGTGCATTCTCTATGCATATTTTCTATCACCTTTCGATAACCTTCCTTGTTCGTTGAGTTATAGCGGCACGTAGGAAACTGCTCGTGTTTGAGTTTTCATAGGCTATTGATCAACTTTGGTGACTACGATTGTGGATTGTACTATAGTTGTCCATTCTGTACATGTATCTTCTATCGTGTTTTGCTAAGCTTAATTTTTTGTTGAGTTATAGCAGCATTTAGGAAACCACTTATTTTTGAATTTTCGTGGGACATCGATCAACTTTGGTGAGTACAATTGTGGATTACACTGTTGTTGTACATTCTATACGTGTATTTTATATCGATTTTTGCGAAAAAACATTTTTTGTTGAGTTATAGTTGCAGTTAGGAAATTGCACGTGTTTGATTTTTCATGGGCCATTTTTCAACTTTGGTGACTATGATTATGGATTAAACTATAGTTGTGCATTCTATACACATATTTTCTATCGCTTTCTGCGAACCTTCATTTTTCTTTGAGTTATAGTCGCCTTTAGGAAACCACTCATGTTTGAGTTTGTGTGAGTCATCAATCAACATTGGTGACTACAATTGTGTATTGTACTATAGTTGTGCATTTTGTATGCATATTTTTAATTGGCTTTTATGAACCTTCATTTTTTGTTCAGTTATAGCCGCATTTTGGAAAACGTTTGTGTTTGAGTTTTCGTGGGCCATGGATCAACTTTGGTGACTATGATTGTGGATTAAATTGATGTTGTGCATTCCCTACATGTATTTTCTATCACCTTTAATGAACCTTCCTTTTTCGTTAAGTTATAGCCGGACTTAGTAAACCGCTCGTGTTTGAGTTTTCTTGAGCCATCGATCAACTTTGGTGACTACGATTGTGGATTGTAGTACAGTTTTTGCATTCTGTACGCATATACATTCATTTTTTGTTGAGTTATAGCCACATGTAGGAAACCACTCAAGTTTTAAATTTTGTGGGCCATTGAACGACTTTGGTGACTACGATAGTGTATCGTACTATAGATGTGCATTTTATACACATTTTTAATTTCCTTTCGTGAATTTTGACTTTTTTGTTTAGTTATAGCCGCATTTAGGAAACCGCTCGAGTTTGAGTTTCAATGGGCCATCGCTTAACTTAGGTGACTACGCTTGTGGATCACAGTATAGTTGTGCATTCTATATGTGTATTTTCTATCGCCTTTCACGAACCTTCATTTTTTGTTGAGATATAGCCCCATTTATGAGACCGCTCATGTTTAAGTTTTCATGGGCCATTTATCAACTTTGGGGAGTATGATTGTGGGCTATACTTTAGTTGTCCATTCTATATGCATATATTCTAACGTGTTTCGTGAACCTTTTTTTTTTTTTGAGTTGTAGCAGTATTTAGGAAATCGTTGTTGTTTGAGTTTTCGTGGGTCATCAATCAAATTTGGTGACTACGATTGTGTATTACACTATAGTTGTGCATTCTATACAAGTATTTTCTATCACCTTTCACGAACCTTCTTTATTTTGTTGAGTTATAGCTGCATTTAGGAAACTGCTCATTTTTTACTTTGTTTTGGGTCACGAATCAACTTTGGTGAGTATGATTGTGGACTGTACTATACTTGTGCATTATGAAGACTAAGTTTCTATAGCCTTTCGCAAACCTTCATTTTTTGTTGTGTTATAGTTGCATTGAGGAAAATGCTCATGTTTGAGTTTTTGTGGGTTGTGGATCAACTTTAGTGACTACGCTTGTGGATTACACTTATTTGTGCATTTTGTACGTGTATTTTCTATCTCCTTTCCTGAACCTTCATTTTTTGTTGAGTTATAGCCGCATTTAGGAAACTAGTCATGTTTGAGTTTTTCTGGGTCATCAATCAACTTTGGTGACTACGATTGTGGATTGCATTGTAGTTGTGAATTTTGTATGCATATTTCTAATCTTCTTTCATGAACCTTCATTTTTTCTTAAGTTATAGCCGCATTTAGGAAAATGCTCGTGTTTGAGTTTTCATGGGCCATCGATCAACTTTGGTGACTACGATTGTAGATTGCAAGGTAGTTGTCCATTTTGTGTGCGTATTTTCTATCGCCTTTCATGAACCATCATTTTTTGTTGAGTTATAGCAGCATTTACGAAACCACTCGTGTTGAGTTTCCCTGGGCCATCGATCAACTTTGGAGACGACAATTGTGGATTACATTGTAGTTGTGTATTTTGTATGCATATTTGTAATCTGCTTTCACGAACCTTTATTTTTTGTTGAGTTATAGCCGCATTTAGGAAAATGCTCGTTTTTGAGTTTTCGTGGGCCATCAATCAACCTTGGTGACTACGATTGTGGATAATGTTGTAGTTGTGTGTTCTATATGTATATTTTCTATAGACTTTCGCAAACTGTCATTTTTTGTTGAGTTATTGTCGCATTTAGGAAACCAGTCATGTTTGAGTTTTTTGGGCCATCTATCAACATTGGTGATTATTATGTGGGATTGCACTGTAGTTATCTATTCTGTAGGCATATTTTCTATTGACTATTGTGAACATTCATTTTTTGTTGAGTTATAGCCACATTTATGAAATTGCTCGAGTTTGAGTTTTCGTGATCAATCAATCAACTTTTGTGACTACGCTTGTGGATTACACTATAGTTGTGCATCCTATATGCGTATTTTCCAACGTGTTTCATGAACCTTAATTTTTTGTTGAGTTATAGGCACATTTAGGAAACCGCTCATGTTTGAGTTTTTATGGGCCATCAATCAACTTTGGTGAGAGCGATTGTGGATTACATTGTAGTTGTGGATTGTACTATAGCAGTTCATTTTGTATGCGCATTTTCTATCGCCTTTTGCGAACCTTTATTTTTTTGAGTTATAGGTGCATTTAGGAAACTGCTTGAGTTTGATTTTTCGTGGGCCATCGATCAAATTTGGTGACTACACTTGTGAATTACATACACTGTAGTTGTGTATTCTATATGCGTATTTTCTAGTGCCTTTAAAGAACCTTCTTTTTTTCTTGAGTTATAGCCGCATTTAGGAAAACTTTTGTGTTTGAGTTTTCGTGTGCCATATATCAAGTTTGGTGACTTTGATTGTGGATTACACTATAGTTGTGCATTCTATACGTGTATTTACTATCGCCTTTCACAAACCTTCATTTTTCATTGAGCTATACACTCATTTAGGAAACCGAGCACTCGTGTTTGAGTTTTTGTGGGCCATTGATCAACTTTGGTGACTACAATTGTGGATTGCACTGTAGATGTCTATTTTGTACACATATTTTCTATCAAGTTTCGTGAACTTTCCTATTTTGTTGAGTTATAGCCGCACTTAGGAAACCGCTCAAGTTTGAGTTTTCATGGGCCATCGATCAACTTTGGTGACTAAGATTGTGGATTGTACTATAGTTGTGCATTTTGTATGCATATATTTAATTGCCTTTGAGGAACCTTCATTTTTTGTTGAGTTATAGCCGCATTTAGGAAAATGTTCATGTTTGAGTTTTCGTGGGCCATAGATCAACTTTGGTGACTACGATTGTGCATTACACTATAGTTGAGCATTCTATACATGTTTTTTCTAGTTCCTTTTGTGAACCTTCTTTTTTCAATGAGTTATAAATGCACTTAGGACACTGCTTCTGTTTGAGTTTTCATTTTCGTTGGACATCAATCAACTTTGGTGATTACAATTGTGGATTACACTATAGTTGTCCATTATATACACATATTTTGTATTGCCTTTCGGGAACTTTCATCTTTTGTTGAGTTATAGCTGCACTTAGGAAACTGCTCGTGTTTGAGTTTTCATGGGCCATCAATCAACTTTGGTGACTAGAATTGTGGATTGTACTATAGTTATCCATTTTGTACATGTATTTTCTATCGCCTTTTGTGAAACTTCAATTTTTTTTTAGTTATAGCCATATTGAGGAAACCACTCGGGTTTTAGTTTTCATGGGCCATCGATGAACTTTGGTTACTACGCTTGTGGATTACACTGTAGTTGTGCATTGCATACATGGATTTTTTATGACCTTTCACTAACCTTCATTTTTTTTTGAGTTATAGTCGTATTTAGGAAACAACTCGTGTTTGAGTTTTCGTGGGCCATCGATCAACTTTATTGACTATGATTGTGGATTGCACTGTAGTTGTTATTTATGTACACGTATTTTTTATCGTCTTTCGTCAACATTCATTTTTTGTTGAGTTATAGCAGCATTTAGGAAATCACTCGAATTTGATTGTGGATTACACTGTAGTTTTGCTTGTGTTTGAGAATTCTTGGGCCATCGATCAACTTTGGTGGCTTCGATTATGAATTGCACTGTAGTTGTGCATTATGAACGATAATTTTCAATCGCCTTTTGTGAATCTTCATTTTTTGTTGAGTTATGTTTGAGTTTTTCTGGGCCATCGATCATCTTTGGAGACTACACTTGTGGATTATACTCTAGTAGTGTATTTTGTACGTATAGTTTCTATTTCCTTTCATGATCCTTCATTTTTTGTTTAGTTATAGCCGCATTTATGAAACCGGTCATTTTGAGTTTTTGTGGGCCATCAATCAACTTTGGTGACTACGATTGTGGATTGTAAAGTAGTTGTGCATTTTGTACTATATTTTTAATCGCCTTTCATGAACCTTCATTTTTTGTTGAGTTATAGCCGCATTAAGGAAAACACTCATATTTGAGTTTTCATGAACCTTTATTTTTCATTGAGTTATAGCCGCACTTAGGAAACTGCTCGTGTTAGAGTTTTTGTGGGCCATTGATGAACTTTGGTGACTATGATTGTGGATTGCATTGTAGTTTTCTTTTCTGCATGCATATTTTCTATTTATTTTTGCAAACCTTCTTTTTTTGTTGACTTATAGATGCATTTAGGAAACCACTTGACTTTGAGTTTTTTTGGGTCATCGATCAACTTTGGTGACTATGATTTTGGATTGTACTATAGTTGTGTATTCTTTATGTATATTTTTAATTGCCTTTGATTAAACTTTATTTTTTGTTGAGTTATAGTCATATTTAAGAGAACACTTGTGTTTGAGCTTTCGTCGGCCATCGATCAAGTTTGGTGACTACAATTGTGGATTACACTATAGTTGTGAATTCTATATGTGTGTTTTCTATCACCTTCCGTGAACCTTCTTTTTTTGTTGACTTATAGCCGCACTTAGTAAACAACTCATGTTTGAGTTTTTGTGGGCCATTCATTGACTTTGGTGACTACGCTTGTGGATTACACTGTAGTTGTGTATTCTATACTTGTATTTTCTATCGCATTTTGCAAACCTTCATTTCTTGTTTTGTTATAGGTGCACTTAGGAAACCACTCGTATTTTAGTTTTTGTGGGCCATCCATCAACTTTGGTGACTATGACTGCTGATTACACTATGGTTGTGCATTCTATACACATATTTTCTATCAAATTTTGTGAACCTTCATTTTTCTTTGACTTATAGTTGCACTTAGGAAACTGCTTGTGTTTGAGTTTTTGTGGGCCATCGATCAACTTTGGTGACTAGGATTTTGGATTGTACTATAGTTGTGCATTTTGTATGCATATTTTTAATCACCTTTCAGTAACCTTCATTTTTTGTTGAGTTATAGCCGCATTTAGGAAAGCGCTCTTGTTTAAGTTTTAGTGGGCCATCAACTTTGGTGTCTATGATTGTTGATTACACTGTTGTTGTATATTCTATACGCGTATTTTCTACAACCTTTCGTGAACCTTCATTTTTTTTTGAGTTTTAGTGGGTGATCAACTTTGGGGACTATGATTTTTGATTACACTGTTGTTGTATATTCTATAAGTATATTTTCTATTACTGTTGTTGAGTTTTCATTAGCTATCAATCAACTTTGGTGACTATGATGTTGGATTACACTGTAGTTGTCCATTATGTATGCATAGTTTCTATTGACTTTCGTGAACATTCATTTATTTTTGAGTTATAGCTGCATTTAGGAAAACATTCAAGTTTGAGTTTTTTTGATCCATCAATCAACTTTTGTGACTACGCTTGTGGATTACACTGTAGTTGTGCATTCTATATGCGTATTTTCTAGCGCCTTTCACGTACCTTCATTTTTTGTTGAGTTAAATCTACATTTTGGAAACCGCTCATGTTTGAGTTTTTGTGGGCCATCGATCAACTTTGGTGACAACGATTGTGGATTGTACTGTAGTTGTGTATTTTGTATACATATTTTTAATAGCCTTTCACGAACCTTCATTTTTTGTTGAGTTATAGTGGCATTTAGGAAAACACTCTTGTTTGAGTTTTCATGGGCCATTGATTAACTTTGGTGACTACAATTGTGGATTGCACTATAGATGTCCATTTTGTAAGCATATTCTCTGTTGCCTTTTGCGAACCTTCATTTTTTATTGAGTTATAGCTGCATTTAGGAAACTATTATAGAATGCACAACTATAGTGTAATCCATAAGTGTAGTCACTAAAGTTAACCGATGGCCCACTCGGTGTAATCCACAATCGTAGTCACTAAAGTTGATCGATGGCCCACGAAAACTCAAACACGAGCGGTTTCTTAACTGCAGCTATAACTCAATGGAAAAAGATGTATAGAATGCACAACTATAGTCTAATCCACAATTGTAGTCCCCAAAGTTGATTGATGGCCTACAAAAATTCAAATTCGAATGGTTTCCTAAGTGCGGCTATAACTCAACAAAAAATGAAGGTTCATAAAAGGCAATTAAAAATATGCATAGAGAATGCACAACTACAATACAATCCATAATTTTAGTCACCAAAGTTGATCGATGGTCAACTAAAACTCAAACATGAGTGATCTCCTAAATGTGGCTATCACTGATAAAAAATTGAAGGTTCATGAAAGGCAATAAAGAATACGCTTATAGAATACAGAACTATAGTGTAATCCACAATCGTAGTGACCAAAGCTGATCGATGGCACACGAAAACTTAAACATGAGCATTTTGTCCTAAATGCAACAATAACTGAACAAAAAAAGAAGATTTGTGAAAGTCAATTAAAAATATGCGTATAGAATGCACAACTATAGTACAATCTACAATTGTAGTCACCAAAGTTGATAGATGCCCCAAAAAAACTCAAACATGAGCGGTTTTCTAAATGTAGCTACAACTCAATAAAAAGTGAAGGTTCGCGAAAGGCAATAGAAATACATGTATTGAATGCACAACTAGAGTTTAATCCACAATTATAGTCACCAATGTTGATGGATGGCCCACGAAACTCAAACACAAGCGTTTTCCTAAATGCAGCTATAACTAAACAAATGATGAAGGTTCATGAAAGGTGATTAAGAATATGCATACAAAATGCACAACTACAGTACAATCCACAATTGTAGTCACAAAAGTTGATTAATAGCCCATAGAAACTAAAACATAAGCAGTTTCCTAAATGCAGCTATAACTCAGCAAAAAATGATGCTTCACAAAAGGGGATAGAAAATACGTGTATAGAATGCACAACTACAGTGTAATCCACAATCGTAGTCACCAAAGTTGATCGAAGGCCCACGAAAACTCAAACTCGAGAGATTTCCTAAATGCAGCTATAACTAAACAAAAAATAAAGGTTGGTGAAAGGCAATAGAAAATACGTGTATAGAATGCACAACTATAGTGTAATCCTCAAGCGTAGTCACCAAAGTTGATCGATGAACCACAAAAACTCAAACTCGAGCAGTTTCCTAAGTGTGACTATAAGTCACCAAAAAATGAAGGTTCACAAAATACGCATACAGAATGGACATTTATAATGCAATCCACAATCGTAGTCAACAAAGTTGATCGATGGCCCACGAAGTTGAGTTTTATGCGGCACTGAGGAAACTGGTCGAGTTTGAATTTTCATGGGACATTGATCAACTTTGGTGACTACACTTGTGGATTATAATGTAGTTGTGTATTCTATACATGTATTTTCTATTGCCTAACGCGAACCTTCATTTTTCGTTGAGTTATATAGCCCCACTTAGGAAACCATTCATGTTAGATTTTTCATTGGCCATTGATCAACGTTGGTGATAATGATAGTGGATTGCACTGTAGTTGTCCATTTTGTACACGTATTTTATATCGGCGAACCTTCATTTTTGATGAGTTATAGTTGCATTTAGGAAAACACTCGTGTTTGAGTTTTCGTGGGCCATCTATCAACTTTGGTGACTACAATTATGGATCACACTATAGTTGTGCATTCTATACATGTATTTTCTATTGCCTTATGCGAACATTCATTTATTGTACTATAATTTTACATTCTATACCTATATTTTTATCGCATTTCACAAACCATTTTTTGTTCAGTTATAGCCAAATTTCATAAAACGTTCTTGTTTGAGTTTTCATGGGCCTTTGATGAACTTTGGTGACTACGATTGTGGATTACACTGTAGTTCTGCATTCTATACGGGTTTTTCTTTCGCCTTTCACGAACCTTCATTTTTCATCGAGTTATAGCGACACTTAAGAAACTGTCCGTGTTTGAGTTTACATTGGCCATCGATCAACTTTGGTGACTACTATTGTGGATTGCACTGTAGTTGTCCATTCTGTATGTGTAGTTTCTATCACCTTTTGCAAACCTTAATTTTTTTGCTCAATTATAGCCGCACTTGCAAAATCACTTGACTTTGAGTTTTCGTGGGCCATCAATCAACTTTGGTGACTACACTTGTGGATTACACTGTATTTGTGAATTCTATACATGTATTTCCTATCGCATTTCATGAACCTTCATTTTTTGCTAAGTTATAGCCACATTTAGGAAACCACTCATGTTCTAGTTTTTTTGGGTCATCAAACAACTTTGGTGACTATGATTTTGGATTGTACTATAGTTGAGCATTCTGTACGCATATTTTTAATCGCCTTTCAAGAACTTTCATTTTTTGTTGAGTTATAGCTGCATTTAGGAAATCGCTCTTGTTTGAGTTTTTTTGGGGCATCAATCAACTTTGGTGACTACGATTGTGGATTGTACTATAGTTGTGCATTCTATACGCATATTTTATTTTGGCTTTGACGAACCTTCATTTTTCCTTGAGTTATAGCCGCATTTAGGAAAATGCTTTTGTTTGAGTTTTCGTGGGAAATTAATCAACTTTGGTGACTACAATTGTTGATTACACTGCACTTTTCCATTTTGTATGTTTATTTTCTATCGCCTTTTGCGAACCTTCTTTTTTTGTTGAGTTATAGCCGCATTTAGGAAATAGTTCGTGTTTGAGTTTTTGTGGGCCATCAATCAACTTTGGTGACTTTGGTCATGGATTGCACTATGGTTGTGAATTTTTTACATGTATTTTTTATCCCCTTTTGCGAACCTTCATTTTTTGTTGAGTTATAGTCCCATTTAGAAAACCGCTCGTGTTTGAGTTTTCGTGGGCCATTGATCAACTTTGGTGACTACGATTGTGGATTGCATTGTAGATGTCCATTATTTACGTGTATTTTCTATTGCCTTACGCGTACCTTCATTTTTCGTAGAGTTATATAGCTATATTTAAGAAACTACTCGTATTTGAGTTTTCATGGGCCATTGATCAACTTTGGTGACTACGATTTTTTATTGCACTAAAGTTGTCCATTTTGTATGCTTATTTTTTGTTGCCTTTCGTGAAAGTTCATTTTTTGATGAGTTATAGCCACATTTAGGAAGACACTCATGTTTTAGTTTTCGTGGGCCATCGACCAACTTTGATGACTACGATTGTGGATTGCACTCTAGCTGTCCATTTTGTACGAATATTTTCTATCGCGTTTTGTGAACCCTCATTTTTTGTTGAGCTATAGCTGCATTTACTAAATCGCTCGTTTATAAGTTTTTGTGGCCCATCGATCAACTCTGGCGACTACTCTTAAGGATTACACTATAGTTCTACATTCTATACGCGTACATTTTATTGGCTTTTGCGAACCCTCAATTTTTGACTAATAGCCGCATTTAGAAAGCTGCTCTTGTTAGTGTTTTCGTGGGCCATCAATCAACGTTGGTGACTACGATTGTCGATTGCACTGTATTTGTCCATTATGGATGCATATTTCCTATCACCTTTCATGAATCTTAATTTTTTGTTTAGTTATAGCCGTATTTAGGAAACCGCTCGTTTTTGAGTTTTCGTGGGCTATAGATCAAATTTGTTGATTATGATTGTGGATTGCAATGTAGTTTTCCATTATGTATGCATATTTTCTTTTGTCTTTCGTGAACCTTTATTTTTTGTCGAGTTATAGCTGCATTTGGGAAACCACTCGTGTTTGAGTTTTTGTGGGCCATCGATCAACTTTGGTGACTACGATTATGGATTGCATTGTAGTTAAGCATTTTGTACATGTATTTTCTATCGCCTTTCGTGAACCTTCATTTTTTGTTGAGTTATATAGCCGCATTTAGGAAACTGTTCATGTTTGAGTTTTTGTGGGCCATCTATCAACTTTGGTAACTATAATTGTGGATTGCACTTTAGTTGTTTATTTTGTACTCGTATTTTCTAACATCTTTCGTTAACCTTCATTTTTTGTTGAGTTATAGCTGTATTTAGGAAACCGGTCATGTTTGAGTTTCTGTGGGCCATAGATCAGCTTTGGTGACTATGATTCTAGATTTTACTGTAGTTGTCCATTTTGTATGTGTATTTTCTATCTTGTTTCACGAACCTTCATTTTCTGTTGAGTTATAGTAGCATTTAGGAAATCGCTCATGTTTAAGTTTTTGTGGGGCATCGATCAACTTTGGTGACTATGATTGTGCACTCCACTGTAGTTGTGAATTCTATATGCATATTTTCTATCCCATTTTGCGAACGTTAATTTTTCATTGAGTTATAGCCACATTTAGGAAACCGCTCGTGTTTGAGTTTTCGTGGGCCATCGATTAACTATGGTGACTACAATTGTGGATTGCACTGTAGTTGTCCATTTTGTATGCGTATTTTCTATCACCTTCTGTGAACCTTCGTTTTTTGTTTAGTTATAGCCACATTTGAGAAACCACTCATGTCTGAGTTTACGTGGGCCATCCATCAACTTTGGTGACTACTATTGTGGACTAGAATGTAGTTTTGTATTCTATAGACATATTTTTTATTTCCTTTCTCGAACCTTGATTTTTCGTTGAGTTATAGCCACATTTAGAAAATAGCTCGTGTTTGAATTTTTGTGGGCCATCCATCAACTTTGGTGACTACGATTGTGGATTAGACTGTAGTTGTGCATTTTTTAGGCATATTTTCTATCTCCTTTCGCGAACCTTAGTTTTTTGTTGAGTTATAGTTGTATTTAGGAAACCGCTCATGTTTGAATTTTTGTGGGCCATCGATCAACTTTGGTGTCTACGCTTGTGGATTACACTGTAGTTGTGCATTATGTACGCATATTTTTAATCAACTTTCACGAACCTTCATTTTTTGATGACTGATAGCCACATTTATGAAAACGCTTATGTTTGAGTTTTCTTGGGACATCGATCAACTTTGGTGACTATGATTGTGTATTGTTCTGTAGTTGTGCATTCTATACGCATATTCTTAATCGCCTTTCATGAACCTTCATTTTTTGTTGATTTATTCCCCATTTAAGAAAATGCTCGTGTTTGAGTTTTCATAGGCCATCGATCTAGTTTGGTGACTATGATTGTGGATTGTAATGTAGTTGTCCATTTTTTAAACGTATTTTCTTTTGCCTTTCACAAACCTTCATTTTTTTTAATTTTTAACCGTATTTAGGAAACAACTCATGTTTGAGTTTTTATGGGCTATCGACCAAGTTTGGTGACAATGATTGCGGATTTTCACTATAGTTGTGAATTCAATATGAGTATTTTCTATCCCTTTTCACGAACCTTTTTTTTTTGTTCAATTATAGCTGCATTTAGGATATCACTCATGTTTGAGTTTTAGTGGGCGATCGATCAACTTTGGTGACTATGATTATGGATTACATTGTAGTTGTGCATTCTTCTATACAAAAATTTTCTCTCGCCTTTCGCGAACCAAGTTCATTTTGTATTGATTTATAGTCGCATCTAGCAAACCGCTCATGTGCATTCTACGATTGTGGATTGTATTGTAGTTGTGTATTCTATACTCATATTCTTAATGGCCTTTCACAAACCTTTATTTTTTGTCGAGTATTGCTACATCTAAGAAAACACTTTGTTTTAGTTTTTGTGGGCCATCGATCAACTTTGGTGACTACGATTGTGGATTGCACTATAGTTTTCCAATCGATACGTGTATTTTCTATCACCTTTCATGAACCTTCATCTTTTGCTGAGCTATAGCCGCGTTTAGGAAATCGCTCGTGTTTGAGTTTTTATGGGCCATCGATCAAGTTTGATGACTACAATTATGGTTGTACTGTAGTTTTCGATTATGTTCATGTATTTTCTATCGCCTTTCATGAACCTTCAATTTTTTTTGAGTTATAGCCATATTTAGGAAACCGCTCGTCTTTGAGTTGTCATGGGCGATCGATCAACTTTGGTGACTACGATTTGGATTGCACTATAGTTGTGCATTGTATACATGTATTTTCTATAGCCTTTCATAAACCTCAATTTTTCATTGCATTATAGCTACACTTTGGAAACCTAACGTTAGTGTTTGAGTTATCGTGGGCCATCGATCAACTTTGGTGACTTAGGAAACCACTCGTGTTTTAGTTTTTGTGAATTCGATATGCATATTTTCTAATGTCTTTTGCGAACCTTTATTTTTCATTGACTTATAGCCGCACTTAGGTAACCATTCGTGTTTAAATTTTTGTGGACCATTGATCAACTTTGCTGATGACGATTGTGGATTGTAATGTAGTTGTGCATTATGTATCCATATTTTTAATCACCTTTAGGGAACCTTCATTTTTATTTCAGCTATAGCCACATTTAGGAAAATGCTCATGTTTGAGTTTTCATGGGTCATTGATCAACTTTGGTGACTATGATCATGGATTACACTGTAGTTGTGCATTCTATATGTGTATTTTCTATTGCCTTTTACGAACCTTCATTTTTTGTTGAGTAATAGCTGCATTTAGCAAACCGCTCGTGTTTGAGTTTTCGTGGCCCATCGATCAACTTTGGTGACTATGATTGTGGATTGCACTGTAGTTGTCAATTTTTTACGCGTATTATCTATCGCCTTTCACAGTCGTATTTAGGACACTACTTGTCTTTGACTTTTCATGGGCCATCGATCAACTTTGGTTGTTACGTTTTTGGATTGTACTATATTTGTCCATTCTCTACATGTATTTTCTACTGCCTTTTGCAAACCATCATTTTTTGTTGAGTTATAGCTGCATTTAGGAAACCGCTCGAGTTTGAGTTTTGGTGGGGCATCAATCTACTTTGGTGACTACAGTTGTGGATGAAAATGTAGTTGTGCATTCTATATGCATATTTTCTATCACCTTTTGCGAAACCTCATTTTTTCTTAAGTTATAGCAACATTTAGGAAAGCACTCATCTTTGAATTATTGTGGGCCATCGATCAACACTGGTGACTACGATTGTTGATTACACTATTGGTGTGCATTCTATATACGTATTTTCAATCACCTTTCACGAACCTTCATTTTTGTTCAGTTATAGACTCATTGAAGAAACTGTTCATGTTTGAGTTTTTTGTTGTCTATCGATCAACTTTGGTGAGTACGATTGTGGATTGCACTATAGTTGTGCATTATGAATGCTAATTTTCTATCGCCTTTTGTGAACGTTCATTTTTTGTTGAGTTATACCCACATTTCATAAACTGCTGGTGTTTTAGTTTTTGTGGACCATCGTTCAACTTTGTTGACTATGCTTGTGGATTACATTGTAGTTGTGCATTCTATACCTGTATTTTCTATCACCTTTTGCGAACCTTCATTTTTTGCGTAGTTATAGCCGCATTTAGGAAACCACTCATGTTTGAGTTTTCATGGGCCATCAATCAACTTTGGTGACTGCACTTGTGGATTGCACTATTGTTGTGCATTCTGTACACATATTTTTAATCGCCTTTGAAGAACATAAATTTCTGTTGAGTTATAGCAACATCTAGGAAAATGCTCATGTTTGAGTTTTTCTCGGCCATCGATCAACTTCGGTGACTATAATTGTTGATGACACTATAGTTGTGCATTCTATATGTGTATTTTCTATCCCCTTTCGTGAACCTTCATTTTTCATTGAGTTAAAGCTGCACTTTGGAAACCACTCATGTTTGAGTTTTTTTGGGCCATCAATTTGGTGACTATGATTGTGGATAGCATTGTAGTTGTCTATTTTGTACATGTATTTTCTATCACCTTTCATGAACCTTCATTTTTTGTCAAGCTATAGCCACATTTAGGAAGCCGCTCGAGTTTGAGTTTACATAGACCATCGATCAACTTTGATGACGACGCTTGTGGATTAGACTATAGTTGTGCATTCTATACTCGTATTTTTTGTTGCCTTTCATGAACCTTCATTTTTTGTTGAGTTATAGCTACATGTAGGAAAACTCTTGTGTTTGAGTTTTCATGGGCCATCGATCAACTTTGGTGACTACGATTGTGGATTACACTGTACTTGTGCATTTTGTAAGCATATTTTATATCGCCTTTGGAGAACCGTCTTTTTTCGTTGAGTTATAGCCGCACATAGGAAACTACTCGTGTTTTTGTTGTCATGGGCCATCGATCAACTTTGGTGACTACACTTGTGGATTACACTATAGTTGTGCATTCTATACGTGTATTTTCTATCACCTTTCACGAACCTTTATTTTTTGTGGAGTTATAGCTGCATTTAGGAAACCGCTCATGTTTGAGCTTTTGTGGGCCATGAATCAACTTTTGTGACTACGATTGTGGATTGTACTGAAGTTGTTGTTTTATAGATGGTTTTAACCGCCTTTCATGAATCTTCATTTTTTGTTGAGTTATAGCCGCATTTACAAAAACGCTCGTGTTTGAGATTTCATGGGGCATCGATCAACTTTGGTGAGTACGATTGTGGATTACATTGTAGTTTTGCATTCTATATGAGTATTTTCTATGGCCTTTCACAAATCTTCATTTTTTGTTGAGTTATAGCCGTATTTAGGAGGCCACTTTAGTTTGAGTATTCGTGGGCCATCAATCAATTTGGTGACTACGATTGTGGATTACACTATAGTTTTGCATACTATACACATAGTTTCTACCACCTTTCATGAACCTTTATTTTTTATTGAGTTATAGCCGCATTTAGTAAACCGCTCATGTTTGAGTTTTTGTGGGCCATCAATTCAACTTTGGTGACTATGTTTGTGGATTGTAGTATAGTTGTGTGTTTTGTACGCATATTTTTAATCGTCGTTCACCAACCTTAATTTCTTGTTTTAGTTATGGCTGTATTTAGGAAAATGCTCGAGTTTGAGTTTTTGTGGGCCATGGATCAACTTTCGTAACAACAATTGTTGATTACACTATAGTTGTGCATTTTGTATATATATTTTCTATCGACTTTCATGTACCTTTATTTTTCCTTGAGTTATAGCTGCAGTTAGGAAAATCGCTCGTGTTTGAGTTTTTATGGACCATCGATCAACCTTGGTGTCTACGATTGTAGATTGCATTGTAGTTGTCCATTATGTACTTGTATTTTCTATCGCCTATGCAAACCTTCATTTTTTGTTGAGTTATACCGCATTTAAGAAACAAGTCGAGTTTTTGTTTTCTTGGGCCATCGTTCAATTCTGGTGACTACGATTGTGGATTTCACTGTAGTTTTCCATTCTATACAATTTAGGAAACCTATCATTTTTGAGTTTTTGTGGGCCATTGATCAACATTGCTGACTACGATTGTGGATTGTACTGTAGTTGTGTATTTTGTACGTATATTTTTAATCGTCTTTGACAAACCTTCATTTTTTGTTGCGTTATAGCTACACTTAGGAAACTGCTCATGTTTGAGTTTTCGTGGGCCATCGATCAGCTTTGGTGACTATGATTTTGGATTGCACTTAAGTTATCCATTCTATACGTGTATTTTCTATCGCCTTTCGTGAATCTTCATTTTATGTTGAGTTATAGCCGTATTTAGGAGACCACTCGTGTTTGTTTTTTCATCAGTCATCGATCAAATTTGGTAACTAAGATTGTGGATTACACTATAGTTGTGCATTCTATACACATATTTTCTATCACCTTTCATTGATCCAGTGGATATTTTCAGTGGAAATTGAAGTGTCTCCAAATCTCCAGATTTCAGCACCATTAGAAAGAGCTTGATGTCCTGATTCCAACGTAACTTGAACGGAGCGAAAAGGAGTCCGTTTGCGCAAGTTACGGCCAGTCAAACCTTGGGTCAAACTGGGATCAGAGGGCATCCAAGAAGCGAAAAAATGTCATCAAAAGTTGTCGAAGTTGGCATCATTGCGAAGAGCTCGTCGAGACGATTCTGATGGTGTTCGTTTCGTCAAAATCCGACATCATATGCGAGAGTTATCAGCAGTCAAAGCTTGTAGTTGACTTTTGTAGGTGGACCGTACGGATGCTGACGTCAGCATTCCGTACTGTACGGATGATGAAGTCGATCAACCAGAATTTGACACGTGGCATCCACATCAGCATTGTGCGGAACCAACCAGAGGTGGACACGTGGCATCCGTACGCCACGTCATCAACATAGTCATCAGACACATCATTGTACAGTCAGCATACAGTTGGCTTCCACGTCATCGCACAGTCGGATTCCAGTCAGCATTTTCAACGAATTGCATTTCGCCATGTGGCTCCTCCTCGGTATGCCACGTGGCCTTGGGATGGTTTAGAATTTTGAAGTTTGTAACAAAAGTGTAGTTGGCAGATTTGAACCCGCCCCCCACTGTTAGTAAACAGTTGGACCGGTCGTTGTGCCAGACGTGGAGTATCTAACTAAATATCGACTCCGGTTGTTTTTGTTGTTTGTTCGGTAGAATATGGGAAGAAAACACCGACGGCCGGGAGTGGAACCCGGAACCGCCAGGTTCCCATAAAAGTTAGCCACCGCTGTGCTATCGTATCGGCCAAGTATTTAAGTGGCATCGGTGTATTTTGATGAATGTTTTAAACCGAATGCCCTATTTTAAAAAGAAAACAAAAACAACTCCCCTAAATTAAAATAATAATCCCTATTAAAAGATTAATTAAAATCTTTAGAATAAGATAACAAAAGCCCGAGAATGAAACAACAAAGGGCTTAAAATTATTTTATGGGATTTAATTTAGATTTATGTGAAAATGAAGGGAATATTTTGAAGATTACTATGTAAAAATGGAGATTTGAAAATATTATGGAGAGATAAGGTAGATTTGTAAAATCAATTGGTTAAAGGCCAATTTGAGCAAATTTTATGTATTTAAAGGGGAGAGAGTGAGTGAGTTGGGGACTCATAATTTTCAAGGAAAGTTGGTGTTAGGTGATACAAAGAGGAGTTCTAGGAGATTTTTGGAGCCATTTTCGTACATCGGAGTATGGATATGCTGCCGAAGTGCTAGAAGAAATGGTTTTGGTGCAATTGTAATTTTGATTTGGAGATTAATCGGATTAGTCACACTCCATTGGAGCGGACCCAGAGACGTAGTCACGTTTGTGACGAACTCCGTAATCAAACGCTGTTTGCACTTCTCTTCTTTTCTCTCTCGTATTCAGTTTTCTCTTTTGAAGTTTTAATGCATAAATGTGTTAATGTATGCATGAATTCAAATTTCGTAAACTTGGAATAATCATTGTAAAAATTAAGCATTCATTTCTGCAATATAGTCTAGATCCTATACAGATCATTCATGAATCTTCATTTTTCATTGAGTTATATCTGCACTTAGGAAACCACTCGTGTTTGACTTTTTCGTGGGCCATCGATTAACTTTTGTGACTACAATTTTGGATTGAACTGTACTTGTCCATTCTGTATGGGAGTTTCCTATCATTTGTCATGAACCTTCATTTTTTGTTGAGTTGTAACTGCATTTAGGAAAACGCTCATGTTTGAGTTTTCGTGGGCCATCGATCTACTTTGGTGACTATGATTGTGGATCACACTATAGTTGTACATTCTTTACGTGTATTTACTATAGCCTTGTACGAACCTTCATTTTTCGTTAAGTTATAGCTGCATTGAGGAAACCACTCATGTTTGAGTTTTTGTGGGCCATCAATCAACTGTGGTGACTACGATTGTGGATTACATTGTATTTGTGAATTCTATAGTTATATTTTCTATCGCCTTTTGTGAACCTTCATTTTTTGTTGAGTTATAACTGCAGTTACGATACTGCTTCTGTTTGAGTTTTTGTGGGCTATCGATCAACTTTCGTGAGAACAGTTGTGGATTTCACTATAGTTGTCCATTATGTATGTGTATTTTGTATTGCCTTTCGTGAACCTTCACTTTTTGGTGAGATATACTTGCATTTAGGAAACCACTCGAGTTTGAGTTTTTGTCAGCCATCGATCAACTTTGGTGACTGCGATTGTGAATTACATTGTATTTCTCCATTCTCTATGTGTATTTTCCATCGCCTTTCACGAACATTCACTTTTTGTTGAGTTATAGCCACATTGAGGAAACCGCTCGAGTTTTGTGTTTTTCGTGGGCCATCGATCAAATTTGGTGACTACGCTTGTGGATTACACTATATTTGTGCATTCTATATTCATATTTTCTATCGCCTTTCACGAACCTTCATTTGTTGTTGAGTATTAGTTGCATTTCGGAAACCACTCGTGTATGGTTTTTTGTGGGCCATCAATCAACTTTGGTGACTATGATTGTGGATTACACTGTAGTTGTGCATTCTATTCACGCATTTTCTATCACTTTTCGCGAACTTTAATTTTTTGTTCAGTTATAGCCACATTTAGGAAACCTCTCTTGATTAAGTGTTAGTGGGAAATCAATCAACTTGTGTGACTATGATTGTGAATTGTACTATAGTTCTCCATTCTGTACACATACTTTCTATCGCCTTTCATGAACATTCATTTTTTATTGAGTTATAGCCGCATTTAGGAAACTAGTCATGATGGAGTTTAGGTAGGCCATTGATCAACTTTGGTGTCTATGATTGTGGATTGTACTACAGTCATGCATTCTGAACGTAATTTTTTAATCGTCTTTGACGAAGCTTGATTTTTTGTTGAGTTATAGCCATATTTAGGAAAACGCTCATGTTTGAGTTTTCATGGGCCATCGACCAACATTTTGATTGCGATTGTGCATTGCACTGTACTAGTGCATTCTATACACGTATTTTATATCGCCTTTCCCGAACCTTCATTTTTTGTTGATTTATATCCATACCTAGGAAACATCTCATGTTTGAGTTTTCGTGGGTCGTCGATCAACTTTGGTGACTACAATTATGGATTACATTGTAGTTGTTCATTCTTTACACATATTTTCTATTGCCTTTCGTGAACCTTCATTTTTTGTTGAGTTATACCTGCATTAAGGAAACCGCTCATGTTTGAGTTTTTTTGGGCCATCGATCAACTTTGATGACTACGATTATGTTTGGTACTATAGTTTTGCATTTTGTACGCATATTTTTAATCGCCTTTCACAAACTTTCATTTTTTTTTGAGTTATTGCCGCATTTAGGAAAATGTTCGTTTTTGAGTTTTTTTGGCCATGAATCAACTTTGGTGACCATGATTGTGGATTATACTATAGTTGTGCATTCTATATGCATATTTTCTATCACATTTCATGAACCTTTACTTTTCGTTGAGTTATAGCAGGACCTAGGAAACCGCTCGTGTTTGAGTTTTCATAGGACATCAATCAACTTTGGTGACTACGATTGTGGATTGCACTATATTTGAGCATCACAGATGTTAATTTTCTATCGCCTTGCACAAACCTTCCTTTTTTCTTGAGTTACAACCACATTTAGGAAACTTGTCATGTTTGCATTTTAATGGGCCATTGATCAACTTTGGTGACTACGCTTGTGGATTAAACTTTAGTTTTGCAATCCATGTGCATGTTTGAGTTTTCTAGGCCATTGATCCTTTTTGGTGAAAATGCTTGTGGATTTTACTGTAGTTGTCCATTCTCTACGTGTAGTTTTTATCACCTTTCAAGAACCTTGATTTTTTGTCGAGTTATAGCCGCATTTAGGAAACCACTCATTTTTGAGTTTCTGTGGGCCATTCACAAACTTTGGTGACTATGATTGCGGATTGTATTGTAGTTGTGCATTATGTATGCATATTTTTAATTGCCTTTAACGAACCTTCATTTTTTGTTGATTTATAGTCGCATTTAGGAAAATGCTCGTGTTTCAATTTTCGTGGGCCAACGATCAACTTTGGTGACTACGATTGTGGATTACATTGGATATTCGTTGAGTTATAGCTGCACTTATGAAATTACGCGTGTTTGAGTTCTCATGGACCGTCGTTCAACTTTCCTGACTCCGATTGTGAATTGCACTATAGTTTTCCATTTTGTACATGTGTTTTCTATTGCCTTTTGTGAACTTTCATTTTTTTTAATTTATAACCGCATTTAGGAAACCACTCGAGTTTGAGTTTTCATCGACCATCGATAAACTTTGGTGACTACGCTTGTGGATTACACTATAGTTGTGCATATTATACATGTATTTTGTATCGCTTTCGTGAATCTTCATTTTTTGTTGAGTTATAGCTGCATTTAGGAAAACACTCATGTCTGAGTTTTCGTGCGCCATTGATCAGCTTTGGTGACTACGATTGTGGATTAAACTATAGTTGTGTATTCTATATGTGTATTTTCTATCGCCTTTCGTGAAACTTAATTTTTCATTTACTTCTAGCTGCACTTAGGAAACCGATCGTATTTGAGTTTTCGTGGGCCATCGATCAACTTTGGTGACTATTATTGTGGGTTGCATTGTAGATGTGCATTTTGTATGTGTATTTCTATCGCCTTTTGCAAACCTTCATCTTTTTTTTAGTTATAGACGCATTTAGGAAACCACTCGAGTTTGAGTTTTCGTGGGCCATCGATCAACTTTGGTGACTAAGATTGTGGATTGTATTGTAGTTGTGCATTCTGTATGCATATTTTTAAATGCCTTTGAAGAATCTTCACTTTTTGTTGAATTATAGTGGCATTTAGGAAAATGCTCGTGTTTGAGTTTTGATGGGCCATCCATCAACTTTGGTGACTATGGTTGTGGATTACACTGTAGTTGTGCATTCTATATGCGTGTTTTCTATCGGTTTTGCGCTTTTTAATTTTTTGTTGATTTATAGCCACATTTCGGAAACTACTCATTTTTTAGTTTTTGTGGGAAATCAATCAATTTTTGTTACTACGATTGTGGATTGTACTATAGTTTTACATTTTGTACGTATATTTTTAATCGCCTTTCACGAACCTTCATTTTTTATTGAGTTATAGCCGCATTTAGGAAAATGCTCATATTTGAGTTTTCATGGCCTATTGATCAACCTTGGTGACTACGATTGTGGATTGCATTGTAATTGTGAATTATATGTGTATTTTCTATCGCCTTTCGTGAACCTTCATTTTTCGTTGAGTTATAGATGCACTCTTGAAACCACTCGTGTTTGAGTTTTCATGGGCCATTGATCAACTTTGGTGACTATGATTGTGGATTGCACTACAGTTGTCCATTCTGTACACGTATTTTCTATCACCTTTTGTGAACCTTCATTTTTTGTTGAGTTATATCAGCATTTAGGAAATCGCTCGAGTTTGAGTTTTCGTAGGCCATCAATGAACTTTGGTGACTACCCTTATGGATTTCATTGTAGTTGTGCATTCTATACATGTATATTCTATCACCTTTCATGAACCTTCATTTTTTGCTTTGTTATAGTCGCATTTAGGAAACCGCTCATGTTTCAGTTTTAGTGGGCCATCGATCAACTTTGGTGACTACGATTGTGGATTATACTGTATTTGTCCATTCTATACACGTATTTTATATTGCGTTTCACTAACCTTCATTTTCTATAGAGTTATAGCTGCATTTAGGAAATCGCTTGAGTTTGAGTTTCCGTGGGCCATCAATCAACTTTGGTGATTACACTTGTGGAGTGCACTGTAGTTAAGCATTCTATATGCTTATTTTCTATTGGCTTTTATGAAGCTTCATTTTTTCGTGAGTTATAGCAGCATCTAGGAAACTGCTTGTGTTTGTGTTTTCATGCGCCGTCAATCAAGTTTGGTGAGTACAATTGTGGATTGCACTGTTTTTGTCCATTTTTTACGCTTACTTTCTATCACCTTTTATGAAACTTCATTTTTTTTAGAGTGATTTGTATAGGATCTAGACTAATTGCATTTGAGTATTTAATGTTTACAAATCATGAAATCAAAATTACATAAACAAAATTAACACATTAACATGTGAATTAAGCTGAAATACAATTCATGCATACATTATTGAAAATGATGCATTAAAAATTGAAGGTGAAAAGAATGAAATTGAGAAGGAAGAAGAAAGAGAGAGTGCAAACAATCTGAAAACGGAGTTCGCCATAGACGTGACTATGTCTCCGGGTCCATTCCAATAGAGTGAGACCGATCCGATTAATCTCCAAAAATAGAATTACAATTGCACCAAGATCATTTCCTTCCAGCACTTCGGCAGCATAACAAAACTCCGATGTACAGAAATGATCGAAAATCTCCTTAGAAAATCCTCCATATTCCTTTGATTCAATACTTCACCACCTAGACTTGGAAATTCTAAGTACCAAACTCACTCCTAAACTTCCCTTTTATACATCAAATTTACTCAAATTGGCCTTTAACCAATTGATTTACAAAATATTCTCTATATCCCCTTTACATGGAAAAATACTTGAAAAATCCTCCCTTATTTACACTAAATCTCACATAATTTATTTAAGCCCCTTAGTTATTTTATTCCCGGGCTATTATTGTTTCTAGGAGGTTTCATTTTAATCCTTAAAAGGATTAAAGCATTGTTTGGTTTTACATTTAAGGGAGTTTGTTTTAAATTAATTAGAATTTGGTTTCAATCATTCAATAAAACAAATCAATGTCATTTATATTTTTAAGTCATCGAATGGCTTGCTAGCAAAATACCATTTTAGAACCTCGGCGGTTTTGGGTTCAAATCCCGCCGGTTACCACATTTTCCATCCATTGGAATTGCTAACTAAACAAAAGAAACCGACACCCATACTTAGTAAAGCGAATTGTGTTTGGTCCAATGGTCGCGCACATGTTTCGCATATGAGAGGTGGGGGGATCGAATCCCCCCAAATACTTTTAACCAACAAAGCCACAGCCGTTGGAGACAGAAAACTAACAAAGTTCCACGTGTCGCACTAGGAGGGTGCCACATGGCAAGCTCCCATTTGCCGATACAACTGATGTGTATGATGACTAAGATGTCAATGTGTCCGCCAACTGGGATGCCGACGTGGAAGGTGACTGTACGCTAACGTGTGTACGGATGAGATGTGTCACAATATGATTGGTCCATACAGTCTGACTCAGCTGTCATGTGTCATGCTCTGGTTTGTCCACATCGAATTCCATACAATACGGTCTAAATGATGACGTCAGCAATTGTACCATCAAGTCAATTGAACTTTGACTGCCAATATCTCGAGCATACGAAGTCGGATTTCGATGAAATGAACGTTACTAGAATCATCTCGACGAGCCCTTTGATTTGACACTGCTTCTATTGATTTTTGAGATGATCATTTTTTTTGCCTTTCTGGGTGCCCCTTGGTGCCTTTTTGACCAAAAGTTTGACTGGTCATAACTTGAGCAAACGGACTCCTTTTCGCTCTGTTCAAGTTGTGCTGGAATCAGGACATCAAGATTTTTCTAATGGTGTAGAAATCTAGAGTATTGGAGACACTTCAATTTTCACTAAAAAAATCCCCCGGATAAGGCCTCCCCACTAGAGAACTTTTGGACCTCCAAAAGTGGCATTTATTCAAACATTAGGTGAGTACTTGGCCTCTCCACTTGTCCTGTATCATCTGTACATCTGTATACCTGGCTCACAAACACAATGAAGACTGCAACAACATTGTTGAACATAAACATCATTCTATCACTTCCATAAGCATCTACATCAACTATTGAAGCCACTAACCAACCAACATTGACTAGCATTAAGCTGAACAATAATGTAGATATGAAAGAGAACAAATCAACAACATATCGATCCTTCACAACAAAAACATTTTTAGCCAAGGATCCATTAATGCTTTCAATCATTATTCCCTCATGTTTTACTGTGGGTACATCCTGTGACATCTGACCCTGGTTAGCTACTCCAGGTTCCTGTCTAGAACCACCTGTGTTGACAGACATAAGAGTTAAATCTTTACTTGCATTAATCACCCTCTTTAATTGCCCTGTGTTTGTAAAAGAACGATCAGTCTTAATCTTGTGAGAATGTACAATATACTGAATGCCATCTTTAAACAAATGATAATGATTCTTTCCTTTGTAGAAAATAGCTTTCCGATCATAAAGAGAAGGGCTACCCAGAACTATCCCACAGATATCTAGTGGAACCATATCAAATTGTACTTCATCCACAAACTTACTAGTGATTGCAAATTTTAAAGTGCATTGTCTTGTTACTTGCAATTTATCATTCTCGCAAATCCAGCTTAGTGGATAAGGTTTCTTATGCAATGTAGTTTTCAATCCCAAGTTCTTGACAACACTTTTAGAAATTAAGTTAACTTGAGAACCACTATCTATGAGTGCATCAATTTTAATGTTCTTAGCAACAACCCTTAAATGAAATAGCTCATTCATTTTCTTATCTTTAAAGACATCATTCACTTTGGAAGTAGAAGCACAACTACCAAAGGGAACACTAAAATTAGGAGCTTTACCTTTCAATCCCATAGCTATTATCTTAGTTTCATCATCAGAATCGGAACCAAGATCCATAACAACATTTGTGGCTTTCTCCTTACCTTTTTGTTTCTGATTCTGTCTTTGAGCCCACTTAGGCTTCAATTCGGGATGCAACTTCCAACAATGATCTTCATCATGACCCTTCTTGTCACAATGAGAGCAAGAAAACTTGTCATCCTTCTTGACTGTAGCTGTCTTCTTTCCTTTCCCTATCTCTGCATTCTTAGAAGATTTCTTTATAGAGTTATCATTATCAATGAAAGAACCCTTTCCCCTTGACTCTAAGTGTGTAGCTTGAACAGACACTTCATCCAAATTACAAGGGTTCAATACCAAAATGGAATGTCTAAGATATGAATGAAGACCTCCTAAGTACTTTAATAAAGTATCCTGGGTGTACAAAGGTACATTTAATGCAATCACCTTCTTTCTGAATTCATGCGTGTACTCTTGGACAGTTTGACCTTTCCCTTGTTTAAACACTTTCCAATTCATGATTAATTGCTACATGTGACCTAAGGGATAGAATTGTTTTTTAAGAGAATTAATGAATTCTAACCAAGATAAATTGACTCTACCATGCTGAGAAATTTCTGCTCTAGTCCTACTCTCCCACCAGGTAAGAGTTGTACCTCCCAACCGAAGAGTGGCTAACTAGATCCTAGAAGCATCATCAAAGAGGTTTTGAACTCTACAATAAACTTCTACTTGTTGAATCCAATCATCTAGTTTTTTAGCAATCTAATTCACCACAATACTTAGGTAGTTCAAATTTAACATCTAGTTTAATTTGAGGCTTATTTACACCCTTAAAAGGATTACTAGAAAGAGAATGTGTAGAAGAAGAAGGAGAAGGAGGAGAAGAAGGAGGAGTATACGGAGGAAATTTTGGGGGTTCATCACCACCTCCTAATTACTTCTTCTTGATTTTACTGTCTCCATGATCTTCTTCACGTTTCATGCGTTCTTCCCTTTCTTTGAGTAGCATCTCCAATGCAGCTCTCATTTGCTAGAAAGCTCTTCGAAATTCCTGCTCGCTGAGTTCTTTAGGTACCTCCATTCTAGATACAGACATCTTCAGAAAAATTCTTCGCTTCCCGATCTCAGGATCAAATTCTTCAAGCTTTCCTTCGCCCTTCTGAATCTTGGATCTTGTTAGCATTCAAAACAAATATAGAATACTAGCCACCAAAAGCTCTGATACCACTTGATCTGTATAGGATCTAGACTAATTGCATTTGAATGCTTAATGTTTACAAATCATGAAATCAAAATTACATAACAAAATTAACACATTAACATGTGAATTAAGCGGAAATACAATTCATGCATACATTATTGAAAATTATGCATTAAGAATTGAAGGTGAAAAGAGTGAAATTGAGAAGGAAGAAGAAAGAGAGAGTGCAAACAATCTGATAACGGAGTTCGCAACAAATGTGACTACGTCTCTGAGTCCACTCCAATAGAGTGAGACCGATCTGATTAATTTCCAAAAACAGAATTACAATTGCACCAAGATCATTTCCTTCCAGCACTTCAATAGCATAACAAAACTCCGATGTACAGAAATGATCAAAAATCTCCTTAGAAAAATCTTCGTATTCCTTTGATTCAATACTTCACCACCTGGACTTGGAAATTCTAAGTACCAAACTCACTCCTAAACTTCCCTTTTATACATCAAATTTACTCAAATTGGCCTTTAACCAATTTATTTACAAAATATTCTCTATATCCCCTTTACATGGAAAAATACTTGAAAAATCCTCCCTTATTTACACTAAATCTCACATAATTTATTTAAGCCCCTTAATTATTTTATTCCCGGGCTATTATTGTTTCTAGGAGGTTACATTTTAATCCTTAAAAGGATAAAAGCGTTGTTTGGTTTTAAATTTAAGGGAGTTTGTTTTAAATTAACTAGAATTCGGTTTCAATCATTCGAAAAAACAAATCAAAGTCAATTATATTTTAAAGTCATCGAATGGCTTGCTAGCGAAATACCATTTTATAACCCTGGCGGTTCCAGGTTCAAATCCCGCCGGTTACCAGATTTTCCATCCGTTGGAACTGCTAACTAAACAAAAGAAACCGATACCCATACTTAGTAAAGCGAACTGTGTTTGGTCCAACGGTCGTGCGCATGTTTCGCGTATGAGAGGTGGGGGGATCGAATCCCCCCAAATACTTTTAACCAACAAAGCCACAACCATTAGAGAAAGAAAACTAACAAAGTGCCATGTGTCGCACCAGGAGGGTGCCACGTGGCAAGCTCCCATTTGTTGATACAACTGACGTGTATGATGACTAAGATGCCGACGTGTCCGCCAACTGGGATGCTGACGTGGAAGGTGACTGTATGCTGACATGTGTATGGATGACACGTGTCACGATATGATTGGTCCATACAGTCTGACTCAGCTGCTATGTGTCATGCTTTGGTTTGTCCACATTGAATTCCTTATAGTACTGTCTAAATGATGACGTCAGCAATTGTACCATCAAGTCAACTGAACTTTAACTGCCAATATCTCAAGCATACTAAGTTGGATTTCGATGAAACGAACGTTGCCAGAATCATCTTGATGAGCCCTTCGATTTGACACTGCTTCCGTTGATTTTTGAGATGGTCATTTTTTTGCCTTTCTGGGTACCCCTTGGTGCCTGTTTGACCAAAATTTTGACTGGTCGTAACTTGACCAAACGGACTCCTTTTCGCTCCATTCAAGTTGCACTGGAATCAGGACATCGAGATCTTTCTGATGGTGTAGAAATATGGAGTATTGGAGACACTTCAATTTTCACTGAAAAAATACCCCGGATCATAGAGTTATAGCCACATTTAGGAAATCGCTCATGTTTGAGTTTTTGTGGGCCATCAATCAAGTTTGGTGACTACGATTTGTGATTACATTGTAGTTGTCCATTCTATACACATATTTTCTATCGCCTATCACGACCCTTCATTTTTTATTGAGTTATAGCCGCACTTAGGAAACCACTCGAGTTTCAGTTTTTGTGGGCATCAATTAACTTTGGTGATTATGCATGTGGATTACACTGTACTTGTGAATTTTATATGTGTATTTTCTATCACCGTTCGCGAAGCTTCATTTTTTGTTGAGTCATAGCCGTATTTAGGAAATCGCTCATGTTTGAGTTTTTCTGGGCCATCAATCAACTTTGGTGACTACAATTGTGGATTGTACTGTAGGTGTGCATTATGTAGGCATATTTTTAATTTTTTTTCACGAACATTCATTTTTTGTTGAGTTATAGCCGTATTTATGAAAACACTCGTATTTTTGTTTTTGTGGGCCATCGATCAACTTTGGTGACTACGACTATTGATTACACTATCATGGTGTATTTTATTCACATATTTTCTATCGCCTTTTGTGAACCTTCATTTTCGGTTGAGTTATGGTCGCAACTAGGAAACCGCTCGTGTTTGAGTTTTTGTGGGCCATCAATCAAGTTTGTTGAATACAATTGGGGATTACACTGTAGTTGTGCATTCTATACACGTATTTTCTATTGCCTTTCGCAAACCTTCATTTTTTGTTGATTTATAGCAGCATTTAGGAAACTGCAAACGTTTTAGCTTTTTTGGGCCATCGATCAACTTTGTTGACAACAATTGTGGATTACAATATAGTGCATTCTATAAGTGTATTTTCTATCACCTTTCCCAAATGTTCATTTTTTGTTAAATTATAGCCGCATTTAGGAAACTGCTAGTTTTTGACATTTCGTGGGCCATCGATCAACTTTTGTCACTATGCTTGTGGATTACATTGGAGTTGTGCAATCTATACATGTATTTTATATTTCCTTTCGCGAACCTTAAGTTTTTGTGGAGTTATAGCTGCATTTACGAAACATCTCATGTTTGAGTTTCTTTGGGCCATCGATCAACTTTGGTGACTACGATTGTAGATTGTACTGTAGTTGTGCATTTTGTACGCATATTTTTAATTTCATTTCAAGAAGCTTAATTTTTTGTTGAGCTATAGCCGTATTTAGGAAAATGCTAATGTTTGAGTTTTTGTGGGCCATCGATCAACTTTGGTGACTACGATTGTGGATTACACTCTAATTGTACATTCTATATGCATATTTTCTCTCGCCTTTCATGTACCTTCATTTTTCATTGATTTATAGCCGCATTTATGAAACCGCTCATGTTTGAGTTTTCGTGGGCCATTGACCAACTTTGGTGACTATGATTGTGAATTTGACTATAGTTGTCCATTCTGTACCCATATTTTCTATTGGCTTTTGTAAACTTTCATTTTTTTTTGAATAATAGTTGCATTTAGGAAACCGCTCGAGTTTGAGGTTTCGTGGGCCATCGATCAACTTTGGTGACTACGATTGTGGATTGCATTGCGGTTGTCCATTCTATAAGTGTATTTTATATCGCCGTTCGCGACCCTTTGTTTATTGTTGAGTTATAGTACCATTTAGGAAACCACTCGTGTTTGAGATTTTGTGGGCCATTGATGAACTTTGGTAACTACGCTTGCTAATTACACTTTAGTTGTGCATTTTATTTACATATTTTCTATTACCTTTCGCTAACCTTCATTTTTTGTTGAGTTATATCCGCATTTAGAAAATGAGTCATGTTTCAGTTTTTTTGGGAGATCGATCAACTTTGGTGACTACGTTTGTGGATTGTACTGTAGTTGTACATTTTGTACACATATTTTTAATTGCATTTCATGAACCTTCATTATTTTTTCAGTTATAACCGCATTTAGGAAAACGCTTGTGTTTGAGATTTCTAGGCCATCGATCAACTTCGGTGACTATGATTGTGGATTGCACTGTAGTTGTCCATTTTGTACATGTATTTTCTATCACCTTTCGTGAACCTTTATTTTTTGTTGAGTTATAGCCGCATTTAGGAAACTGCTCGTGTTTGAGTTTTCGTAGGCCATTGATCAAGTTTGGTGACTATGATTGTTCATTTACTCTAGTTGTGCATTTTGTATGCATATTTTTAATCGCTTTTCACAAACCTTCATTTTTTGTTGAGTTATAGCCATATTTTTGAAATCCCTCGTATTTGAGTTTTCGTGGGTCATTGATCAAATTTGGTGGCTATGATTGTGGATTGCAGTATACTTGTCGAATATGTGTGCGTATTTTCTATCAACTTCCGCAAACCTTCATTTTTCGTTGAGTTATAGCTGCATTTAGGAAACCGCTCATGTTTGAGTTTTTGTGGGCCATGGATCAACTTTGGTGATGACGCTTGTGGATTACATTGTAGTTGTGCATTCTATATTCATATTTTCTATTGCCTTTCACGAATCTTCATTTTTTGTTAATTTATAGCCGCATTTAGGAAACTTCTCATGTTTGTGTTGTTTTGGACCATCCATCAACTTTGGTGACTACACTTTGGATTACACTATAGTTGTCCATTCTATACATGTATTTTGTATCGCCTTTCATGAACCTTCATTTTTTGATAAGTTATAGCTGCACTTAGGAAACTGCTCGTGTTTGAGTTTTTCTGGGCCATCGATCAACTTTGGTGACTATGCTTGTGGATTACACTGTAGTTGTGCATTCTATGCATGTATTTTGTATCACCTTTCGCGAACCTTCATCTTTCAATGAGTTATAGCAGCATTTAGGAAAATGCTCTTGGTTGAGTTTTCTATATGCGTATTTTCTATCGCCTTTCGCGAACCTTCATTTTTCGTTGAGTTATAGTTGCATTTAGGAAACCGGTCGTGTTTAAGTTTTTGTGGTCCATCTATCAAATTTGGTGACTATGATTATGGATGGCACTATAGTTGTCCATTCTATACATGTATATTCTATCGCCTTTCACGAAACTTCAATTTTTGTTGAGTTATAGCCGTATTTAGGAAACCGGTCGTATTTGAGTTTTCATGGGCCATTGATGAAAATTGGTGACTACGATTGTGGATTGCAACGTAGTTTTCCATTTTGTACCTTCATTTTTTGTTGAGTTATAGCCACATTCAGGAAACTACTCATGTTTGAGTTTTCGTAGGCCATTGATCAACTTTGGTGACTACGATTGTGGATTGCACTGTAGTTATGCATTATGAACTTTGATTTTCTATCGTCTTTCGCGAACCTTTATTTTTTGTTGAGTTATAGTCGCGTCTAGGAAACCGCTTGTGTTTGAGTTTTTGTGGGCCATCAATCAACTCTGGTGACTATGGTTGTGGATTACACTGTAGTTGTGCATTCTATATGTGTAGTTTTTATCTTATTTTGTGAACCTTCATTTTTTGTTGAGTTATAGCCACATTTATGAAACCCGTCATGTTTGATTTTTTGTGTGGTATCAATCAACTTTGGTGACTAGGATTGTGGATTGTGTACACATATTTTTGATCTCCTATGATGAACTTTCATTTTTTGTTGAGTTATAGCCGTATTTAGGAAACTGCTCATGTTTGAGTTTTTGTGGGCAATCGATGAAGGTTGGTAGTCACTCTTGTGGATGAAACTTATGTTGTGCATTCTATATGCATATTTTCTATTGCCTGTTGTGAACCTTTATTTTTTGTTGAGTTATAGCTGCATTTAGAAACCCGCTCGTGTTTGTGTTGATGTGGGCCATCGATCAACTTTGGTAACTATGATTGTGGATTACGTTGTAGTTGTGTATTCTATACATGTATTTTCTATCACCCTTTGCAAACCTTTATTTTTTGTTGAGTTGTAGCCACATTTAGGAAACTCCTCATGTTTGAGTTTATGTGGGCTATTTGTCAACATTGCCAAGTACAATTATGGATTGTACTGTAGTTCTGCATTTCATACGCATAGATTTAATCGCCTTTCATGAACATTCATTTTTTTATTGAGTTATAGCCGCATTTAGGAAAAACAATCGTGTTTGAGTTTTACTGGGCCATAGATCAACGTTGGTGACTACAATTGTCGATTGCACTGTAGTTGAACATTCTATATGCATATTTTCTATCACCTTTCGTGAACCTTCATTTTCCGTTGAGTTATAGCTGCACTTAGGAAACCGCTCGTGTTTGCATTTTCGTGAGCAATCGATCAACATTGGTGACTATGATTGTGGATTGCACTATAGTTGTCCATTTGAACGCGTATTTTCTATGGCCTTTTGCGAACCTTGATTGTTTTTTGAGTTATAGCCGCATATAGGAAACCACTCATGTTTGATTTTTCGTAGGTTATCGATCTACTATGGTGACTAAGATTGTGGATTGTATTGTAGTTGTGCATTATCTATGCATAATTTTAATCACCTTGCACAAACTATCATTTTTTGTTGAGTTATAGCCGTATTTAGGAAACCACTCATGTTTGAGTTTTTGTGCCCATCAATCAACTTTGGTGACTACGATTGTGGATTGTACTATAGTTGTGTATTCTATACGCATATTTTTAATCGCGTTTCACGAACCTTCATTTTTTGTTGAGTTATAGCTGCATTTAGGAAAATGCTCATGTTTGAGTTTTCATGGGCCATCGATCAACTTTGGTGACTACAATTGTTGATTACATTGTAGTTGTGCATTCTATACACATATTTTCTATTGCTTTTCAAGAATCTTCATTCTTCGTTGAGTTATAGCCACCTATAGGAAACCGATCATGTTTGAGTTTTCATGGGCCATCGATCAACTTTGGTGACTACGATAGTGGATTTCACTCCAGTTGTGCATTTATATGCCTATTTTCTATTGCCTTTCATGAACTTTCATTTTTTATTGAGTTATATTCACACTTAGGAAACTACTTGTGTTTGAATTTTCGTGGGCCATCAATCAACTTTGGTGACTATGATTGTGGATTGGACTGTAGTTTTCCTTTCTGTGTGCCTATTTTCTATCAGCTTTCGTGAACCTTCATTTTTTCTTGAGTTATAGCCACATTTAGGAAACCGCTCAAGTTTGAGTTTTCGTTGGCCATCCATAAACTTTGGTGAGTATGATTGTGGATTACACTGTAGTTTTGCATTCTACACGAGTATTTTCTATCGCTTTTCGTGAACCTTCATTTTTCGTTGAGTTATAGCTTGGCTTAGCAAATTGCTCATGTTTATATTTTTGTGGACCATCAATCAACTCTGGTGACTACGATTCTGGATTATATTGTAGTTGTGCATTATTTACATATATTTATTAATTTCTTTTTGTGAACCTTCATTTTTTGTTGAGTTATAGCCGCATTTTTTTAAAACACACATGTTGGAGTTTTCGTGGGCCATCAATCAACTTTGGTGACTAGGATTGTGGATGACACTCCAATTGTGCATTCTATATGTTTATTTTCTATTGCCTTTTGCGAACCTTCAGTTTTTGTTGAGTTATAGCTGCATTTAGGAAATTGCTCGTGTTTGATTTTTTTTGTGCCTTATATCAACTTTGGTGACTACGATTATGGATTGTAATGTAGTTGTGCATTTTGTATGCATATTATTAATAACATTTCATGAACCTTAAACTTTTGTTGAGTTATACCTACATTTAGGAAAATGCTCGTGTTTTAGGTTTCGTGGGCCATCGATCAACTTTGTTTACTACGATTGTGGATTGCACTGTACTTGTCCATTCTGTATGTGTATTTTCTATCGCCTCTCGCAAAGCTTCATTTTTTGTTGAGTTATAGCCACATGTAGAAAAACGCTCATGTTTGAGTTTTCTTGTGCCATCGATCAACTTTGGTGACTATGATTGTGGATTAAACTTTAGTTGTGCATTCTATACGCTTGTTTTCTATCACCTTTAACAAATCTTCATTTTTTATTTAGATATACTTGCACTTAGGAAACTGCTTGTGTTTGAGTTTTTGTCTTGCATTGATAAACTTTGTTGACTAGGATTGTGGATTGCACTGTAGTTGTGCATTTTGTACGTGTATTTTCTATCACCTTTTGCGAACCTTCCTTTTTTGTTAGTTATACCTGCACTTAGGAAACTGCTCAAGTTTGAGTTTTCGTGGGCCATCGATCAACTTTGGTGAATAAGATTGTGGATTACATCTTAATTGTCCATTCTGTATGCGTATTTACAATTGCCATTTTCAAACCTTCATTTTTTTTTGAGTTATAGCACTGAGGAAGTCGCTCGAGTTTGTGTTTTTGTGGGCCACCGATCAACTTTTGTGACTACGATTGTGGATTGTACTCTGGTTGTGCATTTTGTATGCATATTTTTAATCGCCTTTCACAAACCTTCATTTTACGTTGAGTTATAGCTGTATTTGGAAAACCCCTTGTATTTGAGTTTTCATGGGCCATTGATGAAGTTTGGTGAACCTTCATTTTTCATTGAGTTATAGCTGCATTGAGGAAATGGCTCGTATTTGATTTTTTGTGAGCCATGAATCAACTTTGATGAATACGATTGAGGATTAAAATGTAGTTGTCCATTATGTACATGTATTTTCTATCACCTTTTACGAATCTTCATTTTTCGTTGAGTTATAGCCTCATTTAGTAAATCGGTCATGTTTGAGTTTTTGTGGGCAATCGATCAACTTTGGTGACTACAATTGTGGATTGCTCTGTTGTTCTCCGTTTTGTATGTGTATTTTCTATTGCGTTTTGTGAATCTTCATTTTTTGTTGAGCTATAGCCGCATTTAGGAAACCAGTTGTGTTTGAGTTTATGTGGGCCATTAAGCAGCTTTGGTGACTACGATTGTGCATAGCACTGTAGTTTTGAATTCTATACGCGTATTTTCTATCCCCTTTCGTGAACATTCATTTTTTGTTGAGTTATAGCCGCATTTAGGAAACCGCTCGTGTTTGAGTTTTCGTAGGCCATCAATCAACTTTGGTGACTATGATTGTGGATTGAAATTTAGTTTTGAATTCTATACACGTATGTTCAATCACCTTTCGCAAACATTTATTTTTCGTTGAATTATAGCTGCGCTTAGGAAACCGCTCATGTTTGAGTTTTCATCAACCATTGATCAACATTAGTGACTATGATTATGGATTGCACTGTAGTTGTCCATTATGTAAGCGTATTTTCTATCACCTTTCATGAACCTTCCTTTTATTTTGATTTATAGCCATATTTAGGAAACCATTCGTGTATGAGTTTTCCTAGGATATCATTCAACATTGTTGAGTACGATTATGGATTGCATTGTATTTGTGAATTCTATACACGTATTTTCTATTCCCTTTCAAAAACCTTCATTTTTCTTTGAGCTATTGTGGCATTTAGGAAACCGCACGTGTTTGAGTTCTCTTGGGCCATCGATCTACTTTGATGACTATGATTGAGGATTGCACTGTAGTTGTCCATTCTTTATGCGTATTCTCTATCTCCTTTGGCGAACCTTCCTTTTTTTTGAGTTATAGCCGCATTTAGGAAGCCATTCGTGTTTTATTTTTCCTTGGTCATCGTTCAACTTTGGTGACTATGATTGTGGATTTCACTGTAGTTGTGAATTCTATACACATATTTTCTATTCCCTTTCAAAAACCTTTATTTTTCTTTGAGATATAGTTGCATTTAGGAAAACGCTCGTGTTTGAGTTTTTGTGGGCCATTGATCAACTTTGGTGACTATGATTGTGGATTGCACTATAGTTGTTCATTATGTAAGCATTTTTACTATCACCTTTCACGAACCTTCATTTTTTGTTTAGTTATAGCCGCATATAAGAAACGACTCGAGTTTGAGTTTTCGTTGGCCATCATTCAAGTTTGGTGACTATGATTATGGATTGTATTGTAGTTGTCCATTTTGTACGTGTATTTTCTTTTTCCTTTCGTGAACCTTCATATTTCATAGAGTTATAACTAAACTTAGGAAACCGCTCGTGTTTAAGTATTCGTAGGCCATCGATCAACCTTGGTGACTATGATTGTGGATTGGACTTTAGTTGTCCATTATATACATGTATTTTCTATCACCTTTCGCGAACCTTCATTTTTTATTCAGTTATAGCCGCATTTTGGTGACTGCTTGTATTTGAGTTTACATGGGCCATCGATCAACTTTAGTGATATACTTGTGGATTAAACTGTAGTTGTGTATTCTATACAGGTATATTCTATTTCCTTTCACGAACCTTCATTTTTTTTTGTTATAGCTTCATTTAGGAAATTGCTCATGATTGAGATTTTGTGGGCCATCGATCAACTTTAGTGACTACGAGGCAGATTGTACTATAGTTGTGCATTCTGTACGCATATTTTCTATTGTCTATTATGAACCTTTGTTTTTCATTGAGTTATAGCAAAGCTTAGGAAACCACTCATGTTTGAGTTTTCGTGGGCCATATATAAACTTTGGTGACTACAATTATGGATTGCATTGTAGTTGAGTTATAGCTGCATATAGGAAATTGCTCATGTTTGAGTTTACGTAGGACATCGATCAACATTAGTGACTATGCTTGTGGATTACACTAAGGTTGTGTATTCTATATGCGTATTTTCTATTGCCTTTCATGAACCTTCATTTTTTTTTGAGTTATAGTTGCATTTAGGAAATTGCTCATGTTTGAGATTTTGTGGGCCATCGATGAACTTTGGTCATTACGATTGCCGATTGTACTATAGTTGTGCATTCTGTATGCATATTTTCTATCGTTTGTCGTGAACCTTCATTTTTCATTGAGTTATAGCCAAACTTAGGAAACCTGAGTACTCATGTTTGAGTTTTCGTGGGCCATAGATTAACTTTGGTGACTACGATTGTGGATTGCATTGTAGTTGAGTTATAGCTGCATTTAGGAAATCGCTCATGTTTGAGTTTTTGTGGGGCATCGATCAACTTTGGTGACTACAATTGTGGATTACATTGTAGTTGTGCATTCTATACGCGTATTTTCTATCGTCTTTTGCAAAGCTTCATTTTTCGTTGAGTTATAGGTACACTTGGGAAACCGCTCGTGTTTGAGTTTTCGTGGGCTATTGATCAACTTTCATGACTACAATTGTGGATTGCATTGTAGTTGTCCATTTTGTAAGTGCATATTCTATCGCCTTTCGTGAACCTTCATTTTTCGTTGAGTTATAGCCACACTTAGGAAACTGCTCATGTTAAAGTTTTCCTGAGCCATCGATCAACTTTGCTGACTATGACTGTAGATTGCACTATAGTCGTCTATTTTGTATGCCTATTTTGTTGAGTTATAGCCGCATTTCGGAAACTGCTCGAGTTTGAGTTTTCGTTAGTCATCGATCAACTTTAGTGACCACACTTGTGGATTACACTATAGTTGTGCTTTCTACTTGCGTATTTTCTATCTCCTTTCTCCAACCTTCATTTTTTATTTGAGTTATAGCTGCATTTAGGAAACCACTCATGTTTGAGTTTTTGTGCCCATCAATCAAGTTTGGTGACTACGATTGTGGATTGTACTGTAGTTGTGCATTTTGTACGCATATTTTTAATCACCTTTCTCGAACCTTCTTTTTTTGCTGAGTTATAGCTCCATTTAGGTAAATGCTCATGTTTGAGTTTTCGTGGGCTAACAATGATCTTTGGTGACTATGATTGTGGATTACAGTGTAGTTGTGATTCCTATATTTAGTTTCCCATTATTGTCGCATATTTTCTATCGCCTTTTGCAAACATTCATTTTTTATTGAGTTATAGCGACTTGTAGGAAACCACTCGTGTTTGATTTTTTGTGGGCCGTCGATCAACTTTGGTGACTATGATTGTGGATTGCACTATAGTTGTCTATTCTGTACAACTATTTTCTATTGTCTTTCACGAACCTTCATTTTTTGTTGAGTTATAGCCGCAATTAGGAAACCGCTCATATTTGAGTTTTCGTAGGCCATCGATCAACTTTGGTGACAACAATTCTGAATTGCACTGTAGTTGTCAATTATGTACACGTATTTTCTATGTAGTTTTGCGAAGCTTTATTTTTTATTGAGTTATAGCTGCACTTAGGAAACCACTCATATTTGAGTTTTCATGGGCCATCGATCAACTTTGGTGACTACGATTGTGGATTGTACTGTAGTCGTGCATTTGGTACACATATTTTCAATCAGCTTTCATGAACCTTCATTTTTTTTTGAGTTATAGTTGTATTTAGGAAAACACTTATGTTTGAGTTTTCGTGGGCCATCAGTCAACTTTGGTGACTATGACTATGGATTACACTATAGTTGTGCATTCTATACTTGTATTTTCTATCAGCTTTCGCGAACCTTCATTTTTCGTTGAGTTATCGGTGTACTTAGAAAACTGCTTGTGTTTGATTTTTCGTGGGCCATCGATCAAGTTTCCTGACTATGATAGTGGATTGCACTATAGTTGTGCATTTTGTATGTGTATTTTCTATCACCTTTCGTGAACCTTCAAATTTTGTAGAGATATAGCCGCATTTAAGAAACCGTCTGAGTTTGAGTTTTTGTTGGCCATTGATCAACTTTGGCGACTACACTTTTGGATTACATTGTAGTTGTGTATTCTATTCACGTATTTTCTATCACCTTTTTCCAACCTTCATTTTTTGTTGAGTTATAGCCGCATTTAGGAAACCGCTGGTATTTGAGTTTTCGTGGGCCATCAGTCAGCTTTGGTGACTATGGTTGTGGATTACACTGTAGTTGTGTATTCTACATGCATATTTTCTATCGCCTTTCACGAACCTTCAATTTTTGATGAGTTATAGCCACATTTAGGAAATCGCTCATGTTTTTGTTTTTTTTCGCCATCAATCATCTTTGGTGACTACGATTGTGGATAATACTGTAGTTGTGCATTATGTACGCATATTTTTAATTGCCTTTCATGAACCTTCATGTTTTGTTGACTTATAGCCACATTAAGGAAAACGCTCGTGTTTTGGTTTTCGTTAGCCATCAATCAACTTTGGTGACTATGATTATGGATTACACTGTAGTTGTGTATTCTATAAGCATATTTTCCATCCGTTTTTGTAAACCTTAATTTTTCGTTGAGTTATAATCGTATTTAGCTACCTGGTCATGTTTGACTTTTTGTTGGCCATCGATCAACTTTGGTCAAAACGATTGTGGATTGCACTGTAGTTATCCATTCTACCTTCATTTTTCATTGAGTTATAGCTGTATTAGGGAAGCAACTCTTATTTGAGTTTTTTCGTGGGCCATCGATCAACTTTCCTGACTATGATTGTGGATTGCACTATAGTTGTCCAATCTCTACACGTATTTTCTATCGCCTTTTGTGAACCTTCATTTTTTCTTTTAGTTTTAGCAGCATTTATGAAATTGCTCATGTTTGAGTTTTTGTTGGCCATTGATCAAATTTGGCGCCTACAATTTTGGATTGCACTTAGTTGTCCATTATGTAAGCATATTTTCTACGTCCTTTCTTGAACCTTCATTTTTTGTTGAGATATAGCCCTATTTAGAAATCCGGTCGTGTTTGAGTTTTCTTGGGCCATCAATCAACTTTGGTAACTACGCTTGTGGATTGCACTATAGTTGTGCATTCTATACTTGTATTTTCTATTTTCTTTCACGAACCTTCATTTTATGTTGAGTTATAGAAGCATTTAGGAAACCGCTCATATTTGAGTTTTTGTGGGTGATCGATCAACTGTGGTGACTATGATTGTGGATTGTACTGTAGTTGTGCATTGTGTATCTATAATTTTAATTGTCTTTCTCGAACCTTCATTTTTTATTCAGTAATAGCTGCATCTATGAAAATGCTCATGTTTGAGTTTTCGTGGGCCATCAATCAACTTTGGTGACTACAATTGTGGATTACACTGTAATTGTGTATTGTATGCGTGTTTTTATTTCGCGTTTAGCGAACCTTTTTTTTTCATTGATTTATAGCTGCAGTTAGGAAACCATTCGTGTTTGAGTTTTCATGGGTCATCGATCAACCTTGGTGACTACGATTATGGATTGCACTGTAGTTTTCCATTATGTACACATATTTTGTATCGCCTTTCACAAACCTTCATTTTTTTTGAGTTATAACAGTATTTAGGAGACCGCTCGTGTTTAAGTTTTTGTGGGCCATCAATCAACCTTGGTGACTATGATTGTGGATTGCATAGTAGTTGTTCATGTTGTACTAATATTTTTTATTGACTTTTGCAAACCTTCATTTTTCGTTCAATTAGACATATTTTGGAAACCTCTCGTATTTGAGTTTTCGTGGGCCATCGATCAACTTTGGTGACTAAGATTGTGGATTGCACTGTAGTTGTCCATTTTGTACACTTATTTTTTATCGCCTTTCACGAACCTTCATTTTTCATTCAGTTATAGCTGGATTTAGGAGATCGCTCATGTTTGAGTTTTTGTGGGCCATCGATCAACTTTTGTGACTATGATTGTGGATTGCACAGTAGTTGTCCATTTTCTAAACCCCTCGTGTTTGATTTTTTGTCGGCCATCTATCAACTTTGGTGACTATGCTTGTGGATTACACTATAGTTGTGCATTCTATATGCGTATTTTCTATTGACTTTCATGAACCTTCATTTTTTATTGAGTTATAGCCGCATTTAGGAAACCGCTTATGTTTGAGTTTTCATAGGCCATCAAACAACTTTGGTGACTACGATTATGGATTATAGTATAGTTGTGCATTTTATAAACGTATTTTCTATTGCATTGTGTGAACCTTTATTTTTCGTTGAGTTATAGCTGCATTGTGGAATCCGCTCGTGTTTGATTTTTCGTGGGCCACCGATCAACTATGGTGAGTACGATTGTGGATTGCACAATAGTTGTCTATGTTGTATGCGTATTTTCTAACACCTTACACGAACCTTCATTTTTCGTTGAGTTATAGCCTCATTTAGGAAACCGCTCATGTTTGAGTTTTTGTGGGCAATCAATCAACTTTTGTGACTACGATTGTGAATTGTACTGTAGTTGTGCATTATGTACGCATATTTTTAATCGCCTTTAACAATTTTTTTTTTGTTTAGTTATGGCTGCATTTAGGAAAATGCTCGTGTTTGAGTTTTCATGGGCCATCAGTTAACTTTAGTGACTACGCTTGTGGATTACACTATAGTTGTGCATTCTATACGTGTATTTTCTATCGCCTTTCTCGAACTTGTATTTTTTCTTGAGTTATAGCCGCATTTAGGAAACCGTTCATGCTTGGGTTTTTGTGGGCCATTAATCAGCTTTGGTGACTACAATTATGGATTGTACTGTAGTTGTGTATTTTGTACGTTTATTTTTAATTGGCTTTCACGAACCTTCATTTTTTATTGAGTTATAGCCACATTTAGGAAACTTCTTGTATTTGAGTTTTCGTTGACCGTTGATCAACTTTGGTGACTACAATATGAGATTAAACTTTAGATCCAAGAATTCTATCTGCATAATTTCTATCACCTTTGACGAACCATCATTTTTCGTTGAGTTATAGCTGCACTTAGGAAACCGTTCATATTTGAGTTTTCGTGGGCCATCGATCAACATTGGTAAGAACGATTGTGGATTGCACTATAGTTGTCAATTATGTACACGTATTTTGTATCACCTTTTGTGAACCTTCATTTTTTATTGAGTTATAGTCGGATTTAGGAAACCACTCGTATTTGAGTTTTCGTGGGCCATCGATCAACTTTGGTGACTACGGTTGTGGATTGCACTGTAGTTGTCCATTCTATAAGTGTATTTTCTATCACCTTTTGTGAACCTTCATTTTTTATTCTGTTATAGCCCATTTATGAAACCGCTCGTGTTTAAGTTTTTGTGGGCCATCGATCAACTTTGGTGACTACAATTTTGGATTGCATTGTATTTTTCCATTTTGTACGCATATTTTTTATCTCCTTTTGTGAACCTTAATTTTTGTTGAGTTATAGCCACATTTAGGAAAATCCTCATGTTTGAGTTTTTGTGGGCCATCGATCAACTTTGGTGATTATGATTGTGGATTACAGTGTAATTGTGCATTTATATACGTGTATTTTCTATCGCCTTTCGAAAACATTCATTTTTTCTTAAGTTATAGCAGCATTCAGGAAACCACTCGTGTTTGAGGTTTTGTGGGCCATCGATAAAATTTGGTGACTAATATTGTGGATTGCACTGTAGTTGTGAATTCTATACATGTATTTTTTATCCCCTTTCAAAAACCTTCATTTTTCGTTGAGTTATAAAAGCATTTAGGAAACCACTCGTGTTTGAGTTTAATTGGGCCATCGATCTACTTTGGTGACTATGATTGTGGATTGCACTCCAATTGTTCATTTTGGATGACTATTTTCTATCGCCTTTCGTGAACCTTCATTGTTTGTTGTGTCATAGCCGTATTTACGAAACTGCTCGTGTTTGAGTTTTTGTGGGCCATCGATCAACTTTGGTGACTATGATTGTGGATTGCACAGTTGTTGTCCATTTTGTACACGTATTTTCTATCACCTTTTGTGAACCTTCATTTTTCGTTGAGTTATTGTGACATTTAGGTAACCACTCGTGTTTCAGTTTTTGAGGGCCATCGGTCAACTTTTGTGACTACGATTGTGGATTACACTATAGTTGTCTATTATGTACATGTATTTTCTATTTGATTTTGTGAACCTTCATTTTTTGTTTAGTTATAGCCACCTTTATGAAACCTCTTGTGTTTGAGTTTTCTTGGGCCATCGATCAAATTTGGTGTGTACGATTGTGGATTGCACTATAGTTGTCCATTTTGTATGTGTATTTTTTATCATCTTTCGTGAACCTTCATTTTTGGCTGAGTTATAGTCGCATTTAGGAAAGAACTCGTGTTTGAGTTTTCATGGGCCATCGATCAACATTGGTGACTATGTTTGTGGATTACTCTGTAGTTTTCCATTCTATATGCATATTTTCTATCCCCTTTAGCGAAACTTATTTTTTCGTTCAGTGATAGCCGCATTTAGGAAACCGCTCGTGTTTCAGTTTTCATTGGCCATCGATAAACTTTGGTAACTACAATTGTGGATTGCACTTTAGTTGTCAATTTTGTATGTGTATTTTCTATTGCCTTTCGTGAACTTTCATTTTTGTTCAGTTATAGCTACATTTAGTAAACCGCTCGTGTTTGAGTTTTTTTGTGCCATCGATCAACTTTGGTGACTAAGATTGTGGATTACATTGGAGTTGTGCATTCTATACACATATTTTCTATTGGCTTTTGCGAAGCTTCATTTTTATTTGAGTTATAGATGAACTTAGGAAACTGCTCGTGTTTGAGTTTTTGTGGGCCATTGATGAACTTTGGTGAGTGCGATTGTGGATTGCACTATAGTTGTCCATTCTATACGTGTATTCTCTATCGCCTTTCATGAACCTTCATTTTTCGTTGAGTTATACCACATTTAGGAAACCACTCGTGTTTGAGTTTTCTTGGGGCATCGATCAACTTTGGTGACTACAATTGTGCATTGCACTATAGTTGTGAATTCTACATGCGTATTTTCTATCCCATTTTGCAAACCTTAATTTTTCGTTGAGTTATAGCCGCATTTAGGAAAATACTCTTGATTGAGTTTTCGTGAGCCATTGATCAACTTTCATGACTATGATTATGGATTGCACTGTAGTTGTCTAGTCTATCCGCTTATTTTCTATTAATTTTCGTCAACATTCATTTTTTGTTCAGTTATAGTCGTATTTAGGAAACCCTCAAGTTTGAGATTTTGTAGGCCATCGATCAACTTTGGTGACTACAATTGTGGATTGTATTGTAGTTGTGGATTTTGTAGGCATATTTTTTATCGCCTTTCACAAACCTTCATTTTTTGTTGAGTTCTAGGAGTATTTAGGAAACCGCTTGTATTTGAGTTTTCGAGGGCCATAGATCAACTTTGGTGACTATGATTGTGCAATGCACTATATTTGTCTAATTTGTACACGTACTTTCTATCTCCTTTCTTGAACAATCATTTTTCATGTCCACAAAAAACTCAAATATGAAAATTCAAACACAAATAGTTTCCTAAATGCGGCTATAACTCAATAAAAAATGGGGATAGAAAATACGTCTATAAAATTCATAAATATAGTGTAATCCACAATAGTACTCACCAAAGTTGATCGATGGCCCATGAAAACTCAGACACGAGTGGTTTCCAAAATACGACTATAACTTAATAAAAAATGAAGGTTCATGAAAGGTGAAAAAAAATGAGTGTATAAAATGGACAACTATAGTGCAATCCATAATCGCAGTCACCAATGTTGATCAATGGCCCACGAAAACTCAAACGTGAGTGGTTTCCTAAGTGCTTCTATAAGTCAACAAAAAATAAAGGTACATGAAAGGTGATAGAAAATACACGTATAGAATGCTCAACTACAGTGTAATCAACAATTGTAGTCACCAAATATGATTGATGGTCCACAAAAACTCAAACATGAGAGTTTTCCTAAATGGAGCTATAACTCAACAATAAATGAAGGTTCGTGAATGGCAATGAAAAATATAAGTACATAATGCACAACTATAGTACAATCCACAATCGTAGTCACCAAAGTTGATTGATGGCCCAAAAAAACTCAAACATGAGCAGTTTATAAATGGATCTATAACTCAACAAAAAAATGAAGGTTCATGAAAGGTAATTGAAAATACGCGTATAGAATGCAGGTTAGAGAAAGGAAATTAAAAATATGTGTATATAATGCACAACTACAGTGCAATCCAAAATCATAGTCACCAAAGTTGAATAATGGCCCACAAAAACTCAAACATGAGCAGTTTCCTAAATGCGGCTATAAGTCAACAAAAAATGATGGTTCACAAAATGTGATAGAAAATACGTGTATAAAATGCACAAATACAGTGTGATCCACAATTGTAGTCACCAAAGCTAATCGATGGCCCACAAAAACTCAAACACGATTGTTTTCCTAAATGCCGCTATAACTCAACAAAAAATGAAGGTTCACAAAAGGCGATAGAAAATTAGCATTCATAATGCACAACTATAGTGCAATCCACAATTGTAGTCACCATAGTTGACCGATGGCCCATGAAAACTCAAACATTAGTGGTTTCTTTAATGCGGCAACAACTCAATCAAAAATGAAGGTTCCTAAAAGGTGAAATAAAATATGCATATAAAATGGACAAGTATTGTACAATCCACAATTGTAGTCACCAATGTTGATCGATGGCCCACCAAAACTCAAACACGAGCAAGTTCCTAAATTCAACTATAACTCAACGAAGAATGAAGGTTCACGAAAGGCAATAGGAAACTAGTGTTCATCATACACAACTACAGTGTAATCGACAATTGTAGTCACCAAAGTTGATCGATGGCACATGAAAACTCAAACACGAGCGGTTTCCTAAAAGCAACTATAATTAAAAAAAAGTGAAGGTTCCTTAAAGGTGATTAAAAATATGCATACAAAACATAGAACTATAGTATAATCCATAATTGTAGTCAGCAAAGTTGATTGATGGCCCACAAAAACTCAAACATGAATTATTTCCTAAATGAGGATCTAACTCAAACCAAAGTTGATCGGAGGCCCACAAAAACTCAAACATGAGCGGTTACCTAAATGTGGCTATAACGCAATGAAAAAAGAAGGCTCAAAAAGGGTGATAGAAAATACCCACACAGAATGGATAACTACAATGCAATCAACAATCGTAGTTGCCAAATTTTATCGATGGCCGACGAAAACTAGAATACGATCGGTTTCCTAAATACGGCTATAACTCAACAAAAATTGAAGTTTTGTGAAAGGCAATAGAAAATACTTGTATAGAATTGACAACTATAGTGCCATCCATAATCGTAGTCACCAAAGTTGATCGACAGTCCACAAAAACTCAAACATGAGCGGTTTCCTAAATGTGGCTATAACTCAACGAAAAATGAAGGTACGCGAAAGCCGATAGAAAATACGTGTAAAGAATTCACAACTACAATGAAATCCACAATCGTAGTCACCAAAGTTTATCGATGGCCCACAAAAACTCAAACACGAGTGGTTTCCTAAATGCAACTATAAGTCAACAAAAAATGAAGGTTTGCGAAGAGTGATACAAAATATTCATAGATAATGGAAAACTACAATGTAATCCACAATCGTAGTCGTCAATGTTGATCAATGGCACTCAAAACCTCAAACACATGCGGTTTCCTATATGCGGATATGACTCAACCAAAAATGAAGGTGCACAAAACTTGATAGAAAATTAGCATTTATAATGCAGGACTACAGTGCAATCCACAATCGTAGTCACCAAAGTTGATCGATGGACCATGAAAACTCAAACACAACTGGCTTCCTAAATGTCACTATAACTAAACTCAATACTACAATGCAATCCATAAGCGTAATCACCAAAATTGATCGATGGCCCTGAAAAACTCAAACACCATCGGTTTCCTGAATATGGCAATAACTCTACTAAAAGTGAAGGTTTGCAAAAGGCAATAGAAAATACCGGTAGAGAATGGACAACTACAGTGCAATCCACAATTGTAGTCACCAAAGTTGATCGATGGCCCACAAAAACTCAACATGAGCAGTTTCCTAAGTTCGGCTATAACTAAACGAAAATAAAGGTTCATGAAAGGCGATTGATAATAAGCGTATAGAATGGACAATGAGAGTGCAATCCAAAATCTTAGTCACCAAAATTTATCAATGGCCCTTTAAAACTCAATCACGAGCGGTTTCTTAAATATGGCTATAACTCAATGAAAAATGAAGGTTTCTGAAAGTGGATAGACAATACGCATATATAATGCACAACTATAGTGCAATCCACAATCGTAGTCACCTAAGTTGATCGATTCCGCACGAAAACTCAAACACAAGCAGTTTCCTAAATGCGGCTATAACTCAATGAGAAATGAAGTTTAGCAGAAGGGGATAGAAAATATGCATGTATAGAATGTACAACTACAGTGTAATCCACAATTGTAGTCACGAAAGTTGATCGATAGCCCATGAAAACTCAAACATGAGCGATTTCCTAAATGTGGCTATAACTCAACAAAAAATGAAGGTTCACGTGAAAGACAATAGAAAATACGTGTACAAAATAGACAACCATAGTGCAATCCACAATCATAGTCACCAAAGTTGATCGACAGCCCACAAAAAATCAAACAAGAGTGGTTTCCTACAAGTGGCTATAACTCAATAAAAAATGAATGTTCACGAAAGGTGATAGAAAATATGCGACAATAATGGACAACTAAATTGCAATCCACATATCGATGGCCCACGAAAACTCAAACATGAACGATTTCCTAAATGCGGCTATTACACAAAAAAAAAGGAAGGTTCATGAAAGTCGATTTAAAATATGTGTATAAAATGCACAACTATAGTACAATCCACAATTGTAGTCACCAAAGTTAATCGATGGACCACAAAAACTCAAACACTAGCGGTTTCCTAAATGCACCTATAACTCAACAAAAAATAAAGGTTCACAAAATGCGATAGAAAATACATGTATAGAATGCACTACTATAGTGTAATCCACAATCGTAGTCACCTAAGTTGATCGATGGTCCACGAAAACTTGAACACGAGCGGTTTTTTAAATGCACCTATAATTCAATGAAAAATGAAGGTTCACAAAAGGTGATAGAAAATACGTGTATAGAATGGACATCAATACTATAATCCACAATCGTACTCACCAAAGTTGATCGATGGCCCAAGAAAAATCAAACACGAGTGGTTTTTGAAAATTTTCTATAACTCAACAAAAAGTGAAGGTTCGTCAAAGGAGATAAAAAATATGTATATACAATGCACAACTACAGTACAATCCACAATCATAGTCACCAAAGTTGATCGATGGTCCACCAAAACTCAAACATGAGTAGTTTCCTAAATGTTGCTATAACTCAACAAAAAATGAAGTTTTGTGAAAGGGGATAGAAAACACGTGTATAGAATGCAAAACTACAATGTAATCCCTAATCATAGTCACCAAAGTTGATCAATGGCCAATGAAAACTCAAAAAAGAGTGGCTTCCTAAATACGGCTATAACTCAATGAAAAATGCATGTTCATGAAAGAAAATAGAAAATACAAATATAGAATGCACAACTATAGTGTAATCCACAATTGTGGTCACGAAAGTTGATCGATAGCCGAAAAAAAGTCAAACATGAGCGGTTTCCTAAATGCGGCTACTCAACAAAAGGTTGGGGAAAGGGTATAGAAAATTAGCATTCATAATGCACAACTACAGTTGAATCCACATGTGGCTATAACTCAAGAAAAAATGAAGACTCATGAAAGACAATAGAAAATACGAATATATAATGCACAACTATAGTGTAATCCACAATCGTAGTCACCAAATTTTATTGATGGCCCACGAAAACTCGAACACGAGCGTCTTGCTAAATGCGGCTATAACTCAACAAAAAATGAAGGTTCATGAAAGGAGATGAAAAATATGCATCGAGAAAGCACAACTACAGTACAATCCTCAATAGTAGTTACCAAAGTTGATCGATGGCCCAAAAAACTCAAACATGAATGGTTTCCTAAATGGGGCTATATCTCAACAAAAAATGAAGGTTAGCAAAGCATGATAGAATATACACATATAGAATGCACAACTACAGTGTAATCCACAAGTGTAGTCACTAAAGTTGATCGGTGGACCACAAAAATTGAAATACGAGTGATTACCTAAATACGGCTATAAGTGAACAAAAAATAAAGGTTTGTGAAAGTCGATTAAAAATATGCATACAACATTCACAACTATATTACAATCCACAGTCGTAGTCACCAAAGTTGAATCATGGCCCACCAAAACTCAAACTCGAGCAGTTTCCTAAATATGGTTATAACTCAACAAAAAGTGAAGTTTCACGAAAGGCTATCAAAAATACGCTTATAGAATGGACAACTACAGTGCAATCCACAATCATAGTCACCAAAGTTGATCAATGGCCCACAAAAAAAAAAACACGAGTGGTTTCCAAAGTGCCGCTATAACTCAACGAAAAGTGAAGGTTCACGAAAGCTAATAGAAATTACGCATATACAATGCACAACTACAGTGTAATCAACACTCATAGTCACCAAAGTTCATCGATGGCCGAAAGAAACTCAAATATGAGCGGTTTCCTAAATGTGGCTATAACTCAACAAAAAATGAAGGTTCACAAAATTTAATAGAAAATACGCGTACATAACTCACAACTACAATGTAATCCACAAGTGTAGTCACCAAAGTTGATCTTTGATCCATGAAAACTCAAACACGAGCGTTTCCTAAATGCAGCTATAAGACAACAAAAAATTAAGGTTCGTGAAAGGCGATAGAAAATATGTGTATACAATGGAAAACTACAATGTAACCCACAATCGTAGTCACCAAAGTTGATTGATGGCCCTCCAAAACTCAAACACGAGCAGTTTCCTAAATGCGGGTATAACTCAACGAAAAATGAAGGTTCACGACAGGTGATAGAAAATACCCATACAAATTGGACAACTACATTGCAATCCACAAATGTAGTCACCAAATTTGATCGATGGCCCACGAAAACTCAAATACGAATCATTTCCTAAATACGGCGATAACTCAAGAAAAATTAAGGTTTGTGAAAGGAAAATAAAAATATGCGTACAAAATGCACAACCACAGTACAATCCATAATTGTAGTCACAAAAATTGATCACTGCCCACAAAAACTCAAACTTGAGCGATTTCCTAAATGCAGCTATAACTAAACAAAAAATGAAGGTTCATGAAAGGTGATAGAAAATACCCATACAAAATGGACAAGTATAGTGCAATCCACAATCATAGTCACCAAAGTTGATCGATGGCCCATGAAAACTCAAACATGAGTGAATTCCTAACTGTGGCTATAACTCAACAAAAAATGAAGGTTCACAAAAGGGGATAGAAAATATGTGTATAGAATGCACAACTACAGTGTAATCCACAATTGTAGTCACCAAAGTTTATCGATGGCCTACGAAAACTCAAACACGAGCGGTTTCCTAAATGAGGCTATAACTCAACAAACAATGAAAGTTCATGAAATGTGATTATAAATATGCATACAGAATCCATGACTACACTACAATCCATAGTCGTAGTCAACAAAGTTGATTGATGGTCCACAAAAACTCAAACATGAGTGGTTTCGTAAATGCGGTTATAACTCAAAATAAAATGAAAGTTCACAAAAGGTGATAGAAAATGCGCATACAAAATAGACAACTATATTGGAATCCACAATCGTAGTCAACAAAGTTGATCGATTAGCCATGAAAAACTCAAACACGACCAATTTCCTAAATGCAGCTATAACTCGATGAAAAATGAAGGTTCACGAAAGGTGATAGAAAATTCACATATAGAATACACAACTATAGTGTAATTCATAATCGTAGCAACCAAAGTCGATCGATGGCCCATGAAAACTCAAACTCGAGTGGTTTCCTAAATGTGGCTATGACTCAACCAAAACTGAAGGTTCGTGAAAGGCGATTAAGAATATGCATACAAAACTCACAACTATAGTACAAGCCACAATCATTGTCACCAAAGTTGATTGATGGCCCAAGAAAATGCAAACATGACCAGTTTCCTAAATCTGGCTATAACTCAACAAAAAATGAACTTTCGCGAAGCGAAATAGAAAATTAGTGTTCATAATGCACAAGCACAGTACAATCCACAATAGTAGTCACCAAAGTTGATCGATACACCATGAAAACTCAAAAATGAGTGGTTTCCTAAATGCGGCTATAACTGAACAAAAAATGAAGGTGCATGAAAGGCAACTAAAAATATGCATACAAAATGCACAACTATAGTACAATCCACAATCGTAGTCACCAAAGTTGATTGATGGTCCACAAAAACTCAAACACGAGTAGTTTCCTAAATGTGGCTCTAACTCAACAAAAAATGAAGGTTTGTCAAAGGTGATAGAAAATAGGCATATAGAATGCACATCCATAGTACAATCCACAAGTGTAGTAACCAAAATTGATCGATGGCCCATGAAAACTCAAACACGATCATTTTCGTAAATGCGGTTATAACTCAATGAAAAAGTTAAGCTTCACAAAAGACAATAGAAAATACACATATAGAATGCACAACTATAGTGTAATCCACAATCGTAGCTACCAAAGTTGATAGATGGCCCATGAAAACTCAAACACGAGCACTTTCCTAAATGCGGCTATAACTCAACAAAAAATAAAGGTTTGCCAAAGGCGATAGAAAATGCACATACAAAATGGACAACTATAGTGCAATCCACAATCTTAGTCACAAAAGTTAATTTATGGCCCACGAAAACTCAAACATGAGCGGTTTTGTAAGTGCGGCTATAACTCAATGAAAAATAAAGGTTCATGAAAGGTGATCGAAAATACGCATATACAATGTAAAATTACAGTGTAATCCACTATTGTAGTCATCAAAGTTGATTGATGGCCCATGAAAACTCAAACACAAGTGTTTTCCTAAATACAGCTATAACTCAACATAGTACAAAATGCACAACTATAGTACAATCCACAATCGTTTTCACCAAAGTTGATCGATAGCCCACAAAAACTTAAACATGAGCAGTTTACTAAATGCAGCTATAACTCAACAAAAAATGAAGGTTCGCGAAAGGCGATAGAAAATACGAGTATAGAATGCACAACTGCAATGTAATCCACAATCGTAGTCACAAAAGGTTATCGATGGTCTAGGAAAACTCAACACGAGTAGTTTCCTTAAATGCAGCTATAACTCAACAAAAAATGAACGTTTGCTAAAGGCGATAGAATATACACATAGAAAATGGACAAATACAGTGCAATCCACAATCGTAGTCACAAAAGTTGATCGATGGCCCATGAAAAAATCAAACACAAGCATTTTGTAAATGCGTTTATAACTCAACAAAATCGTAAGGTTTGCAAAAGGCAATAGAAAATTATTGTTCATAATGCACAACTATAGTGCAATCTACAATCGTAGTAACCAAAGATGATCGATGGCCCACACAAACTCAAACATGAATGGTTTCCTAAATGCAGCTATAACTAAAGAAAAAATGAACGTTCACGAATGACGATAGTAAATATGTGTATAGAATGCACAACTATAGTTTAATCCTCAATTGTAGTCACCCATATTGATTGATGGCCCATGAAAACTAAAACACAAGCGGTTTCCTAAATGCGGCTATAACTCAACAAAAAATGAAGGTTGATGATAGGCAATAGAAAATACGCAGATAGAATGGACAACCATAGTGCAATCCACAATTGTAATCACCAAAATTGATCGATGGCCCATGAAAACTCAAACATGAGCGGTTTCGTAAATGCAGCTATCACTCCACAAAAAATGAAGGTTTGTGAAAGGCAATAGAAAATAAATGTATAGAATGGAGAACTACAGTGTAATCCCTAATTGTAGTCACCAGAGTTGATATATGTCCCACGAAAATTCAAACATGAGTAGTTTCCTAAGTGCGGCTATAACTCAACGACAAATGAAGCTTCACGAAAGGTGTTAGAAAATATGTGTATAGAATGTACAAGTATAGTGTAATCCACAATCGTAGTCACCAAAGTTGATCGATGGCCCACGAAAACTCAAACACGAGTAGTTTCCTAAATGTGGCTATAACTCAACAAAAAATAAAGGTTCACAAAAGGTGTCAGAAAATATGCGTATAGAATGCGCAACTATAGTGTAATCCCTAATCATAGTCACCAAAGTTTATTGATGGCCCACGAGAAATCAAACATGAGCCATGCCCTAAGTGCAGTTATAAGTCAATGCAAAATGAAGGTTCACAAAAGGCGAGACAAAATATGCATATAGAATACACAACTACAATGTAATACACAATCGTAGCCACAAAAGTTGATGGATGGCCTGAAAAAACTCAAACACGAGCAGTTACCTAAATGTGGCTATAACTATATAAAAAATGAATGTTCGCGAAAGAAAATAGAAAATATGCATATAGAATGCACAACTATAGTGTAATCCGTAATCCTATTCACCAAAGTTGATTGATAGCCCACAAAAACTCAAACACAAGCGATTTCCTAAGTGCGGCCATAACTCAAAGAAATATGAAGGTTTGTGAAAGGCAATAGAAAATATGAGTATATAATGCAGAGCTATAGTGTAATCCACAATCGTAGTCACCAAAGTTGATCGATGGCCCATGAAAACTAAAACACGAGCGGTTTTCTAAATGCAGCTATAACTCAACAACCAAAAAAGGTTCGTGAAAGGTATTTAAAAATATGCGTACAAAATGCATAACTACAGTATAATCCACAATTGTAGTCACCAAAGTTGATCGATGGCTCAAAAAAACTACAACACGAGCAATTTCTTAAATGTAGCTATATCACAACAAAAAATGAAGGTTCGTGAAAGTGGATAGAAAATATTCGTATAGAATGCACAACTACAGTGTAATCGATAGTCGTAATCTCCAAATATGATGAATGGCTCATGAAGACTCAAACAGAAGCAGTTTTTTAAATGCGGTTATACCTCAACAAAAAATGAAGGTTCTCGAAACGGGATAGAAAATACACGTACAAAATGGACAACTATAGTGCAATCCACAATCATAGTCAACAAAGTTGATCAATGGCCCATGAAAACTCAAGCACGAGCGGTTTAGTAAATGCGGCTATAACTCAATGAAAAATGGAGGTTCGCGAAAGGTGATAGAAAATACGTGTACAAAATGGACAACTAAAATGAAATCCACAACCGTAGTCACCAAAGTTGATCGATGGCCTACGAAAACTCAAATACGAGAGATTTTCTAAATGCGGCTATAACTCAATGAAAAATGAAGATTCACGAAAATTAATAGAAAATACATGTATAGAATGTACAACTACAGTGTAATTCATAATTTTAGTCACCAAAGTTGATCGATGGCTCACAAAAACTCAAACACGAGCGGTTTCCTAAATGCGGCTATAACTCAACAAAAAATGAAGGTTTGTGAAAGTCGATTAAAAACACGCTTACAAAGTGCACAACTATAGTACAATCCACCATCATAGTCACCAAAGCTGATTGGTGGCCCAAGAAAACACAAACACAAGTAGTTTCTTAAATGTTGTTGTAACTCAAAAAAAGATGAACTTTCGTGAAAGGAAATAGTCAATTATTGTTCATAATGCACAACTATAGTGCAATCAACAATAGTAGTCACTAAAGTTGATTGATGGCCCATGAAAACTCAAACACAAGTGGTTTGCTAAATTTTTCTATAACTCAAACTAATATGAAGGTTGATGAAAGGCGATTAAAAATACGCAAACAAAATGCACAACTACAATACAATCAACAATCGTAGTCACCGAATTTGATGAATGACCCACGAAAACTCAAACACGAGCGATTTCCTAAATGTGGCTATAACTCAACAAAAAATGAAGGTTCACGAAAGACAATAAAAAATACGCATATAGAATGGACAACTACAATGCAATGTACAATCGTATTGACCAAAGTTGATCGATGGCCCATGAAAACTCAAATATGAATGGTTTCCTAAATATGGCTATAACTCAATGAAAAATGAAGGTTCGCAAAATGTGCTAGAAAATAGGCATACAAAATGGATAACTATAGTGCAATAAATAATCGTACTCAACAAAGTTGAACGATGGCCCACGAAAACTCAAACATGAGCAATTTTTTAAATTTTGCTATAACTCAACAAAAAGTGAAGGCTCATGAAAGGTGATTAAAAATACACGTACATAATACACAACTATAGTACAATCCACAATCGTAGTCATGAAATTTGATCGATGGCCCACAAAAACTCAAACATGAGTGTTTTCCTAAATGTTGCTCTAAGTCAACAAAAAATGAAGGTTCGCGAAAGGTGATAGAAAATACGTGTACAAAATGCACAACTACAATACAATCCACAAGTATAGTCACCAAAGTTGATTCATGGCCCATTAAAACTCAAACAAGAGCAGTTTTCTAAATGTGGCTATAACTCAACGAAAAATGATGCTTCGTGAAAGATAATAGAAAATACACATATAGAATTCACAACTACAGTGTAATCCACAATCGTATTTACTAAAGTTGATTGATGGCCCATGAAACCTCAAACACGAGCAGTTTCCTAAATGGGGCTATAACTCGATAAAAAATAAGGTTTTCCAAAGGCGATAAAATATACGAGTACAAAATGGACAACTACAGTGCAATCCACAATCGTAGTCATCAAAGTTGATGGATGGCCCACGAAAACTCAAACATGAGTGGTTTCCTAAGTGTGCTATAACTTGATGAAAAATGAAGGTTCATAAAAGGTGATGGAAAATACGTGTATAGAATGCAAAACTACAGTATAATCCACAATTGTAGTCATCAAAGTTGATCGATGGCCCAAGAAAACTCAAATACGAGCGTTTTCCTAAATTCACCTATAACTCAAGAAAAAATGAATGTTCGTGAAAGACAATTAAAAATATGTGTACATAATGCACAACTATAGTACAATCCACAATCGTAGTCACCAAAGTTGATCGATGGCCCACAAAAACTTAAACTCAAGTGGTTTATTGAATGTGGCTATAACTCAACAAAAAATGAAGGTTGGCGAAAGGCAATAGAAAATACATATATAGAATGCACAACTTGTTGGAAAAAAAAGGACAAACAACTAAGAAGGGGGGGTGAATCAGTTGTTACAAAATACTTAAATCTTTTCAAACTTTATTTAACTCAATCTCATATCTAATGAATAAACAATAATCCATAAACATTCAACACATAAGAAACACAGAGAGCAGCAAGATTTTTACGTGGAAACCCTGTTAGGGGAAAAACGACGGTGAAGGTTAGTCCACAATATTATACCCTATTAAAAGTATAATGAGAAATAAAGGGAATGCACATGCATTCAGGCAGACTGCCTAGTGCTCACTACTCAAATACAAAAGAGGACTCACTGTCGGAAGAAAAGTTTTGATTAAAACCATCCAAGTTGTGAATTGATAAAATAGCTTGTACACAAGCCTGATTACAATTCCAGTTAAGCACAGAAAAATATTCTTCACTCTTTGGTCAAACTTCTTCACACTTCGCTCAATCTTCTTCACACTCTTCTCTACAATCGAATGATATTCACACATACACACATGGGAGCACACAAAGCACACTTTACACCGATGAGACAATCACTCTTATATATCCACAACATGAGATTTCATCAACAACTTAGTCGGCCACATATATAAAGCATATTTTCAATGTCACCCCAAATTTACAAATAAATTTTCAATGCATATCCAGCAAGGTCAGCCACAATATAGTGGAGACCCAAATTGACAACTCCAACCTAAAAAGACTTCAATTAATTTCACCTTGAAGATCCATGACATGTTACACCCATTATGTCTGCCAAACACATGAAAAATCAAAGATACAGAGAAAAATCTCTTACCACGAGCACACCGATCAATGTGGACATACCACAAAGATAGAGCACGATCTGGAAACATCCAAGAACACCAAGAAACAACAAAGAAACATTTGCAACAAATATAATTACCAGAATTATACCAATTTTAGTCAAGAACATTGATAAAGACCATAGAAACACTGTCAAAACACAGATTTTCATAATTTGAACAAATATTCACGCAAACCTTTGAAACTTTCAGAGGATGGACTAGATACACTCAACAATAACCCTTTAGTCTATAGCAATTGATCTTCAATGTACAGAACAAGACACCTTCATGACCTTCACAGTTCCACTAGGAACCTGGAGCACTTTCTTAAACAATTTACTCAATATCCTCGACAAATATCAATCACAACCACAATATCCAACACAACTACAGTGTAATCCACAATTTTAGGAATCGAAGTTGATCAATGGCCCACGAAAAACTCAAACATGACTAGTTTCCTAAATGAAGCTATAACTCAACAAAAAATGAAGGTTCACCAAAGGCAATAGAAAATATGCATACAAAATTGAAAAATACAGTGCAATGCACAATCGTAGTCACCAAAGTTGATCTATGGCCCTCGAAAACTCAAATATGAGTGGTTTCCTAAATATGCCTATAACTCAACAAAAAATGAAGGTTTATTAAAGGCGATAAAAAATATGCCTATAGAATACACAACTACAGTACAATCCACAATCGTAGTCACCAAAGTTGATCGATGGCCTCCAAAAACTCAAACTTGATGGTTTCCTAAATACAACTATAACTGAACAAAAAATAAATGTTGATGAAAAATGATAGAAAATACGTGGACAAAATGGAAAACTACAGTGCAATCTACGATCATAGTCATGAAAGTTGATCGATGGCTCATGAAAACTTAAACAAGAGTAGTTTCCTAAATGCGGCTATAACTCAACAAAAAAAAAGGTTCATGAAATGGGATAGAAAATACTCGTGTAGAATTCATAACTACAATGCAATGCACAATCGTAGTCAACAAAGTTGATCGATGCCCCATGAAAATTCAAACACGAGCGGTTTCCTAAATGTGGCTATAACTCAACAAAAAATGAAGGTTCACGAAAGGTGATAGAAAATACATGTATAGGATGGACAACTACAGTGTAATCCACAATCGCACTGACCAAAGTTGATTGATGGACCACGAAAACTCAAACACGAGTGGTTTCCTAAGTGCATCTATAACTCAAATAAAAATGAAGGTTCACGAAAGGTGATAGAATATACACATATAGAATGCACAACTGTAGTGTAATCCACAATCGTAGTCACCAAAGTTAATCGATGGCCCACAAAAACTCAAACACGAGCGGTTTTCTATGCGGCTATAACTCAACAAAAGCGAAGGTTCACGAAAGGCAATAGAAAATACACGTACATAATGGACAACTAACGTGCAATCTAAAATTGTAGTTACCAAAGTTTATCGATTGCCAATGAAAACTCAAACAAGAGCGGTTTCCTAAATGCCGCTATAAATCAACGAAAAAATGAAGGTTCGCAAAAGGTGATAGAAAATACGTGTACAAAATGGACAACTACTGTGCAATCCACAATCATAGTCACTAAATTTGATCGATGGCCCAAAAAAAACTCAAACATGAGTGGTTTCCTAAATGCGGCTATAACACAACAAACAATAAAGATTTGTGAAAGGCGATAGAAAATACTCGTCCAAAATGCACAACTAGAGTGCAATCCATGATTGTAGTTACAAAAGTTGATGAATCGCCCACAAAAAGTCAGATATGAGCGGTTTCTCAAATACGGCTATAACTCAATGAAAAATGAAGGTTCACGAAAGGTGATAGAAAATATGTGTATAGAATAGAAAACTACAGTGCAATCCATAATCATAGTCACTGAAGTTGATCTATGGCCCAATAAATCTCAAACACGAGTGGTTTCCTAAATTCTTTTATAAGTCAACGAAAAATGAAGGTTCGTAAAAGGGGATAGAAAATACATGTATAGAATTCACAACTACAGTGAAATCCACAATATTTGTCACCAAATTGGATTGATGGCCCACAAAAATTCAATCACAAGTGGTTTCCTGAATGCTGGTATAAGTTAACAAAAAATGAATGTTCTCAAAAGGCGATAGAAAATACGCATAGAGAATGGACAACTATACTGCAAAGCACAATCGTAGTCACCAAAGTTAATCAATGGCCCACGAAACTTCAAACATGAGTAGTTTCCTAAATTTGGCTATAATGCAAGGAAAAATAAAGGTTTGCGCAAGGAAAAAATAAAATACATGTACAAGGTCGACAACAACAGTGCAATCCAAAATATTAGTCACCAAAGTTGATCGATGGTCCACGAAATCTCAAATACGAGTAGTTTCCTAAATACGATCAACAAAAAATGAAGGGTCGCGAAAGGCCCTAGAAAATACACGTATAGATTAGACAACTACAGTACCATCCACAATTGTAGTCACCAAAGTTGATCGATGGTCCACAAAAACTCAAACATGACCGGTTTCCTAAATGCGGCTATCACTCAATGAAAAATGAATGTTCATGAAAGGGGATAGAAAATATGTGTTTAGAATGCAAAACTACAGTGTAATGCATAATCATAGTCACCAAAGTTGATCGATGGCCGACGAAAACTCAAACATGAGCGGTTTCTGAAATGCAGCTATAACTCAACAAAAAAAGAAGGTTCGCGAAAGGTGATAGAAAATACGTGTACTAAATGGAAAACTACAATGGAATCCATAATCATAGTCACCAAAGTTGATCGATGGCCCACGAAAACTCAAACACAAGCAGTTTCTTAAATGCGGCTATAACTCAACGAAAAATGGAGGTTAACAAAAGGCGAGAGAAAATACACTTACAAAATGTACAACTACTATGCAATCCATAATCGTAGTCACCAAAGTTGATTAATGGCCCTTGAAAACTCAAACACAAATGGTTTCCTAAGTGCAGCTATAACTCAACGAATAATGAAGCTTCGCGAAAGGCGATAGAAAATACGAGTATAGAATGCACAACTATAGTGTAATACACAAGCGTAGTCACCAAAGTTGCTCAATGACCTACGAAAACTCAAAAATGAGCGGTTTCCTAAATGTGACTATAACTCAACAAAAAATAAAGGTTTATGAAAGGTGATAGAAAATATGTGTACAAAATGGACAACTACAGTGTAATCCACAATCGTAGTCACCAAAGTTGTTCAATGGCCCATGAAAACTCAAACATGAGTTGTTTCCTAAACTTAGCTATAACTCAATGAATAATGAAGTTTGAGGAAAGGAAATCAAAAATATGTGGACATAATGGACAACTACAGTGCACTCCACAATCGTATTCACTAAAGTTGATTGAAGGCCCACAAAAACTAAAATATGAGTAGTTTCCGAAATATGGGTATAACTCAACGAAAAATGAAGGTTCGATAAAGGTGATAGAAAATACGCATACAAAATGGACAACTATAGTGCCCATCCATAATCGCAATCACCAAAGTTGATCAATGGCCCATAGAAACTCAAATACGAGTGGCTTCCTAAATAAGGCTATAAGTCAACGAAAAATGAAGGTTAGCGAAAGGCGATAGAAAATACGTGTATAGAATGGAAAAGTACAGCACAATCCAAAAATGTAGTCACAATGTTGATCGATGTCCCATGAAAACTCAAACACCAGTGGTTTCCCAAATGCAGCTATAACTCAACTAAAAATGAAGGTTGATGAAAGGGGATAGAAAATACACGTATAGAATTCACGACTAGAATGTAATCCACAAGCGTAGTCATGAAAGTTGATCGATAGCCCACAAAAACTCAAACGTCTGTGGTCTCCTAAATGCAGCTATAACTCAATAAAAAATGAAGGTTCGTGAAAGGCGATAGAAAATACGTGCATAAAATTCACAACTATAATCATAGTCACCAAAGTTGATCGATGGTCCAACAAAACTCAAGTATGAGCCGTTTCCTAAATGGGGTTATAACTCAACTAAAAATCAAGGTTTACGAAAGGCGATAGAAAATCTATGTATAGAATGGACAACTATAGTTCTATCCATAATTGTAGTCACCAAAGTTGATCAATGGCCCACAAAAACTCAAACATGAGTGGTTTCCTAAGAGCAGCTATAACTCAATGAAAAATGAAGGTTCATGAAAGGGGATCAAAAATATGTATATAGAACTAACAACTACAGTGCAATCCATAATCGTAGTTGCCAAAGTTGATCGATGGCCAACGAAAACTGTAACGCGAGCGGTTTCCTAATTGCAGCTATAACTCAACAAAAATGAAGGTTCACAAAAGAAGATAGAAAATACTTATATAGAATGGACAACTACAGTGTCCATACACAATCGTAGTCACGGAAGTTGATCGATGGCCCATGAAAACTCAAACACAAGGGGTTTCATAAATGCGGCTATAACTCAACAAAATATGAAGGTTCGCAAAAGGTGATAGAAAAAACATATACGGTATGCACAACTACAGTGTTATCCACAAGCGCAATCACCAAAGTTGATTGATGGCCAACGAAAACTTAAAATACTAGCGGGTTCCTAAATGAGGCTATAACTCAACAAAAAATGAAGGTTCGTGAAAGGCCATAGAAAATACAAGTACAAAACGGACAACTATAGTGCAATCTAAAATCATAGTCACCAAAGTTGATCAATGGGCTTAGGAAAACATAGACATGAGTAGTTTCCTAAATGTGGCTATGACTCAACGAAAAATGAAGGTTCGTGAAAGGTGATAGAAAATACTTGTAGAAAATGCACAACTATAGTGCAATCCACAATCATAGTCACAAAAGTTGATCGATGGCCAATAAAAACTTAAACACGAGCGGTTTCCTAAGTGCAATTATAACCCAACAAGAAACGAAGGTTCATGAAAGGTGATTAAAAATACACTTACATAATGGACAACTACAATACAATCCACAATCGTAGGCACGAAAGTTGATCAATGGCCCATGAAAACTCAAGCACGAGCAGTTTCCTCAAATGCAGCTATAACTCAAAGAATAATGAAGGTTCACAAAAGGCGATAGAAAATACGCATTCAAAATGGACAACTACTGTTCAATCCACAACCATAGTCACCAAAGTTGACTGATGGCCCATGAAAACTCAAACATGAGCAGTTTCCTAAATGCAGCTATAACTCAAAGTGAAATGAATGTTCTCGAAAGGTGATAGAAAACTAGTGTTCATAATGCATAACTATAGTGCAATCCACTATTGTAGTCACCAAAGTTGATCGATGGCCCACGAAAACTAAAACAGAACTGGTTTCCTAAATAGGTCTATAACTCAACAAAAAGTGAAGGTTCGTGAAAGGTGGTAGAATATAGTATAGAAAGCACAACTACAATACAATCCGCAACCGTAGTCACAAATGTTGATAGATGGCCCACGAAAACCCAAACACAAGTGGTTTCCTAAGTGTGGCTATAACTCAACAAATAATGAATGTTCATGAAAGGTGATAGAAAATACATGTATAGAATGCACAACTATAGTATAATCCACAATTGTAGTCACCAAAGTAGGTCGATGGCCCACAAAAATTCAAACCCGAGCGGTTTCACAAATGCGGCTATAACTCAAATTAAAATAAACGTTCACAAAAGGGGATAGAAAATATGCATATACAATTCACAACAAGAGTGCAATGCATAATTGTAGTCACCAAAGTTGATCGATGGCCCACGAAAAATCAAACACGAGCATTTTCCTAAATGTGGCTATAAGTCAATAAAAAAAGAAGGTTCGTGAAAGGCGAGAGAAAATATGCATACAAAATGCACAACTAGAGTACAATCCACAATCGTAGTCACCAATGTTTCCTAAATGCAGTTATAACTCAAGAAGAAATGAAGGTTCACAAATGGCAATAGAAAATATGTGTATAGAATGCACAATTACCATGTAATCCATAAGCGTAGTAACTAAAGTTGATCGACGGCCCATGAAAACTCAAACACGAGCGGTTTCCTCAATGTACCTAAAACTTAATAAAAAATGAAGGTTGTCGAAAGGCGATAAAAAATATGCCTACAAAATGGATAATTACAGTGCAATCTAGAATTGTAGTCACCAAAGTTGATTGATGGCCGACAAAAACTCAAACACGGGCGATTTTCTAAATGTGGCTACAACTCAATCAAAAATGAAGGTTTGCGAAAGTAGATAGAAAATACACGTATAGAATTCACAACTACAGTGCAATCCACAATCGTAGTGACCAAAGTTGATCGATGCCCCACGAAAACTCAAACACAAGCGGTTTCCTAAATGCGGCTATAACTCAACAAAAAATGAAAGTTCACGAAAGGAAATATAAAATATGTGTATAGAATGGAAAACTACAATGCAATCCACAATCATAGTCACCAAAGTTGATTGATGTCCCATTAAAACTCAAACACGAGCGGTTTCCTAAGTGCGGCTATATCTCAATGAAAAATGAAGGTTCGCGAAAGGCGATAGAAAATACATGGATAAAACGCACAACTATAGTGTAATCCACAATTGTAGTCCCCAAAGTTGATTGATGGCCCAATAAAACTAAAACATGAGTGGTTACCTAAGTGTGGCTATATCTCAATGAAAAATGAAGGTTCACGAAAGGTGACTGGAAATACGCGTATAGAATGAACAACTACAGTGTAATCCATAATCGTAGTCCCCAAAGTTGATTGATGGCCCACAAAAACTCAAACATGAGCATTTTCCTAAATGCATCTATAACTCATCAAAGAATGAAGGTTCTCAAGAGGTGATAGAAAATACGCATATAGAATGCACGACTACAGTGTAATCCACAATCTTAGTCACCAATGTTGATCAATGGCCCATGAAAACTCAAACATAAGCATTTTACTAAATGTTGCTATAACTCAACAAAATATGAAGGTTCATAAAAGGCGTTAGTAAATACATGTACATAATTGACAACTACAGTGGAATCCATAATCGTAGTCACCAAAGTTGATTGATGGCTCACGAAAACTAAAACTCGAGCGATTTACAAAATGTTGCTATAACACAATAAAAAAAGAAGGTTCGTGTAAGGCGATAGAAAAAATGTGTGTAGAATGCACAACTACTTTGTAATCACTAACGTTGATCAATGGCCAATGAAAAGTTAAACACAAGCAGTTTCGTAAGTGCAGCTATAACTCAATAAAAAAGAAGGTTTACGAAAGGTGATTGAAAATATGCATATAGAATATACAACTAGAGTGTACTCGACAATCGTAGTCACCAAAGCTGATCAATGGGCCACGAAAACTCAAATACTAGCATAATTTTCTAATATGGCTATAACTTATCAAAAAATGAAGGTTTGTGAAAGGCGGTTAAAAATATGTGTACAAAATGCACAACTATAGTACAATCCACAATCGTAATCACCAAAGTTGATCGATGGCGCAAAAAGAGTCAAACACGAGCAGTTTCCTAAATGTGGCTATAACTCAACAAAAAGTGAAGGCTCACGAAAGTCAATAGAAAATATGCATATAGAATGCAGAAATACAGTGGGGTATGTGCAGGATCATCATGGAAAGAATAGGCTCTTAAGTGGCAAAAAAATTAGAAAAATTAGAGTTAGGCAACTTGATGCAAAAATTTGAATAAGTTATCTATATTATTTCAAAAATATGTAACAATAGAATTTGTAGAAAATTGAATGTAGTTTCTAAACTATTAGGTTTATTTTAAAAAAAAAGAAATCTATTTGGTTAAAATTTGAAATTTCAATGCAGTAGTACTCAAATTTTAGGGAAAAAATAAGTAGGTGTTTGTCTTACCACCCTAACCACAATAAAATGATAATATTTTTTTATAAGATTTTAGATATAAGTAGAGGACTCATGTATTGATGTGATGCATATTTTTTCCAATTTTTTTCCAATTACATAATTAATTATCAAATTTTTATTACAACTTTTAAAAAATATATAAAACTTGTATGTTTGACCACTTTAACTTGGTCAAAACTTCATGAAATTCATTTTTTCTTTTTTTACTCATATAGTATACAAAGCATAGAATGTGATGCATGTTTTGGATTCAAAAAATTTGATACCATATGAAGGCTATAGATTTTTTTCAATCAGTCTATCAATCAAGACTTTAGTCATAAATTGAATAGAAAATAAATAATAATTACTTATTAAATTCAAAGTAAAGCACAATTTATATTGGTGGAAAATTCAGAACCTCCATTAAAAACCCTTTTCATTTCACCAATTTTGGGTTAAAAAAAAGTCATCAGCCACATACCCATCATATTGCCATTTTTTGGCCCATCATGATACTGCACATACCCAGTGTAATCCCTAATCGTAATCACCAAAGTTGATCAATGGCCCACGAAAAATCAAACACGAGCGGTTTCCTAAATGTGGCTATAACTCAACGAAAAATGAAGGTTTGTGAAAAGCAATAGAAAATACGCATATAGAATGCACAAATATAGTGTAATCCACAATCATAGTCACCAAAGTTGATTGATGGACCACGAAAAACTCAAACACGATCATTTTCCTAAATGCGGCTATAACTCAACAAAAAATGAAGGTTCAAGAAAGGCGATTAAAAATATGCTTAAATAATGTGAAACTATAACTTACAATCCACAATCGTAGTCACCAAATATGATCGATGACCCACAAATACTTAAACATGAGTGGTTTCCTAAATGCAGTTATATCTCAACAAAAAATGAAGGTTCACAAAAGATGATAGAAAATACATGTATACAATGCAAATCTATAGTGTAATAAACAACTGTAGTCACAAAAGTTGATTGATGGCCCATGATAACTCAAACACGAGTGGTTTCCTAAATGTGGCTAAAACTCAACAAAAAATGAAGGTTCACGAAAGGTGATAGAAAATACACGTATAGAATGGACAACTATAGAGCAATCCACAATCTTAGTAACCAAAGTTAATCGATGGCCCACGAAAACTCAAACATGAGCGGTTTGCTAAATACGGCTATAACTCAATGATAAATGAAGGTTCACAAAAGGTGATAGAAAATACACATACAAAATGGACAACTACAGTGCAATCCACAATCATAGTCACAAAAGTTGATCAATGGCCGACGAAAAATTCAAAGATGAGGGGTTTCCTAAGTCAAGGTATAACTCAACAAAAAATGAAGGTTCAGAAAGTGCGATAGAAAATACATGTATAGAATGCAAAAATACAATGTAATCCACAATTGTAGTCGCCAAAGTTGATCGATGCCCTTGGAAAACTCAAATACGAGTGTTTTCCTAAATGCGTCTATAACTCAACAAAAAATGAAGGTTTGTGAAAGGTGATTAAAAATTTGCGTATAAAATCAACAACTATAATACAATCCACAATCGTAGTCACCAAAGTTGATCGATGGCCCATAAAAACTCAGATATGAGTGGTTTCCTACATGAGGCTATAACTCAACAAAAAATGAAGGTTTGCGAAAGATGATTGAAAATACGCATATAGAATGCACCAGTACAGTGTAATGCACAATCGTAGTCACCAAAGTTGATCGATGGCTGACAAAAACTCAAAAACAAGTGGTTTCCTAAATGCGGCTATAACTAAAGGAAAAATTAAGTTTCAGGAAAGGTAATACAAAATACTTGTACAAAATGGACAACCACAGTGCAATCCACAATCGTAGTCACCAAAGTTGATTGATGGCCCATGAAAACTCAAACATGAGCGGTTTCCTCATTGCGGCTATAACTCAACGAAAAATGAAGGATCCCAACAGAAAATAGAAAATACGTGTATAGAATGCACAACTACAGTGTAATCCATAATTGTAGTCACCAAAATTGATTAATGGCCCATGAAAACTCAAACACGAGTGGTTTCCTAAATGCGGCTATAAGTCAACAAAAAATGAAGGTTCATGAAAGGAGATTAAAAATATGCATACAAAATGAACAACTATAGTACAATCCACAATTATAGTGACCAAAGTTGATCGATGGGCAACAAAAACACAAACACGAGTGGTTTCTTGAATGTGGTTATAACTCAACAAAAAATGAACGTTCGTGAAAGGCGACAGAAAATATGCGCATAGAATGCACAACTACAATGTATTTCACAAGTTTAGTCATCAAAGTTGATCAATCGCCAAAGAAAACTCAAATATGAGTAGTTTCCTTTAAAAAAAAAATATGGTTCACGAAAGGCGATAGAAAATACACATACAGAATGGAAAACTATAGTGCAATCCACAATCGTAGTCACCAAAGTTGATCGATGGCTCACAAAAAATCACACACGAGCGATTTCCTAAATGCAAATATAACTCAACGAAAAATGAAAGTTCACGGAAGGTGATAGATAGTGTGTGTAAAAAATGGACAACTATAGTGCAATCCACAATTGTAGTCACCAAAATTGATCGATGGCCCACGAAAATTCAAACGCAAGCGGTTTCCTAAATGTGGCTATAACTCAACAAAAAATTTTGGTTCGTGAAAGGGTATATAAAACACACGTATAGAATTCACAACTACAAAGCAATGCACAATCATAGTCACCAAAGTTGATCTATGGCTGACGAAAACTCAAACACGAGTGGTTTCCTAAACACGGCTATAACTCAACTAAAAATGAAGGTTCAGAAAAGCCCATAGAAAATACGTGTATAGAATGGATAAATACAATGCAATTCAATATCTTATTCAACAAAGTTGATCGATGGCCCACAAAAAATTCAAGCGCAAGTGGTTTTCTAAATGCAGCTATAACTAAACAAAAAATTAGGGTTCACGAAAGGGTATAAAAAATAGGCATATAGAATTCACAACTATGGTGCAATGCACAATCATAGTCACCAAAGTTAATCGATGGTCGTCGAAAAGTCAAACACGAGCAGTTTCCTAAATGTGGCTACAACTCAACAAAAAATGAAGGCTCGCATAAGGCAATGGAAAATACTCGTACAAAATGCATAACTATAGTGCAATCCTCAATCGTAGTCACCAAAGTTGATTGATGGCCCACGAAAACATAAAGACGAGCAGTTTCCTAAGTGTGGCTATAACTCAACGAAAAATGAAGGTTGAGAAAATGCGATTGGAAATACACGTATTGAATGCACAACTACAATGTAATCCACAATTGTAGTCACCAATGTTGATCGATGCCCCAGGAAAACTCAAACACGAGCGTTCTCCTAAATGCGGCCATAACTCAACAAAAAATGAAGGTTTGCGAAAGGCAATTAAAAATATGCTTATAGAATGCACAACTATAGTACAATCCACAATCGTAGTAACCAAAGTTGATCGATGGCCCATAAAAACTCAGATATGAGCAGTTTCCTAAATGCAGCTATAACTCAAGGAAAAATGAAGGTTCATGCAAGGAGATACAAAATACAAGTACAAAATGGATAAGTAAATTGCAATCTACAATCGTAGTCGCCAAATTTGATTGATGGCCCAGAAAAACTCAATTAGGAGCAATTTTTTAGATGTGGCTATAACTCAACGAAAAAATGAAGGTTCATGAAAGGCAATAAAAAATACGTGTATTAATGGACAACTACAATGCCCATCCATAATCGTAGTCACAATGTTGTTCGATGACCAGTGAAAACTCAAACACGAGCGGTTTCCTAAATGCGGCTATAACTAAAAAAATGAACGTTCGCGAAAGCCATTAGAAAATACGCGTACAGAATGGATAGCTATAGTGCAATCCACAATCGTAGGCGGAAAAGTTGATCGATAGCCCACGAAAACTCAAACACGAGTTGAAAAGACATGTACAAATTAGCCAACTACAGCGTAATCCACAAGTGTAGTCACCAATGTTTATCAATGGCCCACAAAAACTCAAAAATGAGTGATCTCCTAGATGCAGCTATAACTCAACAAAAAATAGAGATTCACGAAAGGCGATTGAAAATACACATATAGAATGGACAACTACAGTGTAATCTACAATCGTAGTTACCAAAGTTGATAGATGGCCCACGAAAACTCAAACACGAGCGTTTTCTTACATGCGGCTATAACTCAACAAAAAATGAAGGTTTGCAAAAGGCGATAGAAAATTAGAATTCACAATTCACAACTATAGTGCAATCCACAATCGTAGTCACCTAAGTTTATCGATGGCCCACGAAAACTCAAACTCGAGTGGTTTCCTAAATGCAGCTATAACTAGAAAAAAGAAAAGATTCACAAAAGGGGATGAAAATACGCATATAGAATGGAGAACTACAATGCAATCCACAATCGTAGTCACCAAAGTTGATCAATGGCCCACGAAAACTCAAAAGCGAGCGATTTCCTATGTGCGGCTATAACTCAATGAAAATGCAGGTTCACGAAAGGTGATACAAAATACACATATAGAATGCACAACTATAGTGTAATCCACAATTGTAGTCACCAAAGTTTATCAATGCCAAACAAAACTTAAACACAAGCGTTTTCCTAAATGCGGCTATAACTCAACAAAAAATGAAGGTTTGTGAAAGGCGATTAAAAATATGCATACAAAATGCACAACTATAGTACAATCCAAAATCATAGTAAGAAAAGTTGATTGATGGCCCACAAAAAGTCAAGCATGAGAGATTTCCCAAATGTGGCTATAACTCAACTAAAAATGAAGTTTTGCGAAAGGAAAGAGAAAATACACATACAGAATGGACAACTATAGTGCAATCCACAATCGTAGTCACCAAAGTTGATCGATGGCCCATGAAAACTTAAACACAAGCAGTTTCCTTAATGTGGCTATAATTAAATAAAAAATTAAGGTTTGCAAAAGGTGATAAAAAATACACGTACATAATAGAAAAATATAGTGCAATCCACAATCGTAGTCACTAAAATTGATCGATGGCCCACGAAAACTCAAATACGATCAGTTTCCTAAATATGGCTATAACTCAATGAAAAATGATGTTTTGTGAAGGGCGATAGAAAATACGCATATGGAATGGACAACTATAGTGTCATCCACAATCCTAGTCACTGAACTTGATCGATGGCCCATGAAAACTCAAACAGGAGTGCTTTTCTAAATGTCCCCATAACTCATCAAAAAAAGAAGTTTTGCGAAAGAGGATAGAAAATACACATACAAAATGGACGACTATAGTGCAATCCAAAATCATAGTCACCAAAGTTGATTGATGGCCCACAAAAACTCAAACATAAGTGGTTTCCTAAATGCGGCCATAACTCATCAAAAAATGAAGTTACGCGAAAGGCGATAGAAAATACACGTACATAATGGACAACTATAGTGCAATTCAAAATCCTAGTCACCAAAGTTGATTGATGGCCCACAAACACTCAAACATGAGCAGTTACCTAAATGCAACTATAACTCAACAAAAAATGAAGGTTTACGAGAGGAGATAGAGAATACGTGTATAGAATGCACAACTATAGTGTAATCCACAAACATAGTCACCAAAGTTGATCAAAAAATGAGCGGTTTACTAAATGTAGCTATAACTCAATAAAAAATGAAGGTTCACGAAAGGTGATAGAAAATATGCGTACATAATGGACAACTACAGTGAAATCCACAATCATAGTCACCAAAGTTGATTGATGGCCCACTTTTACTCAAACACGAGCGGTTTCCTAAATGCGGCTATAACTCAATGAAAAATGAAGGTTCATGAGAGGGGATAGAAAATACACATACAAAATGGAAAACTATAGTGCAATGCACAATTGTAGGCACCAAAGTTCATGAATTCCCCACGAAAACTCAAATACGAGTGGTTTCCTAAATACATCTATAACTAAACAAAAATTGAAGGTTTGTGAAAGCCGATTAAAAATATACATACAGAATGCACAACTATAGTACAATCCACAATCCTAGTGAGCAAAGTTAATTAATAGCCCACAATAACTCAAACACGAGCGATTTCCTGAATGTCGCTAATACTCAACAAAAAGTGAAGGTTCACGAAAGGTGATAGAAAATACGCATACAAAAAGGACAATTATAGTGCAATACACAATCGTAGACACCAAAGTTGATCCATGGCCCATGAAAACTGAAACACGAGTGGTTTCCAAAATGTGGTTATAACTCAACAAAAAATTAAGGTTTGCGAAAGGTGATAGAAAATAGGCCTACAAAATGAACAACTACATTGCAATCCACAATCATAGTCACCAAAGTTGATTGATGGCCCACGAAAACTCAAATATGTGTGGTTTCCTAAATACCACTATAACTCAACGAAAAATGAAGGTTCGCGAAAGGCGATATAAAATATGCATATAGAATGGACAACTAGAGTGCCATCCACCAACGTAGTCACCAATGTTGATTGATGGCCAACGAAAACTTAGACACGAGCAGTTTCCTAAATGCCATCATATCCTAACAAAAAATGAAGGTTCACCAAAGGCGATAAAAAATATGCATTCAAATTAGACAACTATAGTGCAATTCACAATAGTAGTCACCAATGTTGATCAATGGCCCACAAAAACTCAAATATGAGCGGTTTCCTAAATTTGGCTATAACTGAACAAAAAATGAAGGTTTGTGAAAGGGAATTAAAATATGCATACATAATCCACAACTACAATACAATCCACAATTGTACTCATGAAAGTTGATCGATAGCCCATGAAAACTCAAACACGAGAGGTTTCCTAAATGGGGCTATAACTCAACAAAAAATAAAGGTTCGTGAAAGGCAATAGAAAATATGCGTATAGAATGCATAACTACAGTGCAATCCACAATCGTAGTCACCAAAGTTGATCGATGGCCCACGAAATCTCAAACATGAGCGTTTTCCTAAATGAAGCTATAACTCAACAAAAAATGAAGGTTCGTGAAAGGCAATTAAAAATATGCATACAAAATGCACAGCTAGAGAACAATCCAAAATCACAGTGAACAAAGTTAATCTATGGCCATCAAAAAATCAAACATGAGTGGTTTCCTAAATGAGACTATAAGTCAACAAAAAATGAAGGTTTGTAAAAAGCGTTAGAAAATATGTGTACATAGAATGCACAACTACAGTGTAATCCACAAGTGTAGTCACCAAAGTTGATCGATGGCCCACGAAAACTCAAACACAAGCGGTTTCTTAAATGAAGCTATAACTCAACAAAAAATGAAGGTTCGCAAAAGGCGATAGAAAATACGCGTACAAAATGGACAAATACAGTGAAATCCACAATTGTAGTTGCTAAAGTTGATCGATGGCCCAAGAAAACTGAAACACGAGCGGTTTCCTAAATACAGCCATAACTCAACAAAAGAGGACTAAAAATATGCGTACAAAATGCACAACTACGCATACTCAAGCAATTTCAGCAAAGTTGGTCGATGGCCCATGAAAACTCAAACTCAAGCAGTTTCTTAAATGTGCCAATAACTGAATCAAAAATGAAGGTTCGCAAAAGGAAATAGAAAATACACATATAGAATGGACAACTACAGTGCAATCCACAATCTTAGTCACCAAAGTTGCTAGATGGCCCACGAAAACTCAAAAATGAGCGATTTCCTAAATACGGCTATAACTCATCGAAAAATGAAGGTTCACGAAAGGTGATATAAAACCCGCATATAGAATGGACAACTAAAGTGCAATCCACAAGTGTAGTCACCAAAGTTGATTGATGGCCCAAGAAAACTGAAACACGAGCGGTTTCGTAAATGCGGCTATAACTTAACAAAAAATAAAGGTTCGTAAAAGGCGATTGAAAATATGCATACAAAATGGACAACTACATTGCAATCCACAATCGTAATCACCAAAGTTGATTGATGGGCCATGAAAGCTCAAACATAAGCAGTTTCCTAAATGCGGCTATAACTCAAACAAAACTAAAGGTTTGCAAAAGGTGATACAAAATACGCATATAGAATGGACAACTACAATGCAATTCACAATTGTAGTCACCAAAGTTGATCTATGGCTGATGAAAACTCAACCACAAGTGGTTTCCTAAATGAGGCTATAGCTCAACGAAAAATGAAGGTTCACGAAAGGGGACAGAATATACGTGTATAAAATTCACAACAAAAGTGCAATCCACAATTGTAGTCACCAAAGTTGATCGACGACCCATGAAAACTCAAACACGAGAAATTTCCTAAATGTGGATATAACTCAAGAAAAAATGAAGGTTCGCAAAAGGTGATAGAAAATATGCGTACATAATGGAGAACTACAGTGCAATCCACATTCGTAGTCACCAAAGTTGATTGATGGCCTACCAAAACTCAAACATGAGTGGTTTCCTAAATACATCTATAACTTAATGAAAAAAAGAAGGTTCTCGAGTGGTGATAGAAAATACGCATACAGATTGGACATCTGCAATGCAATCCACAATCGTTGTCACCAAAGTTGATCGATTGCTCATGAAAACTCAAATATGAGTGGTTTCCTAAATACAGCTACAATTGAACGAAAATGAATGTTTGCTAAAGGGGATGAAAAATATGCATACAAAATCCACAACTACAGTACAATCCACAATCATAGTCACCATAGTTGATCGATGGCCCGCCAAAACTCAAACTCGAGTAGTTTCCTAAATGTGGCTATAACTCAACAAAAAATGAAGGTTTGTGAAAGACAATGGAAAATATGCGTACAAAATGGACAACTACAGTGTAATTGACAATCGCAGTCACCAAAGTTGATCTATGGGCCATGAAAAACTCAAACAGGAATGTTTTCCTAAATGCAGCTATAACTCAACAAAAAATGATGGTTTGTGAAAGGCAAGTAAAAATATGCGTACATAATGGACAAGTACAGTGCAATCCATAATCGTAGCCACCAAAGTTGAATGATGGCCCATGAAAACTCAAACTCAAGCAGTTTCCTAAATGCAGCTATAACTCAAGAAAAAACAAAGGTTCGCGAAAGGAAATTGAAAATATGCATACAAAATTTACAACTACAGTGTAATCCACAGTCATAGTCACCAAAGTTGATTGATGGCCCATGCAAACTCAAACTGGAGGGGTTTCCTACATGCGGCTATAACTTAGAAAAATAAAGGTTTGCTATAGGAAATAGAAAATACATGTATAGAATGGAGAACTACAATGCAATCCAGAGTCATAGTCACCAAAGTTAATCTATGGCCCATGAAAACTTAAACACGAGTGGTTTCCTAAATGAGGCTATACGAAACAAAAAATGAACTTTCGCAAAAGGGGATAGAAATTACGTGTATAGAATCACAACTAAAGTGCAATCCACAATCGTAGTCACCAAACTTGATCAATGGTCCACGAAATCTCAAACATGAGCAGTTTCCTAAATGCGGCTATAACTCAACAAAAAATGAAGGTTTGTTAAGGGCAGTAGAAAATATACGTAGAAAATGGACAACTACAGTGCAATTGACAATCGTAGTCACTAAATTTGATCGATGGTCCACAAAAACTCAAACACGAGTGGTTTCCTAAATGCAGCTATAACTCAACAAAGAATGAACGTTTGTGAAAGGCGATAGAAAATATGTGTACAGATTGGAAAACTATAGTGAAATCCACAATCGTTGTCGCCAATGTTGATCAATGGCCCACGAAAACTCAAATATCAATGATTTCCTAAATACGGCTATAAGTCAACAAAAAATGAAGGTTTGTGAAAGGCAATTAAACATATGCATACATAATGCATAACTAAAAAGCAATCCACAATCGTAGTCACCAAAGTTGATCGATGGACCACAAAAATTCAAACTCGAGCTGTTTCCTAAATGTGGCTATAACTAAGCAAAAAATGAAGGTTCGCAAAAGGTGATAGAAAATATGCATACAAAATGGATAGCTATATCGCAATCCATAATCGTGGTCACCAAAGTTGATCGATGGTGCACGAAAACTCAAACGTGAGTAGTTTCGCAAATGTGGTTATAAGTCAACAAAAAATGAAGGTTCACAAAAGGTGATAGAAAATACATGTAGATAGTAGACAACTACAATGCAATCCACAATTGTAGTCACCAAAGTTTATCGATAGTCCATGAAAACTTAAACTTGAGTAGTTTCCTAAATGCGGCTATAACTCAAGAAAAATTGAAGGTTCATGAAAGGCGATAGAAAATACATGTACAAAATGGACAACTATAGTGCAATCCACAATCGTAGTCACCAAATTTGATTAAAGGACCATGAAAGCTCAAACACGAGCGTTTTTCTAAATGCAGCTATAACTCCATAAAAAATTGAGGTTCTTGAAAGGCAATTAAAAATATGTGTATACAATGCACAACTATAGTACAGTCGACAATCGTAGTCACCAAAGTTGATCGATCGCCCAAAAAAACTCAAGCATGAGTAGTCTCCCAAATGCGGCTATAACTCAAGAAAAATGAAGATTCGTGAAAGAAGATAGAAAATACGCGTACAAAATGGACAACTATAGTTCTATCCACAAACATAGTCACCAAAGTTGATCGATGGCCCGTGAAAACCAAAACATGAGCGGTTTCCTAAATGCGGCTATAATTTAACAAAAAAAGAAGGTTCGTGAAAGACTATACAGAATATGTGTACAAAATGGAAAACTACAGTGGAATCCACAATCGTAGTCACCAAAGTTGAACTATGGCCGATGAAAACTCAAACACGAGCGGTTTCGTAAATGCTGCTATAACTCAACAAAAAATGAAGGTTTTTGAAAGGCGATAGAAAATATGTGTACAGGTTGGACAAATAGAGTGTAATCCATAATCCTTGTCACCAAAGTTGATCGAGGCCCACGAAAACTCAAATACGAGTGGTTTCCTAAATATGACAATAACTCAAAAAAATGAAAGTTTGTGAAAGGAAATTAAAAATATGTGTACATAATGTAGAAGTACAGTGCAATCCACAATCGTTGTCACTACAATAGATCGATGGCCCAACAAAACTCAAACTCGAGCGGTTTCCTGAAAGCGGCTATAACTCAGCAAAAAATTGAGGTTCACAAAAGGCAATAGAAAATACGCGTACAAAATGGACAACTAAAATGCAATCCACAATCGTAGTCACCAAAGTTGATCGATGGCCTACGAAAACTCAAACACGAGCGGTTTCCTAAGTGTGGCTATAACTCAATAGAAAGTAAAGATTTGCAAAAGGCGATAGAAAATACGCATATAAAATGCACAACTAGAATGTAATCCACAATCGTAGTCACCAAAGTTGATCGATGGCCCACTAAACCTCAAACACGAGCATTTTCATAAATGCGGCTACAACTCAACAAAAAATGAAGGTTCGTGAAAGGCGATTAAAATTACGTGTACAAAAAGCACAACTATAGTACAATCCACAATCGTAGTCACCAAAGTTGAGAGTTGTCAACAAAAAATATAAGTGTATTGAATGCATAAATATAGTGAACAAAAAATGAATGTTCGCGAAAAACAATAGAAAATATGTGTACAAAATGGACAACTACAGTGCAATCCACAATTGTAGTCACCAAAGCTGATCGATGGCCCATCAAAACTGAAACACGAGTGGTTTCCTAAATGCGGCTATAACTAAACAAAAAATGAAGGGTCGCGAAAGGCGATACAAAATATGCGTACATAAAGGATAATTACAGTGCAATCCACAATTGTAGTCAAAAAACTTGATCGATGGCCAACAAAATCTCAAACACGAGCGGTTTCCTAAATGGGGCTATAAGTTAACCAAAAAGGAAGGTTCATAAAAGGTGATTAAAAATATGCATACAGAATGCACAACTATAGTACAATCCACAATCGTAGTCAGCAAAGTTGATTCATGGCCCACGAAAACTCAAACATGAGCATTTTTGTATATGCAGCTATAACTCAATGAAAAATGAAGGTTCAAGAAAGGCGATAGAAAATACGCGTGCAAAATGGACAGCTATAGTGCAATCCATAATCGTAGTCACCAAAGTTGATTGATGCCCCATGAAAACTCAAATACGAGTAGCTTCCAAAGTGCAGCTATAACTCAACAAAAAATGAAGGTTTGTGAAAGGCAATAGAAAACATGCGTATATAATGCACAACTATAGTGCAATCCTTAATCGTAGTCACTAAAGTCGATTGATGGCCCACGAAAACTCAAACACTAGCGTTTTCCTAAATGTGCGTATAACTCAACAAAAAATGAAGGTTCATGAAAGGCGACTAAAAATATGTGTACAAAATGCATGACTATAGTACAATCCACAATTGTAGTCACCAAAGGTGATCTTTGGCCCACGAAAAATGCAAACAAAAGTGGTTTCCTAAATGCGGCTATAACTCAACAAAAAATGAAGGTTCACGAAAGGCGATAGGAAATACGTGTATAGAATGCACAACTAAATGTAATCCACAATCATGCACACCAAACTTAATCTATGACCCACGAAAACTCAAATATGAGTGGTTTCCTAAATACAGCTATAACTCAATGAAAAATGAAGGTTCGGAAAGACAATAGAAAATACGCATACATAGTGGACAACTACAATGTAATCCACAAGTGTAGTCACCAAAGTTAATCAATGGCCCACAAGAACTCAAACATGAGCGATTACCTAAATGTAGCTATAAGTCAATAAAAAATGAAGGTTTGTGAAAGGCGATAGAAAATTAACATTCATAATGCGCAATTACACTGCAATACAAAATTGTAGTCACCAAAGTTGATCGATGGCCCACGAGTACTCAAATACGAGCGGTTTCCTAAACACGGCTATAACTCAACAAAAAATGAAGGTTTGCGAAAGGTGATAGAAAATACACATATGGAATGGACAACTACAGTGTCATCGACAATCATAATAACTAAACTTGATCGGTGGCCCATAAAAATTGAAACACAAGCAGTTTCCTAAATGTGGCCATAACTCAACAAAAAATGGAGGTTCCCGAAAGGTGATAAAAAATACGTGTACATATTGGACAACTACAATGTAATTGGCAATCATTGTCACCAAAATTGATTGGTGCCCACAAAAAAACTTAAACTTGAGCGATTTCCTAAATGCGGCTAATACTCAACAAAAAATGAAGGTTTGTGAAAGGTGATAGAAAATACACATACAGACTAGACAAATATTGTGCAATGCACAATCGTAGTCACCAAAGTTGATTGATGGCCCAAGAAAACTCAAACACGAGCGGTTTCCTAAATATAGCTATAACTCAACAAAAATGAATGTTTGTGAAAGGTGATTAAAAATATGCATACAGAATGCAAAACTACAGTAGAATTCACATTCATAGTCACCATAGTTGATCGATGGCCCACGAAAAACTCAAACTCGAGCAATTTCCTAAATGCAGCTATAACTCAACAAAAAATCAAGGTTCAAAAAAGGCGATAGAAAATACATGTATAGAATGGACAACTACAGTGCAATCCACAATCGTAGTCACCAAAGTTGATCGGTACCCATGAAAAAACTCAAACTCGAGCGATTTCCTAAATGCGGCGAATACTCAACAAAAAATGAAAGTTTTTCAAAGGTGATACAAAATATGCGTACAGATTGAACAACTATTGTGCAATCCACAATCGGAATCACCCAAGTTGATTGATGGCCCAAGAAAACTCAAACACGAGCAGTTTTCTAAACATAGCTATAACTCAACAAAAAATGAATGTTTCTGAAAGGTGATTGAAAATATGCATACAGAATGCAAAAACTACAGTACAATCCACAATCATAGTCACCATAGTTGATCGATGGCCCACAAAAACTAAAACTTGAGCGGTTTCCTAAATGTGGCAATAACTCAACAAAAAATGAAGGTTCGTGAAAGGCGATAGAAAATAAGCATATAGAATGGACAACTATAGTGCAATCCACATTCGTAGTCACCAAAGTTGATCAATGGCCCATGAAAAACTCAAACTGGAAGGGTTTCCTAAAGGTGGCTATAACTAAACAAAAAATGAAGGTTCACGAAAGGCAATAGAAAATATACGTACATAATGGACAACTATAGTGCAATCCACGATCATCATCACCAAAGTTTATCAATGGCCCATGAAAACTCAAACACGAGTTGTTTCCTAAATGCGGCTAGAACTCAACATAAAATGAAGGTTCATGAAGTGCGATAGAAAATACGCATATAAAATGTACAACTATTATGAAATCCACAATCGTACTCACCAAAGTTGATCAATCACCCAAAAAACCTCAAACATGAGTGGTTTCCTAAATGCAGCTATAACTCAATAGAAAATGAAGGTTCAAGAAAGGGAACAGAAAATACGCATTTAAAATGCACAACTACAGTGTAATCCACAAGAGTAGTCACCAAAGTTGATCGATCGCCCACAAAAAACTCAAATTCGAGTGGTTTCCTAAATGCGTCTATAACTCAACAAAAAAGGAAGGTACACGAAAGGCGATAGAAAATACATGTACAAAATGGACAACTATAGTGTAATCCACAATTGTAGTCACCAAAGTTGATCACCCATGAAAACTCAAACACGAGCGCTTTCATAAATGCGGCTATAACTCAACAAAAAATGAAGGTTGATGAAAGGTGATTAAAAATATGCATATAAAATGGACAAGTATAGTACAATCCACAATCGTTTTCACCAAAGTTGATCAATGGCCCATGAAAACTTAAACTCGAGCAATTTCCTAAATGTGGCTAAATTCAATAAAAAATGAAGGTTCATGAAAGGCGATAGAAAATACACTTACAAAATGGACAACTACAATGCAATCCACAATCATAGTCATAAAAGTTGATCAATGGCCAACGAAAACTCAAAAACGAGTGTTTTCCTAAATGCTTCTATAACTCTACAAAAAATGATGGTTTGTGAAAGGCGATTAAAAATATACGTACTAAATGCACAACTATAGTAGAATCCACAATCCTAGTCAACAAACTTGATTAATGGCCCACAAAAACTCAAACATGACTGGTTTCCTAAATGCGACTATAACTCAAAAAAAAAATGAAAGTTCATGAAAGGCAATAAAAAATACACGTATAGAATGCACAACTACAGTGTAATCCACAAGTGTAGTCACCAAAGTTAACTGATGGCCCACAAAAACTAAAACATGAGCGGTTTCCTAAATGCGGCTATAACTCAAAAAAAATGAAGGTTCGTGAAAGATGGTGGAAAATTAGTATTTATAATGTACAACTATAGTGCAATCCACAATCGTAGTTACCAAAGTTGATTGATGGCCCACGAAAACTCAAACACGAGGAGTTTCTAAAATGCAGCTATAACTTAACAAAAAATGATGGTTCATGAAAGGTGATAGAAAATACGCAGAGAAAATGGATAACTACAATGCAATCCACAATCATAGTCACCAAAGTTTATCAATGTCCAATGAAAAGTAAAACACGAGCAGTTTCCTAAGTGCAACTATACTAAAAAAAAATTAAGGTTCACAAAAGACGATAAAAAATATGTGTATAGTATGTAAAACTATAGTGTAATCCACAGTCGTAGTCACCAAAGTTGATTGATGGCTGATGAAAACTATGACACGGCTGTATTCCTAAATGCAGCTATAACTCAACAAAAAATGAAGGTTCATGAAAGGAAATTAAAAATATGTGTACATAATGCACACCAACAATACAATCGACAATCGTAGTCATCAAAGTTGATTGATGGCCCACAAAAACTCAAACATGAGCGATTTCCTAAATGTGTCTATAACTCAACAAATAATGAATTTTCGCAAAAGGAAATAGAAAATAGGCATATAGACTGCACAACTTTAGTGTCATCCACAAGCCTAGTCACCAAAGTTCATTGATGGCCCACAAAAAATCAAACACGAGTGGTTTCGTAAATGATGCTATAACTCAACAAAAAAAAAATGTTCGTGAAAGGGAATTAAAATTATGCGTATAGATTGTACAACATCAATACAATCCACAATCATAATCACCAAGGTTGATCGATGGCCCACAAAAAATCAAACATGAGTGATTTCCTAAATGCGGCTATAACTCAATAAAAAATGAAGGTTCGTAAAGGCAATAGAAAATATGCATATAGAATGCAGAATTACAATGTAATACATAATCATAGTCACCAAAGTTGACTGATGACCCACAATAACTCAAACAAGATCGGTTTCCTAAATGCGGCTAAACCTCAATGAAAAATGAAAGATTCATGAAAGGCGATAGAAAATACACATACAAAATGGACAACTATAGAGCAATCCATAATCCTAGTCACCAAAGTTGATCGATGGCCCATAGAAACTCAAATACGAGTGGTTTCCTAAATACGGCTATAACTCAACAAAAAATGAAGGTTTGTGAAAGGCGATTAAAAATATGCATACAAAATGAAGAACTACAGTACAAGCCACAATGGTAGTCACCATAGTTGATCGATGGCCCACAAAAAACTCAAACTCAAGCTGTTTCCTAAATGCGGCTATAACTTCACATAAAATGAAGGTTCGCGAAAGGCAATAGAATATACGTGTACATAATGGATAACTATAGTGCCATCCACAATCGTAGTCACCAAAGTTGATCGATGGCCCACAAAAACTCAAACAAGAGCAATTTCCTAAATGCGGCATAGCTTAATGAAAAATGGAGGTTCGCGAAAGGCGATAGAAAATAAGAGTTCAGATTGGACAACAATAGTGATATCCATAATCGTGGTCAGCCAACTTAATCGATGGCCCACAAAAACTAAAACTCGAGTGGTTTTTGAAATGCGGCTAATAATCAATAAAAAATGAAGGTTCACGAAAGGTGATAGAAAATATGCGTACAGATTGGGAAAGTACACTAAAATCCACAATCGTAGTCACCAAAGTTGATCAATGGCCCACGAAAACTCAAATACAAGCGGTTTCCAAAATATGGCTATAACTAAACAAAAAAATCAAGGTTTGTGAAAGGTAGTTAAAAATATGCAGACATAATGCACAACTACAGTACAATCCACAATCGTTGTCACCATAGTTGATCGATGGCCCACGAAAACTCAAACTTAAGTGGATTCCTAAATGTGGCTATAACTCAATAAAAAATTAAGGTTTGTGAAAGGCAATTAAAAATATGCATACAGAACACACAACTATAGTGCAATCCATAATCTCTAGTCACCATAGTTGATCGATGGCCCGTGAAAACTCATACTGGAGTGGTTTCCTAAATGCGGCTATAACTCAACAAAAAATGAAGGTTCCCAAAAGGCAATAGAAAATAAGCGTACAAAATGGACAACTACAATGCAATCCACAATTGTAGTCAACGAAAAATTGAAGGTTCGCGAATGGTGAAAGAAAATACGTGTATAGAATGCAAAACTATATTGTAATCCACAATCATAGTCATCAAAGTTGATTGATGGTCCACAAAAACTCAAACATGAGCGTTTTAGTAAATGCAACTATAACTAAACAAAAAATGAAGGTTCACGAATGGCAATAGCAAATACACGTATAGAATGGACAACTATAGTGTAATCAACAATCGTAGTTACCAAAGTTGATCGATGCCCCATGAAAACTCAAATAAGAGCAGTTTCCTTGATACGGCTATAACTCAAAAAAAAAATGAAGGTTTGTGAAAGGCGATTAAAAATATGCATACAGAATTCAAACTATAGTACAATCCATAATCATAGTCACCATAGTTAATCAATGGCCCATGAAAACTAAAACTCAAGTTGTTTCCTAAAAGCGGCTAGAAATTAAAAAAATGTAGGTTCGCAAAAGATGATAGAAAATACGTGTACAAAGTTGACAACCATAGTGCAATCCACAATCATAGTCACCAAAGTTGATCGATGGGCCGCGAAAACTCAAAGTCGAGCGGTTTCCTAAATACGGTTAATACTCAACAAAAAAGAAGGTTCGCGCAAGGCGATAGAAAATCAGCATTCATAATGCACAAATACAGTGCAATCCACAATCGTAGTCACTAAAGTTGATTGATGGGCCACGAAAACACAAACACGAGCGGTTTCCTAAATGCGTTTATAACTCAACAAAAAATGAAGGTTCGCGAAAGGTGATAGAAAATGCACATATAGAATGCACAACTATAGTATAATCCACAATAATATTCACCAAAGTTGATCGATGGCCCACAAAAACTCAAACACGAGCGTTTTCCTAAATGCGGCTAGAACTCAACAAAAAATGAAGGTTCGTAGAAGGAAATAAAACATATGCGTACAAAATGCACAACTACAGTACAATCCACAATCGTAGTCACCAAAGTTGATCGATGGTCCATAAAAACTCAAACAAGAGGAGTTTCCTAAATGCGGTTATAACTCAACAAAAAATGAAGGTTCGTGAAAGGCAATAGAAAATATGCATATAGAATGCACAACTATAGTGTAATCCACAAGCCTAGTCAACAAATTTTATCGATGGACCACAAAAACTCAAACACGAACGGTTTCCTAAATGCGGCTATAACTCAACAAAAAATGAAGGTTCGTGAAAGCCGATAAAAGATATGCATACAAAATAGACAACTACATTGCAATCCACAATTATAGTCACCAAAGTTGATCAATGGCCCATGAAAACCTAAACACGAGCGGTTTGCTAAATGCGACTATAACTCTATGAAAAATTAAGGTTTGTGAAAGGTGATAGAAAATTCACCTACAGAATGAATAGCTATATTGCAATCCACAATCGTTGTCACCAAAGTTGATCGATGGCCAAGGAAAACTCAAATACGAGAGGTTTCCTAAATACGGCTATAAATCAATGAAAAATGAAGGTTTGCGAAAGGCAATAGAAAATACCTATATAGAATGGATAACTACAGTGCCATCAATTATTATAGTAACCAAAGTTGATCAATGTATCACAAAAACTCAAACACGAGTGCTTTCCTAAATATGGCTATAACAAAAGAAAAAATGAAGTTTCGTGAAAGGCGATAGAAAATACGCCTATAGGATGAACAACTACATCACAATCCACAATCGTAGTCACCAAAGTTGATCTATGACCCACAAAAACTCAAATACGAGCGATTTCCTAAATACAGCTATAACTTAGCGAAGAATGAAGGTTCACGAAAGGCAATAGAAAATACACATATAGAATGTACAACTATAGTGCCATCCAAAATCGTACTCACCAAAGTTGATCGATGGCCCATGAAAACACAAATACAAGCGGTTTCCTAAATATAGCTATAACTCAACAAAAATGAAGGTTTGTGAAAGGGGATTAAAAATATGCATACAAAATGCACAACTATAGTACAATCCATAATTGTAGTCACCATAGTTGATCGATGGCCCATGAAAACTCAAACTTGAGAAGTTTCCAAAATGTGGCTATAACTCAACAAAAAATGAAGGTTCATGAAAGGCGATAGAAAATATGCGTATAAAATGGACAACTACAAAGCAATCCACAATCATAGTCACCAAAGTTGATTGATGGCCCACGAAAACTCAAACTCGAGCGATTTCCTATATGCAGCTATAACTCAACAAAAAATGAAGGTTCGTGAAAGGTGTTAGAAAATATGTGTACAAAATGGACAACTACAGTGCAATCCACAATTATAGTCACTAAAGTTTATCAATGGCCCACAAAAACCTAAACATGGGAAGTTTTGTAAATGCGATGATAACTCAAGAAAAAATGAAGGTTTGTGAAAGGCGATAGAAAATAAACATATAGAATGCAAACCTTCACTACAATCCACAATTGTAGTCACCATAGTTGATCGATGACCCATGAAAACTCAAACTTGAGCAATTTCCTATATGCAGCTTTAACTCAACAAAAAATGAAGGTTTGCGAAAGGTGATAGAAAATATGTGTACAGAATGGACAACTACAGTGCAATCCACAATTGTAGTCACCAAAGATTATCGATGGCCCATAGAAACCTAGACAAGGGTTGTTTCCTAAATGCAGCTATAACTCAACAAAAATTGAAAGTTCGCTAAAGGTGACAGAAAATATGTGTACAAAATGGACAACTACAATGAAATCCACAATTGTAGTCACCAAGTTTATTGATGGCCCATGGAAACCTAAACACGAGCAATTTCCTAAATGCGACTATAACTCAAGAAAAAATGAAAACTCAAAAATAAGCAGTTTCCTAAATACAGCTATAACTATACGAAAAATGAAGGTTTGCGAAAGGAAATAGAAAATATGCTTATATAATGGACAACTACAGTGCCATCCACAATCGTAGTCACAAAATTTGATTGATGTCTCAAGAAAACTCAATCACGAGCCGTTTCATAAATGTGGTGATATCTCAATGAAAAATGTTTGCAAAAGGCAATATAATATACTCATATAGATTGGACAACTATTGTTCAATCCACAATCGTACTCACCAAAGTTGATCTATGGCTCACAAAAATGCAAATGCGAGCGGTTTCCTAAATATGGCTATAACTTAAAAAAAAGTGAAGGTTTGTGAAAAGGGATTAAAAATATGCATACAAAATGCACAACTATAGTACAATCCACAATCGTAGTCACCATAGTTGATCGATGGCCCACAAAAACTCAAACTCGAGTGGTTTCCTAAATGCGGCTATAACACAACAAAAAATGAAGGTTCGCAAAAGGCGATAGAAACTACGTGTACAAAATGGACAACTATAGAGCAATCCACAATCGTAGTCACCAAAGTTGATTGATGTCCCACGAAAACTCAAACTTGAGCGGTTTCCTAAATGTGGCTAATACTCAAAAAAAAATAAAGGTTCGTGAAGGGCAATAGAAAATATCCATACATATTGGACAACTATAGTGCAATCCATAATCGTGGTCACAAAAGTTGATCGATGGCCCACGAAAACTCAAATACGAGCAGTTTTCTAAATACTGCTATAACTCAACAAAAAATGAGGGTTTGTGAGAGAAAATTAAAAATATGCATATAGAATCCTCAACTACAGTACAATCCACAATCGTAGTCACCATAGTTGATCGATGGCCCACAAAAACTCAAACATGAGCGGTTTCGTAAATGCATCTATAAGTCCTCAAAAAATGAAGGTTCGCGAAAGGCAATAGAAAATAAACATATAGAATGCACAACTACAGTGTAATCCACAAGCGTAGTCACCAAAGATGATTGATATCCCATGAAAACTCAAACATGAGTAGTTTCCTAAATGCAGCTATAACTCAACAAAAAAAGAAGGTTCGTGAAAGGCGATAGAAAATACGGGTACAAATTGGACAACTATAGTACAATCTACAATCGTACTCAGCAAAGTTGATCGATGGCCCACGAAAACTCAAATACGAGTAGTTTCCTAAGTGTGACTATAACTCAACAAAAATTTAAGGGTTACGAAAGGTGATAGAAAATATGTGCATAGAATGCATCACTACAATGTAATCCACAAGCATAGTCAGCAAAGTTGATCGATGGCCCATGAAAACTGAAACACGAACGGTTTCCTAAATGTGGCTATAACTCAACAAAGAACGAAGGTTTGCAAAAGGAAATAGAAAATTCGTGTATAGAATGGGAAACTATAGTGTAATGCACAATCGTAGTCACCAAAGATTATCGATGGCCCACGACAGTTCAAACACGAGGAGTTTCCTAAATGTGGCTCTAACTCAACGAAAAAATGAAGGTTTGCAAAGTGCTATAGAAAATACGCATACAAAATGGATAACTAAAGTGCAATCCAAAATCGTAGTCATCAAAGTTGATCGATGGCCCATGAAAACTCCAATACGAGCAGTTTCCTAAATACGGCTATAACTCAAGGAAAATCAACGTTCATGAAAGGCGATAGAAAATACACATATAGAATGGATAACTATAGTGCCATCCACAATCATAGTCATCAAAGTTGATCAATGGCCCACGAAAACTCAAACACGAGCGGTTTCCTAAATGCGGTTATAACTCAACGAAAATGAAGTTTCACGAAAGGGTATAGAATATACACATATAGAATTCACAACAACCATGCAATCGACAATCATATTCACCAAAGTTGAATGATGGCCCACGATAACTCAAATATGAGTGGTTCCTAAATGCAACTATAACTCAACAAAAAATAAAGGTTCATGAAAGGCGATAGAAAATATGTGTATAGAATGGACAACTACAGTGCAATCCACAATTGTAGTCACCAAAGTTGATGGATGGCCCACAAAAACTCAAACACAATTGTTTTCCAAAATGAGGCTATAACTCAACGAAAAATGAAGGTTCGCAACAGGCGATAAAAAATACTGAGATAAAATGGAAAACTATAGTGTCCTCCATAATCATAGTCATGAAAGTTGATAGATGGCCCATGAAAACTCAAACACAAGCAGTTTCCTAAATGTGGTTATAACTCAACGAAAAATGAAGGTTCACGAAAGGGAATAGATAATACATGTATAGAATTCACAACAACAGTGCAATCCACAATCGTTATCAACAAAGTTGATGAATGGCCAATGAAAACTCAAATACGAGTCGTTTCCTAAATGAGGCTATAACTCAACGAAAAAATGAAGGTTCATGAAAGGCGATAGAAAATAAGCATACCAAATGCACAAATATAGTGTAATGCTCAATCCTAGTCACCAAAGTTGATTGATGGCCCACAAATACTCAATGAAAAATGAAGGTTCATGAAAGGCGATAGAAACTATGCATATAGAATGCACAACTACAATGTAATCCATAATTTTTAACACAAAAGTTGATCGATGACCAACGAAAACTCAAACACGAACGTTTTCTTAAATGTGGCCATAGCTCAACAAAAAATGAAGGTTTGTGAAAGGCGATTAAAAATAAGTGTACAAAATGTACAACAATAGTAAAATCCATAATCATAGTCACCAAAGTTGATCATTGGCCCACACAAACTAAAACACAAGTGGTTTCCTAAATGCTGCTTTCCACAATAGTGCAATTTGCAATCGTAGTCACCAATAGTGCAATCCGCAATCATAGTCACCAAAGTTGATTGATAGCCTACGAAAACTCAAACATGAGCAGTTTCTTATGTGCAGCTATAACTCAACAAAAAACGAAGGTTTGCAAGAGGCGATAGAAAATACGTGTATAGAATGCAAAAATACAATCTAATACACAATTGTAGTCACCAAAGGTGATCGGTGGCCCAGGAAATCTCAAACATGAACGTTTTCCTAAAAGCGGCTATAACTCAACAAAAAATGAATGTTCTTGAAAGGCGATTAAAAATATGCATACAAAATGCACAACTACAGTACAATCTACAATAGTAGTCAATAAAGTTGATCGATGGCCCACAAAAACTCAAACACAAGTGGTTTCCTAAATGCAGCTATAACTAAACAAAAAATGAAAGTTCGCGAAAGGCAATAGAAAATATGCCTATAGAATGCACAAGTACAGTCTAATCCACAAGCGTAGTCATCAAAGTTGATTGATGGCCCATGAAAACTCAAACACGAGCGGTTTCCTAAATGCGGCTATAATTCAACAAAAACTGAAGGTTCACAAAAGGCAATAGAAAATAAATGTACATAATGGATAACTATAGTACAATCCACAGTTATAGTCACCAAAGTTGATTGATGCCCCATGAAAACTCAAACACAAGCGGTTTCCTAAATGCAGCTATAACTCAACGAAAAATGAAGGTTCGAAAAAGGTGATAGAAAATATGCGTACAAAATGGACAACTATAGTGCAATTAGAATCGTAGTCACCAAATTTGATTGCTAGCCCACGAAAACTAAAATATGAGCAGTTTGCTAAATAAAGCTAAAACTCAATGAAAAATGAAGGTTCGCGAAAGGCGATAGAAAATACAAGTAGAGAATGGACAACTACAGTGCCATCCATAATAGTAGTCACCAAAGTTGATCGATGGACCATGAAAACTAAAACACGAGTAGTTTCCTAAATGCGGCTATAACTGAACAAAAAATGAAATTTTGCAAAAGGCGATAGAAAATACGTTTACAAAATACACAACTACATTCTAATCCACAATCATAGTCACCAAAGTTGATCGATGGCCAACAAAAACTCAAACTCGAGCAATTTCCTAAGTGTGGTTATAACTCAATGAAAAATGAAGGGTCGTGAAAGGTGATAGAAAATACGCGTATAGCATGCAACTACTATGTAATCCACAATCGTAGTCACCGAATTTGATCGATGGCCCACGAAAACTCAAACACGATTGTTTTCCTAAACACAGCTATAACTCAACAAAAAATGAAGGTTCGTGAAAGGCAATTAAAAATATGCCTACAAAATGCACAATTACAGTACAATCCACAATTGGAGTCACAAAAGTTGATCGATGGTGTACAAAAATTCAAACACGAGTAGTTTCCTAAATGAGGCTATAACTCAACAGAAAATGAAGGTTTGCGAAAGGTGATAGAAAATACATATACATTATTGACAAATATAGTGCAATCTAGAACTAGAGTTAGAAAAGTTGATTAATGGCCCACAAATACTCAAACACGAGCGGTTTGCTAAGTGCGGCTATAAATCAACAAAAAAATGAAGGTTCACTAAAGGTGATAGAAAATACACATACAAACTGGATAACTACAGTGCAATCCACAATCGTGTCACCAAAGTTGATCGATGACCTAGGAAAACTCAAATATGAGTAGTTTCCCGAATACGGCTAACTCAATGAAAAATGAAGGTTCACAAAAGGCGATAGAAAATACGCGTATAGAATTGACAACTACAGTGCCATCCATAGTCGTAGTCACCAAAGTTGTTTAATGGCCCATGAAAACTCAAACACGAGCGGTTTCCTAAATGCATCTATAACTCAACAAAAAATAAATTTTTGCAAAAGGTGATATAAAATATGCGTACAAAATTGACAGCTATAGTGCAATCCATAATCGTAGTCACCAAAGTTGATCGATTGCCAATGAAAACTCAAACATGCACAGTTTTCAAAGTGCGGTGATAGCTCAATGAAAAATGAAGGTTCGCAGAAGGCGATAGAAAATACACGTATAGAATGTAACTATTGTGAAATCCACAATTTTGTAGTCACCGAAGTCGATTGATTTCCCATGAAAACTCAAACATGAGTGTTTTCCTAAATGCGGCTATATCTCAACAAAAAATGAAGGTTCTTGAAAGATGATAGAAAATACGCATATAAAATACACAACTACAGTGTAATCGAGAAGCGTAGTCACCAAAGTTTTTCAATGGCCTACGAAAACTAAAACACGAGTGGTTTGCTAAATGTGGGTATAACTCAACAAAAAATGAAGGTTGATGAAAGGCGATAAAAAATACGAATATAGAATGCACAACTATAGTGTAAGCCACAATTATAGTCACCAAAGTTGATCGATGGCCGTTGAAAACTCAAACTCGAGTAGTTTCCCAAGTGCAGCTATAACTCAACAAAAAATGAAAATTTGCAAAGAGCCATAGAAAATACACTTATAGAATGGACAACTACAGTGCAATCCACTATCATAGTCACCAAAGTTGATCATAGCCCATGAAAACTCAAGAAAAACAAGAATGTACAACTATAGTGTAATCCACAATTGTAGTCACCAAAGTTGATCAATGGCCCATGAAAACTCAAACACGAGCGTTTTCCTAAAAGCAGCTATAACTCAACAAAAAATGAAGGTTTATGAAAGTCGATTAAAAATATGCATACAAAATGCACAACTAAACTACAATCCACAATATTATTCACCAAAGTTGATCGATGGCCCACATAAACTCAAACACGAGCGGTTTCCTAAATGCAGCTATAACTCAACAAAAATTTAAGGTTCACAAAAGGCAATAGAAAATACAACTATAGAATGTACAACTACAATGTAATCCAAAAGCGTAGTCAAAAAATGAATATTCGTGAAAGGCGATAGAAAATATGCCTACAAAATGGACAAATACAATGCAATCCACAATTGTAGTCACCAAAGTTTATCGATGGCCCACAAAAACTAAAACACAAGCAATTTCCTAAGTGCAACTATAACTTAATGAAAAAAGAATGTTCACAAAAGTTGATAGAAAATATATGTATAGAATGCACAACTACAGTGTAATCCACAATTGCAGTCACCAAAGTTGATCAATGGCGCACGAAATCTTAAACACGAGCGTTTTCTTAAAGCAGCTATAACTCAACAAAAAATCAAGGTTTGTGAAAAGAAATTAAAAATATGCATACAAAATGGACAATTATAGTACAATCCACAATTGTAGTCACCAAAGTTGATCGATGACCCACACAAACTTAAGTTTCCTAAATGCTGCTATAACTCAAGAAAAAATGAAGGTTGTTGAAAGGTTGTAGAAAATATGCCTAGAGAATGCACAACTACAGTGATATCCACAAGTGTAGTGACTAAAGTTGATCGATGGCGATAGAAAATATGCTTACAGAATGGAAAACTACTGTGCAATCCAAAATATTGGTTACCAAAGTTGATCGATCACGTACGAAAACTCAAACACGAGTGGTTTCCCAAATGCGGCTAACTCAACAAAAAATGAAGGTTCACGAAAGGTGATAGAAATACACATACAAAATGGACAACTAAAGTGAAATCCACAATCAAAGTCACCAAAGTTGATCGATGGCCCATGAAAATTTAAATACGAGTGGTTTCCTAAATATGTCTATAACTACACGAAAAATGAAGGTTCATGAAAGGCGATAGAAAATACGCATATAGAATGGATAACTATAGTACAATCCACAATCGTAGTCACCAAATTTGATCGAAGGCCCATGAAAAATCAAACACAAGGGGTTTCCTAAATGCAGCTATAACTCAAGGAAAAATGATGGTTCTCAAAAGGGAATAGAAAATACACGTATAGAATTGACAACTAGAGTGCAATATACAATCGTAGTGAACAAAGTTGATAGATGGCCCATGAAAACTCAAACACGAGCGATTTCCTAAATAAGGTTATAACTCAATGAAAAATGAAGGTTCGTGAAACTGAATAGAAAATATGCATATAGAATTCACAACTACAGTGCGATCAACAATCATAGTCACCAAAGCTTCTCGATGGCCGACAAAAACTCAAACACGAATGGTTTCCTAAATGCGGCTATAACTCAACAAAAAATGAAGTTTCATGAAAGGTGATAGAAAATACACGTACAAAATGGACAACTAGAGTGCAATCCACAATCGTAGTCACCAAAGTTGATCGATGGCCCACTAAAACTCAAACATGATTGGTTTCCTAAATGTTGTTATAACTCAACAAAAAATGAAGGTTGGCTAAAAGCAGTAGAAAATATTTATGTAGAATTCACAACTAAAGTGTAATCCACAAGCGTAGTCACAAAAGTTGATTGATGGCCCAGGAAAACTCAAACACAGGCAGTTTGCTAAATGCGGCTATAAATCAACAAAAAATGAAGGTTCATGAAAGGCGATACAAAATACGTGTATTGAATGCAGAACTATAGTGTAATCCACAAGCGTAGTCACCAAAGTGCAATCCACAATTGTAGTCACCAAAGATGATCAATGGTCGATGAAAAGTCAAACACGAGTAGTTTCCTAAATGCAAATATAACTCAATGAAAAATGAAGCTTTGCAAAAGGTGATAGAGAATATGCATATAGAATGCACAACTACATGTAATCCACAATTGTAGTCACCAAAGTTGATCAATGGACCATGAAAACTACAGTGTCATCCACAATCGTAGTCACCAAAGTTGATCGATGGCCCACACAAACTCAAACATGAGTGGTTTGCTAAAAGCGGCTATAAGTCAATAAAAAATGAAGGTTCGCGAAAGGCAATAGAACATAAGCCTATAGAATGCACAACTACAGTGTAATCCACAAGTGTAGTCACCAAAGTTGATCGATGGCCCATGAAAACTCAAACACGAGCGGTTTCCTAAATGTGGCTATAACTCAACAAAAAATGAAGGTTCGCAAAAGGAGATAAAAAATATGCGTTCAAAATGGACAACTATAGTGCAGTCCATAGTCGTGGTCACCAAAGTTGATCGATGGCCCACGAAAACTCAAACACAAGTGGTTTCCTAAATGCGAGTATAACTCAACGAAAAAATGAAGGTTATCGAAAGGCGATATAGATACGCGTACAAAATGGACAGCTAAAGTGCAATCCACAATCATAGTCACCAAAGTTGATTGATGGCCCACGAAAACTCAAATACAAGCGGATCCCTAAATACGTGTATAACTCAGCAAAAAATGAAGGCTCGCGAAAGGCGATAGAAAATACATGTATAGAATGGATAACTATAGTGCCATCCACAATCGTAGTCATGAAAGTTGGTCGATGGCCCATGAAAACTCAAATATGAGCGGTTTCCTAGATGCACCTATAACTCAATGAAAAATGAAGTTTCATGAAAGGCAATAGAAATATGTGTAAAAAATGGACAACTACAGTGCAATCCACAATCATAGTCACCAAATTTGATCAATGTCCCACGAAAACTGAAATATGAGCAGTTTCATAAATACAACTATAACTCAATGAAAAATGAAGTTTCACATAAGGTAATAGAAAATACGTGTATAGAATGGACAACTACAATGCCATCCACAATCGTAGTTACCCAAGCTGATTGATGGCCCATGACAACACAAACATGAATGATTTCCTAAATAAGAGTATAACTCAATGCAAAATGAAGGTTCACAAAAGGGGATAGAAAATATGAGTATATAACTCACAACTATAGTCCGATGAACAATCATAGTCACCAAAGTTGATCGATAGCCGACGAAAACTCAAACCCGAGTGGTTTCCTAAATGCAGCTATAACTAAACAGAAAATGAAGTTTCATGAAAGGCGATAGAAAATACTCGTACAAAATGGACAACTAGAGTGCAATCCACAATCGTAGTCGCCAAAGTTGGATTGCCCACAAAAACTCAAACATGATCGATTTCTTAAATGCTGCTATATCTCACCAAAATATGAAGGTTCGTGAAAGGCGATAAAAAATATGTCTATACAATGTACAAATACAATGTAATCCACAATCATAGTGACCAAAGTTGATCGATGGCCCATGAAAACTCAAAAAAAAGGATTTTTCGTAAATGTGGCTATAACTCAACAAAAAATGAAGGTTTGTGAAAGGCAATTAAAATATACATACAAAATGCACAACTACATTACAATCTATAATCGTAGTCACCAAAGTTGGTTGATGGCCCACAAAAAGTGAAAAATGTGCAGTTTCGTAAATGCGGCTATAACTCAAAAAAAATGAGGGTTCGCGAAAGCCAATAGAAAATACATGTATAGAATTCACAACTACATGTAATCCACAAGCATAGTCACCAAAGTTGATCGATGGCCTACGAAAACTCAAACACGAGCAATTTACCAAATGTGGCTATAACTCAACAAAAAATGAAGGTTCATGAAAGGCAATACAAAATATGTGTATAGAATGAACAACTACAGTGTAGTCCACAAGTGTAGTCACCAAAGATGATCGATGGCCCACGAAACCCCAAACTCGATCTGTTTCCTAAATGCCGGTATAACTCAAGAAAAAATGAAGGTTCACGAAAGGTGATAGAAAATATGTGTATAGAATGGACAACTACAGTGAAATCCACAATCATAGTCACCAAAGTTGGTCAGGCCGATGAAAACCCAAACAAGAGCAGTTTCCTAAGTGCGGCTATAACTCAATGAAAAATGAATGTTCACAAAAGGCGATGAAAAATATGCGTACAAAATGCACAACTATAGTACCATAGTCATAGTCACCAAAGTTGATTGATGGCCCATAAAAACTAAAAAATGAGTGGTTTCCTAAATGCGGCTATAACTAAACAAAAAATGAAGGTTTGTGAAAGGGGATTAAAAATATGCATACAAAATGCACAACTACAGTACAATCCACAATCATAGTCACCATAGTTGATCGATGGCCCACAAAAACTCAAACTCAAGTGGTTTCCTAAAAGCGGCTATAACTCAACAAAAAATGAAAGTTCACGAAAGGCAATAGAGAATATGCGTACAAAATGGACAACTACAAAGCAATCCACAATCGTAGTCACCAAAGTTGATCGATGGCCCACGAAAACTCAAACTTGAGCGATTTCCTAAATGCGGCTAATACTCGACAAAAAATGAAGGTTCGCAAAAGGCAATTGAAAATATGCATACAGATTGGACAACTACAATGCAATCCACAATTGTAGTCACCAAAGTTGATCGATGGCCCACAAAAACTCAAATACGAGTGGTTTCCTAAATACGGCTATAACTCAACAAAAAATGAAGGTTCACGAAAGGCTATAGAAAATACGTGTATAGAATGGACAACTATAGTACCATCCACAATTGTAGTCACCAAAGTTGATCGATGTCTCATGAAAACTCAAACACGAGCAGTTTCATATATACAGCCATATCTCAATGAAAAATGTTCATGAAAGTAATAGAAAATACTCATATAGATTGGACAACTACAATGCAATCCGCAATCGTAGCCACCAAAGTTGATCGATGGCCCACGAAAGTGTAAATATGAGTGATTTCCTCAATATGGCTATAACTCAAGAAAAATTGAAGGTTTGGGAAAGTGGATTAAAAATATGCATACATAATGCACAACTACAGTACAATCCTCAATTGTAGTCACTATAGTTGATCGATGGCCCACGAAAACTCAAACTCGAGCATTTTCCTAAATGCGGCTATAACTCAACAAAAAATGAAGGTTTGTGAAAAGCAATAGAAAATACACATACAAAATGGACAACTACAGAGCAATCCACAATCATAGTCACCAAACTTGATGAATGGCCCACGAAAAGTAAAACTCGAGCGGTTTCTTAAATGTAGCTAATACTCAACAAAAAATGAGGGCTCGGAAAGGGAAATAGAAAATACACATACATATTGGACAAGTACAATGCAATCTACAATCACAGTCACCAAAGTTTATCGATGGCCCACGAAAACTCAAATACGAGAGATTTCTTAAATACAGATATAACTCAAGAAAAAATGAAGGTTTGTGAAAGGCAATTAGAAATGTGCATATAGAATGCACAAATACAGAACAATCCACAATTGTAGTCACCATAGTTTATCAATGGCCCAAAAAAACTCAAACATGAGTGGTTTCATAAGTGCAGCTATAACTCAATGAAAAATGAAGGTTCATGAAAGGTGACAAAAAATACGCGTATATAATGCGCAACTACAGTGTAATCTACAATCGTATTCAAAACAGTTTATTGATGGCCCATGAAAACTGAAACATGAGCATTTTCCTAAATGTGGCAATAACTCAACAAAAAATGAAGCTTCATGAATGGTGATTAAAAATATGCATACAAAATGCTATAGTATGATCCACAATTGTAGTCATGAAAGTTGATTGATGGCCAACAAAAACACAAACATGAGGGGTTTCCTAAATGAGGTTATAAGTAATCAAAAAATGAAGGTTCGTGAAAGGCAATAGAAAATACACGTATAGAATCCACAACTGTAGTCACCAAATATTATCGATAGCCCATGAAAACTCAAACACGAGCAGTTTCCTAAATGCGGCTATAACTCAACGCAAAATGAAGGTTCGCAAAAGGTGATAGAAAATATACGTACAAATTGGACAACTATAGTGCAATCCACAATTGTACTCACCAAAGTTGATCGATGGCCCATGAAAACTCAAATACGAGCGGTTTCCTAAATGCGGCTATAACTCAACAAAATATGAAGGTTCACGAAAGGTGATAGAAAATACTAGTATAGAATGCAAAACTATAGTGCAATCCACAATTGTAGTCACCAAAGTTGATCGATGCCCCACAAAAACTCAAATACAAGTGGTTTCTTAAGTTTGGCTATAACTCAACAAAAAATGAAGGTTCGCAAAAGGTGATAGAAAATACATATATACAATGCAAAACTATAGTTTAATCCATAATGGTAGTCACCAAAGTTGATCAATGACCCACGAAAACTCAAACATGAGCATTTTCCTAAATGTGGCTATAACTCAACAAAAAATGAAGGTTCCTAAAAAGCGATTAAAAACATGCTTACAAAATGCACAACGATAGTACAATCCACAATTGTAGTCACCAAAGTTGATCGATGGCCCACAGAAACTCAAACACAAGCAGTTTCCTAAATGTGGCTATAACCAAACAAAAAATGAAGGGTTGCGAAAGGTGATAGAAAATACATATATAGAATGCACAACTATAGTGTAATCCACAAGCGTAGTCAGCAAAGTTGATCAATGGCCGACGAAAACTCAAACATGAGCAGTTTCCTAAATGCGGCTATAACTCAACAAAAATCGAAGGTTCACGAAAGGCAATATAGAATTCATGTGCAGAATGGTGAACTATAGTGTATTCCACAATCTTAGTGACCAAATTTGATCAATGGCCCACAAAATCTCAAACACGAGTAGTTTCCTAAATGCGGCTCTAACTCAATGAAAAATGAAGGTTTACTTAAGGCTATAGAAAATACGCGTGCAAAGTGAATAACTAAAGTGCAATTGAAAATCATGGTCACCAAAGTTGATCGATGGCCCACGAAAACTCAAATATGAGTAGTTTCCTAAATAGGACTATAACTCAACAAAAAATGAACATTCATGAAAGGTGATAGAAACTACGTGTATAGAATGGATAACTATAGCCATCCACAATGATAGTCATCAAAGTTGATAGATGGCCCATGAAAACTCAAACACGAGCGGTTTCCTAAATGCGGTTATAACTCAACAAAAATGAAGGTTCACGAAGGGAATAGAAAATACATGTGTAGAATTCACAACTACAATGCAATTGATAATCATAGTCACCAAAGTTGATCGATGGCCGATGAAAACTCAAACATGAACGGTTTCCTAAATGGGGCTATAACTCAACAAAAAATGAAGGTTCGTGAAAGGCGATTAAAAATATGTGTACAAAATGCACAACTATAGTACAATCCACAATCAAAGTCACCAAAGTTGATCAATGGCCCACAAAATCTCAAACACAAGCAGTTTCCTAAATGTGGCTATAACTCAACAAAAAATGAAGGTTCATGAAACGTGATAGAAAATTAGCATTCCTAATGCACAACTACTATGCAATCCACAATCATAGTCACGAAAGTTGATCGATGGCCCACAAAAACTCAAACATGAGTGGTTTCGTAAATGCGGAAATAACTCAACAAAAAATGAGTTCACAAAACATGATACAAAATACACGTACAGAATGGAAAACTATAGTGCAATCCATAATCGTAGTCACCAAAGTTTATCGATGGCCCATGAAAGCTTAAACATGAGTGGTTTCCTAAATGTGGCTATAACTCAACGAAAAATGAAGTATCACGAAAGGCGAGAGAAAATATGCGTACATAATGGAAAAATATAGTACAATCCACAATTATAGTCACCAAAGTTGATGATGGCCTACGAAAACTCAAACATGACCAATTTCCTAAGTGCGGCTATAACTCAGTGAAAAATGAAGGTTCGGGAAAGGTGATAGAAAATACGTGCATTGAATGCACAACTATAGTGTAATCCATAATTGTAGTCACCAAAGTTGATCGATGGCCCACAAAAACTCAAACACAAGTGGTTTCCTAAATGCAGCGATAACTCAACAAAAAATGAAGGTTTGTGAAAGGCGATAGAAAATATGGGTACAAAATGGACAACTATAGTGCAATCCGGAATCATAGCACTAGTACAAAAACAAATGACTAAATAAACTACTAAAAATTGCATATAAATGAGTAATTTTGGTCACGTGACCATTAGTATTTATTGCTGGTCATTTATAACGCGACCAAATTTATGACTAAACTATTTTAGTCATTTATCTAGTTATTGATTTAGTTATTGATTTGGCCATCGATTTAGTCATTGATTTAGTCATTAATTTAGTCATTGATTGTTGTTAACTGGTCATTTATTTATTCATGGTAATGATTTATTTAGTCATATATTTAGTTATTAATTTAGTCATATATTTGGTCATTAATTTAGTCATTGATTGTTGTTAACTGGTCATTTATTTAGTCATATATTAGTCATTACTTTATTCATATATTTAGTCATTAATTTAGTTATATATTTAGTCATTAATTCAGTCATTTAGTCATTAATTTAGTCATTTAGTCATTGATTTAGTAGTATATTTAGTGCATTTTTAATTGTTGTCATTCGATAGTTTATTTTATTAATCAAAAAGATCACTTATCAACTATCTAAAAGATTTGCACAAAAACATAGCAATGAGAAGGTATAAATAGCTTATTTTATTAATCAAAAAGATGTTATGTGTAAGCTTGAAAATGGAGTTACAATTTGCCGTCCCAACATGAAAGAACTTGAAAGATTACAATACATTGCTGAGAGAGAAAAAAACTAGCTGAAATGTACTCCAAAATCTTTCATTTTGTTGTTCAACAACTTGCAAAAGAATAGGAACATGACTATTCTTTTATATCATAACCTACAATCCCTTACCCTTGTAATGCTTGTTGATCCTCTAACTGTCATTTGTGTATGACTGTTCTTTTATAACATAACCTACAGTCCCTTACCCTTGTAATACATAAGTACATAATACATATTTGCAAAGAAACTTAATTTCATTCTATGATTGTGATAAAGCTCCAATCATCTGTAGGCTACCCTCATTCTGATTACTATCATTTTATGACCATGTTAATTGTTACTTGATTGTTTCTCTTACCATTGAACTACCCCTTAAAAAATTTGATCATTTGCCTCTTCATCTTCATATCTTGCTGGTTTCTTTATCACCAATCATGAATCCTACCAACTGAAGTAAATTTGAGTCATTTTCCACAACTTTCTTGCCTATCAATAACTCCAGAAGAACAAAACCATAGTTGTAAACATCAGATTTTTCATTGAGCCTTGAGGTTCTTGCATATTCAGGGTCAATATAACCAATAGTAACCATAACATAGGTGAAGGTGTGAGTTTTGGCTGAGGAAATGCACTTGGAAATGCCAAATTCTGACAAATGTGCTTCAAAGTTGTCATCTAAAAGAATGTTTGATATCTTTACATCCTTGTGAACAATGCATTAGTTACAGTCACGATGAAGATATGCTAATCCTTTTGTAGCACCATAGGCTATCTTTAGATGAGTATCCTAGTCTAATTTAATCTTCTTTGATGTTCTTACACAAAAATTTAAAATGTTTGTTAGGTTCTCCCTAATCTATTTTGATCAGATGGTAGAAATATTGATTGGACTCATATTTCATAAATCTATCATTTTTTTGCATAACATCATTTGCTCACCATGTAGGATGTCCCAGAGACTTCCATTTACCATGTAGTCATAAAATAGAAACAAGAAAAATATAGAACTGCATAGTACTGAAAAAAAAAAAAAAAAGAACCTGGAAGAAAGGATGTTGAAGACATTCAGCTGCAGTTGGAAACTTGCATTTTCTGTACAGCCTCAGCTCTGTCCACCTGGTCCAAAACAAAAAGAATGTGAACCAAGTTAGAATCCCCACAGAATCATAAAGGACAAAAAACTTCATATGCTGACAACAACAAAAGTAAATACTAAATAAGAACACTTCTCAAACTGCATTCACAAGCATAAATTTAGAAATATACTATTACTAGAATAGAAAGAGAGTAGTTTGGGAGAAAGCAAATAAGAGACAAAAAGTGAAGAATAGTTAGTTTAAAAAGTAGATGGGATCTCTAACATCAGATATTATATTTAAAAATTGGACTATGAGGTTTATGATCCAAAGATCCCACGATAGTAACAATCATTGTGACATATTTTGTACCCATCTAGATATGTGTCCTCATGTTTTTGCAACCTTGAAGCCAGTTTGTCATTTTAAGTAAATTAAACCATTTGGTGGAAAAACACATTTTCATGCTTTCTAAGCCATTTTTCCAACTTTCACTCAATATAAGATCATGCATTTCTTTATTTCATTTCATTTCATTTCAAGCACTTAGTTAGAAATTGTACTTTTCTAGTATCTGTCATTTTTCCCTTTTTCATTCCTAGTTATAAATCAGACTTTTCCATTCTCAATGTCATTTTTCCCTTGTACACTTCTAGTTAGAAATCACACTTTTGGACCCTTTATGACCATTTTCTTCTCTTTGCATAACTTTATTGTCGGAACTCTAATTTTTTCCCCTTTTAAAGTGTTGGAAAGCTCTTGACACTAGCTATAAGATGAAATTGGTTTGGTTTCATATGTGAAAACAAATTAAAGACATGAGTATTTCAGAATGAAGGATTACATAGAGGAAAGATTAATATACCAAAATGACTTAGGAACAAAAATTTCATGAGACAACAACCCAACTCCAATGATATAGAAAAGCAAGAGATGGCATAAAGAGAAGTGGTCCTAGAACCACAAGGCTCAGACAATAATGATTCTGAATATTGCGCATGAAAATATCTAATTGTGAAATCCACCCCTAATCATTCACAAAAAGTAACCAGCCCTAACACCACTATCCTAAGTGTCGATGCCCACCCTAAAGCCTCACAATGGAAGGGGTAACCCATGTTAACATCACAATGGAAGCCAGAAGAATATCATAAGCCTTATGAAAAATACTCATCCTCAACCATACTCATATCTCTAATCAGGAGATACAAGTCAAGCACCAATCTATTTTCAAGTAAGGCATCAAGCCCATGGAAAGTCATGTGCCTTTGACCGAGATAAGAATAAAAAGCTGAGCCAAAACATTGGCCCATTAAAGTCAATTACTGCAGCTATGACAATACCTTTATGAAGATTCAAGACAATTTGGTATATGCCAATGTGTCTCATGTAGAAGTTCATGTTTCTTGTGATATTCTCAAGACAATTGCTCATCCTAAGAAGTGGAGCCTTTAACAAGCCTGGTACACAACAGATGCAACATCTTGATCAACAGCTATAGTAGTAAAGGATGTCTTCCAGGATCTTCACTTCTAAACAAATATCTCCATTGCAAATTGATTTGGGAGAACAGTAAGATTTGGCATCAAATTCAAGATCTCATCAACCAAGGAAAGATTCATCCCACATCTTCATCTTGTGCTAGTATAGACAATATTCTACTATTGTCTTAAACCACCATTTTACATGGTCACATTGACCTATCTGCTCTTGATCAACAAGTTTGATTGGTTTTTTTTGCGTTAACCTCCATGGATCAATTTGAAAAATGTAGACCCGACGTATTAGCTATGGCATTGTAGTGATAGAGGTTGGGAGAGAGTTTTAATAGTACTTATTTATTTTTAATCTTTTGTAATCATTATAATGCCTTCGATTGATAAGAGATATTGTCTGATAGAAATGCATAATAACCCATGATAGTCATATGAAAGGATTATCATAAAAAGTGCAGACATCCACATAAGGCAACATCCCTTTTTTAAGAAAATTATTTTATATGGATGAGAATAAATTACTTAGCTGAGTAATTGATAATATGGTGATGTATTTTACCATGCCATCTTCTTGCAGAGAAGAAATTTCATGTTTTGTATGAAATGAATAAGTAAAGTCTTTATAAAGGGCCTATGAAAGCAATTGCTACTACAATATACATTCCTCTTCATTAGAACAAGACTAAATAACATGAAACCATCATAACAAAGTTGTACCATGTTAGGAGTCTAAAATGAACTTTCTCCATCGATTATTTTGATTTCAAAATTCTCTTCAAAAGCCTAATAATAGAGGAAACATACTTAATAAGTCAAAATAAAAATACAAAAAGTGAAGACATTGTGAGAGCTTGCATCAATATGTCAAGATCAGATAGAAGTGACATACTAGAAAACTATGAAATGTGCAAGTATAAAAATTAAAATAAACAGAGAGTAGAACTTTATCTTTGAAGATACTTTACTAGGTTGGAAATGTGAATACCAATGCTATGAATAAATTTTTCTTTCACTGCCAAGAAAAAAGACTCATATGAACAACACATGAATTCAATATTACCAAAGGATTGTGATATCCGATTCTTATGTAAAAAGAAATAAAAATCTAGTAAAGACCTTATATTAAAAAATCTTCAACATGACAATCATATTACAAGTGCTCATGTCCAACCTGGAGAACTCGTAAAGTGAAAACCAACAGGTGTCGACATCACTATAGTTTGGTCATCAACATAAACTGATTGTTGTTCAAATGATCCTTGATACCCAAGTGACATACGCCATTCTTTCTCTCCAACATGACTTCCATCCACATCATAGTTTTGAGTATTTCTTTGAAATTCAATAATTCTTTCTAAGTTCTTTATAGCAATAGTGTTTGGGAAGTATTCTTTCAAGAATTGTAGAAGTGGCATGCTAAGTTGTTCCTTTGAAAACATTGAGTGTTCCACTCTCAATTGAGTAAGCACATGTTCGATCTCTGCATCACGAATTGCTTGGATGGAAGCAATTCGACGTTCAATTGAACCATTCTAAATCATATCATATGAAATTAAAATTTTCCTATTCCAATCAACAAAAGATTAAAAAAACTGAATCAAACCATATAACAAAAAGATGAATTGGTAAGAGATTCAAACATACATGATAGATTATAAACATGGAAAACCTTGATAATTAATAGGAACCATTAAATAGCTACAAAGTGAATGTTGTGATGCATTCTCCTTATAAGGATTGCAAACAAAAGTAAGCCATAACTGAATTCTGAGACAAAATTACACAAAACACAGCATGCTAAAACATTCCAACACAATGACAAAGGCATGTCACACATATAATGGAATCATCTTTATATATACACTAACACATAGCTAGACTTTCAAATCAAGTTAATTAACCCATGTAGAAACAAAGTCACAAGAACTCAAGAGCACACAAATTCGTCACTCACACACAAATTGTAACCAAGCTAGCTTATGAGATTCAAGAAAATAGGTGTAATAAGCAAACCTTCACAGTGATTTAACTCAAAAATTTGTTTTCGATCCACCAATTCACTAGATTTGCCATCATTCTCGCCCTTTTCTTCATTTTCCATAATAGGATATGGTTCTCTTTTCAACCCCTTTGCTCTACCCCTTTTCATCTAATTTTGATCTTCTGGGTCCTTATTGTGTATGTTATTACTTGGATTTTCATTATTTTCCAGAGAGGGTGATGGTTTCTTCTTTGCTATAGTTGGCCTCCATCTTTTAACCCCTTTCTTTCCCATCTCTTTTACTAGCATAGCTTGTGATTCTGCATTCACTATTAGGTTGAACAAGAGGAGCAAGTTAACAAACATAACTTGCAATATTTCCTTCCTTTATTCATTTCATTACCTCAATTGCTACTTTCAAATTTGACTAAAACATTATTCAAACAACGTATATGGTATAGTAGAATGTGGCATGAAAATGCAACTTTGCTTCATCAATATAGTAATCTACTTCAATTGGAGTCTAGTATAAAAGATATTAAAGGACTATATCTAATAATAACAAGATGGAGATTAATAACTTGGATGAATCACTTGTAACCAAACTCAGTAGCCCAAGGGAAGACTTTCCAACAACCCATGAAAATGTTCTATAATATAATGAAAAAGGTAAAGCATCAATAAGTCAAAACAAGGCAATAATTTTGGAGTTTTAAAGCATTAAAGGAACTTTGGGAAAAAATAGCTCAACAATGTACATCTTAAAAATTTGTTGTTTTGCACCATTTAGAAAATAGTAACACTGAACGGTATGAAAGAAACCGATGGATTAACTATTATGCTAATGAGGTACAAGTCTAGTATTTCACACAAAATATCACCCTTGAATCATCATGCTAACATAACTTAGAGTAAATAAATGTTTATATGGATTTAATTTTTTGTCCTGGTCATGGCTGAGAAAGGGAAAGGGAAACTATTCCTTTTATAATGATGATAGAATTCTTAGCATCATGCATTGTGAAAAAGAGAACAAGTATTGAAAAATTCACATATACTTCACACTTCAACAGAAGCATATCCTAATATTTCCACCATAGTATATGTTAAACAAAACCGCATATGCATTTCTTCCTTGTCAAACTTTGCAATAATCTATGTTATAGTGGAAGAACTCCTTTTCAATAAATTATGCAATAGCATACAATCAATATACGGATGCATTCTCATGCTCCCCTGTTGCGAGATGTTTGGGGGCATGGATAAAGCATATCCTCTCCATCATCTTGAAAGAAAAAAATAAAAAAATAACCCTTTATGGGGGGAAACAAGGCCACCCAACATAAAAAATTGTTATTTCACTCCCTAAAACCCCAGCGCATATTCAATTTTATGTTTTAATCATTTGCCATTTACATTGTTACATTTACTTTTGCAAGCAAGAAGGAAAAACTACATGTGCAATGGAGGTCCTTGTGGGCTTGAAGGCCTTAATTTGGCCTTGGTAGCAGAGGCTGTGCCCCTAAACTCTGCCCTATATTGCAACAGAGAACACGAGGGGTGTTTCCCTTAGACCCCCACTAGAGACTGTTGTCCCCAAACCCTTGCTCTAGTTAAAAAACAAAAAATAAAGCCAATTTTTCACTGCATCAGATGGAAAACACCATTTTTTCCCTAAATTTTTCCTCATTAAATCCCATGTCATTGAATTGAGTTTATACTTCTGGTTTTCCAAGTCAATCCCAACTCCAAGTAATACTACTATGATATAAACTATTTTGATTTATCATTAACATTTATTATTTGACAATTGACATTGAATTATCAATTATCAATTGTGTTCTAAATTATGGGCTCAATTTTGTGCATTTTGTGCAAATGATGGTTATTATATTATATATAGAGAGAGAGGGGGGGAGGGGAGAAAGCCTTTACTAATAGTCTTGGTTTCATGCATGGCTTGCCTTTATCTGCTTAAAGGAGATTTTTATTCTTGTTGTCAGTGAGCTAGAGTAGTGAATGTTTCGTAACATATCCTTGAGACAATCCTATAGATATGATAAGGAGTATCTAACAACCTAATGTGTCATTTTTTCTATAATTGTCTCATTGGTCACCTCTAAAATCATCCTCCTTGGCCTTGGAGAGCCAAAAGTGCAGAACAGTCACCCACTCTTGTCAATTGGTCTTTAATTGCTTGCAAGTCTAGCCATAAGTCTTGTCTCATTAATCTCGACTGACAAACATCCCCAATTCTAGGTCTTGGTTCATCCTCTTGAATTATGGAATACATTTTGGGTCACCAACACTAGGTTGAAGTGTAAGGCATGAAGCATAATTCATGTGCTCAAATTTCAAATGTTTATAAATAAACATGCATCTAAATTTAAATCTTAAGAAAAATATGTTCTAGCTTGATATTGAATTTTGTCTCAGAAATTCTCTCAAGTACACAACAATAAAGCACATTATGAATTCTCTAGTGTTCCAGTGAACACAGGCCTATGCTTGCATAAGGATGAAATTCTCTCTCGATCTTTCTATTTTAGTCTGCCCTAGGTGAAACAAAAAACTTGTAACTTTTTGTCTTAGAAATTTTCTCAAAAACAAGGCCATAGAATTCATTTTAAATGCTTGGAACATTGCAATATTGCACATCTTAAAGACTTAACTACATATTTAATAATTTGTACCTAGGATTAGTTTTAGAGCTTAGAGAATAGGTCTATACATGCATAACCATGTCATTGTCTCTTTACTCCTTGTTTATGTGAAAAAGCAGAGTAAGAAGCAAAAATTTATACTCATCTGGAATATTTGAGAACTAGTTATTTAATTATCATCAAACTCCTCAGGCAGTAGAAACCTTCAAGCTTACTAGTAAATTTGTCCAAGAAATTCTCTCAAACCCCCAGCCCTAAAATGCATTTTAAAAATTCAAACACTAACATGTTGAAGATATTTAAGCATCAACTACAAACATAAGAAGTCCAACCTACAGTTAGTTTAAGAATATAGATGCATAACCATGGCATTATCTCTTTCTTTCTTGTTTAGGAAAAAGAGTGGCATAACAAGCAAATATTTACACTCAGCTGGCATATTCAACAATTTAAACATCTAATTAACATCAAAAGCTGGTTGTAAATACACTCAAACTTCACAGTTAGTTTTGTCTCAAAAATTCTCTCAGATAGCAACCATAAATGTATTTCAAATACTAAAATGCTACTATATCGCATGTCTTGGAGCCTAAACAACATATTCAATAACAAGCCTGTAATATACATAATCACGTCACTGTCTCTTTATTTCTTGTTCATTTCCCCCCCTCCATAGGTTAAAGAAGTAAAACTTGTACACACAGCTGGCCAATGTCACAAAAATTACTTGCTTATTTTGCAGCAAAAGAGGAGTACAACCATTTAACCAGAAATGTTATCAAAATGATGTCTGCAGAGCAAAGAATGCTGACACAAAAACAAAAACTTTAGTTTAAAAAAAAATCATCATCATAATGGCAACAAAGCAAGTAGAACTTTAAAAACACCAAAACAACCATCATAGAGCTATGAGGTCATGTGATAAAATCTCGTACCTTACAAAACCTTGAACTACTTTATATCATTGTCACTGAGCACATGCTCTTTTTTGATAGGCATAGCATACTGAAACCCCATGGCAATGCTAGAATCACATAATATAAGAAACAAAAAATCAAATTAAATCCAAAAAATTAGATTTAGTATTTAATGCAAGAATATAAGAAATTAAAAATCAAATCCAGAAAAAGAGATTTAGTATTTAAATCAGGATCTGGGATGGTGCATGGAAGCTTCTACAATGAGGTAATGGTTAATTTACTGTTATCGTAGATTGCTATATATTTTGCTGCCACTACACAACCAAGTAGAAGGTAGTTTCTGATGGTCTCAAAGAGTGGTGCCCCATTAAGAGTCTATGGTGTTGGATCACATTATCATACAGTGAGAATCAAACTTGAGACTTACCCAAAAAGCCAATTACCATTACACCACAACCAAATGGACCTTGCAAAACAGAATATTACCATAAGTAAATCAAAATTATTAATCTAAATACTATGCACATATATAAATAAAAAATCAAAATTTGAAATTAATATTTAGCTGATAGATGCAAGAACGTGGGTAGGAGAATCTTTTTTCTCCTGAAAATTGTCGGATTCACTGACAACCATATTGGCTATTTTTTTTCCTTCTGCAAATATTTTTTCACGGTTTTGTTTCTTAATTGCAACTTCTGAACGTTGCATCATCCTCAAATTAATCCACCAGTGCAGATGGGAGAAAAACTCATAAATAGACCTGATGGCATAATCTAGAAATGAATCAATAAATTTTCTATTATATCCAGTGACCCTAATGATAGTGGGTGCAGTACAAATAATTTTGAGGAACAATGAAGTTTATGAAACTGTGAACAAAACCAGACACATATATAGCTAAAAAATTCAGGTAAAACTAAACCTAATTTAAATTTTCACATATTGCATATTCAACTGTTAGTTTACAAGTGTTAAATTAAAATGTCAGTAATCATATACATTTATGTATCTCATATATCATTGCATGCCTTTTGAAGGTATTTTCTCATTATAGTTTTCACTTTTGTGTCTGTGCCAAACTGGATAGAACAAACCCTACTGAGAACCCGGTGGTAAGAGCCCAAGGTTTTCATGCCCATGTATAAATAGTGGAGGATATAATATCTCAATGGCATATTGTTTTTCAATTACTTCTGAGAAATTCATTTGCTGTGTTGTTGGCAGGCACACGTTATTTTTTATCACAATAAACTTAATTTCCTTGACACTTTTTATTTTTCAACTTATCGCCATTATTTATATGTTGCTCACAGACATGATTTTTTGTAAAATTTTAATCTGCAATTAACATTATCATAAAATTTGAGGTTGCTATTGGCAGTGCAAATAGTGGTTATTTTGTTTTCTGAGTGCATTTTATAAGATAATTCCCCTGTTACTTTACTAAATTAATGGAAAGCAGGACAATGTTTTTTGAATTTAGCTAAAAGTTCAGGTTTACACTTTTTGCATGAAACAATTCTAGTTTTGAAGCAACTCTACCCTAATGTCTGTGGAAATACTTGTAATTGATCATATGCTTTAGGGTTTCAAAAAATAAAAAATCTTGCCACAATTTGGAAGTGCACTTCACACACACGACTTCCTCTCTGTAATACAGGTAATTTCTACCTTGAGACTTATCTTGCCCTTTTTATAGAATTACAAACTATTTCTCTGTATAGAATTACAAGGCCCGAGTACATGAGTTTCTGAAGCAGCAAATGCAAGCAAATAAATTCCACCAAGTTGAAGAGAAATTATGAGAAGCATGCTACTATGGGATAAATTGAAAATCTCTCTATAGATGCCTAGAATGTTAATTTGTGGAGCAGAAAATGCTGCAAGCAAATAAATTCCACCATGTTGATGAAGAAATAAAGAAATGCTTGCTACTATGGAATGAATTCTCCCTATAGAACCCCAAGCTGAAGAGGAAATTATGACAAGCATGCTACTATGGATGAATTCTCTGCTTCTGAGCTTCTTGCCATTACACAACCCTCAGAACAGGCACTAATATCAAATGCTTTAGATTCTTTCATAATATTAGATTGTATTGGTGTTATACCAAACACAATTTTCCTTCTACCAATTTTCAAACCTATACACTGAAAAGATCAGATGGATTCTGTCAAATTTGAGGAGGTGCAAGGGATGTACTAATAGGAAATTTAAGGGAATGCCATTATTGTCTTCTCCCTATACAAAACCATTATTATCCTCATCCTTGATTCCTTTGGGATTTTCCATTGTCTAAAGTATTTTATGATACCAAAAAAATAAGCACATGCAGCTACAGAATAATTAAAACCCTATAAAGATATGACTACGAATACCATTTGATATCATTTTGTAATGAAATACATGAAATACCAGGTCATGTCAGCATTTACAAATATTACTCACTGTCAAAACTTACAGAAAAGGATCCTACATCTAGAAAATATGAAAATGTCCATCAATATTTTGACAACCGTTTAGATTAACATTATACTTTTGACTAGTAACATGACATATCAAACCAACAGAGTTAACCAAAAAATACAATAGACAAGCTCAAATTCTATAAAAAACCTTCACATGGGCCCTTTAATTACTCAATAGTTCTATTAAACTTGGCATATAATGACCAAATAGCATCTCAAAGTGATTTGGCATCTAAACTGTAAACTCACTAAAATTCATGGGTATGTGCAGGATCATCATGGAAAAAATAGGCCCTTAAGTGGCAAAAAAATCAGAAAAATCAGTGTTAGGAAAATTGACGTAAAAATTTGAATAAGTTATCTATATTATTTCAAAAATATGTAAGAATAGAATATGTAGAAAATTGAATTTAGTTTCTAAACTACTAGGTTTATTTAAAAATAAATAAAATCTATTTGGTGAAAAATTGAAATTTCAATGCAGTAGTACTTAAATTTCAGTGGAAAAAATAAGAAGTATGTGTCTGTCTGACCACCCTAACCATAATAAAATGATAATATTTTTTTTATAGTATTTTACATATAAGTAGAGGACTTATGTCCGGATGTGATGCATATTTTTTTGTAATTTTTTCCAAGTAAATAATAATTAATTGTGATTTTTTGTACAACTTTAAAAAATATAAAAAATTGTATGTCGACCACCTTAACTTGGTGAAAACTTCGCGGAAATTTAATTTTCTTTTTAATCCTATAGTATGTGAACCATAGAATGTGACACATATTTCAGATTCAAAATGTGATACCATTTAGAAAGTTATAGATGTTTTTCAATCAGTTTATCGATCAGGACTTTAGTCGTAATTCTAATAGAAAATGAATAATAATTATTTATTAAATTCAAATTAAAGCATAATTTTTATTGGTGGAAATCTGAGAATCTCCTCTAAAAACCCTTTTCGTTTCATCAATTTTGGGTAAAAAAAAAGTCGTCAGCCACATACCCTATAAATACCCATAATATTGCCACTTTTTGGCCCTTCATGATCCTGCACATACCCTCATACTGAAAGTTCCTAAATATCACATGAAGAAGCATAACCATCTCAACAACTTAGAGGTCATTAATGTACTATAAACTAAATCTCCTTCAAGCATGTCATTGGAATTGTCTTAGTTTAAGTAAGTGGTGGTAGCAATAAAAGATTTGAAATAATCAATCACTTACAACCGCTTCAAATCAAGATTAACAACTTTTCTAAATTTCAAGAGTAATCTATTACGGTTCCTCTTTTTTCTTTCTGGATCTATCATGTTTATGCATAACATCATTTGCTCACCATGTAGGAAGTCTTTGGATTGCTTCTAGATTTGTTTGACTGGGGAGAAATTAATATTTGGTCTATCTCTTCTAACACGTTAACTACAAGCTACTAACTTATTGGGGGCCTAATAATAATGAACTACTCAGCCTTAAATGTGTATTTATTGAAGTCATGGGAGGAGGATGGTTTCAATATTTGTACTGTGTGTTATTTCCAAGGTCTCCATGCCTCTTTCATGGCACGGTCATCACTTCTACGATGCATTGCCCCATGCTTCATAAATTCAAATTGTCTTCTCCACCAACTTTCATTAAGTCAAAATCATATTTATTTATTTGATTTTCTTCCACTATGGGAGTTGGTTACAGGAGGGATGTGACAATTATCTTATGTGATAATTATGTGGGAGTTCTTTTTATAATTATTGTAAGCATAAGGCTTTGAGGATCTTATTATTTAAATAGTAACAAGACTCTTCAATAAGACAATAGCTAAGTATCAATATATAATATATGTGCTAACCAAAAACTTAATTTCATATTTGGTTAACCATGGGAAAGAATAGAGTAATAAATAAACACAATGACTTCATGCAAGAAATTCCATAAAAGAATTACTCTCTTCCCTTTCCTTGATTCCCTCAAGCCTTAACCACAATTCGTATATGGTACAGTTCATAACATTTATTTAACTCATATCCAATATTTGCTCTTCTCATATGCTTTGGCTTCTATGTAGATATTTCTAAATGTGAATTTGTTTACTTAAGTCCATTGATAGTATGACCATTAAAATTTATTGTCTTTCCATTCACTATTTGACATAAGAATAATTTTGTATTATAAGCATTATCACATGATTTAAAATTATCATCCTCATATTGATTATAACGTTAAACATCCAAACGTCAAAGATCCTAGATGCATTATTGACAATTGACCGGGTGGCCTTACAAGTTATAACATAAATTAAATTGTTGCGCATATATCCATATAGGCATGAGGATTATTATTGCAACATTACACACATAATATGGGGCATGTGGAACTATTTTGAATGGCATTTAAATACATTATACAATGCTATGTTAAGAGGTAAAATGCAAATAGAAAAAAAAGATGTTAAAAGCCATACATAGCATATATCCATAGTTTTCTATCCATTCACTTTGTTTTCCTTTCTATTTTCATCCCAGTTTGACTTGGTCTTCACAACAATAATTCACGATAACATGCTAATCAAGATGAATGAAACATGCAATTGACACATTTAATTTGCCTAATCTGGTTCATCTTAAACACTTATGAGTCCTACGGGAGGGTACATAGATGCATTTACTTTTAAATTTTAGCAAGTCAAAATTTATAAATTGAGCTATTTAAACTTCTTCACAATCAAATGTGTCATTCACATGAGGTTACATAATGCTCATTTGATTTAACAACATAGTTATTATCTTTTTAGTTAACTCTTTCATAATCAAAATTATCAAAGAATGATGAAAGCAATCTAGGATCCCATAAGGTCGTTTCAACTACCAGTCACAACAAGGAGGCAAGCACAGAAAAAAACTTCACACAAGCAACTCCACTTGGGCAACATCACTAAGATGATGGTTGCACTGTTATCAGGGTGGTTATTAATGTCTTGGTAGTGGTTGCAAATGTGACATGGTTGGTTACTATGTGTCATGGTGGTTGCAAATGTGTCATGGTTGGTTGATATGTATCATGGTGGTTGCCTAAATGGCATGACAAAGGTGAGTTTTCATGCTCCTTGATGCTTGGAAGTCCTTTAGTGTAGGAAAGGACAATTATGATTTATGATATTTGTAAATATGTTGAAGTCTATAGAGGCAATGGGAGTGTGAGAGTGATAATTGACAATTCAACAGGTTGTAGGAGTAAGACAACAGTAGAATGATCCTTGTATATGCTCTGTTTCAGCTCTTTTTAACTACTGAAACAAAGCATATACAACTTCAAAAGTAATGTGAAGCTAATAAAATGAAAATAATCTAGGGAACATGTGTGAAACAAGATTGTTCTATGTTTGAGTGATTTCCATAGTTGTGAAACAAAAAACAAAGAGAGATAAAAGTTAGGGTATTCCACAAATAAGCATCACAAGTGAAGAAGGTTACCTCAAATGGCTAAGCATGATGGAAGGCATGGAGTCAGGCTTCCATAATTGAGGATCTGCCCATAATGCGAGCAACAAATATACATCAAACAACATGACTACCCTAAATTCCCCATGCATGGGATTGAAAACCCTGACCACCAAACCCTTGACCTATACGAGCCTCTTGCTCGACAGTGCCTCCAACTCATGCACTATGCTCCTGCTCCCCTCCACTAACCCTGATCTTACATTTTCAAGAAAAAATAGTAATAGAACATAATAAAAAATGGCTCGACTGCATACAAATTTGAAAAATAAAATTAACTGAAACCAGGAAAAGTGACTTACCACAAGATTCTGCACAAACCATGTCCTACTATCAACATTGCCGATGCGGAAAAATGGGTAGAGGCTTTCACTTCTCCATTTTGGGCGTGCTTTCACTTCTCCATATTGGTGGCATTTCGACAAAGGTTTTAGAGTATGTTTATTAAAACAAAAATTATGGACAAGACATTAATAATGAGCACATTTTGGCTATGTTAAATAAATATATAAAATTATTATAGTTAATAATTAATAATATTTTTTTTATATAATGCAAAATATAATTAATATATTATATATATTTAATATAATAGTAATAAAGATTAAATTATATATAATATAATTATATTTATTATTATATTTAATAGTATATATATGTTATATTATTATTAGATATTGTATACTATAATAAAAATTATTAAATATAAATATAAAATTATTATAATTAATAATTAATAATTACTATATTTTTATATAGAGTGGGTGGCTGGGTAGGCGTCTCTCTGCAACTATCAAAGTTATCGTTGAGGAAAAATCTTCATATTTAGGGAAAATGTTATTTTAAGGGGAAAATCTTTGTTTTCGTGGAATTAGAGCCATTACATTTCACTGAAATCCATATAAATTGAATTTAATTGCTTCTAGAAATAACTACTTGACCTTATGTTTATAAGGCATTGCTTCTAGAAATAATTACTTTTACAAACATTATGTTTCTACAATCCATGTAAATTCAATCTAATTGCTTCCAGAAATAACTACTTGACCTTTTGAAATGAAAGTGTATGCAAGATAGCCCTCAAAATACAACTGAATTGTTTAAATCATAATTTATTAGTGAAATTGACTACAATTTCTCTTTGATACATTTGACATGCTAACACAACAGGAAAATCAAACTGGCTTCAAATCATAGTTAAAAACATTAATGATTCATTAACATAATGAGTAATAAAAGTTAAATAATGTAAATGTTAATTTTTTTTATAAAATATGTGAAGGCCTTAAGATTGCACCGAGAGGCAATGCCTTCCACACAATAGGTATTTTTGGTGCACCAAACAGCCTAGGCTGACCAAATGAATTAAAGCAGGTAGGGGTCCATGAGGGGGCTTAAGCTCTATGGATTATGATCAAATTAAAAAGAAAAAAGAATAGAAGAGTAATAGTAATTTATTTAGTCATTTTTATTTGTTTGACCAATTATTTAGTTGTGATTTTACCAGATAAAATTATTCACTTGATGATGATCAAATTAGTCATTTATTTGTCAAATTCTACTAGTGTTAGTCATGTGACTAAAATTTTTAGTCCATTGACTAAAATTATTAGTCATGTAGTCATTTATTTGCCAAATTCTACTAGTGTAGGGGTAAACATGATTTCACCATTCCATTATTTGAGTAGGAAAGACATGAAGGACTTAAGGTTATTGTTAAAATGAAGACATAGCTATCAACACTTTATTGGTGAAACATCTATACACAAATCCTCTTAAGGCCTAGTCATCATACAAACCCACTTCCTTCACCTATCAAATGAGACCTAAACACACACCTAAGAATAATGTTAAAAAAATCTCATAATGAAATGGTGAAAGTGAGTATAAGAGATTATGTTTATCATTTTTCCGTTTATATAGCATGTAAACCTATTAGTTAGTGGATGGGGAAAGTGATTTGATGAGGCAAAAATCATGATTAAAGTGGTGCTATCCAGTATAACCCATTGAAAATAAATTAAGACAAGGTTCTAATGAATTTCAAAGTGGAAAACATGAATATTTTAAATATAATTTTAGGCACTTAGGGTTTTGAATGGATTCTTTCTTATGATATCCTTAAAAATTGAGAATGAGAATTATGGATAAATTTCAATGGAACTCCCATGAACATGCTCAACAAACTTATGAAGGTATTTTGACTTATAAACATAGAGTTTGTATGAACTAAAGAATGGGAGCACAATGATACATAACTCAAAGATGTGAAAGAGTTCAAGGACACAAGATAGGTGCATACTTCAATGAATTCATGAAAATTTAATAGATATATAGTGTGACTATAATTAGATGACCAAGAATCCTACAAATTGATAGAGGAAATCAATGTAAATCCCAAGTAATTACAATAAATTGAGTTGAAACAAGACATGCATGAACATATGACTAAAATTATATGAATTAAATATTCAAACATCCCACCATATACTTATGCATAGGGATTAAAAATTGTAAGTTTTGTATACAATCAAGAGCTTGACACATGTTTTAATCATGATTATAAAATCCTTCATAAGTAAGTATTCCAAATCCCTTAAACCAACTAGAGAGACTCTTAACACATATAAATATAGACCTAAATATAAAGCATCATAACATTGTAGGTTTTACTTAAAATAGGAAAAATACATCAAACCTGAAAAATGAACAATTTTACAAAATCATGACTACATGAGCTAAAATCAAGACTCATAGCCTCCAAAAGCTAAAAAGTAGAGTTCCAAATTTTGAAAGAAGATGAGTTATATTATTGGAGTCACATGACAATCAACTCTTCATACTTTGTTATCTTCTTGAGTCTCACATCCTCAACTAAAATCTATTGGGATAATATATACACTTGGTGGTATTATACTTTATTTAGCACAAATAATGATTATATCTATTATTATGAACTTCCATTTTCCATTTTTCCATATCTTGCTACTATAGAACATTGGCATCTTGATCTTATTGCTACATCTTTCTATATATTAGAATACTTATATGATGATCTTATAAATTGTTCAGTCTTATACTCACATTGTTACATTTCTATATGTTGCATATTATATCATACATCATCATTATTTATACATATTAATTCATGGAGCATACATGATAATATGACTTTACATTGTCATATTTAAGTGGTTGTTTTTATACTGAGCTTACGTTTCTATGATCTCGCATGATCACATCTATTTATACATATGGATCCCATATTAGGAGGAATCACGATTTCCTCCTTACTATATTGAGCTCTATTATCATACTTGATTATCTGCATCTATATCACTTATCTCAGCTTCATACTTGTTATATATAGGGACTTGACACACTATGAAGCCTTTGTATCATTGATCCTATCCATGATCCTATTGATCCTTCCTAGCTTTATTTTATCAATCCTACTAGTCTTTTTAATCATACCCTATCTATGTGTGTGCTCATGAATGCTACATAGGGTCATCTATTGTACTTTCATGAATGTTTTTAGCTATAAATGACATTTTGTCGCGAGTTAGGGCTGTATAATAAGGCACTTGCACCCTATTGTAATACCCATACACAACTTACAGAAAGGAATTAAGTTAAATGCAACCAATTTTTTTTTTTATCATAGGAGAGAATAGTAAATAACATAACATAAACATAATCAAATTGCATAACTTAATCCCAAGAACATCAATCTAATAATTACATAAACCATGCATACCTACATCTATAAGTACCATTACATCAGTAATAACAATAAAGCCTTAAGATCGAATAATTATCCAAAGTGATAACATCATTATAAATTCATCTCACAACTCAGTTTACAATAAAAGTACAATGCGTCATTACAAGAGTACATTACAATAGCACCATGTGCAATAATATACAAGACTTGCCCAACTAGGCGAAAATGATATATCAATAAAAGAACCACCTAAATACATAATCCTGGAACCCACTAGCAAAGAATCCATTGATACTGCAACTCAGCACTGAAGATGTACCTGCATAAAAGAGAGAATTCCAACAGGGTGCGAAACACGATCCACCCGACCACCCCCATGCTAGGAGCTGCTAAGGAAGGGTTCTCGATCAAGACCAACAAGGCAAAGACTCACAACCAACTAAATGAAATCACACAACACATAAAAGAACTCAAATTCAAATAACAACAAAAAAATCATCAATACAAGGCAAGTGACCAATTTCAGAGGATTTCCAAAAGACAACACCGATATGAATGTTAGAGGAAAGTGTCATCGCATGGCTTAACATGGATTCTCCAAACTACCTATTGCAAGGTGCCGCCTCCATCTACTGATGGATTATCCAGACAACCAAGTGCGAAGAGCTGCCTCCAACTATGGTTATCCAGGCTACCTATCTCAAGGAACCGCCCCATAGGGTTGCTCATGCGAAACCGTTACCTTTCGCGAGGACAAGGCAACGATTATGCCAACCACGGCCTTCTCAATCCCCTTTAGTCTGTGGTAGCACTAAAAGGCGGATGAGGCAACAATTATCTTTTTAGTGTGTTACTACCCACCCCTAGTTAATTAATTAAATTATCACTTATTAAATTCACTCTAATGAGGGTTATCCTGGTGCCCCTTTGTGCGCCGACCACCCACTTAGAGCCACTCCCTCTAAACAATCAATCACAAAACAATAACATCAAAGACGGTACCATATAAAGAACTGAATCAAATAATAATCAAGGCGAGACATGACCATCTCACCAACCACAGGAAAAACTCATTCATAGATTGGTATAATCCAAATGTACAATCGGTCCAATAGCATCACAAAATCAAATTTAAAACAAAACAAGAGTACCACATTATCCCACCTCTGGAATCACTTAGGTTCCTAACAAGACGTTAACTTCTAGGTTCCCCAACCATAAGAAAATTCCCATCATTCACAAAACGACATAACTCAGAAAAATCATTAACAATAACACCAAAGAAACACGTCGTAAAACATGGAACAATTCTCATCAAAATGTATTCTAATAATGTTGATAACATCCAAATGACCTCTACTTCTCTTTTTTTTTTTTTTTTTTACCTATCTTCATAAAACACCACATTCTACGAATCTTCTACATAGTATAAATAATTATAACTTACCTCTCTATCTTATTAACACTTTACTAAAATTTACTAACAATTAACCTGTTGATTATTACAACCAATATACATACACACACACACACACATATATATATATATATCAATATTAACATTAATAATACTATTAATATTAGCATTGACCTATATATATATGTGTTAAATATATATACACTGTTATATATAAATATGGACTTATTGAAATGCGAAAGGTCCAACTAAAAACCTTTAACTATAACATAAAACAAATTCTCAACTTACACATAAAGAACGAATTCGAATTACTATGAACTAAACATACTACGCATAACACAGTAGTTAAATGCGAAATCGGAATAATACAAATAAACCATATGCTCATATGTATCTATATTATTTTTTTTTAAAATAAATGAATACCTAAAGGTACCCATAATAGAGGGATGAGGAGTAAACCAACTGTCAAATCTAAACGAACACCCTTAGAATCCAAGGATACAATGCATACAAGAGAACAATGAAGGATGCAATGTGCAGCAACCGAAATGAATGGACTGGCAAAAAGGACGGACAATGGCCACAGAGCATATTAATTGAACATAGAAATCAAATGAACTAGGTGATAAAACTTCGTTCCAATGCAACAGATAAGTTCCACTTTGTCGCGTATTCAACCAAACTAAATGATACAACTTTCGAACTAAAACTATATATGTGTATACAAATAAAAGCAAGGCGTGGAAGAACAATCCAAATTCATTCCTTAATGGATACACATTAAACAGCGAGTAATATGCATAGGGAAGAACTAATAACGAACACACTATACAACGAAATCTTACAGCTAATGGCCAATAGACGTTACTGTATGCGGCGCGCCAACCAACGAGAGACAAGGGAAACCTATGTACTTAGCCGCGGGGAATGGAGGTCAGGGAAGTATGGTCACTACCGACCTCCTCCTCACAAACTCACAGAAATCTGAGCCGAGGAAAGAGCATAGGCACGAACAGGAATAACGGCCATACCAGTTACAATTTCCAATAAAATGAAGAAAGCGAAATTTCCAATTTATAGATAAAAGGACGAACCCGAAACAATACGAGCCAACCATAACACACATTTCGAAGTAGAAAAAGGCGAATTCAGAAATCTAAAAAGGTGGATGTGTGAAACAAATAAAATTTGAATGCAACTACATGCAGGAATATTATTCTGCCCATACACAAAACAAGAATAATTTGGTCCGAAAATTAAACAGGTAGGAACATAAAATCAACTCAAAGCCCCTCCATTCTGTATATGGATACCCCAATTTCAAACAGATAGAAATCTGAATATAAATAAAAATGCGTGGGTTATCCCTTTTAATAAATTCACACTAGTGACCAGACTAAATAAATATATGTGGAAATAAACATATATGAAGCATAACGATTTAAACAACCTTTTTATATAATTCTATTTCTGTTTCAATGCAATTATAAGCCTGAACGTTTAACTTGAACCGGGGTTTGACAAATTAAACTGGAAGTCTTTCTTTAGATCACAAAGAACTAATCAGTGCAATTTTACCCAATATTAAAAACAGTTTTCAAAATAGAGAGAACCCCCTATACACATAGATTCAATTTCCACAATTTTCACATAGAGATTTAAAAGCCCTTTTAAAAACAAACAAATGCATAGATCGAAATTCTTGAAACAGAACAGCCAGAAACATTTTTTTTTTAATAACCAGAAAGGTATTATAAAAGGAACCTGACGTCCTATGGCTGTGGAAGAATCCAACCCCGATGCTTTCCTTCTCCTTTCCAACACTGCCCCTCTTTCTGTAACTTCGTTTCCGAAACCAAAAAATTCCCAAACCAATCTCCCCAAAAGAAAAATCTCCCCCCGTCTACCTCTTTCCTCCTCTTGTAAAAAAGATTTCCCAAAATAACTAATTTCATTCTCCGAATAACTCCCACAAGTTTCTCCAATTTTAATTAGTTATTATTATTATGATTTATTTATTTAATTTTTAACAATAGTTTCTTTTGTTTTAAAATTACTTCCACTTAATTCTAAATTTAATTAAAACAACTTTTATAAACAATTAACTTTTAACTAGAATATAATTAAATCTCAATACTTACTAACTCATAAAAATAACTTTAATTTAATCTTTTAATTCCAAAATAATTAAATTAACTATCAACATAATTAAATTAAATATATCATTTAACTCCAGAATAATCGAAATATCAAGACAACACTCAGATCAACACATGACTCGACAACCGCATACAAAATGACGGACTTGGGTCGGGAAATCCTTCCTTAACAACTCCCTTCTAACCACATTGCAACCGTTGGGCTTATTTGTGCTCGCCCTGTCCTGCCGAAGTAGGTGGAGTCAAGACTTTAATCCTACAATTCCTGCAAACAGATAAACGTCAAGTACATATAATCTCCACTGCAACACATGGTGAAAGGAATTAGCAAGGTAATAGGGCACTCGCAAGCAAGTGGTACTACTCCGTCCTTCCACCATAAATACTGAGCATGACATCGCAAACATAATATCATTATCGCATATAAATTTAAAGAACTACCATTGCATAATAAATCAAATCACCTATGTATAATGTATCATCAATTGTCACACATAATGTAAAGAGCAGTAAGCAAATTAACTAAGAACCACACATGATCAGATATAAAACCATCACATAGAGTATCACAGAGTATCCATAATAACAAAATACCAAAAGTCTCTAATGTATCAGCAAACATGGGGGTATTACATCCTCCCCCCTAGAACATGGCTTACTCCTGGAAGCCAGTAGAACAAATAAGGGTAAACCTCCCTAATGAGAGATGCATCCTCCTAAGTCGCCGAGGTCTCATCATTCAGATCCCACTGGACCTGCACCTACTCAATATCTCTGCCCCTGAGGGTGAGACTCTGTTGCTGAAGCACGGCCACGGGCTCTAGAGCTAGTTTCCCGTCCTCGACCTGCAAAGCATTCCAATCTAGCACATGAGTAACATCAGGAAAATATGGCCTCAAAACAGAAACATGGAAAACATTGTGAATCTGTGACAGGCTAGGTGGCAAGGCTAGGCGGTAGGCAACAGGTCCGATTCTCTCTAACACCTCAAAGGGCCCAACAAAACGAGGTGCCAACTTAGAACCCTTTCCGTAATAGACAGGACACTTTCGTGGACGCACCCGGAGAAACACACGATCCCCAACTGCAAACTGCCAATCAACACGATGAGCATTTGCATACTTTTTTTGCCTGTCCTGTGCTGCAGTAAGATGCTCTCTGATACGAGCAACCTGCTACTCCATATCTCGAAGCATGTCAGGTCCAAGAAGAACCCTGTCCTCCAACCGATCCCAACTCAAAGGGGTACAGCAAGGACAACCATACAACACCTAAAAAGGTGCCATGCCAATGGAGCTATGATACCCATTATTATAGGCAAACTCAACCAGATGCAAATACTCCTCCCAACAAGATTGTTGATCCATTACATACATGCAGAGAATGTCCTCTAGCACCTGATTAACTCTCTTAGTCTAACCATCAGTCTCAGGATGGTAGGCGGAGCTGAGATTCAACTGAGTCCCTAGAGACCGCTGCAAGGAAGTCCATAGTGCCGATGTAAACACTAGATCTCTGTCAGAGATGATCCTCCGTGGTATACCATGTAATTAAATTATGTCCTCCATAAAAATCCTCACTACTACAGATGCAGTATAGATGATCTGATAGGGGAGAAATGAGCTACTTTAGTTAACCTGTCCACAGTAACCATGATCGCATCGTGACGCCTAGAAGACATGGGCAAACCAATGATAAAATCCATAGAAATGATATCCCATTTCCACTCGGGAACAAGATTAGGCTGAAGTAATCCTGCCGGATGATGATGTTCTGCCTTAACCTTCTAGCACTCCAGACATCTAGCTACGAAATCAGCGATATCCCTCTTCATTCCTGACCAAAAATATAATGAACACAGATCCGCATACATCTTCTTAACCCCTGGATGTGCCACATAGGGAGCCCTATGGGCTTCAGTCAAAATCAGAGTATGAAGACCCTCTGTAGGAGGTACATACATACGTCCTAAATAACGTAAAGCACCATTAGAATCCAAAGAATACCCAACAAATTTCCCTTCGAGAGACCATCCCGACTCGATCTCGGACTTCACCTCAGAATACCAACTGTCTGAAGAGAGAGCATTGAGGATTTGACTCCTCAAATCAATCCCAAGAGTCATAGCAGAGATCTCATGCCTACGCCTGCTCAAAGCATCAGCCACCACATTCTCCTTACCTTGAATATATTTCACTTCAAAATCATACTCGCACAAAAATTCCATCCATCTCCTTTGTCTAGCATTCAAATTCGGCTACGTAAATATGTATTGTAGACTACGATGATCAGTATGCAACTCGAATTGATGCCCCAAGAGAAAATGTCTCCATCTAACCAGAGCATGAACCATCGCGGCCAACTCAAGATCATGTGTAGGATAGTTCCATTCATGATCTTTAAGTTTTTGGGATTTGTATGCAATCACACGCCCTTCCTGCATTAAGATGGCCCCTAGGCCTTCCAAGGAGGCATCAGTACACACCACAAACTCTCTGGTAGGGTCTGGTACTGCCAAAATAGGTGCACTTGTCAGTTTCTCCTTAAGAGTCTGAAAAGCTTGCTGACATTTATCTAACCACATAAATTTATTCCCTTTTTTCTGAAGAGAAGTTATAGGATGTGCAATCCTAGAAAAGCCTTGAACAAACTGCCGGTAATAACCTGCAAGCCCCATGAAACTGTGAACTTCTGAGACATTAGAAGGTACGAGCCAATCCACAATAGCCTGAATCTTTGCAGGGTCCACAGAGATTCCTTCACCTGAGATGACATGTCCAAGATACTGAACTTTCGTCTTGTAAAAGTCACACTTTGCCAAATTAGCATATAACTGGTTTTCCCTCAAACATTGCAATACCTGCTTGAGATGTTCCTCATGTTCCTCTATAGACCTAGAGTAGATCAAAATATCATCGAGGAACACAAGAAAAAATGTATCCAAAAAGGTCCTGAACACCCCATTCATCAAACTCATGAATACTGAAGGCGCATTCGTCAACCCAAACAGCATCACTGTGAACTCGTAATGTCCGTATCGAGTGCGAAATGCGGTTTTATGAATATCCTGCTTTGCAATCCTCAACTGGTGATATCCAGACTTCAGATCAATCTTGGAAGATATCTTTGCCCCTCTTATTTGATCGAAAAGATCATCTATCCTAAGCAAGGGATAACGATTCTTCACTGTTACTTTATTTAACTGTCTATAATCAATGCATAGGCGGAGAGAACCATCCTTCTTCTTCACGAAAATCACTGGTGCTCCCCATGGAGAGACACTCGGGCGGATAAATCCTTTTACTATCAACTCCTCCAACTGAAGATGGAGTTCCTGAAGTTCCTGCATGGTCATTCAATACGGGGCCTGAGAGATAGGCTCAACCCCAGGTACTAGTTCTATCCGAAAATCTATATCCCACTTAGGCGGCATTCCAGGAATCTCACTCGGAAACACATTAGCGAACCCCTTAAGAAAAAGATAATCATCCAATGATTTCTCTTGACTATCGTCAGTCTCAAGATCATGCATTGCTATTGCAAAGAGCTGACAACCCTGATAGAACATCCTTTTTAACTGCATGGCAAAGATCATTCGCAAAGAAATAGGCCTCTGAGTGCCCACGATCTCCACCTCCTATCCAGAATCATCGGTACACCACACTGCCTTACGACGACAATCCAACAAAGCACGATGTGAACACAACCAATCAATTCCCAAGACTATATCATATGAGCCCAAGGGTAAGATCCGAAGGTCCACCTGAGTTGAAAAGGCTCCCAAATCTAACTTACACCCTTGAAAAAACTCTTCTACAAGAACTTTTGACCCAGAGGCTAGTTCAACCTGCCAAGATATGCCTTGCCTAGATGCCACCAAACCACATCACTCCACAACAGAAGGAGATATAAATGAATTAGAAGCACCAGAATCAAAAATTATGGAGACTTTAGTACCCTTCAACACACCTGATGTTTCGATCACAATACCCTGATGCTCAGCTTGCCGATTATCTACTATCACTAAAACCCGATGAGCTCTCTCCGCATCACCTACTGTAGGCTCTGAAATGGCTGGCCTCTGACTAAATTCTGTAGTAGTCTTCTGTGGACATTGTCTAGCAATATGCCCTTGCTGCCCACACGAGAAGCAACTTGTACCTCTCCCAAAGCCTCTGACCCTAGACGGTGCATTGGACTGCTGAAAGCTACCCCTGGATGGTGCCGACTATGCATTTTGTGTAGGCTGCACAGAACGATTAGGTTTATCCCGCTGCCAACTTCAGAATTTTCTACCCTGGAACCTATCCCTCTGCTGAGATTGTGATTTATTTTGCTTAGGTTGAGACTGCTGCTGGTGTGAACCACCCTTAGATGGCGTTTGAAAGTTCCTAGAAGACCCAACATACTGAGACTGTCCACCTTTAGAACCTGTACCTGGTGCCGGAGCACTGCCAATCTGAACTCCAACATGCCCTCCAAGAGCCATAGCCAAGTTTTCCTCTACTAATTGAGCCTTTTCCACTACCATTTCCATTATCTTCAGCTCGAAGACTCTTACTCCACCACTGATATGGGCATTTAGACCCCGAACGAAATGCTGAACAAGCAATCCCTCATCGTGATTAATCCCAACATATTGCTTGAGTTCATAGAACCACCGCTCATACTGCTCAACGGACATAGACATCTTCTTAAGATTGTGGAACTCATCGGCTCTACACTGCCTCCAATGATCCAAGAGAAATCGAGCCCTGAACCTATCCAGGAACAATTCCCATGCAACCACACTGATATCTAGGTGCAACTTCTATTCTTCTAACCTCCACCAAGTAGAGGTGAAACCCCACAAATGCATTACTGCACATCAAGCCTTGGTATTGCTACCGAAAGGGTGCATTGCGAAGCAACGATCCAAATCGATCAACCAGGTTTCTGCTTCCAAGCCTCCTCCTGAACCATCAAAGGTAGGAGGGTGAGCTCTCAACAAATCCCTCATATGCCCTGCTATTACTACATCCTGATCTGCTGGAGCATCCTTGTGCCTTGGAGACCTTTCTCTCTCTCTTTTGATCCGTCACTCTTCCTGAGGCCTAGGTCCCAAACGATCAAGGAGTTCTCCTAGGAGACGTTGCAACTGACCATCCAAACTAGGCTGTCCTTGATTCTGGTCACCAACTGGTGGATTACTTTGAGGATTTGAATTTTCCTCATGTCCCAAACCATGGAGACTCGATGGAGATGGACTATGATGACTAAGTGTTCGACCACCACCTTGGCCTCTTCCACGGCCACGACCACGACCTCTAGCTTGAGGCATGATCCTGTACACAGTTATAGTATGTAAGATCAAAGTTGACACAAAGGTTGCCTAACGGACACCGACTACCCAGAGAACCCAGCGTTAGCAACCTTGGCTCTGATACCAAGTGTAATGCCCCGCCACACAACCCCAAAGGAATTAAGTTAAATGCAACCAATTTTTTTTTATCATAGGAGAGAATAGTAAATAACATAACATAAACATAATCAAATTGCATAACTTAATCGTTTGAGGAACACGAGGTCATTACTTAAGAGCTAACTCTTAACAATAAGAACATCAATCTAATAATTACATAAACCACACATACCTACATCTATAAGTACCATTACATTAGTAATAACAATAAAGCCTTAAGATCGAATAATTATCCAAAGTGATAACATCATTATAAATTCATCTCACAACTCAGTTTACAATAAAAGTACAATGCGTCATAACAAGAGTACATTACAATAGCACCATGTGCAATAATATACAAGACTTGCCCAACTAGGCAAAAATGATACATCAATAAGAGAATCACCTAAATACATAATCCTGGAACCCACTAGCAAAGAATCCACTGATACTGCAACTCAGCACTGAAGATGTACCTGCATAAAAGAGAGAATTCCAACAGGGTGCGAAACACGATCCACCCGACCACCCCCATGCTAGGAGCTACTAAGGAAGGGTTCCCGACCAAGACCAACAAGGAAAAGACTCACAACCAACTAAATGAAATCACACAACACATAAAAGAACTCAAATTCAAATAACAACAACAAAATCATCAATACAAGGCAAGTGACCAATTTCAGAGGATTTCCAAAAGACAACACCGATATGAATGTTAGAGGAGAGTGTCATCGCATGGCTTAACATGGATTCTCTGGACTACCTATTGCAAGGTGCCGCCTCCATCTACTGATGGATTATCCAGACAACCGAGTGCAAGGAGCCACCTCCAACTATGGTTATCTAGGCTACCTATCTCAAGGAACCGCCCCATAGGGTTGCTCATGCGGAACCATTACCTTTCACGAGGACAAGGCAACGATTATGCCAACCATGGCCTTCTCAATCCCCTTTAGTCTATAGTAGCACTAAAAGGCAGATGAGGCAACAATTATCTTTTTAGTGTGTTACTACCCACCCCTAGTTAATTAATTAAATTATCACTTATTAAATTCACTCTAATGAGGGTTATCCTGGTGCCCCTTTGTGCGCCGACCACCCACTTAGAGGCACTCCCTCTAAACACTCAATCACAAAACAATAACATCAAAGACGCTACCATATAAAGAACTGAATCAAATAATAATCAAGGCGAGGCATGACCATCTCACCAACCATAAGAAAACTCATTCATAGATTTGTATAATCCAAATGTACAATCGGTCCAATAGCATCACAAAATCAAATTTAAAATGAAACAAGAGTACCACATTATCCCACCTCTGGTATCACTCAGGTTCCTAACAAGATGTTAACTTCTAGGTTCCCCAACCATAAGAAAATTCCCATCATTCACGAAATGACATAACTCAGAAAAATCATTAACAATAACACCAAAGAAACACGTCTTAAAACATGGAACAATTCTCATCAAAATGTATTCTAATAATGTTGATAACATCCAAATGATCTCTACTTCTCTCATTTTTTTTTTTTTACCTATCTTCATAAAACACCACATTCTACGAATCTTCTACATAGCATAAATAATTATAACTTACCTCTCTATCTTATTAACACTTTACTAAAATTTACTAACAATTAACCTGTTGATTATTACAACCAATATACATACACACACATATATATATATATATATATATATATATATATATATATATATATATATATATATATATATATATATATATATATATATATATATATCAATATTAACATTAATAATACTATTAATATTAGCATTGACCTATATATATATACACTGTTATATATAAATATGGACTTATTGAAATGTGAAAGGTCCAACTCAAAACCTATTAACTATAACATAAAACAAATTCTTAACTTACACATAAAGAATGAATTCGAATTACTATGAACTAAACATACTACGCATAACACAGCAGTTAAATGCGAAATCAGAATAGTACAAATAAACCGTATGCTCATATGTATCTATATTATTTTTTAAAAAATTAAATGAATACCTAAAGGTACCCATAACAGAGGGACGAGGAGTAAACCAGCTGTCAAATCTAAACGAATACCCTCAGAATCCAAGGATACAACGCATACAAGAGAACAATGAAGGACACAATGTGTAGCGACCGAAATGAATGGATTGGCAAAAAGGACGAACAACGGCCATAGAGCATATTAATTGAACATAGAAATCAAACGAACCAGGCAATAAAACTTCGTTCCAACGCAACGGATAAGTTCCACTTTGTCGCGTATTCAGCCAAACTAAATGATACAACTTTCAAACTAAAACTGTATATGTGTATACAAATAAAAGTAAGGCGCAAAAGAACAATCCAAATTCATTCCTTAACGGATGCACATTAAACAGCGAGTAATATGCATAGGGAAGAACTAATAACGAACACACTATACAACAAAATCTTACAGCTAATGGCCAATAGACGTTACTGTACGTGGCCTGCCAACCAACGAGAGACAAGGGAAACCTATGTACTCAGCCGCAGGGAATGGAGGTCGGGGAAGTATGGTCACTGCTGACCTCCTCCTCACAAACTCACAAAAAATTGAGCCGAGGCAAGAGCATAGGCACGAACAGGAATAACAGCCATACCAGTTACAATTTCCAATAAAATGAAGAAAGCAAAATTTCCAATTCATAGATAAAAGGACGAACTCGAAACAATACGAGCCAACCATAACACACATTTCGAAGTAGAAAAAGGCGAATTCAGAAATCTAAAAAGGTGGATGTGTGAAACAAATAAAATTTGAATGGAACTACATGCAGGAATATTATTCTGCCCATACACAAAACAAGAATAATTTGGTCCAAAAATTAAACAGGTAGGAACATAAAATCAACTCAAAGCCCCTCCATTATGTATATGGATACCCCAATTTCAAACAGACAGAAATCTGAATATAAATAAAAATGCGCGGGTTATCCCTTTTAATAAATTCACACTAGTGACCAGACTAAATAAATATATGTGGAAATAAACATATATGAAGCATAACGATTTAAACAACCTTTTTATACAATTCTATTTCTGTTTCAACGCAATTATAAGCCTGAACATTTAACTTGAACCGGGGTTTGACAAATTAAACTGGAAGTCTTTCTTTAGATCACAAAGAACTAATCAGTGCAATTTTACCCAATATTAAAAACAGTTTTCAAAATAGAGAGAACCCCCTATACACACAGACTCAATTTCCACAATTTTCACATAGAGATTTAAAAGCCCTTTTAAAAACAAACAAATGCACAGATCGAAATTCTTGAAACAGAACAGCCAGAAATATTTTTTTGTTTTTAGTAACCAGAAAGGTATTATAAGAGGAACCTGATGTCCTACGGCTATAGAAGAATCCAGCCCCGATGCTTTCCTTCTCCTTTCCAACACTACCCCTCTTTCTGTAACTTCATTTCCGAAACCAAAAAATTCCTAGACAAATCTCCCCAAAAGAAAAATCTCCCCCCGTCTACCTCTTTCCTCCTCTCGTAAAAAAGATTTCCCAAAATAACTAATTTCATTCTCCGAATAACTCCCACAAGTTTCTCCAATTTTAATTAGTTATTATTATTATGATGTATTTATTTAATTTTTAACAATAATTTCTTTTGTTTTAAAATTACTTCCACTTAATTCTAAATTTAATTAAAGCAACTTTTATAAACAATTAACTTTTAACTAGAATATAATTAAATCTCAATACTTACTAACTCATAAAAATAACTTTAAATTAATCTTTTAATTCCAAAAGAATTAAATTAACTATGAACATAATTAAATTAAATATATCATTTAACTCCAGAATAATCGAAATATCAAGACAACACTCAGATCAACACATAACTCGACAACCTCATACAAAATGATGGACTTGGGTCAGGAAATCCTTCCTTAACAACTCCCTTCTAACCACATCTCACCCGTTGGGCTTAATTTGTGCTCGCCCTGTCCTGCCGAAGCAGGTGGAGTCAAGACTTTAATCCTGCAATTCCTGCAAACAGATAAACGTCAAGTACATATAATCTCCACTGCAACACATGGCGAAAGGAATTAGCGAGGTAATAGGGCACTCGCAAGCGAGTGGTACTACTCCATCCTTCCACCATAAATACTGAGCATGACATCGCAAACATAATATCATTATCGCATATAAATTTAAAGAACTACCATTGCATATTAAATCAAATCACCTATGTATAATGTATCATCAATTGTCACACATAATGTAAAAAGCAGTAAGCAAATTAACTAAGAACCACACATGATCAGATATAAAACCATCACATAGAGTATCACAGAGTATCCATAATAACAAAATACCAAAAGTCTCTAATGTATCAGCAAACATGGGGGTAATACAATAATAATCATATAATGATCATAACCATGAATTTATATCATGTACTGTGTCCAAACGGATCACTGATGGGCATTATAAGTATCTACCTCTACATTTCCCAATTACATTACCTTTATCACCAAGTTTCCAAAGCTGCCTACCTAAAAATCATAGACTAAGGTGGAAACATAACAGATTAGTATCGATCATTCAAGTTGATTCTTTACCCTCGATATGCCACATTTCTATAAAAACACAACATAATTATCCACACAAGCACATATTTTCATTAAACCTCATTATTTATACACAAGGAATCCACTTAATGCAACATTTTCAACAAAAGACCAAAATTTTACACTTTAGTTTCAAGAAAACATAATTCATAGCTCCATAAACAAAAAATTGCAAATTTAACACACACTCAACACAATCACCCCCAAATGCATGTCACTAGGAAATGCACCACAAGACAACATGAGGGTCAATAATGCATCTTTGGTAGGAAGAATATCAGTGCATTATACACTACACCAAGGGTCCTATCCTTTCCACTGGTTCTACACCATTGGACCGAGACTGCCTAACAAGAGAACTCAGGTTACATGGCGAGGACAATAGAAGGGTGAAAACCTAAACTCAAGAATTTAATTGCATGGTTAACATAATGGGTGCATAGTGCCCAGTGTATGAACCTATGCTCTGATACCATGATGTAATTCCCTGACATGCAAACCCCAAAGGACAACAAGAACTAACAATTAAAGCACAATATTTTTTTTAAGTTAACATATATGAAATGTACATTAAGTTCCAATGCACGATATTCAATTCATTTAGACACGCTAACAACCTATGTCCTCTAGGGTACACATGAAGACATTACATAACCTAAACCCATAACAAATTGATAACGAACAAATTCCAAGATGCATTATTATTAATGACAAGGCATCCATTGACAAAACCATACATCCATTATAAATCCATTGTTAAAAGTCATTCACATGTGGTAACTCAATATAAACAAGATTAACTCAATTTCAATAACCATAAAATATATTATAATCATGAGAATACAAAAGAACATATTTCCATAGATACAATGCATCAAAAGGACATAAACCATAATCACTAATCACATAAGGAATAAAAAGGTTCAATTGTACATTACATATGTTTCCAATACATAACATCGTTCAATAACGTAAGTTTACATCACTGTTTCCCAACACAACATGGGGGTAATACATCAAATACATGAGTATGATAGAAATAAAGGATATACATTTGCAAATATATAGAAGTCTAGAACACTCTACATCAGTGTAACACTGTGTTGAACGAACGTTAACAGGGAACCCAACAGGGTGTGTAGCACGTTCCACCCGACCACATGGGCTCGAAGGCCCACCCCCTATGCTAGGAGTAAACAAGAAAGACCCATGACCAAGAAAAATGAGCAATACGACCACAAGACCAAACCATAGAAGAGCAACCAGAACATAAAAAATAGCACTCAATGACAACATACAAGCTGACTGCTACTAGAGACATTCAAAGATAAAGGCAAGAGATACTATGGGAAAGTTTCATCACATGGCCCTAAATGGGTTACCCAGACTACCTCTCAAAAGGCACCAACCCCCATCTATGGTTTCCTTGACTGCCTCTCAAAAGACGTCGGCCCCATATGGTGACATGTGTGGAACCGCTAGCCTCTCATGATGACAAGGTAGCACCTTGTCAACCATGGCCTTCTCAGTCCACCCTTAGTCTGTGAGAGCACTAACAGCATGGATGAGGTATCTAACTTATCTTTAGTTAATGTTAACCTACCCAAACCCACTAGTATTTTTTATTAGGTTTTTACTTTTTAAACCAACTTGTTCATGGATTACCCAGGCTGCCCCTTTGTGAGCCAACCCCCATGATGAGCCACTCTCCATAATAACCCAAAACAAAACTCACAACTATGAGGGTCTACCCAAGGACAAAACAACAAAAGTCACAAGTGAAAGTACAAATGTGAGCCATGGACCATCTCGCCAAAAAATCATGACAAAAGACAACATTAGTGCATCCGATAAACACCCTCTAGAGTTCAAACTAGCAACTCAATCAAATGATCCCAAGACCAATCAAGGAAAATCGACATGAACCAGTTTCCCACTGCCTCTAGAAGCCTAGAACTGCCTACCAAATAAAAATAACTTAAACGATGTGGGTTCCCAACATACACAAAACATGACCGAACATAACGTCACCTCAACAAGCAAAGTAAAACCAGAGAAAAGTACATTCAACATGGGTCCACAAACAAATAAACCCAAGAGAAAACCTCACTTCAAGGAATCAATGAAACAAAGTCAACCTCAAATCTCCCTGACATGAATGAGCAATCACATAAAGAAACTTTTAAATTAACCATGACAATGACATTTTCTTGACTTTGTGACAAGATCATCAATCATTTGAATCCTCCACTATATAGATAAATAAAACATTAAATTGAGAGAGAGATGTTTCTAACCTGTCACAGTAAAGATCTCTTGATTAACCAAGTAATCTATGAAAACATTTTCTATAATAGTTAATATGTATTTTTCCCCTTTAATAAATTTAACAACTTCAAATGTCATTCTCTATACTCCATCAATTGAAATTAAAAATAAACATATAACATTACTTAATATACAACTATATTTACATACATATATACATACATATAACCACATGCTAATATCATTAATTCCACAATACACAATATAAAACTGCTATAAAATATCTACTATGGAGAATATCACACTTTATGAGTTGGTCTTTGGTCTATTTTTTTAATCATTGTGTGTGTATATATATATATATGCTTGCATGCGTGGTGTTGTTATAAAACAGCCAAATGAAAATCTATTAAATAATAAATTGTAAACAACACCACGCATGCAAGCATATATATATATATATATATATGCTTGCATGCGTGGTGTTGTTTACAATTTATTATTTAATAGATTTTCATTTGGCTGTTTTATAACAACACCACGCATGCAAGCATATATATATATATACACACACAATGATTAAAAAAATAGACCAAAGACCAACTCATAAAGTGCGATGCTCTCCATAGTTTTTATCATACAGCCTAACCTATCTACACCAACATTGAATAATGCATTTCTAACCAAAAATACACTAATTTAATAGGCGCCATGGATAAATGTGGCACCTACAGCCAATTAACAGATGGTAAGAACCTATTACCAACCAGTATGCATGTAGGGTGGGAAGTAAAGAATGGGCACATAAACCATAAGCTAATATAAAATTTGATGCAACAAGAGTTCATCGGTGAAAGGCAACAACCCATACTACATCTAAATTCATCTCCAAGATTGTTGCAAGAGAAATTATTTTGAGAGGTGTGAACCACTTCCACAGGTACATTATTTCTATGCACTAAATTCCCTGAGGGAGACTGTCCATGTCCTAAGAAAGAAGCAAACGTCTGGCAGCAAGAGACCACAGAGGTAAAAGAAACAACAAATACTCCCACAATAAGCTCTCAGATGCAAGAAACCGCATATAAATTTTCCAACATATAATACACAAAACAAATCATACAACAAGGAAGCAGGCGCATCTTCAGCCCTGAAGGTAGTACGGGCTTACTCTTAGCACTACATGCAGAGTCGAATGCCCACTGAAACTTACCTAAAGAAGATAAAATTCGCCACTACAAAATGCAACGGAGGAAGTGATGAGAATATCCATCCTTTACCAATGACAATGTTAAATATATCATATTTCATGCCAATCTGAGTTCCATGGGCACCTACATACATGATATGAGGATAGTCTATATATGAGGACAAATGAATTCTGATTCCTAAATGGATATTGTTGAGAGGTAGAAATGTAAATTCCAAGCTAAGAATCGAGCTAGGGCATCGCTCTGTTATGTTGGCCTAGTGTTTTGCTGATCATTAACAACGAAATAACACAAGGAAATCAATTACATGGAACAAGAAAAGAAACAGGGTAAGTGGATGCAATGAGAGACAACAAGAAGTTATTTACGAATTCACACGAAAAGCACCAGATTTACGGGTCGAGAACCTTCATTTTATTTTGAAGTGTCAAGCTGCAGGCCGTGTCGTTTTGAAAGACTTAAGAGACTCTACAAAATTAGCAGGAGAAGAACCAAATTCCTTATATGGTTGATCTAATTATTCACAAATATATCTCCTGAAAAAGAAAAGGCATTGGAATTAAGAAAGAGGGCACCTTCTACAACCAAGATTTCGATTGTTAAGCAAGGCAAGTATATAATGAGATATCATACATAACTCTAGGAGGATAATCTAAACCCATCAAAACAAAACATGATACCAAGCCTATCGTAAGTGAAAACAGGGCCGACTTGAGGAGAGGGAAGCGACACATAATTTAGCCCCAAATCAACAATGCAAAGCATATGACAACAAGACGCAAGGGATACCTGACAGTAGCGAGAAGACAATGAACATCGAACTACAAAGTTATGACGCGGTTCTAGAATAAATTCTTCATATACAATGTTATAAGCAATAGCCAGAGAAATGGATTGAAAATACTTGCGGAGTTAAAATTTAGAACCAGAGGAACCTGGATCACGAAGCTTGACAAGTTAGAGCACTGGTGGTGAGCTCACAACTCTATTGCACCCGGTGCTTCTATGACACCTAATTAGAAACACACTCTAAATGTTGGCTTCATTACATTCTTGGACTGTAGGAAACATCAACATTTTCATGACAATATAGGTGACAGGGGACAGTGTATTTTTGAACAGTGCAAATAATGTGAGCATTCTATTTGTTGCATTCACATGAAGAAAGGCAGAAAGGACATTTGGACTGCACAAAACAGTTGCTCAAAAAATTCAAAGTGAAACAAAACTTTTCATAACGAACTAACTATGTAGGGAAAGTGTGTTTTCCAAAATGGAAAATAATGTGAGCTTTCTATTTTTTGCAAGCATATGAGTTTAAATAATGAATTGTAGAAAATAATTTTTTGTAGTTTATATTCATATCGCTAATTACATTCATTGCATTGCACATCTTTCTAACTCAAAGCATTACTTGACATTGTATAACTAATAACTAGATGTTGATATATGACAAAATTTCAATTGCAATATAGTTTTTTACAAAGTCAACCTAAGTAGTTATGCAGTTACTTCACATTGTATAACTACTGATGTAGTACTAAGGGGTTCAAAGATATAAATTTCTCAAACTCAATCTACTGTAAACATTTTTCACCACAATCGGTTTCCCTCAACTCACATTTCTAGGCAACCACCTTTCAAAACACCTTTCAATCATAAGGAAACTTTTAGTTTCAATATCACAGACCCCAAAACAAGATCACTCATCCCTTCATACTCCTTAGGAACACTTACTCAAGTCAAATATGTATCATGACCCATATATATCAACCAAAGACTATTTCTCCCAAACTACCTGCACACTAGTAGGTCTTCAATTAGGACTGTCAAAGCTTTTCTCTCAGGATAAGCACTAAACCCAGACCCCATCACATTTTTGGAAACTATTTTTGCTTCTTTAAAACATGTCCCAAAATAGGTTATAAGTCTTTGTCATTTATGGCTCCTAACTTGTTGTCTCAGACCAAAATTAGGCCTAACTAGGCCAAGGTTACACAAGCCTTACTGGTTCTTCTCTCTCCATACTTATATCCTCACAACCAAACGTTCAGACACCACCCTTTTAGGTCTACTCACCATTATCTAATGACCTTTCCAAGTAAAAGATTCCACACTATACAAATATTGTCTTAGGCTGGTAGCCTTACAATAAGGTCTGTCAAACCATATAGCTTGAACAAAATCATCAAACTGAATTCTACACATGTATTTAGATTCCCCTTAAGATGTTTAAACACATATCAAAAGATAGGATAACTTTTTTTTTGTAACAACACTCATAAAAATGGATTAGTGTTATGCAATTTAGGCTTGTTTAGACTTCTTAAGATTGATCAAACTTGTCAACATAGACACCCACAACTAAAATTAACTCTCTATCCTTCCCCATAGTTTCAATAGCATGGAATACACTTCAAAAAATTATTCTTGAATGATTTTACAATCATTAATGAAAGGAACTCAACAATAAACTCTACCTCAACCTTGATTGTGAGAGACATAATCTGCCATGATAGTATGGTAATTAAAAACACTCAAATTCTTTTTATTTCAACAAACCCCATGTTTAAGAGGGACCAAATCACATCTAAAACCCTTCCAAAACATTTATTACCTGTATTAAGCCTTTGATCCACTAGCAAGGCATAGTGAAACCATCAAATCTGACTTTACCAGTATGTTGCACCTAAGAATATAGAACTAGGGCATCATGATTTCAATATCAAACCATAACTCCACAACCTACAAACTTAGGACATGTAAGTGTACACATTGAAGAACCATTTAAAAAATTCTCAACAATTTCCACTAGCTAAAATCATAGAAACACAATTAAACTTGTCCACGGGGTGGGTGCATGAAGTTGGGTCACACTTTTGTGGCCAACTTAAAAAAAATTGAAAATGACATAAAGCGAGTGCGTTATAATGCGCTTGCGTTATGTCATTTTAAAAGAAAAAAAAAAGTGAAAGCTATTCATTTTCTCTTGTTTGTTTTTCTACTCTACCCATGGCCAAAAACCCTCATTTTCACGTCGCATTCTAGGAGGAGGAATTCTACAAAATTCATCAACAATAGTTGCTTTTCCTTTGCAAAGATGGCCCCATGACAACAAAGAGGTACATGAGGTAAGTATTATTTTCTATTTGTTTTGAATTTCTTAGTTTCAAGTTTATTTTTTTTGTTTTAGGTTAGATTTGATTGTTTTTCCTAAATTTATAGGAGATGCAAATAATCCTGCAAATCCTCAAAATCCTTAACAAGAAGAACAAGCAAATCCTCCTCAACAAAATCTTCAACAAAATAAACCTCCCCCACCAATCACTCAACACCCTCCTGGAACTCAACAAAATTTGAGTGAAATTGAGAACAACAAAAAACAAATTGAGGATCTTATCAGTAGCTTGAGTGATCCAAATGCTTCAACCGCAAAAAGAATGACACTAGAAAATTCAATGAAAGAGATTTTAAAAACTGTAGATTCAATAACCCAACAAATAACGGGATGACAAGATAGTAGGTAGGAAGCTAGGGCATACTATGTAGATAAACTATCATATAAACAAGTAAATGATTTAAAAATTACTAAAGGTGATTTGTGCTCTTTATTCACTGGCCCTAGAACAAATCAAAATCTTAGCCTCAATGTGAAGAGGTTTCCTATTTATTTGTGCCACCACCAAGAGATTAGGAACCATTTTTATGATAGGTGGTACTTGGTCTTTGATTACCCACCGTGCAACAATTGTGAAGTCCCCCAATATCTTCTTAGGAAACTATATAGTGAGTTTGTATTGAACCAAATCCCAAATTATTTGTATATGAAGGAGTTCTAGGGGAGAGGTGGGGGTTTGGCTCAGGATAGGCCCGGTGCACAGCCGGATCCTACACGACAAGGGAGAAGACGTCTCGCTAGGCCACCTTGTGAGCACATTGGTATGCCTGTCGTTGTGAAGGAGAGTGTTGACGTAGAGACATTGTAGGTGATCAACACTTTGACCTGGAGTGTCATCCATCATACTATCCCTATTGTACAGCTCCATCTAGGGTAGTCTTTGGGTAGTGGCCTTCGAACCCATGTGTGTCAATCTTGCAAGGTGACTTGTTCATATGACCCCACCGACACTCAGGAGGCTGCTACGTAGGATTCGTATGCTGCCACATAGGATCTGTATGTTGCTACACAGGATCCGTATGCTGCTATGGGGATGGAGAGGGCGACTAACATTTTGCATCGTGCATATGGCATTGATAGTCAAGTAAAAGTCAACATGTTCATTGAATTTAATTTATTAAATTTTAATTCTGAAATGCAAGATTAACTAATTTAGTTTTATTATTTTAATAAAATTGCAGGGTCATAGTGTTGAGACTAGATACACCGGTCCTCCACCTACTTATTTTTGTAGTACACCTATCAGTGGGGTATGTAACTAGTAAACAATTATAAATTTATTACATGTTAATAGCATTGTTTTACGAATGGTATTTTAATACATGTGATTTTGTATGTTGAATAGGCTAATATTGGCGGTTTCAACACCCTCCTAGTGCTAGGATTTACTCAAATGTACACAAAGGTAATATAATAAGGATAACTTAACTAATGAATTCTACTTAATAGATTTGTGTAGTTTATATTCATATTGTTGGTTACATTGCATTACACATCATTCAAACTCAAAGCATTACTTCAAATTCCATAACTAATAACTAGATGTTGATAGATGACAAAATTTCAACTATACAATATAGTTGTTTAGAAAGTCAACATAAGTAGCACGATGCAATTACTTCACATGGAGGCATGTGCTTGCAAAGGTGCACCAGCACGACAATCTATGGATGCTTGGAAAAAATCTATGAAACCATAATAGTAAGCAATAGCATAGACAAGGCAGTTATTGATGTAGAGCATCATATCAAAACACTCAATCATCAGGGTGCATCTGATGTAAAGCATCCAACAAACACTATCAACATCATTTCTTCAAGGGATTTCAATCCCAAATAGAATCAGGAGAAGATCAAATATAATTTCATCAAAAATCTACTTTTCATTCAACAAAAATCCACTCAAATTCTCTTAGCCATTCCATAGGCCATCGTTCATCATTCCACTAATCAGTATTCCAATTGACTCATTCAAAGAAAAAACCATATTAAAGAAAACTTTGACTTAATCAATTAGATTCATATCATTCTCAACCACCATAAAAACAACATAAACTTGATTATTGACACTTGAAAAATTCATCCTTTCATTTATTCACCAAGGCAACAAATCAACTAAACCATACCTCATTATTATCATTCCATTATCAAGCACTGTACTCACCATATTTTGACTACAGTAGTCTATTTACAGGTTACAAACTCCTACTACAACAGAATCTTGATTATCATCTTGTGGTTAATCACCAATTTTCTCAAAAGGCTTCAGAATACTCACCCATCCAACCATCAAAGTCACCAAACCTATCTTATACACCTTAAAAAAATCTATTAACATCAATCATATCATTATTTTGATAGTAACCAAGCACTCAATATCATCCTTTCCACTGTTTAAACGAACAACTTTGTTTTGATCAGACAATATGATATTCCTCTAGTAGGACTATCAACCGTTGAATTGGGTAGTTACATTCCTATCTCAAAGCTTATTAAAAAACTCAATGCACATTTAGAAACACTTTCCAACACATCACAACATATCAAAGTTCTTAGACATTTGACGTAAAGAAAATCATCAGATTTCAGACTGTCCTCTAAAGAAAGGCTAGTAGATTAGGCCTATTTTAGAAAGGAGACCCCTTCAAAACCATTCCAAATCACTCAAAACCTCAAAACAATCTTCAATAATGTCTTATAACTCAATATTTCACCATTTATAAGGATTGAAAACCATGAAAATGTTCTGATCCAATAAACCCTCGTTTATAGGGTGTAAAAGCACAAATCAAGGAGGGTTTTGTGAAAAATACTCTTGCAAACCTCTATTTCTTTGGCCACCACCTGGAACATGATTTTTTATGTCTTCCAAAACTTTCTACATCATTTCCAAGCCTCTTCAAGCTTTATTTATTCATGACCCATGACTGTAGCATCACTTTGTGTAGGAAAATCCTCTATTTTCTAGTGTAGCAGCAACTCCACCATGGTATTCTTACTTTTCTCTACACTTACAATCATAAAAAAATGCAAAACATCCTAACATTAACCTACTCCACCAATTTAATTGACCTACATTGGTGGTTTAGTGAAGAAAAACCCTATTGGACTCTCAAACTTGCTTCTAAAAGGACTCTGTAAGGCACTGAAAAATGCCTCTTATTCTTTTGTTTCCTAAAACTAACCAAGTCCAACTCTTGAAATTGTAAAATAACTCCTCTTTACATGTATTCACACTATGATTTAACTTTGGGTGTTCCTAAATAACCAACACAAGAAAACAAAACAATGGAGTAATGTTGCAAACTCAAAAACAGGGAATTTTTATTTCAAAATCTAATTACTGTAAGAACACAAAATTCTACTTTTTCTCACCTTTACATGCCTTTTAAAGATATTTCCTTTTCCATAACTTTCTTTCCATCGGTTGAAACTACCCCTTTTAACCCTTAATATGCCTTATTTCCTTGTTTTTGTCAATTTAACAACTTTTAACAATATTACATTATTGCATTGTTTGCATTTTCCCACTTTGACCACCTAGAACTTACCCATAACCTTAAATACGTTCAAATAAGACCTCATATGACCTTGAACATGCTTTACATCATTTTTCCATGACCTTTTGTGATTGAATGAATACAAATTTGAACACTCATCCCTTTTGCAAAATTGAAAAGTATTTGATGACCTAGGTGCTCCTGCACCAACATCTCACCCAATTGAATCAGGAGAAGATCAAATTGAAGAAGAAACTAAAATTTCTTTCTCTTTTCATCAAAAATCACATTTTTTCATTTGTAAACCACAAGGCAACAACAAGCCAACTCATTTTAATACTTCTTCTGATCATCCTCAAGCTTCAAACATATTATTTATCAACAAAAATGACTAATCTGTGTACAAGAAACCTAATTAGAGTCACTAAACAATCCACTCTTTCATCATTCACCAAGGAACCCTTCCACTTAATTTTCTTTACCTAGGAAAAATAACCAAAAACCAATCTATCATGTTACAACCTATATCCATCAGATCCTAACACACTTTTGTCATCATCAATTTATCTGAATTCAAAGCAAAAACCTGATAAAGAGCTCTGAATCTTTCAATTCCTTAAACAACTCACCAAATTTTCACTTTTACAAACTAGTTCTTCAAGACCAAGATACTACAATCAACCATTTACACCTCAATCATTTCATATGACTTCCAAGACATTACTCACATCATGTTTATTGACTAAGCTTATTCTATGCACAAAACAAGCCCTACAAACTAGGGTTTATTGCATAAGGTACTTACAAACCTTAAATACTCTTGCCACCACCACAAACACCATGTAAATAGCCTGCATAAGCTTTAGAAATGATGTAGATTGGAAGGGAAGGAAAAATCACAATCACAAATGGCAAAGTCACTCCACTGAATGCTTCTCTCAAATACTCTTATGAGGAGTCCTAAACTCCACTATTCTTTAAGAGATCAACCCCACAAACCTAGGGTCACAACTCAGACCACTCACAAAGCTTGAAAACATTTGGATCATGTCTCATTAAGTCAAAAAAAGGTTTAACAACCCTCTAGCATTTAGGTTTCAATAAACACCCATCACTATGGTGACTTAGGCCTCACTCTCTCTTAAGGCTTGCAACCCTTGCCTAGTAGGACAGTCAGAATAAAAAAAACAAGGAAGACTGTTAAGAAACCAAACCTATGGATTCAGACCCCTAATATGGACCCCTACAAGGTTCCAAAACCCTTCCTCTTGATTGTCAAAACATCACTCACAATGGCCCTTTCTACTACTGCTCCAAAAGGCCTAATTCACAGACCTACACCTAGGTATTGACTATCTAGGCTGTCCCCTTCACCCCAAAGCCAAAATTCAGAATCCTATAGGTTCTCCACACCTTTTTCCAACATTCCTAAGTGACTCTTAAACAAATTCTTCAAAATCAAGCTAAAACTCACTTTTTTTGCTTGTCAATTATGCTTGCCACATAGAGATGTCAAGCCAAAATTCATGCACAACTTCCAACAATGAGCCTTTCATTCTCCAAAACATTGAGTACATGATATTACAGCCTTATATCTTCCATCCCATTGAGATTTAGCAATTTTACAATGTAGGAATGGAAGAAATATATATTTTTCACCCAAAACCCTAATTTTAAGGGTTTTCATACCACCCGATAGAGAAATTGGAATATCTCCCTTGATACTCAAATGAAATTTCACCACTCCAATGCAAAAGGAAAGATTATTCAATTACCTATCCAACCATTATGGGCTTGAAGCATGAAAGTGAACATACAGTCCGTACCAAGTGCGGGATCAACAAATTCTTTAGAAAAACACAGGAAAAATAGCAAACTTCTTATTGAAACTTCTTCAAAACATCAACATCAACCTTGCCTCGACCAAGAGAGGCATATTTGAAGTCTTAAAAACTCCCTCCAACTTCTTGCAACTATCTTTCAAAAGAGATACGTTGGAAAACGACTAATCTCATGCTTTGACTTCTAATTGCCTAGTTAAGGCAATGTGAGCAACTTCTACCAACTCAACCACAAAGATCCTTCCAAAATGTTTCAAAGGAATTTAAAACCTTGTCAAAAATTAAGGTGACTCCCCTTAGGTGTCTAGATACAACCAGGCATCCTTTTTCCTTATTTTTCCAAGATGCACTAGACTTAAAAAGGAGGATGGAGACCTTGTACAAAGAAGTTGGTCACCAAGACCAAAAACTCAACCAAAAACCTAGAAGACCTACTAAAAAGCATTGAAATAGTCCATAAGACCTTATTCCATCCATAAACCAAGGAACAAAACATGACAAGTTATTCTAGGTCCCTTAGACCCATGGGTGCTCTTGCACCATACTCCCAAGCAAGAAAAAGATCTCAAGTCCTCTTTGAGATCAGGTCTTCTACAGTAGTTCCATGTTGTTTAATATCATTTTCTGACATCCATGTTGCATCCTCTTCAGGTAGACCTTTCCATTTGACCAGGTATTCCTTTTAAACCTTCCTTCTAGTCTTCTTTGTTTCCTTGGTTTCTAGGATGCATTCAAGAGTCATAGGTTAACTAGGGGGTGGTTCCTTCACCCAATCTTCACCCTCCATTACTGTTGTACCTGCTCCATCACCTACATTCATAGAAGCTTTGAAAGGATACAAGTCAGAAATATTGAAGATAGGAGAGATTGCCACCCTAGGAGGTAGCTCTATTTCATAAGCATTTTGGCCAAACTTGTGGACCACCTTGCAAGGTCCTATCTTCTTCATCATGAGTTTAGTATACTTTCCTTTTGGAAGTCTCTCCTTCTTCAAGTGTGCCATCAAAAAGTCTCCAACCTTGAATTGGACATTCCTCTTCTTTAAATCTTCCTTTTCCTTATACTTCTCAACATTCTTTTGAAGGGTTTTCTTCACTTGTTGATGAATATCCCTAATTGTAACAGAAAATTCCTCACCTTGAGCACTTCTCTTAGCAACTCCTTGTAGATATCTTAGTTCATAGACCCCTCTAGGGTGCATGCCATAGACTACTTCAAAAGGGCTTCTACCAGTGCTCCTATTCATGGAGTCATTATATGCAAATTCAGCCTGAGGTAAAATCAGATCCCAAGCTTGTCCATGCTCCTTGGTAAGGAATCTTAAGAGGTTTCCCAATGATCTATTCACCACTTCGGTTTGTCCATCCATTTGTGGATGGTATTCTGAACTAAAGGACAATTTCTTTCCTTGAGTTTCTTCCACAAGGTCCTCCAAAAGTGACCAATGAATTTAGAATCCTCATTAAAAACAACGCGTAAAGGCAGTCCATGTATCCTAACAACCTCCTTAAAGAAGAGACCATCTATATGAGATGCATCATTAGGGAATTCGCAAGGAATAAAATGTGTCGTCTTACTAAATCTATCAACTACCACAAAGATACTATCAAAACCTCTTTGGGTTCTAGGCAACCCCAAGACAAAGTCCATACTTACACACTCCCAAGGCCTATTGGGAATGGGCAGTGGCTGATAGAGTCTTGAATTTGATGGAGTTCCCTTTTCCCTTTGACATATTGTGCAGCCTTCCACATGCCTTCTCACATCCACTTGCAACTTTGGCCAATAGTAAAATCTCCTAACTTGTTCCAACGTCTTGTCAAGGAAAAAGTGACCTCCAAGACTCCCACTATGTTTCTCCTTTATTATATTCATCTTATCATAGTAAAGGTGATTATGACACCACTGGCTACTTCTACATGGAATTAGTCAAGGAAAGCCAAAGGCCACATGATTTTGTGGACAAGTTCAATTGAAGCTGGGAGATCTTAAGAGCTCTCTCAAATTTTGAAAAGGTTCTGGAGGTCCACCTTGAGAACTGTGAGAGCTTAAAAGTTGTAGAACATATATATGCTCAACAAGGGCAGGAAGAGAAGGCTTTAGAAATTTTAAGAAAGGAAACTTGCATAGATCCACATGAAGCCCATGCATTTATCAAGATGGGTGGTCTATTAATATTGCCAGACCCCAGTGCAGCCTTAGATTCTCTTAAGACAACAAATTCTATCCTGAAGCAGAGTAGAGAAGAAGTACCCATTGAATTGTTAAACAACATTGGGGTTCTTCATGTTGAGTGTGATGAACTAGAGTTGGCTCAACAAAATTTTATGGCTACATTAGGAAATGTTATTTGGGTTGAATTCATAAATAAAATCCCTAGTGCCAATTCTACAATTTTTTCTTTGCGCTTTAAGGATAGGGAATTCTTCCAACAACTAGAAGAAGGTGATGTTTCACTTGAGTTACAAGTTCAATTCCCATATGCTCAAAAATGTGTAGAGGAAACTAATGAAAAACAGTCCCCTAAACCCTAAACTACCTGTATGGTTCTGGTACTCAGTTGCCTATGTAACTATTGCAAGTTTCCAATCAAAAAGCTATAGATTTTATGTTTAATGTAATGAGGGTTTTAAATTACCTCTAAATTTTTTGTAGAGGGCATCCCCAAATTTGAGTTCACTATAGAGGGCCTTGTCGACTTAAAATTCATTGCAACAAACTTTGAATTCCTTGCCTGCCTTTTTAGAAGTCTCTAGGTCCTCTCCAAACAAGATTTATCACCCATGCAAGTAGATTCTATAACCCAAAACTCCTTAGTTCCAGGTTAACCAACTAACGAAATGAGGAATTCAATGAATAATGAATCACGCGCAACACACTCCCACCAATAATTCCTCGAAATATATATTTTAAATTTTATCTAATTTGTATTTATGTGACTAACTATTTAGTCATTTTTATTTGTATGAAAATATGTTTTTATTTGAAAACTAAATTAGTCATTTATTTACTCATTTATAGCCAAGTTGCAAAAAAATAGTAGAATTTAGTCATTTTTAGTTGTTGTGACTAAAGGTTTTAGTCACGTAGTCATTTATTTGCCAAATTCTACTAGTGTTTGGAAAATAAAATCTACACTCTCTATCACGCATTCCTAGAAGAAAAGCTTATCAAAACAAAGGGTTATCCCCCCTTTTAAATCATTTACTAGCATCATATTTGAGTGTGCTACAGTCTATCACAGTACTTTTGTATCATTCTCTATTCATCAATTATCAAACAATTATTCCATATAAAATTTGGGATATCCATTCATGCATTCATAATTTATCTTTTCCTAAGTTTCAAATTGCAACTTGATACTATTCTATTTATACAGTTCTAACCTTTGCAAATGAAAATAAAATAGTCATTGTTGGCCTCCTTCAATAACTCAACAACTAAGCCCTTAAAGCAGTGATTCAGAGATTGGACATCTAATCTAAATAGCTCTCTCAATCATTATTAAGGTTCATTTAATTGTCAACCCAAGGATGTAGACTTGAAATGGGTTAGCATGGTATGCACACTAGGGATCCATAGTAGCCATATTCATCCTATAGCTTAAGAAAGACATAATGTTGAAAGTAACTTGCTTAGAAAGAAATAACATAAGTACTAAACACCAACCAACAACTATACTAAGCTGAAGTGCATGATATAAATGAAAATCTAAGCAAACAAACAAGAAATTACTTTGTCTGCTTTGGTTGCAGGAACATTCACAAAATGAAATTCTAGTGGTTGTAGGAATAGACAGTTGCCAGATTTATAACTATTGATGAACATAAAAGTAACAACTAAGCTAAAGGATGGAATTCTCACCAAGTGGGCCCCATTGGATGAGTATCCCTTATGAAAAAATTAGATGCAACAAAATTATAACTTCAGTTTATTCATTGGAAAACATGATTACAATAGAGCAATGCAACTGTATTACTAAAAAACTAAGAATGCGAGTACAACATTAGATTAATCAACCTTCTGAGAAGGAGCATCTGAGTGTTATTTATAGAAGGAAAAACTACTAACTAACTACCTAGCAAGGTGGTCAACTCCAACAGATTAGGAGGACACCACTTTATGGAAAAAATAGAAAGTGGAAAGGAGGTTATGCATGCATGGAATCTAGTCAAGCCTGTTTTCCTTAACACAAATCTAGCACAACAATAACTCCTATATTCGCTCAACAAACTATTATAACCATTTACAAGGTAGTTACAATTCTTCAATTTAAACTAGCAATTTCCCTCCATTGAGAGTCTTCCCTCCATTGACCTTTGAATGATCACCTTGTTGACCTTTACTGCAAATGATCAGCTGGCAGAATCTTCCTCAATTTTGAAGGCTCTAATTATATCTGCATGAAAAAATTAGCACACACAACAATTTCATATCTATAACTATCTTAAAGTAACATTCATTAATCCACATGTAAAATTAACATAGATGGTTCACATAGCATGTTAATGTCATTTAAAAGTTACAAAGATAAAATTATGCCCAATGTCTATGGTTTTGAGGAAATAACATGAAAATGTCAAACATCCAAGTATCAGAGTTTATGACAACAACAACAAATGGATAATAAACTCTATCAAAATTGTGCCATAAATTGAACTCATCACTCCCCCTAACCTAAGGTTTTCCTAGTCCTCCAGTAGAGGAAGAGTTATTCCTTTGCTTAATCAATACCTGAAAATCTGCAACTGCCAGCTGCCTCACATCAGTTCTTGCAGTGATTGAATTGGGGTCCCAATAGAACCCTTGCTTGTTGTCCAACCTGTTCCATCTTTTCCTTTTTGTTGCTATATCATACTGATAATACCTGAAATTTGGCACATGCCATAATAGGATAGGTGGTTGAAAATTTAATGGAAGCCAAAATTTCCCTTTCATCCTGCAAAGTTGTATATATTTATCAATTATTTTTCCTACTGTAACATAGATCTATAGAGAGTGAGGTTCAACTTGTTTTAACTCGTCAGTCAGGTTGTTCCACCTCTATGACAGATATCCCATTACAAATTTCCTTGCAGTTTATACTACCTTCTCATATTCTTTGTAAACTGCTTACCTTTCAGGTAAGATCCTTCTCATATAGCTTGGTTGGTAAATAAATATGTTTCATTGCTAGAAAATGTCTCCAGGGTTCCTAGATTTAGCCCTAATGGGCAAGGGAGTGTTGGATTCTATTTTCTTGTAAGTCCTGAACTATTGTCCCCAACTGATTTCATTCTGTATCCAAGACATAAATTCCCTTAATTGGATCTCCCCAACATACAATAACATATTCCAATCATGATCATGGGACACAACATAATTATGCAAATAGAGTTCACACAACAAATTTTTCACTTCAGGAGGATCAATCTAATAAGCCTAGAAAAATTCAAGAGGAGTCTTAATGGAAGGATTCAAACCTGAAATGATCCTTGACAGTTTAAAATAAAGATTCCTTTCCTTCAAATATAGAGCATAGAATCTTGGAGGAGTCCTGCACTCTAACATCTAAGGCACTAAGGCTACTACATTGTCCACCTTTTCCTTTAAGGCAACAATTTATGTATTCTTTTCTTCGATCTTTGCATCTTTCTTTTTAATCTCCTCCTTTAGCCTATGTTTCTCCTCTTTCCATTCTTCTTCCCTCCTTTGCATCTCATTCCATAGGTTCATGTCTACCATGTTCCATGAAAAATTAGAGGGTCTATGTATTCCTACCAAAAAAATTCCTGGCACTGATTCTTGCTCTTCATGTGGCACCAGCTGTTGGGGTTCTAATTGTTCACCCAATTCTGGTTGTAGGGGTTCTTGCTCTTGTTGTAGGGACTCTTGTTGTAGGAACTCTTGCTCTTATTGCAGGAACTCCTAATTCTCATCAAAATATTGACTCTCAACTTGTTATGGGATGGCAATAAGCTCTGCCAACCTTAAAATTTCCTTTTCCTCAAAAATACCCTTTTCCTCAATGTTAACATACCCCATTGGGGCTTATGTGTCCTCTCGTGATGTTCCTTGAGGCCTAGGGCTTCCCTTCGGGGGTAGACCAATGACTGGCCTAGCTGGTCTTGATTTTCTAGGAAGTATTTCATGTTTTTCTTTGGCTGCAGGAAGAATAGTATCAACCTTCCATTTCTTAGAGCTTGACGCTTCTTTTTTTTGTCATTTTCTTTTTAGCTTTTCCTTTCCTCATTTTTGCCTCTTTATTTTGTGCCCTAGTTCACATTAGGGTTCCAAGAGGGACATCATCATCAGGGTCTGAAGAGGAACTATCTTTGTCTGAATGTTCTATCTCAAAAGGACTAATCTCTATAGTTTGCTCAGCTATAGGAGGGTTTACACTAGAGATATCACCGAAAGTTGAGGCTCTAGGAGTGGCTTCAACATTACTCACTCTCCTACTAACCCTACAAGGTTGAGGCAAAACCCTAGGTCGTAAATTCTTTGATCTAAATTGATCAATATTTAAAAATTCCTCCCACGTCATATTAGACACATCATGTAGAGATTTATCTACTAATAATTTGATTAGATAATGGTGGGAGATAGAATTATCACTACCTTTTTGGGTTTCAGCTGCCATAATTGAAAGAAGATGATATAACACATTTGACACATTCATTCTTCTCCCATACTTAATATGATTCAGGAGTTTGAAGTGCATAGAATGTATGTTGGACTAGTGGCTTTCACAGGTAATGTACTTCACAATGTGGACAACTAGTTGCTTCCATGGCTCACGTAGAGAGGTTATCTTCATACCTTGCTTGTCCACATCCAATGGAGGGTCACTAGGTTCAATAAATATAACTCTAGATAACCTTGCATCTCTGGTAGCAGGGTAATGTTCACCATCGACATGAAACCCTGTCACTTCTAAAATCCTCTCTTCAGTAGCTATTACCTCCAACCCTTTTACCATGGCCTTTCCTTTAGAAAATTTCTGAGAAAATTTTAGTGCAATGTCTTCATTAAAACCATTAAGCTTCAGGAAATAATCTAACCATCCTAAATTTATGAACTTAGCCTGAGAAGGTGCATCTTGCAGTACTACATCATGAATCATGGGCTCATTTCTAATTAATTGACCTCCCATTGTTTCATATATCTGCAATTAAACAAGCACTCTGCAAGGTTTCCCTTCCTGCAATCTTTGTATAAAATCCAAATTTCTCCTTCCTGCAATGCTGCTAAATTCCCAATGCCAATGTCATATGAATTTTACATTTTTGGCGACTTAGGATTATGACTAAGGTAGTAAAGACAGTAAGGAATAATAAATTAAGGATACAATCAGGAAAAATGGCGGCGGTTTGGTGTCATCTCACACATGTGAGCCGTCACCTCACTCTATCATTCAAATTAGCTCAATTTAAATTTTGCTGACATGGACCAACATGGACTGACATGTGGACATGTTATTCACACTCCCCCCCAACCTAAATTTGAGCATGTGTCCTCACATGTGATGTGGTAATGACGATTTGACAGAGCAGGGGATAATTACATGCTATGGAGTGTTGGTATGTGGCGACTGATCATGCTATACTATACACCCCTAATCTAGAAGCTTCTAAGCTTGTTAAAATGGGTTCGAATGGGGGTTATAGTATGATGAAAAATGTGATTATTCACAAGATTGTAATAGGTTTTTTCACTGGATAATAAAATCATTGGATGGTTGCGGTTTGGTGGATGTAGCCTAGATTGGGTGAACCACGTTAAATTCTCTATGTTATAATTTCTTCTATGTGTGTTTTAGTTTCTTTTTTATTAATTAAATCTACATTTAACTGTTAGATATCTACCTTCTAACCCCTAACATGGATAACATCTATATTGATGTACAATAATTAAATAAATTTACTAAAAGATAATTAAGATGTAACAAATTGATGTGCACGTACATGAATTCTTGGAATATTTGTTGTAAAGAATATTGAGAAAGTATTGATCACCTTTTAAGAAGTCAGTTGAGAAATTAATGAAAGTGGAGATGGAATGAAGTGAAGTTATGGCAGAGTGATGGAAGAGAGAGAAAGGTGGAGATGGATGGGCGGATGGGTGGATTAATGAAGAAGTGGACTCCCACAAAAGTGGAGGTCTTTATTATGAATTGATTGCATGTATACTTAGATTAGTCAGAAGAAGGGACACTAGGTCTTCTTCCTTTAGCTATAGGAAGTTCAGAAGTTGGGTGCTGGTTAAATTGCTGAATGAACTCTTCCTTGGATGTTGGCTTGTGATACAACCTTAAGTGGTGACCATTGGCCAGAAGTTTGAATCTAACAATGTTTATGGTGGTGAGTTGTATAGCTCCATTGGGAAATAATTTTGCAACTTCTTATGGTCCCAACCATCTAGTCTACAATTTTCTAGTATTATCTTGATACCTTGAGTCATAAAGGAGTGCCCAATCACTAGGCTAAAACTTCTTGTCCTTTATGTACTTATCATTCCATTTGATCCTTTGATTCTGAACTACCTTAGTGTGATGCAAGGTTGTCTTCTTCATCTCATCCAAATTATTCAACTACATAATTCTATCCTTTTGTTCCTCAGAGATATCCATCCCCAAGTCTAGTGCTGTCCTAAGCGTCTTATACTCAAACTCAATGGGAATCATTGTTGTCTTCCCATACAATAATTCAAAAGGAGTGAAGCCTATGGTTGTTTTCCAAGTGGTCTTATAGGCCCAGAAAACCTCTAGTATCCTACTTGCCCAATCCTTCCTATGGATAACCACTGTTTTGGTGAGAATGACTTCAATTTCCATGTTGGTCACCTCAACTTGGTCATTGGATTGAGGGTGATAAGGAGTAGACTTCATGTGCCTCGCATTATATTCATTAACTAGTGTTGTAACAAGGGTTGATGTGAATTGAGCCCCTTGATCAGTCACAATCTCCCTTGGAACTCCATAACGAGTGAAAATTTCCTCATAAAATTTTTTTGTAACCTTATTATCTCTTGCATGCTTCATTGCTTTAACTTCAACCCACTAGGTTACATAATCAGTGCAAACCAAGATATAGGATTTACCATGTGATGGACGATCAATGGGCCCCACAAAATTCAATCCCCATTTATCAAATGAAGTTAGTACTACTTGGGGGTAAAGTGGCATCTCATCAAATTTGGTTGGCTGACCCATCCTCTCGCATCTATCACGGTTCCTTGTATATTTCCCTACATCCTTGTGGAGTGTGGGCCAGTAATACCCTGTGTTCAGAATCTTCAGTGTTGTCCTCCTGGCTACAAAATTCCCTCCACAAGGTTCATTGTGACATGCATGCAATACATCATATGTCTCATGTTCCCTCACACATCTCCTCATGACATGGTATGGTCCAATGTAGAACAAACATCCTGCAATCCATGAGAAATGAAAAGTTTTCTCAATGAGCACCCTTCTCTCTTTTGGAGAGAAATGAGGAGGAACTCTCCCTGTGACCATATAATTAGCTATGTTAGCATACTAGAGTGTATGCACACTGATGAAAAACAAATTTTCATCAAGGAAAGGGTCATCAATGACTTGATTGTCCTCTAATGTAGTCTGTCTTGAGAGAAATTTTGTTACAACATTTGTCTCCCCTGGTTTATCAACAATGGTTATGTCAAACTCTTTCATCAAGAACAACCATCTTGCTATCCTACTTGAGATCAGGGGCTTATTCATGAGGTACCTAATTGCTGCATGGTTCATGTGCACAAAGATATGATAGCCTGTTATGTAGTGCCTAAATTTGTTATGGGCATAGATCACTACCAAAAAATTTTTTTCTATCACTGTATAATTGAATTTAGCCCCTTGTAGGTTTTTGCTGACAAAATAAATAACACTCTAAATTTCTCCTTCTTTCTGTCCCAAGACTACTCCTATAGCATATTTTGATGCATCTATATGAATGTGAAAGGGAAGCTCCCAATTGGGACCTTTGAGTATAGGAGCATGGGTTGAAATTGCTTTCAAATTAGAGAATGCCCTGTCACAGTCCTCTATCCATTGAAACTCAACATCTTTAGTTAGGAGATTGTACAATGGTGTTGCCATTTTTTTGAAATACTTGATGAAATGCCTATAGTAGCCTGGATGTCCCAAGAAACATCTAACATCTTTTTTCTTTGCAAGTATAGGCAGATTGGTGATCACCTCAATCTTGGCAGGATCTACCTGAATTCCTTTGTGAGAGATGTGGCCAAGGACTACACCTTTCTGCATCATCATGGAGCATTTCTCACTTTTAAAGGAATATTATGATCTTCACATATATGTAAGACTCTCTTGATATTTTCCAATGCTTCATTAAAATCAACACCATAGGTAGTTAAATCATCCATATAAATCTCCATGCAATCATGTGAGATATCTAAAAATATGCTAATGATTGGCCTCTGAAAAGTTGCAGGGGAATTGCATAAGCCAAATGGAAGTACTAAGTAGGCATAAGTCCCCCATGGATAGGTAAAGGTTGTCTTCTCTTGATCCTCAGGTGAAATTTGTATATGGTTATAGCCACTGAATCCATCTAGAAAAGAGAAATACTGCTTGTTTGAAAGGGAATCCAATACTTAATCTATGAAAGGAAGGGGAAAATGATCCTTTTTAGTGGAAGAGTTAAGCTCCCTGTAGTCGAAAAAAACTCTCCATTTTCCTCCCTTGTTGGGAAAAATCACCAATGGGGACACCCACTGGCTATCTAAAATGGGGTAGATAAATCTTGCATCTAGCAATTTCTGTAGTTCCCCTTTTACAATTTCCCTCAATGCAGGGTCAATTCTTCTTTGTGGCTACCTCACTGGTGTGCAATCATCTTTGATGTATATCCTATGAGTGTAGAGCTTGGGGTCCAACCCCTTCATATCATGGTAGTCCCATGTAAATGCATGTTGGTGGGTCCTCAACAGATTTGTCAAATCCAACTGCTGCTCTTGACTCAATTTGTTGTTAATATTCAGGTATTTTCCTTCTGACACTTGCACTTGTGTGGTTACCTCTATCCTAGATATCTCACTAATAATTGGTACCTTGAGTTCATGTGGAAACAATGTATGAAACATATCAGTTGATATAGGAAGTTCAACTGTAGGAAGATCAAAGTCTTCACTGGACTAGCAGAACCAAATGCATGAGAGGATGATGCTTCCTGCACTTCACAATGGTTCTAAATTATGTTAGGAAATACTTCATCTTCTTCCTAAAGTTGCATGAAAGGACTTTTACCTAACATCATAAGTTGTGCCACAAAATTAACTTCCTCGACCTCTTCACCAACATGTGGCCATATGGGGTTATCCATATCCTGGGATGGCTAAGAAAGAGGGTAGAGAGAAAGCTTTTTGGTGCTCTTCCCATCAGAAATGATTGTCTCCTGACCGACATCCAATATAGGCATTTTTTGTTGCTAACCATGGCCTACCAAGAATAATGGGATACCCGCCTAGTGTAGCTTTAGGAGAAATAATCATGAAATTTTTTGGGTACTCCCAAGAGTCTAGAGTTACCATAGGATCCTCTACTATACCATCAAGTTTAATAGTGGAACTATCAACAAGTTGTAGGATAGTAGGAGTAGGTCTCATGCTTGCAATGTTTAGTTGTTGCAGGATATCCTTAGTCATCACATTTATTGTTGCTCCCAAATCAATCAGAGCATTATTTATTTGGATCCCATTTATAAAAACTCCTACCACATGACTACCTAGGTCATTGTATTTGGGAACAGTCACTTTCCCAAGCATGATGTTAGCTAGCTATCCCACCACATGGACTGTAATGGGGTCTTTCTTTTTCCTACTTGGCTTCTTGAGGCATGCTTCCTTAATTGCCTTGCCATATATGGGAACATCTTTTATGGCCTGAAATTGAGGTATCTTGACACATATATGTTTCAACTGATCTAAAATGTCAAAGGTTGTTTCCTCCTCTTCTTTTTGTTTAACAATTTCCAACCTTTGAGGAAATGGTGGTTATTTTTCAGTTTGTTGAGTTGGGACTGGTTCGAGATTTTAAAGTACACTTGGCTGAATGTGGACATTCAAAGGCTCCTCTTCTCCCACAAGAAGCTTAGTGATGATAGGTGTGGAAGGATTTGGAAAATTAGTTCCTACACGCAAGTGGATGTCACTTACACTAACAACATATGCAAGAAATTGATTTGAATCAGCATAATAGACTGGTTGTTGTTGTGGTTTTTTGTTTGGGTTAGGTGTGGGTTGAGTTGGTAGCTAAGTAGGTCTAGGTGTGTTTGGACTTGTGCTAGTAGGAGGGAGCATTATAGCAGGTTGCTAGGGCTAAGAAGGTGGTTGCATGTAATTGGTTATATGGTTTGGCCATTGTTGTCCTCCCCTCCATTGAGATGTTTGCTGCTAGTTTCCTAAAGGTGGCTGCCGACTTCCCTAAAACTGCAGCCAACTCCCCTGAGGTTGTTTCCACTAGGGTGTAGAGTTTTGGTGGTTGGGCCAGGTATTTAGAAGGTTATTCCAATGATGTGGTATATATCCTCCATAATTGGATGGATATGGGGGTTTCCATTGGTTACTAGATGAATGAGAATTGAAATATGGCCCAATAAAAAGATAATGAATCTAGTAGCATTCTCAGAGCCATGGCCTCCTTTGTGCAATGTACTAGAATTGATCATATTCACCTTGGATTGGCTTGAAATCAGGTGGAATCTACTTACTATTAATGTTAGCTACCATCTTGCATATGTAGTCCTTTTTTCTGCAACAAGGGCAATATTCTGCCAACATTGCCTTTTCCTCATGTTTCTTTTTAGCTTGAAGTGTATCCAGTTGAGTACCTAGATTGTTTATAATTTCTTTCTTGAAGTCTGCCAACAAGTGAGTAATTTCCATCCTTGAAATTCCACTGGTAGATGACTTACCCATAGAGTATTTGTAAGCTCTCCCTTTCTTTGAAGCTACCCTAGAATAGTTCTGACATAACTTCTTAATATCTTCCCAAGGAGCTTGGGTGATATCTCCTCCTCCCAGGTCTAAAGCCTCAATACAACTCTCATTAATTCCTCTCAAGAAGAGTAGCTTTTAGGACTCTTCATTGAGTGTATGATTTGGAGATTTATGTAGGCAAAACAAATTAAGCCTATGAGCATCAATGGTATATTCATAGCTTCTGCAGAGGATATCAAACTCAAAAATGAAAGTATCAAGGCCTTCTATGACAAGTCCATAGAACTTAGGAAGGAATGAAGCAAGGATATTTTTGAGGTTTTCAACTTCATTTTGATGAGCAATGGGGAATGGAAAAGTTGGTTGGTTAGTTCTATTTCTATTTGCATCACCCATGCCTGCCTGATGGAGTTCCAAAGCTAATGGGTTCTTAATCAAATTTTGATCTTCAAAGGAAGTTTAAAAACTAGTTAAATTAGGAAATGCATCAACAAAAGGGTGTGTCTCTTCTTCTTCTTCATCTTCTGGCATATTTGGAAGCTCTTCTAGCTAAAATGGATCAAGATCATTAGGAAGTAATCTCCCATAAGCATCTCTTCTCCTTCCTCTATCCATGTGGTATCACTCAACATCAGCCAAATCACACAAAGAATTGGTGAAGGAATAGGGGGGGCATTACTTCCTAAATGAGGGGTAAAATTAAGAGAAAACTTTCATAAATACTACAACAAGAAAGAAACTATCAATGAATCCAAGGAACTTCCTAGTTTGACACCATCCCCAAAAATGATGCCAAAAATGTTGGCCTCCTACATCATGGCATTCCACCACCATTGAGACCACATTTCTTTGAGGATTTTTTTCAAATAGTTCGTTGCCTTGTCTATGCTATTGCTTATTATTATGCTTTGATAGATTTTTTCCAAGCAACCATAGCTTGTTCGGAAGCACCTATTTTAGGATTTTAGCCATAACAGTAAGGAGGTGAACTGTTTGATAAAATGCTTTGGTAAACATGTATGAAAAATGTGGTAGCATAGACAGGTAGTGAACTGTTTGAAAAAATGCCTCAAAGAAATGTGGTTTCATGGTGATAGAATGGCATGACGAATTCCATGACAAGAAAATTGCTATGGATTGTCATGGCATTCCACCACCATTGAGACCACATTTCTTTGAGGCTTTTTTTCAAACAGTTCACTACCTTGTCTATGCTATTGCTTATTATTATGCTTTGATAGATTTTTTCCAAGCATCCATAGCTTGTTTGGAAGCACCTATTTTAGGCTTTTAGCCATAGCAGCAAGGAGGTGAATTGTTTGATAAAATACTTTGGTAAACATGTATGAAAATGGTGGTAGCATAGACAAGGCAGTGAACTATTTGAAAAAATTCCTCAAAGAAATTTGATCTCATGGTGATGGAATTCCATGACAATCCATAGCTTGTTTGAAAGCACCTGTTTTAGGATTTTAGCCATAGCAGCAAGGCAATGAATTGTTTGATAAAATGCTTTGATAGACATATATGAAAAATGTGTTAGGATAGACAGGGCAGTGAACTCTTTGAAAAAATGCCTCAAAGAAATGAGGTCTCATGGTGATGGAATGCCATGACAATCAAATGATTTTGATTGTCATGGCATTCCATCACCATGAGACCTCATTTCTTGGAGGAATTTTTTCAAAGAGTTCACTGCCTTGTCTATGATATTGCTTACTATTATGCTTGTTACCTGATTTTTATCTTTCAACTGAAATCAGGTAACCTAGTGTTTATTCTTTTCATGTTGTTTAAACATTTAAAGATAAACCATAAAACTGCTAGTTTTAATATGCATAAAGGAGTGATTGTCAAAGTAAATCAGTTTACATTTTTTCATTTCAATGGTGCATTACAACAAACGAGAAATAGAATCATGTATTCAAATGTAATTTATTTTATTGATAATCATTAAGGTAAATGTCCCTCACAAGCCAAGGGAAAGCTCTCTTATTCAATGAAAATATGAAACAACTCATACATGAATAAGTAGAATGAAACAAAAGAGAATGTGCCTGTAAGAATGGAGCTAGTCATTGCCTGTGAATGACTAGTTACAAGTCGCCCGTTGTCATGTTGCTGCTACCCTGAACCACTTGTGTCCCTCCCAGCTCCGTAGCACGAGCTCACCCTGCATCTGAAGAAAACTTATGGCAACACAAAATCCTACGACCTTTGGCTTTCCTTGACTGATGCCATGTAGTAGCAGCCAGTGGTGTCATAATCACCTTTACTATGTTAATATCATGCAATATTATAATATGAATGAGATTTCATGAGAGGTTGGATATTTGAAATAAGAGCTATCTTATTCAATTGTTCCACAAGAAAATGTTTCCCTATTAAGAAAAAATGGTTTGTTAAATGATTCAATACCATTACATAGTACAGGTAAAATTCAAAGGCTCTACGCATCTTTTCCATTCCTTCATGAACACCACCTTTTTCACTAGTTGTGAGAATCCTACAATTAAAAAATGCACAAAACTTACCACAAAGATTTTTCCCCATTTCAAACAGAAAAATTGACAAAAAAAAATGCATTTAAAACTTGCAAAAAAATGTAAATAAAATCATGTTGATTTTCATGCCAAAAAAACCCATGAGACCATAGTTTGTTGCTTACTATTATGCTTTGATAGATTTTTTCCAAGCATCCATAGCTTGTTTGAAATCACCTGTTTTAGGATTTTAGCCATATCAACAAGGCGGTGAACTATTTGATAAAATTATTTGATAGACATGTATGAAAAATGTGGTAGCATAGACAAGGCAATGAAATTTGGAAAAAATGCCTCAAAGAAATGTGATCTCATGGTGATGGAATGCCATAAAAAATTCCATGACAAGCAAATTGACATGGATTTTCATGGCATTCCATCACCATTAGACCACATTTCTTTGAGGCATTTTTTCAACCAGTTCACTGCCTTGTTTATGATATTGCTTACTAAATTATGCTTTGATAGATTTTTTCCAAGCATCCATATCTTGTTCAAAAGCACTTGTTTTAGGATTTTAGCCATAGCAATAAGGAAGTGAACTATTTGATAAAATGCTTTTGTAGACATGTATGAAAAATATGGTAGTATAGACAAGACAATGAACTGTTTGAAAAAATGCCTCAAAGAAATGTGGTCTCATGGAATTCCATGACAAGCAAATGTAATTGGTAACTAATCCTAGTTATTAGTTATGCAATGTGAAGTAATTGCATAATTTCTTAGGTTGAATTTGTAAAAACTATATTGTAATTTAAATTTTGTCATTTATCAGCATCTAGTTGTTAGTTATGCAATGTGAAGTAATGGTTTTAGTTTGAAAGATGTGTAATTCAATGTAATCAGCAATTTGAATATAAACTACAAAAATCTATTTTTTACAATTCATTAGTTAAGCTCTCTATTTTATTTTCTCTCTATAACTCTATTGCTATGGAAATTCCTTTCAATTAAAAAATAGTTTGTCTCTCAATCTACAATTTTTTACATTTTCTCATCTATCAGCATCTAGTTATTAGTTATGCAATGTGAAGTAATGTTTGAGTTTGAAAGATGCGCAATGCAATGTAATCAACAATTTGAATATAAACTACAAAAATCTATTTTTTACAATTCATTAGTTAAACTCTCTATTTTATTTGCTCTCTATAACTCTATTGCTATGGAAATGCCTTTCAATTAAAAAAATAGTTTTTGTCTCTTAGTCTACAATTTTTTACATTTTGTCATCTATCAGCATCTATTTATTAGTTATGCAATGTGAAGTAATGCTTTGAGTTTGAAAGATTTGCAATGCAATGTAATTAAAAATTTGAATATAAACTACAAAAATCTATTTTTTACAATTCATTAGTTAAACTCTCTATTTTATTTGCTCTCTATAACTCTATTGCTATGGAAATGCATTTCAATTAAAAAAAATATTTTTTCTCTTTACAATTTTTTGTTGCTATGTGTAGAACATTACAGATGGATCAATGTCAAAGGTTGACTATGGATCAATACCATGCATTTGATGATAGAGTAGCCAATGAGAGGGACATGGACAAGTATCCATGTCCATGTAATGGTTGTCTTGGTGGAAAGGTGAAAAAAAGAAATTTGATTTATCGACATATGATAAGATATGGGCATTGTGGTATAAGCCCTTGGGATTACAATTATTATGAAGATATGATAGAATTATAGAGTGTGAGAGATGAAGAGGCAAAAATATAGAGATGAAAAGGCAACAATGTTAGAAAAAGGGTTTTAAGTTGATATAATGTTGAATGAGGGTCTAAACGATGATTACGCCAAGTTGATGGAGGATGCTTTAAAGCCTATGTATGTTAATTGTAAGTTAAGTCATTTGACAACAATCCTTCAAATTCTTAACTTGCAAGTGGTGTTTGGTTGGTAAAATGAGAGTGTAGATCAGTTATTGGCATTATCAAGTTTTTTGTTACCACCTGACTCCACATTGCCAACAAAATGAAGTCAATGTAAAAAGAAAATCACCAAACTAGGCTTAGGGTATGAAAACATCCACACATGTGTGAATGGTTGTGTATTATTTCACAATAATCTTGCAACGGAAAGTGAATGTCCGAAATGTCATGAAGTGAGGTATAGACAAGGGTTAAAATCATTTGTGGTTTCTAGAAAGGTTCTTCAACACATTTTGATAATCCCACAATTACTTTGAATGCATAGGTGCAAAGACATTGTTGAACTTATGCAATGGCATTCCCCAAATAAGAGCATCGATGGAAAATAATGGCATGTGCTTCATTCTAAGACGTGGATGGAATTTGATAATAGATGGCCTAATTTTTCTCAAGATCCTCATAATATAAGGTTGGGTTTGGCTCTAGATGGGGTGAACCCATTCTCAAATCAAAGTACTAAATGGTCAACTTGGCCAGTGTTTTTAATAAATTATAACTTTCCTCCATGGTTAGCAACTAAACCAATTTTATTATTCTATCATTGATTATACTAGGAAAGAAAAGTGTGAATTCAAATACAATCGATGCTTATCTAGAGCCATTATATGATGAGCTAATGGAATTGTGGAAAGGAATTGAATCAATTCAATCTTTAAGGGATGGTATTTCAATTAGATTCACTTTAAAATCTTCCTTATTGTTTATGATTAATGATCTTCCTACATATGGCACATTGTCTGGTCTCAGTGTTCATGGATACTATGGATTTCCTACTTGCAACTTTAAGGATTTTGTGAGGCACTAAATAATTTTTTGTAAGTGTATTTATTGTGGAAATTGTGCTTACCTTAAAATGCATCATCCATATTGTCAACAAAAAATAGGTGATTACATTGTTGAGAATGGACAATAAAGAATGACATTTATTGAAAATGATGGGATTGCTGGTAATAGATATGATCCATGTAATGAAAGTAGTGTAAAATGGTTGTGCATATTCTATAAGTTTCCATACTTTAAGGATATAGTTGTTAGGCATACTATTGACTTTATGTATACTGAGAAAAATATAGCCTATACTATTATAGAAACCCATTTTCATGTTTTTGATACTATTTCATCATGTGAAGACTTTTGACAACTAAAGATTCATCGAAATCTTTGGGTTGAAAAATATGATGATGAAAAATATAGAAAACCTAGTGCTCCTTATGTCTTGACAAAGGAACAATGTGCATAATTCTTACAGTTGATGTCTCATACTTGCTTTCCCACTAGATATGTAAGTAGTAGTATGAGAATCCAAACTAACATTAATGGCTTAAGAGGCCTCAAGACCCATGAAAATCATGTCATAATTGAGAATGTTTTACCTATTGTGGTAAATATATCAAGTTTGGAAAAGGGTCCAAGATCAGAAATTATAAGGTTGGGCCTAATATTAAAGAGAATGAGTTTACATGTATTATATCCTTCTTGAAACTTTGATGGTTTGAGGGATGAGGTTGTAGAAGTCCTTTGTCTATTGGAATGGGAATTTCCACCAACAATCTTTAACATTTCTATGCATCTTTTGATACATCTAGAACATGAACAGGAGAATTTTTTCCTAGTAAGAACAAGATGGATGTATCCTATAGAACAATATATGAAGGTTTAAAAAACAATTGTTTGTACTAGGGAAAAACTAGAAGCCAGTATGTTTGAGGGATATTCAATGTAAGAGGCCATGAGATTTTGCACAGAATATATGAAGGATTTCAAAAATGTCAATCGATGTGTATGGGATGATGAAAAAGATGAGAGAGTTGCAGGTGAAGTATTAGAAGGAAATAGATGTCACTTCAAGCTATCACATCAAGAAATAAGTGTGATATATGCCTATATTCTTCAAAACACATCTTTGTTTGATAAGTGGTGTAAGTAAAAAAAATTACACAATAATTTATTTACTCAATTTTATTTGCACATTTATATTAAAATTACACAATAATTTATTTACTCAATTTTATTTGCACATTTATATTATTAATCTTACTATTTGTACGTTAATATTCTATGTAGAAAATATGAAGAAAAAAAACAAGCTTGGATGCAACATCAACCTCAAAAGTGTAGACGTGATGATTTGATTGGAGTTGATTCTTTTACAAAATTTGAAGAATGGATTGCTAATGCAGTCAGTGATGCGAAAGAAGGTAGTCAAGATATAACAATGGAGGAAAGTGAGGTTTCACATTCTCCACACTTATGGGCTATGTGTTTTAGTGGAATGTGAGCCTATGGTAGTCATTTAAGAGTGGAAGAAAAAGACAAAGGAAGGAAAAATTGTGATTGTGTTGTTATTGTTGAATTTCTTCATGAAACTAAGAAGAAATTTTATGTTGGATTGATCCAAGAAATTATTCAAGTGGATTTTTGTGAAAATAGTCCTATATTATTAAAGCGTAAGTGGATCTGACCATTCATAGTACAATTTGATGAGTGTGGATTTGTACGTGCAAATACACGATATTTTTTATCAGATATGAATGAGTCGTATGTTTCCCCTCTTCAAATTAACTAATCATTTCTAATTGATGATGTAAGAAGCCTATGATGGTCATATGTCATTCAAATAGAGTCTTGTTAGAAACTAAAATTCATGGAAGTTGTTGATATAATGCATGATGGGCAATAAGTTAATTTACAAGAAACATTCAAAGAAGTTGATGAAGATGATGATGGAATGTTTGAAGAAGAGATTTTGATTACCAATGAAGAGATTGGGAGAGAGAATGTATTGCATGTCATAGATGAGGATGAAAAATAAAATTAAGAAGATGCAAACACGAGTGATCAGGATTCTAATCATGTTGGCAATGCAAATGATTATGATGATGTTTTGTCACATTAACTAGCTTGCCACCTTAAGAGGTTAGCTTGTCACCTAAACTTTGGTTATATGTATCGTGTAATTTATTATTGAATTTAATAAATATCTAAGTATAGGTAATGCTTATTCAATGTTGTTTTATTGATACATTTCTAAATGTAATCATCATTATTTTGCTAGTACATTGAATACAAAACCTAAGATGTTCACTGCTGATTTTAAGTGCATTTAAAGTTAGGTTCAATTATTCTTCTTAGTTTTCTTACTTTGGTTGAAATTAATTTTGTTTAGTTAGAATATAATTTATTTTATTCCCTATATGTTTTCTATATGTTATACTTTCCTAACTTCTCTAGAACTGCTAGATATGAAAAAAAGAAAGAAAGGTCTAAAGGTATGAAACATGCAACAAGATATCTGTGAAAGTAAACAACTCTTTAAAATCCTGGCAATAAATTGTTGTCATTTCTCTGATATTTGGATAGCTTTAGTCTATAATACAACTTCTAGCCTCCACATGTATTGAATATGCTTGTGTGAAGGAAACAATAATGAACATCTATGGTTTAATAATACATATAAATATCTTAACATTAGGTGAACTAAACCTCCTCATTACAAATAAAGAAATGATCTCTTAGGTCTGACTGACACAAAAAACTAAAACTGAGTGACTACAAAATTAGAAAATTGTTCAATCTTTTGAATAAAATGATATCTAAAATATTGCATTCATAATAAAATCCAATACCACACTACCACAACAGTCAATAGAGGTATGTGTAGGATGGTGGGACATATAGGTCCATGTACAAATGCTTACCACAATACTGCGGAAACCAAATATGAATAGTGTGGGGTGGCAGTGAAAATATGTTAACTAAAGTAAACCATAGCCCTACAAGGGGTAAATAGTGACATTGTAGTATGGCAATGAACAATCACTCAACCAATAGAATTAACCTGCCATCCTATGGAATTCCAAAGGGGTGTGTACGGGGTGGCAGTACTGCTAACCCTACCATACTGCTACCCTGCAACAATCTTGATATGGAAGAGTGGTACTGCAGTACAAGCTTTCAAAGCATTTAAATTGTCAGTGGCAATGATCACACCTCTAAATAGGAACCGTTTGATTTCAAAGATAAAAGGCATGTATTCAAACTTGAAATATGAATAGATTATAAAATATTTTGCATGAATTGACAGTAATAGTGAGGTGACCGAGATCAACAGCAAATATACTTGGGATTCGAAAACATTCTTGCAATCATTCACACAACTTAGTGTACCGGAGGCAAGGGAGTTCAAGGGGGAAGACTCTACAACTATTATTTTTCTAGGTAAGTTTATAGAATCCCGCTATAGCAAGTGTATAAGAATTGAATTTGCTCCTACAAGTAGACACTTAAAGAAATCAAGTAGGAGTAAATTCTTCATCATGCCTCCCAAAAGAAGTGAACTTATGAGTAAAAAGGAAGAGTCCATAGTTTCTAGAAAAAAGAAGAGGTCCCTACAACAATCCATTTTAGATGTGTTACCTGATTTTGTAGAAAAATGATTCAAAAAGGTGTTTAAAGATACAACCCATGGATGTAGAGAGCCAATTATCCCTATCTCAAGGTGGGATCTATTTCATGAAAAAAGGGATGACAAGATTCCAATTTTGAATCCTTGGACCTTAGATTTGGAAAAATTGGTAGTCCCAAATGTCTTCATAGATATTGAGTTTATTAAAGTATTGGCACAATATTATCACCCGGCTACCAGGACTATAAGAATGCTAGATGGTTCACCATTAGTGGTGTCGACTAAAGAAAAAATTATAGTGTTTTATGTTAAACAAGCAAGCTATCACTGAGATCAACTTGGAAAAAAATGAGGAGGATTATATGAGATTGATAAAAAACTATAGGAGTGATGAACTTCCTTTACACATGAAAAGGGGTGTAAAAAGAAGGAGGATACCTATCTCCCCCTCCCAAATTGAGTCATTTACCATAGAAGACTTCCAAGTACATTTCAAAAGAACTTATTTTGCTTTGTGCCAAGTCCTTGGAATAAATGCTAAAGAGAGGATGTCAATCAATCTCATAATGATGGAAATGAAGATACAAAATCCTAAAGTGAACATTGAGTATGACTTTGTTGTTGTAATTGAGAAAGGGCTACATGAGGGATTTTTTCAAGAGATAACTTAGCTCCCATCACTTTTAGGAAATACTTTGTTGTGTCATTTAATATTGTACCAAAATAGAAAGAGATGGACTAAAAGAATGTGTGTGGGAATGATTAATAATCAAAGGAATAGGTTACCTATACAAAACTAGTGTTACATCTGGGATAATAGATGTAAAAGTAGTGATTATTTAATATTTCATGATGATTTTGTAGTAAGGTTCATGGCCAATCTTGGTCAAATTTCACCAAGATTTCCCAATGAAATCATGCAAGTATTAAGACCTTTATCATTGAAGCTAGAGCAGGGACACACTCACAATTTCAGTGACTAGTTCTTCTTTGTAGAACAAATAGTAATAAGGGTCTATGGGTGTCCTCAATCCCCACATGTTTTACCTAAATTTGTTTCTATTGAATTGCATTTTTAGAATTTATGTGGAAAATTTTATGGATGGAGCAGGATGTTATGAAAAGATAGAAAAAAGGGACATTCCTCCCTGACTTAACTGTATGTGAGGAGCTATCCATAGGTTAAGGCACTGTAGAAGAACTACAAAGCTATTTGAATATGAGGTATTCAATATTGAATTCACGAGGAGAAAGGGTCTTTGATCTTGAAGAGAATGTTAATTTTATAAAGAAAATACTTCTCGCTAAAGTTGGGATTACCCATGAAATGGATTATGAAGAAGATGTAATAAGAAATTTCTTTACACCTCATGAAGTTTTTCAGAGGAAGAGGAAGTCATAAATCATAAAGAGGCTTGAGGAGGAGGAGAAGAAAAGGGACACTGGATTCCAAGGATTCTATGTTGAAGAAGGGGATCCTATCAAAAGGATGAACCTAATAGTTGACAACTTTGAAATATTGTATGTTGAACAACAATAGAAGCCTAAGGGTCAATCTTCAAAACCCTCCAAGCTACCCATCAAACTAAGCGGTATTGTAATCATAGATCCCACACTGTCACAATGTAATCAGAAGCATCCCCTAAGCAACCAATTCCTAAAAGGTAGAAGAAACATGGAGTTTCCACCTTAGTGGCATATGAAATAAGTGAAGTAGGGGATATTAAAGAGGTAGCCAATGTACTTGTGAATTTTAAAGATGATGAAGTTCATCAGCTATCATTTAATCTTGCAACTAATGCTCACAAACTAGAAGAAAGAGTGGGTGTACATAGGTGTAATGATCAAGAAGTGCATGATGATGAAAGGGTGATTGTTTCCCCTGGATTTATTAAATATGGTGACTTTATTCAAACTCCCGAGTTTAAGGATTTTAGGATTAATATGAAAATAAAAGAATTTGAGGAGAGACTCCAACTTAATAAGATGGGCACTGAGGATTCACAACATGACCAGATTGTTGCTCAGAGTTTTGAAGAACTCGGGATTAATGAAATTACTGTTAGCCCCCAAGAAGCAAGAAAATTGGTATTAGAAAGCAATTTACTAATTATTCCTGGGATGGAGTTAATAAAAATATATTCTTACTGGATCAAGTAAGAAGCCAAGAAGATCCCATGTTGGTTTCTAAATTCACTTTAGATGAGGGAATGAATGGAACATGTTACAATCCAAGAATTGAAACTCTATCCTTTTGGGCGAAGCAAAAAAGAACATAAAAACCAAGATTACTTGATTTTGTACAAGAAATGAAAGGGATTTCCATGGTAAAGACACTTCAAGACACACTAGCATTGAAGGCAACTACTATGACAATGCACTTAGCAATGTTTACTAGGGATGTGGTTAAAGTTATGGAGCTTAGATTTGTAGAATATGGGAAAGCACGGATTGATCTGAATTATGAAGTGAATAGGTTATTCATAGAAAATGTGAAATAGAAAGAATATTTAAAGGAAGCATATCTTTCCCCAAGCACAAAATTAACAATATACTAGCCCCCTACCATCTAGACTGATACAGGTGCAATCACTCTTGAAAAAGTAAATGTGCTAAAACAAGAAAGTGAGAAGTTGAAAAAGACTAATGAAGAAACAAAGGAGCAAAGAGACAAACCCTCAAGGTATTGGAAAATATCTTGGTGCATAAGGTTAAAATAATTGTGGAAAAATTGGAAAATGTGTACGAATGTTATGTCTCCTTGTCACAAGTAGATGAAAGCCCATGTACCTATATTGGACCCCTTATTCAAGAAATAGGAAGTTGTACATCACACCTTAAGAAATTTGTGCAGAATTTTACAAAGGAGTGTTGAGGCCCCCACATCTTTAAAGCCTACTAAGAAAATGGTCTAAATGGTCATAGATGAATTTCAATACATATCTATAGAAGACCAAAATATCAAGGCAAGAATGGATTCATTTCACACACTAAAGTAGTGGTTTGTGATTAAGATAGTAAGGGGTGATGATCAACTGAAAGGCTCCAAGGATTTCATAGATGAGTTTAGCCAAATTGTTCCCAACTGCCTCACTAATTTATAGAAGGATGGTGAGATAAATCTTAACAGCCTCAGTTTAACCTTGGATGGAAGAATTGCATTGGATGTTGGATACTCAAAATTCATCATGGATGTGAAAGGGTTATTAGACAGCATATGGAAGAGTCACTTGGACAACACATAAAAAATCCAGGAGTACAAATGGCCTCATGATTACACAGTGTACCAATGGGAGCAGACATATCTAGCTCGTATGACAGAAGAATAGGCCTTGCAGTGAAGTACCAAGCCTTGTAGATACTATCATGGAGAGAGGACATTGCCAGATCTAAATGATCATAGATACCTTACAAATGAGTAATGGACTTTTGTATCTTGTGAGTGCTCTAGACTTCAACATCTGATAATTTCTCTTCATTTCTCATATTTCATTAATTTTATGTAATCCTATATAAACAATGATAATCAAGACTTTTTGATTTATGTTAAAAGTGGGTAACTGGAAAAGACACTTTTTGACATGTCAGTCAGGACAAAATTTTGAAACGTATTGTAAAATATTTTTGAAGATCAATAGAATGAAGTTATAATTGGTGGTCGAATTCTAGTTTCAATTGTTTATTGAAGTGAATTAATGAATGTTATCTTGTTGTCTCCAGTTTGATCTTTCCTTGTTATTTAAATCAATAAGGGTATGTTTGGTTTATCAAAACACATTTGTTGTCTTTGTGTGGTTAATTTTTTGGTTCCTTCAAGGAAGGATTAAATTTCTTTAAGTAAATCATAGTAACCTGGGGAGAATAAGTAAATCAAACTAACAAGGATATATGTGGTTTACAATTAGGAATGATTTATTGGTGTCAAAATATTCACATATATGTTAATATTAGATATATATTTGTGTTGGTTCAACTCCCAGGATAACTGGAGACAAATCAGACATAACCTTACTAGAGTGTGTTTTTCCTTCATCCTGCTTGTATTATGTTTTTATGAGTTATTTTCTTGTGAATTATCCCTAAGGAAATTTTTTCTGATACCTGTAATTGTAAACATCTTGTTTTTTTATTGCAAATTCTTTTAATCTATAAATTGAATTCTATTTTAAGTTTTCATTTGCAATTATCAACGGATTAGAAAGTCAATAGTTATCAACTTGTGAACTCAATAAATTTTTACTGATTCAAGTTGTTGATTTATACATTATTGTTTATTTGGATTTTAGGAAATGAGGAAAAGGATTGTAAGGTGAAAATTAGATGATAGTGATCATAATGCTGAAATTTTAGTGACAGATTTTGAGCACTTTCGTAGAGAAAAAGTGGCCAAGAATAATGAATATTTATCACATATTGGTTTGACAAACATGCAAGTTGTAAATCCACTAAGTAGTATATTACTTGTTTAATACTATTTAATGAAATTTTATAGGCAAGAGCTTTATGTATATAAGACATAATATGATATTTTTTTTGTTTTATAGGTAAGAAAAAAAGTGCAAAGAAAATGTGGAGAAAAAACAAAAGGAAATAAAAGATACAGTGCCTCCATCTTGTAGAAGCCAACGTATTTGTGATTCAACAAATGCAGTTGGTGAAAACAATAGTTGTGATGATGTGCAACTTAATATAGCACATGGTGGTGTGAAGCCTAATATAGCACATGGTGATGTGCAGCCTGATATAGCACATGGTGATGTGCAACGTTGTGATGGTATCTTAGCACAAAGTCTAAGAGAGATTATTGAAAAACATTATAGAAAAGGAACAACATGTTTGCAAATGATTTATTCAACATTAAGGATGTGTTTGAAGTAAAATTTGTAGACTAGTACTGATCTACATACTCATACCACACCTAATGTGGCCAAGGAGCATGAATTTCTAATTAATGAAAGTCATGAAGAGAGATTGCTTGCATCTGTTGTGCCTCAGAGTGCACATGTTGCATCTAGAACTTCTAATGGAACTAGTGGATCAACCATAAATACTAGTAGTGGCTTGATAGAAGATGTGTCTAATTTTTTCAAAAGATAGATTGAGTCAAGACTTGTATAGATCTATAGAGAGGAATACAAAAGAAAGAAAATTAGAAGGCAGGAAGCCATTCTTGGTTGAGGTATCAAGAGATGGTGAGCCCATTGGGCCAAATGCTGCAAAGTGGGCCTTTGAGTTAGGTGTAAGATGTAGGGCCCATTTGGATATTTAAAAATCAAGTTTTGCAGAGAAAGATCCATGAACTAGGGAAAATATTATACAAAAAATGGAAAATTCTTTTGAGACTGTTGATGGAAAAATCTCTAGAAAATATTACAAGAAAAAGATGAGAATTTTGATGAACAATTTTAGATACAATTGCAGAAAACTAGTCATGAAGGGAAAAGAGAGGTTATACCCCACTCTATCTCCTAAACAGTGGGAGGCATTGAAAGAAAGTATGCATTTTGAAGAATAAATGGCAAAGAGTAATAGAGGCAAGAGAGCAAGAGATAATGTGATGGATAGATATACATTTGGCCGAGGTGGATTGCAAGCCAAAATGGACAAATTTGCAATGAGTGTATGAATTTTTGGTTTAATTTACATTGTGTTATTTATTTCAATTTTATATTGAACTAACTATATGTTGAAATTGACATTGTATTTTAGGTTGAAAACAATAATAGAGAAGCATGTGTAGAAGATATTGTCAATTATATGGTAGCACTAGATCCTAGTAAATATGAGAGTAAGATGAAGTGGAAATCTAGTTCGTCAACAGAGATTTCATAGCCATCTGTTAAATGCCCAGTAGGAGCCTCTCTTGATCATGTCAACTCAAATGAATGGTACCAACAGGTAATGAATTGCATATTCAATCTCACTCAGCAAGTTTTGCAATTGGTTACCTTTGTTAACCCTATAGTTTCTACATGGAATGAGCATAAATCCACATATTCAGATGAGGTAAGAGGCTCTATTGATCTCATTTCTTCTTGTTTGAAGATTCTATATACAAATTCCTCTTAATATGTAGATAATCTGAGCGTAGGAGAATCCAACCCAGATTCTTTATTGTTGGAGTGATCCAAAAAAAATTCATTTGGACAAATTTATAGGCTACATTCTTTACTTGACTATTGAATTCTTTGTATATTTTTTTTCATGATGGTTAAACCACATGCAAAACAATTTTATCAAAGCAACAGGAAAATAAAAACCCCTTCATGATGTCAACAGAGTTGTCGATATTGATAGTGATCATGATGAACTAGACAAGAATGTGCAGCACAATCATCATAGTTGTGTTGAAGTTGAGGTAATATAATAGTTGTCAATTACTTGTCCCAATGTTTTGTCACTCTTCTTTTGGACAAAAATTTATAGCTTTTTCATTCTTTAAGTTGTAAGTTAATCTGTCCCAATGTTTTTTCATTTTTCATGCTTAAAATGTTCTTTTGGACAAAAATTTATAGTTTTTGCATTCTTTACTTGAATTATATTAATTTTTGCATGATGATTAAACCACATGTAGACCAATTATATGAAAGCAGAATAAAAAGAAAAAGGCCATGTCAATAGACCTCTCTGCAAAGTTGTACAACTTCATGTCAATGTTGATAGTGATTATGATGATGAACTCGATGAGCATGTGCATGATATTCATAGTAGTAGTCATGTAGAACTTGAGGTAAGAACTATGAAACCACATCCAAGTAAGTATTATTCAAGTAAGTAATGGTTGTTTTATTATGTAAATAAGGGTTATCATTACCTATTTGATAGAAACTAGTTAAAATAGTAGTGAAGTGTAATTAGCTAGTATACATAGATTATGGAAATAAGGGAAAACATATAACTCACATATGGAAGCTTAGAGCTTAGTTGTAATAGAGTGCATACACTATTACACAGATTTTGACAATGCATTAGTGCATTATGTTCGGGATGTCATGGTCCTCAGTTGGGGGGACTTCATTGCCAATCCATGTCTCTTTCTAGAGTACTTGTACAGTCTAGCACTATTGTATTCTTTCCCTCGATTTGTTTGCACCTCGCAATGGATTAGTTTTTTTTTTTCAAAGTAAAAATTTGCTTCTTTGTTATTCAACAAAATTAAAAAAACACATACAAAAATTGATTTGTTCCAAGACATACGGCATTAGATACAACTGTCAAAAATAATTTAATGTGTTTTATATCTCAATAGAATGTGTATTTTTTGTTTTTGTAAACATTTATTGATAAACTCCAAGAAGGGGATAAAGTTGGGGTGTTGGATCTATTTGATGGTGTTGTTGTGGCCATTGGGTGTTTTCACTCACTATCTATTATACATGGAGTCAAATTGAAAGGAACAGAAGATGAAAATGTAAATATTTTAAAGGTCACAAGTAACATAACCCTTGCTTATGAAGAAAAAATAGATGGAGTTGTCTGTCTGAAAGAGAAGGAAGGCACCTTCACATGGTAGCCACTAAAATATTTGAAAAAAATGGTGTAGTTGATGTTTATCATGTACTAGCTATTAGACAGCTTGGACCACTTCTTTATGCAATAGTTTGAATTTGTTGTTCAGGGATCTTAGTGTTTTTTTGTTTTAGAGTTGTATAAGCAAAAAAAGGCATTGTAACTCAATTTTCTCAATCACAACATTAAGAAACACACTTTGTAACACATTTTTCAAAGCAAAGACACATATTTCTATCTTGTATCTGCTATAAGAACACCTTTTTCAATAAAATTTTAGTATTTTTCCTTCTTAATAGATGTTTCATTATGTGAAAATGAATAATTGATTATGTTTTTTTGTGTTGTATGTTTAAACCTCAAAAGCGTTGTCTCATTTTCAACACTTTTACATAGAAATTGGTGACCAAAAATAATTAAATAAACTACCAATTGACTAAATATACTACCAATTGATAGAAATCAGTCAATAAATATGACTAAATATAATGATTATTCAATTAATAAACAATGTATCAATATACTACCAACTAACATAAATCAGTGAACAAAAACAAATAAATAAACAACCAAATTGATCAAAATGATGATTAAAATTAATGACTACATACACTACCAATGGATGAAAATCAGTGAATAAAAATGACTAAATAAGTGACCAATTAACAACAATAAATAACTAAATTAACAACTAAATATATCAATGAATAAAAAAATGACTAAATAAGTGACCAATTAACAACAATCAATGACTAAATTAATGACTAAATATACTATCAAATCGATCAATCAAAACAAGCAATAAATGACTAAAAATGGTTTAGTCATCAATTCAGTCACGTTATAAATGACTGGCAATAAATTACTAATGGTCATGTGACCATGTTTAGTCATTTATATGCAGTTTTTTATAGTTTTTTTTAATCATATAATGTTGTTTTTGTACTAGTGAAATCTAACTTTAGTCAAGCATTTTATGCAGCATGAGCTTGGCCAAGCTTTACAGTCATTTTTATTTGTGGAATAGACTGTTATTATTTATCCTCTTGCTGGTATTTCTTTTACTTACATAACATGGAACTTGCATGTTCTAACAGTAGATAGAAATGCATGTAGTAAGGTACGCACAGATTCCACCTTGCAAACTATATCTCTTGCTAAGTGTTTCATATAGGGTTAGGTATTCTTCAATGGACAGAAGAATTTCGAGGAAGCATTGCTTCGTGGTTGGGTGGAAAATCACCTCAACCATGTTCTCGTCCACTAGTGGAGGTGAGCTGTCAAAGACGAATTATGTTGAAAATTCTATTTATGTACTTGTATTATTAATGTAATTATTGTATTTGACTATGTGGTGATTAAATACCAAGTCAAACTTGTAAAATGACTATTGACATTTGGAAATGAATATATTCCAATTTGTTTATTTCTTAATTTATGGACATGAAATTGCTAAATGGGAGTAGCTATGGGATTTATGTCATAAGTTTTATATTCATAATGTCATTGTTAATTTATTGAGGAAATATTAGTTGGGCATATTACAATCTTAGTGCATCATTAACATAGTTAGCCTTTCACATGAAAATATTATCCATCATATATCATTTGCATCATTAAAGCATTAAAACAATAGCATCATAATGTGTATTCATGTATTTCATTCTTCCATTGAATATATTAAAAATTCATGATTTTGCATTTAATATCATATTGACCCATAAAGGTAAAAGTAATCTAGTAACTTAGAAATGGGGTGTAACATTTCAAGGTAAAAATTAAACTAAAAATAAATGTTAAATAAATCCAAAAATACTTCTATAAAATTTTGGAAAATTAACTAAAATTAAGCTCGAAGTTTCTAAACACTTTACTATTCAAGGAAAAAAATGTAAAAAAGTGTGATACACTATTATGATCTCATATGAATACAAGTGAAACACAAGTACACCCATGGGTTATGGCATGAAAAGGGAGGAGGAACTCATATTACTCTCAAATAAGGAGCTCCAAAGGCATGGAGGTAAGCCATTAAATATGGTAGATCTTTTGATGGAACTTATCATACAAGTTGGTTAGGAGATGCTTGTAAAAGAGTTAGAATGGATTTGTTGTTGTGTTAAAAGATCAACCTATTAACGCCTGATACAAACACTAGATTTATGCAAGATCCACAGGAGGCAGTTAAGCCATATCACGAATCTAGAGGACAACGTTGGACAACTAGCACCAACCAAGGGGATGAAGGCATTAACATTCCAAAATACTCTTTATAAACTAATTTTTGATATTCCTTGTTAAAGGAGTTAAGAATTCTTGAATTTCAATTTATAGAATATATATAGTAGTACAATTTTCCCACTACATTTGTTTGTTTAATTGACATAATTAGTTTTAGGTTTGAATTATATTCAACTTATCAAAATATAATTGTGTACATATTGACTTGTCAATTCCCAAGTGTCCATTACTTTGACACCAAAATATGACTTTTATGAGTCAAATCTTATCTTGTCTAAAAGAACATGAAATTTGTGTACAAGATTATATATTGAAGTTAATTAGACAAAAAATTTAGATTATCATTTACTAGGATGAAGTTACAATAGTTTGTTCTATGGAATGTTTGGCTTATTCATGAGATGAATCTAACATGACCTTGTAGTCTACATCAAATCATATTTTGTTTGGGTTTGTTTCCCCCAAAATTTAGAATATTATACAAATCAATTTTCTAATGAAGGAATTGGTTTACTATCAAGGATAATAGAGTTGCCATGGTTATAGTTAGGCAAGCTTTAAAATTAGACCATTATGGTTTTTTCCATGTTTACATTTTCTTTAACCATATTCTACATAAAATCATGCCTTGTTAGGAATTATTTCCTCCTAAGTTTGCAATATTGAATGAATTGATTGCCTATTGTAATATTAAGGATAGTAGAAATGTCATGGTTATATTAGGTATTGCAAGAAAACTACCACAAGAAAGGGGAATTTCAAATAGATTGTCAAATTATATATATGAATTAACTATCTATTGTAATATCAAAGATATTAAGGATAGTAAAAGGGGAATTTGAATAGGTTGTCTATCGCAATATCAAGGATAGTAGAGATGTCATGGTTATATTTAAGTATTCAAGGGTAACTATATATAAAAGGGGAATTTCATATAGATGTTATATATATATGAATTGACTGTCTATTGCAATATCAAGGATAATATGGATGTGATGGTTATATTTAGGCATTCTAGGAAAACTATCACATAAAAGAGGAATTTCAAATAGATCAAGTCTATATATATGAATTGATTGTCTATTGCAATATCTGTTGAGAATTTATGTTAGTGTTCACATGTTACTATGAGATAAAGTGAGTTAAATTAATAACTCACATAGTTATTATGAGTGTTAGGAATATTTGTTAGGTTATTTAAGTCATATGTATACACTTATTTTGTTGTATGAGTGTGTTTATTTGAGCTGTTAAAACAACTCATATATTTAGAGGAGTTTTCATAGGAGGTTTCCTAGAATATGGGAAATACAACTCCTATATATGTATTCTATATTGAATGAAAATTAAGATGAATCACGTGTTATTTTGTGTTGAATTATTTGTAGCTTCATTGATTATATTTTTTCTTCTTGTATTAGAGCCAAATCGAATCAACTCCTATATTTTTTCATTGATGTATGTGTTTCTCTCAACCAATCTGTATGACCCGATTTCTCTCTATCAAACTGTCAAAAGACATCAGATAATTATTGAACTCTTGTCATTGAAGTTGTATGAAGATGTATGTTCCATATGTTTAGAGGCAGCAAGAAAGAAGTCATCATCATTTCAAGTTTGGATTTTGGGAAGAATTATAAGGTGGTCTTCGATGCAGATGAAGCAAGTTGGAAATGTGAGGATAATATAGTGGAGATCAGGAAGAATAAGAGGGAAGAAATCTTGCTAAAAAGAGAAAGAAGGTATGCAAGTGCAGCAGTTCGCTCCAGCTATATACTATTGTCACTCGTTGAGAAGAAATTGGAGAGCCTTCTTATTATGGTAGCTTGAAGAATGGTTTGATGATCCTAGTGTTGGACACTTAGGAACACTAAGAGGGGGGGTGAATTAGTGTTCCATAATATTTAATTTTCAAATCAAATATTAAACTATCAAAAACAATAATTGAACTTTCAATAGCATTCACTGTATACAAACATAAGTAAACTTGCAAACACATTAAGGAACACCATAACACCAATATTTTTATGTGGAAACCTTGTTAGGGGAAAAACCACAGTGGAGATTGATCCACAAATTATACTCTATTAAAAGTATGATAAAAGGGGAATGCACTTGCATTCAGGCTCACTGCCTAGAGCTCACTGCTCAAAAGAGAAGGCTCGCTGCCTTACAAAATAAATTTGAGATTACAACAAAAATGTTGAACTAAGAGTATAGCATCTACAAATGCCTAGATTCAGTTCCAATGAAGCACACAAATAGGTTTTGGATCTTTTATCCAGTTCACACTTCTACTCTGCTTTTCTCTTCTCTAGTCTCTCTGCTCTCCACTTCTACAAAAACCTTTTTGTAGCACAAATAAAATTCACTCAACAGATATTCTGAGTTTATCCCATTTACTCACACTTCATACATACACACATACTGTATATATCCCAAAATGATTTTCTGAACTTCTTTATATACCCGCTAATAGGAACTTGTTATATGTCGGCTCCAAAACAAAGCATGATACTTTTCCTTATGTCGGCCCAAAACAATAGTTAGAATCAATGTGTACCCACACAAGTCAAATAGACTATAGTAGGGACCCAAAATAAAAATTCCAAACATAAGAAATGACTAAACACATACTCCACATACATCTGCAACACATAATTTACACCATGTCGGCCAGAATGAGAAAATAAACAGTAAATCATTCTACCGAATCTCTTAACTCGTACTTTGATTATTGAAACACAACAAAACTTTCCAATAGGATATCATACGTGCTAAACAAGCTTCCCTGGGGATCCAAACCATAGAATAGTGATCTAGTGAGGTATTCAGATTGACTTGTCAACCAGATGTATTGTTCTTCATACTTTCTACCGGTAGAATACAAGCTCTTACTTATCTTGCCAGTAGGCGCAACTCCAACATTGTGTACCATAATGTTGAATCTAGTTTCCATCAATGAAAACACAAAAAGATAAAAGAAAATCACTCAAAGCCATATGCCAACAATCCCCCGCTTTGGCATTGATGGCAACACTTAGTGAAAAATGACTAAGTGTCAAAACTCGAAAATTCACCAAGACCAAAATTGCTACTCCCCCTAAGATGTCAAGACATTTTTCACCACATTCTCTCCCCCTTTGACATCAATGAAAAAACTTCCACTACTTTAAAAATTTTACTTGATCTCTCCCATTTTGTAAAATTGACCAAAATTTGGAAAAAGTTGTTACATAACTCAGAAGATTATTTTATACTTAGCTTTTATTTCTGGAAGAGATTTCTTCCAGGAGTCCATTGCAATCCCAATGGCTATAATCAAGTTGTTATTCTCTAATGACCTATTGATAATTTGAACAAGGGATTCAAGAATGGTAATGGAATTACTCAATTTTTTTCCTTCCTTTAGAATTTATATCATTTGCTCCAACCTACATTTGATATGATCTTTTGCTTTCTAGAAGACATCCATAAGAGTATTCCTGGTAGAGTGAACTTTTGTATGCTCAACCTAAAGAGCATGAATCTTCTTTTTCACTTCTATATTATTATCCAAAAACATACTATAATCTTGCTCGGTTTTCACAAGTTCATTTTCAATTTCCTCCAACTTGTCCTTATACTTCCCAACCACATGGGGCCACCTAAGACAGTAATTGTATATCTTGTTTGCTGAGTCAATGTACTTTCTCAACTCATTCATTTTCTTCTTTATTTTAGCAAGAGATAGTCTAAACTGTATTTTCAGATGAGAAATAATTTCTCCCTCTTTCTTGTCCAGAGGCACAGAGGCTATAGCGTCCTTGACACACATAATTAGTTCTTCTGGAAGAACATTTTGCATAATATCTAACTCAATGTTGTTGTCAAAAAGGTATCTTCCTAGAGTGTTCTCAACAACATCCTTCTCATAAGATGGTCCATTCAACCATATATCAGATATCTTTTGCATACCGTCTTCATCCTAAACGATCTGCAATATTTTTGCTTTAAATAGAGCACCTTCATCATCACTCTCTTCTACGATTTCCACAACTGGTTCAACTGGTTTGGGTTCTTCCCTAGGAGTATATTCCTCAGAGTCCTCATCGACTACATCCACAACCATTTGTTCTTTTCCTTTTGCCTCAATCTTTGGTGACTTGGGTGTCGGAGGGGTGACATCAGCCAATTCTCTTCCTCTCTTCTACCTTTTATCTGCCTTCCTGGAGGATGATCCAACTTCAAATATCTTTACCGGAAGAGGAGTTCCACTTTCACCAAACTTTTCTAACAACTTCCTAAAGAATTTCTCATAAACTCTTTCACCATTTTCAAAAGAGTTAAAATGTGCAAAGATTTTCCTGCAAACCGGTATATTTTCCTTCCATACTACATTGTCATTTAGAGGCAAGAAATTTAGGAAATACATTGTAATGCATATAGCTAAGGTGCCAAACCTATATCCTTTTACAATTGAACATTCTCCATTAATTGATCCTTTATCAAACCACATAGGTTAAAGTCTTCATTTTCAATTATCATTTTGTGAGCAATATACACTGCACCTATCAAGGTTGATCCTTCTCAATTTCTAAAGAATATTTTGTATGAAATTCCATGTGTAATGTACCTCGTTAAAGGATCTTTGATCGTAGAAATCACCAGAGCCCTCTAATCTCCCATTATCCCAGTTAGGGCTTCGACCTCTACATTTCAAATTGATTTCTTTTTTAGAATATCACCCACTTCACACAAGCCTATTAAAATCCTGATCACATCCTCAAAAATATGATACGATTTATCTAGGGTAAGAATATCTCCATCCAATCTATTTAGGATAAATCGAACTACCTCTACATTGATGAAATGAGGGAATTCATCCCAAATATCCAAATTCTTGTGTTTCAAGTGCTCCTACAAGCCTTCTCAATTAGACGACTGAAAATGAATTTTTTATATCCCTGATCTTTTGACTACTATATTCATCCAAAATTATTGGTCCTTGGATTTGCTTCATTTTTCATACTAAATAGGGTTCTCCCGATCACCAAACGAATATGAATTTGATAAGCAATAGAGATACCTAGAGAATTTTTTGCTAGATTGGCTCTCACTTCTTTGAATTTTGAAGAAAAGGTTCTCCAACTGTTCCTCCTTTGGTGAATAGTGAAAAATTAGGGTTCTAAGTGCCCTTTTTATAACTTCACCTAATTAAATTTTTACTACATTAAATGTGTTGCCCTAGAAGTTTCAGTTGCACTGAGAACTCAAAAAGCAAGTAGAAAAATCCAACTTCAGACTTGTAACATATCACCCAATTCAACAAATGAATAGAGATGCATTTGATATTGAATAATACAACTTCTAACGCTATCCTACAACTCCACATAGGGGGACAAGGAATTTTCATGAAAAACTCCCCCTACGCCACTGGCCTGAGATCAATTGTCGGAAGAGTTATCGGAGGGAGCTTCTGGTATAGCCTTATTTCCTTCATCACATTCACCTTTCTTTACCCATGTCTTCTTCATCTGATTTCTTATCTCTTCCACATATGCTTTTTATTTTCCTTTATTGTCTTTCTGTGAATTTCTTCCTTGATTGACTGAACCTCTTTTATTCATGTTTCTATTTCTTCATAATCTTGCAATGTGACCAAATTTATTACAACTATAGCATACCGGACCTTTCTGTCTATACCATCCATTCCATTGATTTCCTCTTGATCTGTATTGATTAGCAACATGTCCAAATCTTCCACACATATAGCATTTAATATTACTAACAGAAGTACGTTTGCATTCTAATGACTTATGCCCAAACTTCTTGCATTTAAAACACTGACCAAAAAATGATGGAGTGCTAAGGTTTATCTTTCTTCTACATTGAGAAGCCATATGACCGAATTTATTACAAACAAATCAATATCCATTAAATTTTTTAGCATTGGTTTTTGTTACCAGATGTCTTCTGTCATTGTTCTTCTTTTCAAGGTTCTTCTGTTCAGATCCAGAGCTCTCACCCTTCTCATAGCCAAGGCCTCACTTGTCTTTAGTATCCTTTTTTCCTTTAGTTATCACATCAAGCTTAGTGGAACTTATCATGAATTTCTCCTTGAATTCCCTTTAGTTATCACATCAAGCTTAGTGGAACTTATCATGAATTTCTCCTTGAATTCATTTGTAGTAGTAAGCTCATTTCTGAGAATAACTACCTGTCTCTCAAGCTATTGTTCATTATTTCTGGATTGTTGTAGTTCAATCTCCAACTGAATGAATTCACCATTAATTCTGCTACATTCTTCAGATTTTTCTTTCAAGGACTGGGCCAGATTTTCCTCTTTATTCTTTCTTTCTTCAGTCTCTTTGGTTAACTTCATTGCTACAAATTCCATTTCAAGCTTTAGAGTTGCATTATCCTTAGCAAGCTTTTCACATTCTTCTGTTATTTCTCTTATGGATTGATTTAGATGGACATCATTCGGACCTTTGCTTTCCTTCTGCTTCAACTGATCACACATGTCCTTCCTCTTTTCTCTTGACTCATTTATCTTATCCTTCAGCGATTGAATGAATTTTTTGGCAACCAAAAGATATTCTTTTAGTTCCATGACTTATGCTTTCTAGACTGATCAAAATAATCAAGTGCCACCATAAGCTGTTGTTGAAGACCATTAGTTTCCATTGTAATTTAAGATCCACCTCAAGCTATTAGGCTTCAGAAGAGGAACCAGAGCTCTGATACCAATTCTTGGACACTTAGGAACACTGAGAGGGGGGTGAATCAATGTTTTGCAATATTTAATTTTCAAATCAAATCTTAAACTATCAACAACAATAATTGAACTTTTAATAGCATTCATTGTATACAAATAGAAGTAAACTTGCAAACACATTAAGGAACACCATAACACCAATATTTTTATGTGGAAACCCTATTAGGGGAAAAACCATGGTGGAGATTAATCCACAAATTATACTCTGTTAAAAGTATGATAAAAGGGGAATGCACTTGCATTTAGGATCACTACCTAGAGCTCACTGCCCAAAAAGAGAAGGCTCACTGCCTTACAAAATATATTTGAGATTACAACAAAAATTTTGAATTGAGAGTATAGCATCTACAAATGCCTAGATTCAGTTCCAATGAAGCACACAAACAGGTTCTAGATCTTTTATCCAGTTCACACTTTTGCTCTGCTCTGCACTTCTACAAAAACCTTTTTGTAGCACAAATAAAATTTGCTTAATAGATATTCTGAATTTAGCCCATTTACTCACACTTCATACATACACACATACTGTATATATATCCCAAAATGATTTTTCAAACTTCTTTATATACCCGCTAACAAGAATTTATTATATGTCGACTCTAAAACAAAGCATGATACTTTTCCTTATGTCGACCCAAAACAATAGTTAGAATCGATGTGTACCCACACAAGTCAGCTAGAATATAGTAGGGACCTAGAATAAAAATTCCAAACATAAGAAATGACTAAACACATACTCCACATAGATCCAGAACACGCCATTTACACCATGTGAGCCAGAATGAGAAAATAAGTAGTAAATCATTCTACCGAATCTCTTAACTCGTACTCCGATTATTGCAACACAACAAAACTTACCAATAGGATATCATACATGCTAAACAAGCTTCCTTGGGGATCCACACCACATAATAGTGATCCGGTGAGGTATTCAAATTGACTTGTCAACCGAATGTCATGTTCTTCATACTTTCTGTCGGTAGAATACAAGCTCTTACTTATCTTGCTGGTAGGTGAAAATCCAACACTGCGGACCATACTGTTGACTCCAGTTGACATCAATGACAACATAAAAATCCAAAAGATAGTCACTCAAAGCCATATTCCAACACCTAGTTAGTGGCTTGAAGCAATAACTCAATTCTGGAAGGTACTATCAATTGAGTGGTCATCTCGTTGAGGAAGTTATTGAAGTAGGTGTGGTCCCACATTTTGTAGAGTTTCTGACAATGCAATATTTTCACCAACTTCGGTTTGAGGGAGCATGGGAATTAACAAATATATCCTCAGACGAATCTTATCATACTCTAGTAGTCATTGACCACAAAATAGTTCAGAAGCTAAGTTTCAGCGATGAAGTGATTGACATGCAACAACAAATGAGAATTGTTGTGCAGGTGCAATCTCAGTTTGATAAGATGCCCCCCAAGTGCCATGGAAAGCCTGATCACAAAAAGCTTTCTGAGGATGTTGACAATCATGTTAAGGATCTATGTGACCAAGATCAATGAAAGAGTTGAGTCATTTAAATTAGTTGTTTTCTATTATTTAATTTAGGTTTCTTATTAGTTCTTATAGAAGCATTGTGTTTCAAGTCAAAGTCAAGTTGTATCATTCTAGAATAGGATCCATTTTCTAGAGTTAGTAATTTTCAATGGCATCAAAAATATGGAATGGAAGCAATATTAATTTGCATATAAAAAATTTATGTTTGGCTTCTATCACTCTTCCCATATTTCTTATAATATCAAGGATACTAGGGATGCCATGGTTATAGTTAGGCATTCTAGTATAACTATCATATAAAAGGGGAATTTCAAATAGATGGCACACACACACACACACACACACACACACACACACACACACACACACACACACACACACACACACACACACACACACACTATGTCTTAATATTTGGAAGACAATTTTGAATTGGTGGATGTCATGAAAAATGGGTTTCATAGGCAAGATCAACCATTAAATTTTAGGCACATCCTTTGCCTAAATGAGCAAGACTCCTCACATGTCCTTATTTCTCTTGTTGCTTAGTTTTTCATGTTGTTTAAAAACTTGTTTACTTAATTACTTTGATCAATTGGACTGTTTTTGGGACATAGTATAGCAACACTAGATTATAAATTATTCATGCAATATGTAATCTATTTTGCTGAAAAAGAGGGGTGATGTACCCTAAATGTTAAAAGAGGGTTAAGTCTTCTTTTATGTACAAGAGAAAATAAAAAATCAAGAATGGAATAAGAATGTGTATCTTAGGTTTTAGGTGTTTTAGTGTGACTTAAGATTGTGTATTAGAACATAGTACAAGAAAAATAAATGTAAGTAAAATTCTAAAAAAGCGAAAAGATAAGAACATGTGCATCTTAAGTACTTGATGTCTTACTATGACTAACAACTATTTTGTATTAAAACATAGCCCTAAAGTATATGTAGACATTATGAGTGACTAAATCTAACACTCGAAAGTTATGGACATAAGTACAATGGCTAAGTCAACTTTTAGATCTGCAACAAAATCTTAAACTTGTGATTGCATCCTTTGCACTTAAAACCTACAAATTTTATTTCATTTTCACTAGACATCTAAAATGAGACATGCAATGTTGATGAACACCTTTGAAAGCTGCTTGTGCTAGAATAAAAATATTTTTTTTGCCTTAATCAAATCTTCATTGGTTATTCACAAAATCAAAGACATGTACAACACAAGATACCTATGAAGACCAATGAAATATTTTTTAAATGATTATACAAACTTGAGACTTACCATCGTTTAATTCCCTTCCCTTTTAATCAGATTATATGTAATTTGAATGCTTTAGAACACCAAGTTCCTCTCGTATATGATGATCTAGCCCCTTCCAAAAATGACAAATGTAAAAAATTCAAAATTTAGAAATAGAACATATAATTAGTGTGCAATTGTGTCTAGAATATGCTAATGAGATAAAAATATGCTAGCTAATGAGATATGAGTGCATGTTTGTGTGAATAAAAACGTCAACACAGTCAACACAAATGGTAGGATGGTTCAATCAACACAATCGAATGGTAGGATGGTTTGTTTTCATTATATTCACATATCTATCAATGTAACTTAAATACATACAAAAAATAAATTTTATGTCCCTAATTAAGATAATAACAATTCATTGAAATAATAAATTGTTATATCACTAAATAAATAATTCATTTTAAGTCACACTCATAGATGAGTTTCCACCAAATCTCTTTTAAGACATCTACATAACAATACAAAAATTAAAATTTGTTATGTCCCTAATTAAGATAACAATTAATTAAAATAATACATTATTATATCCCTAAATAAATAATTCATATTAAGTCACATTCATATATGAGTTTCCACCATTTCTCTTTTAAAACATCTATTTAACAAACTTCAAAACTAATGTACTCTTTAATTTTGTTCAATTCTTTTTCTTAAAGTTTTTTATCAAATTCAAATCGTTTTTATATCAAGGACTGAAGAATACTCATTCCACCAAAGTTGACAGCAGCATGATCCTAACCTCATCTTTTATGATGTCAGGGACCTTACACTCTGATCAAATCAAGAGGTTGCCTAAATGGAATGAAATGTTGGGGTGTGTACAAAATATTTCTGTCTGTCTCGAGGAAAAATAATCTTGACGAACAGGTGGAAATATAACAACTACCACAGCACGCCCAAAGATAGGCCGAACGTTAATCACAATCACATCCTATATCTGACTTGTTTGTTTGATTTGGCAATTACCAGAAATGGTTCCAATGTATCATAATTTACATTTTATAATAATATCCTCGATAAACAATAATATTCAATTCCCTCCTAAAGCAGCTTTAAGACGTAACACAATTTATGCAGAAGAAATGGGGAAGATGGAAGGGGCATATAGTGCATAAAACAGAGTGGGGACTTCTGATAATGACAATGCATAATCAATACTCATTTGTAAATAAAAAAATTCAGAGTGTCAGACTACCAAGTTCTAGTATTATGTGTATTTTACAACATGCCAAGAAAATCTGTCTTATCAGGTAGATTCATTCAGCTCCAACCCACAAGCGGCTATATCTCCCTGCTCTCGGAGGAAAGCCCAGGCTCTGCAATGCTATATAAAACGTTTTTCCAGAAGTGATCATATCACCTACATACTTTAAAGATGAAAGAGCTTAAACCATATACTGGCAACCCCAAAATAATACCTGAGCTTTAACAACTGGAACCCTTCTCACAGCAAAAAATGCCTCATTCAAACGACCAACTTGGAATATCAATTGAGTAATTCTCTGACAAGACAAAAAACTACCCGTATTAAATATCTCGATCATTGTTCATAATACAGAGATTTATCGCCTGAAAAAAACAATTGGTTCAAATTTCACGAGGCTTCTTAGCTACTGTGGCCAGAAGTCAGAACAGCTATGATGTTTCACTCGTTTTGTTGGCTTATTTTGCTCCATTTGAAACTATGTCATTACATTTTTATATGACCAGGCACTATAATATTCATCAGAAAAACAAAATAAATATAGAAAAAGCGAAAATAAAAACTAATTTTATGCGACTGATAATTTCTCTGTAGGGGTAGCAAGTTAGAATTGGGTCCACATTAAAAGGAAAGGAATATAAAATTGAATCTCTCTCATCTGACTAGATAAAACCACAAGAAAGAGTAAAAAATGCAACAACTGTCAATTCATTTTCTCTGCTTTACGAATCTACTATAAGACGACAGCTACAACGCCAGCCATTCACATTTTTGTACTAAACTTATGCAGATTACACCTTATCCTAAATATATGGTTTCATCAATCTTGTCTTAAATGTTTTTCAGTTGATTTTTAAAAAATAATAATAATTGGTCAATCATATGCCTCAATAATTCAATTTAAACAAAACATGCATTTTACAGGAAAGATTCTCTACTACCTGTCATTTTCACTTGAAGAAAGATATTGATGAGAGTTTCGAGTTTAGTTGCTTCATAGCTCAAAGCATTAAGCTAGACACAGAAAGACCAATGGCTCACTTGCAACCAGGTAGGCCTTGTTGATGTTTATGATAGCAGCTTCGGTTGTCTCTTCCAGCCGATTTATCTTTTATTTGGATAAATTAAATAATAGCAAGCAGCTATTTAATTTATAAGACTCCAAGAAGTGCTATTTAATGAAGAACCTTATTCATGATTAAGCCGACTTGTCATTGGATGCGATTCCTCTCTAAGGCGCGATCTTTCATAAGAAGTTTCATTTATTAATTGTGGCCGACTCTTGGTGGAGGCCGACTTGTTGATATGTGAAGAGACACGTCCTCTCTCCTTGTATATATATTAGATGTTTCTCTCATTTGTTCATCATCCAATTCACTTCATTCAGTTCATTCGCATATCTTACATTCACCTTCAAGAGCAGTGCACGATATTCTTCAAGTGCAGATTGTTGAAGGCCGAGTTCATAATCTGAGATTCGCATCTGGCTGTATCTGTGTTGCATCATAATTTTGGTGCTTATATTGTGGCCCTTCATATCGGCCTCTTTGTAAAGGAGTTGTTTTTGTGATTCAATAATATAAGAGATATTATTGGCTGGGTTTTTCTCCCTCAAGAGGAGAGTTTTCCCAGGGTATCTGCTGTGTCTTGTGTTAAGTTATGAATTAATTTCTGTGCATTAAATCTGATCATTAAATTTAACATAGTACTAGAAGCGGGTTTGAAGGTATGATCAGGTGATTCTACTAGCTATCTCTATTCTGCCGATCATGAATTCTTTGTCTATCTCAGTAAAGATGGTGAGAGCAGGACTGAAGATGAGGGATAATGAATATTTGAGGGAACGCATCAACCACATCATGGAGGTTTGGGATTAATGCTTTTCTGCTTAGAAGAGAATAATTTGGCTGAAGATTGCATTGGAGACAAAGTTCAAAACACAAAGAAAGAGAAGGGGAAAGGAAGTTGCAAATGGAGGGAAGAAGACATCAAAATGTTGGTCAAGGTCAAAAGAACCATATTGTTCAGGTGTCTCTCCAAGTTGGCGTACAAGGGTATGTTCAAAACATTACCAGAGTATGCAGAAATCAACAACTTCAGCGGGCTTTTACTGAAGCAACAACGTGGCAGAAGATGGCTAAAGGGCCCTTACTTCATGAGAATATCGGAGTTGAGAGATCAACTCTCTACAATTGGTCATGTGGTTGATGATAAAGATCTAACGATGCTTGCTCTCAATGGTCTTCCATTATCATGGGAGTCCTGCATTCAAGGAATTAGTGCAAGATCCAAACTTCCTAAGTTTGATCACTTAAGGGTCAATTGTATTCAAGAAGAATCAAGATTGGTGGCTAGAGGCGTTGGTCAAAGTTCAAAGAATGAAGATATTCATGTTCGCCTCAGAAGCTGAAGGGAGAATGGAAAGAAATTCTTCAAAGAGGAATGGGTAAAGGAAATGATGAATTGGCTCCCACTTCAAGAAAAGAGACTTGTCAAGATCAATGCTTTTAGGGTGTGATAAGGTTTGGCCGCTGAAAGCATTGTTAGCTAAGACAGCGGCAAACTACCGTTCGGTTGATGATGCTTCTTCGCAAAAGGATTCAAGTGAATATTTTTTCTACTTGGAATTGTAAAGAAGTGTACCTACCGACACCAACACTTGGTTGATCGACAGTGGTGCTTCTAGACACATCACTGGTTTTAAGGAGCACTTATCAAGCTTGGTGGAAAGAGATTCTTCCGAACAAGTCATTATTGGAGATGATGCTGGCTACTCTGTGAAAGGGATTGGATCCTCTACTCTCCATTTGGATTTCGGCATTACACTACAGTTAAGTAATGTCCTTTATGTTCCGAAATCAAAGCGCGTGATATCTCATTTCAATTTCAGCGCAGAAGATAAAAGGAAGGATATCAGTTGCCTTCTCAAAGGAGAAAGTTCTAGATGTGGATGGAGAATTTACAGCTTCAAAAGGGTTACTTTCGAGGTAGTGGAGTTAGACATGAAAGTCTTCGATCCTCGCGTTGGTCCATGATTCTTCAAGTCTATGTGATCTTTGGCATCGGAGATTGGCTCACCTACACTTCCGAGCCTTACCTATTATGGAGAAGATGGTGTCGGGTCTTCCTAAGTTCAATCAGAAGCATGAAGGAACTTGCAAAGGTTGTGCCAAGACCACATTTTCCCCTATTTGTTTTCTGAGATTCTCAAACTCTCACAATGGATTTTCGTTTTTGTGGCTTTGATTGGTAGCATTTTTGTGCAACATGTTTCCTTTCTGGCACATTTGTTTTACTTTCTTGCTTTGCTGAAATGCTAAAAGGCACATCATGCTTAATATCTTTCTGCGTGTTCTTTCCTAACTGATCTTGTAACACATTAAGTTCTTTTCTCAATAATATGTATTGGTTACAAAATTTCATGAACAGAGGTTTGTATTGTCTCCAACAGTCAGATATTAATTCTGCCTCATCTTTTGTACTTACATGAATTTGGAGAGATAATATGAATATCCCATCAATGTAAAACGTGGACATGATTGTAGGTAGAGAAACAAACAATTTAACAAACACCTTATAGCATCAATTATGTCCTTATTACTCCATTTACCCTTATTACTCCACAAATAATTAAGTTAAACAGAAAATATTAATGGCCGCAAAAACATACCTTACAGATCTGACTAAACAGTTGGATTCTTAGTCCCTCAACACCTCTGTTCCTCTCAAGGAGACTTCTGACTGAAAATTATAAGACATTCCAGATCTCTTTGACCAAATAAATGGTATGCAAGTGGAAATTAAAAAACATTCAATAATTGCAGAAGATTTTCAAGACCAGAAAAGCTATCGAATCCGGTCATAAGCGGGGAACTTGCAGCCCAATGACAAAACTGTCAAACTGTCTTTAAGTGCAGTTCAAATACCATGGCGGCATCTCCAATCAATTCTTTCTTGCTTATTTTCCATTTCTAAGATTGAGACTCAGACTAATTGGTGTCCATGTTTATTGCAGTCATATCCCGCACAGTACAGAGAATTTTTTTTGTTTTTATATCAAACACTACAACCTTTGATCATATGGCATTCAACACTTCAGGATTGTATTGACTCTTCTTTAACTGTTTCTAACTACCATGCTTCTTCCAATGCATAGGCTTGATATTCCATCGGCTGCTGCACTTGAGCGCCAACAACACCACACAGATTTTTCACAATGGCATCTTCTCTTCATGCCATATTGAACGATTTATCCTCTTCTACAGACCTATGCACGTCTCTATGGTTTTAAACGCAGAACAGAACCGCTCTATTACCTGCTTTTTATCGAATGTCCATGTTGGTTCAATGCCATTTGAGAGAACGGTGAAGGCTTGGGGCCGAAGGTTACCTGGGTGAAAGAGCTCACCATCGAGAGCACCAGGTTATGCACTTCAAGAGCAATTGAGGCACGGGGCAGAAAGCTTGGGTCGCGCGCTTTAAAGGAAAATCTTTACCTGGAACAACAGTAAAGCCTTGGAAATTACCTTCGACTAGACTATGTCACCGCGCACCACATTTTCATGAATACATGCACCTTCTTACATTGCAGATCATTCCTTGATCGCCTCTCTATCATTGCAACCATTGAAATGCATAACTGTTCAACCGCTCTGATACCACTGTTAGGCCCAGGAGGGGCTGAATATGAAACACATTTTATTGTATATCAGAAATTCCATTCTAAGAAATGTTTGCATCATTATTTATAGGCAGAAGACAATTGAACTGTCATATAACTATCTAAACTAATATTTAATTACAACATTTACAAATGTATTAACCCTTGAAGATTAACATGTTAACAGCTACAACCCCGATTGTTCACATGGAACCTTCAGATATTTGCACTAGATTATTACCAGTACAACTGACACATAATGTAACAGTGACACCTCAAAGATAAGAATTTACAAAGATTAGATCAAGTGAGTTTTGCTTGGATCAATTAATTTTCATCACGGATAATATGCTAACACTCCTGATTATTCCTCCGGTTCTGTAATCATACCATGATCAACTTTGAAACGTAAAACACAGCAGTCTATACCAATGCCAAGTTTGGATCCTTATATCAGCCACCCTTCACCCTATGAATATATTATGCTAAAATGGACTTTATTTGTTAAAAACCTTTTCGCATAACTACCAAACATGACCGCAACTAGCCTCATATGTTTTTTTCCCTTAATTAAATAGCCTTCAACATCCAGATCTATATTTAGTAATAACATCCAGGTTTCTCCACTTACTGAGAACTGATGAAGGTACTCAGATCATGCAGAACACACCAAGATTCCATACTTGCTCAATAGTTTTAGTCCTCAAAGAGGAATTAGAAAAATAATATGTTCCTGGGAAGATCAATTTTGGCAACGAGGGAAGCACAAGAAGCCCACAGGCTAGGCTAAAGTTAAATTTTGTTCTTTAAGTTCACGAACAAGTAGATAGATGCCAAATTGATGTACAGAACATCCATTATGGAAGACCACACAGGAAGATATCAAGCCAGAAAGTAAAGCTAAACCATCCATGTGTTATTAATAATTTGGTGTATATGTTTTTTCAATCATCTTGCATCCTTGGTAGGCATTTATATGTTATTTTGATTAGTATTCTATTTACATTATGCAATGTATTCTTTTGAAACACGCATAATATTGAGTTGCAATCATTGGAATGCATTGTAATTTGCATTAATTATAATTTCTTTGAGGCATTCTACTCATGGTAGTGTGTATGTAATTGAATAACACTTTCATGTGGAGGAAGGGTGTATGTGTACCCAGTACCAATGAAGGATATGTTTGAGTGAACACGATGAATAGAATCTATGGTGGGTGGAGTTCAAGTCATGGATTGTAGGGTTAGAGTCATGGATTGTAGGGTTAGTGTTTGACAATCCATTAACACTAAATCAATTATAATTGATTAGTTGCAAATGATATTTTTTGCACTGTGATCACAAGTAATAAATGTTGAAAGCATATGGAAATGATTATATATAGGAAAGGAACAAGGTCAATTGTAAGAGAATAGGTGTAATTATGAATGGGATAGGAAAAGAGTTGAAATTAGTAAAAAAAATGTTCAACATCTTGGTATGTAATTGTATCAAGAAAATTTCTCAAAAATGGACCTCAAATTACATAGAAATTGACATGGGTATGAAAATTATATCATTAAAATTTCCCGTTCTTTAAGTTGCATGTGAATATAAAATGTACATGTATTATAAAGTAATTGATCTCTCATAAAAATGGATGAAAGTAATATAATCATAAAAATAATACCAAGATTCATGTAACATAGTAGATCATATTATATGTCATCATGTGTGTTCATCCTTGACATCATGCTATATAGAAACCTATAAAATAAAGAAATTTTACAATGAGTAGCATCTCCTACAAAGGAAATAATTACTAATCAAAAACTTGCTTAAATATCTAGAAAAATGGGAAAGTGAGAGTAAGGTTCGGAAATTTTGTATATACAAAAAGTGGTAAAGGTAATTCTCTATGAAGTGGTGATCAGATGATGACATGGAATATCATGCACTTCCATGTCATGTGATTACAATCCATTAAGACATCAGGATGAATACTTGTTTATTTTTTATTTGGTCTAAGATAACCAAGATTGATTTCATCATCATATAATCACACCTCCTCAGTAGCAATGAGCACTGTTGGCATTTTATGCCTGCCATAGACCATTAGTTATAACAAATCCTGAAAGATTATTTTGGCAAGCCCATATTTATGTTTTATGCTTCTACTTATGATCGCTACCACCCTTGCCACTTGTAGCTAATTTGCCCAAGCTTAGAATCTCAAAATTAGCTAAGTGTTATGTTTTAGTGTTCATTTCTTGTAAGGAAGCCAAAATGGGTATCCCATTTCAGAATTTGGTGTATTTTTGGGTAAAAATGAGCAAGTTATGATCTTGTGGATTTTCAACCTGGATCTTTGTGGAGAAATTGCATCTAAATCGAATATTTACAGGTACTTCAAGGGTTTCTTCTGGTTGCAGGATTTCAAACCACTAGGAAGATTTGGAGATTTTCATGTGCACTTGAACCTTGTTTCCAGTCGCATATACTTTGCTGGTTCTAATGGTTTTTCCACATTGTAGGTAAGGTGATGTCATCCAATAAGAATTTTCAAGTGAACTGGATATGAATGATAGGGGTGGATGTCAATGATTTTTCTGCAATTGCAGATGAAGCCTGATTTCCCACATTATCTAAAGCTAAGAATCGACTAAGTATAAACTTGTGGGTAGATGAATGTCATATTGCAAACATATGGATGAAGGTTAAAGGTCAACAATATGAAGTCTTTGTAATGTAATCTATCCCAATATTTTTTTTTCTTATTTCTTACCCCTGTTGCTGTTTGCTGTTTGAGAGTTTGAAATGTTTCTTTTTGCAATGACTTGAAGGATTTTTACTTTGCATATGATATATCAAGTAATGCATAAACAGAAATATATTTGATAGCAAAACATAGACTAAATGAGCACTTTCAGATGTAATTAAAATCTGATTTCATTCATGTAAATTTCAGTCAAACAAAATCATTAGCGAAACTGACATATTGAAGCTTTATCAGACCTGGAATAAAAGGTAAATAACAGCAAATAAGACCTCCTTGATAGCTGCGCCTAACTCAAACATCACAGCACCTCAACCAATGGACTCTTACTTGTATGAATTGTCCCTAATGGAGAGGAGCTGAAACCAACAGAATGAGACACTTCCAGCACATGCAAACCAATCTCAATATGCCCAGAAAGTCGTACCTCCAGGAAAGGGACGATTTTCTCTAGTAAATTCCAGCCTCTACTAAAAAATCCAAACTTGTACTTAAGAATGGTCGCCCTTGCTAGAGAGAATGGTTAAGTACCCATTTCACAAAACTTCTCCATTTCAGAAATATGAGCAAATATATGAATCCCTGGTTCAAAATGAAAGCTCCTAATAATGCATAAAATCACACCAAACTGAAAGAGAAATCACTTCACACCAAAGCCAGCAATCACACACTCCAAAACCACTGAAATCCAATCAGGAATATTGATAAATCTTCCTCATTCAAACACAGTTGTGATCTATATATCAAATCACCTAACAAAAGTCTGAGCAGGTCTCTCACTACCAAGACAAATCTTAGAATATGAGGGGCTATGTCCTCAATTTCATGCTTCAATACCCTGGCAACACACTAGCAGCATATCCCTGTAAATTTCAATCTCCAACATGCTGAAAAATGAGTCTCCAAAAGTCTTTTATTTTCCTCTTGAGTTTGGGCACCCAAAAGCCCTAAAACCCACGCCTCATTTGAAATCCTTTTAATTTTAAATTAAATTTTATTACTTTCTCTCCTTAGTCTAGATGCCTTAGGTGAAGATGGAATATTTTAGCTTTAAAAACAACTTCAAGTTGTTAAATTAGGCGCCCAAGGTCACTTTTTAATATGTCCCCCTTTTAACTTAAAAATACAAGTCACTTTATTTGCACACTTCTCAAGGCATTAATCAAATATTAAAATAATTTCTCCAAAGTGACTTAGTCATCTGAATATGCTGCACTGACAAGCCTGACCCAGTCCAGTGTTCCAAAAATGGACTTACTATTTTTAGAAAATGCTAAAAATAGTAAATCAACGTCCAAAAGCTCAAATTGGAGAATCAATGAAATGCTACAAGGCTCACTGACGGCAGTGAGCATCCCAACTGGCCTTGCTAAATATAGAAAGTCCTGGCTAACCCAAACTGACTTACTATTTTTAGAAATTCCTAAAAATAGTAAAATGCTCCACAGAGCACAGTGGAGGCCTTCGAGAAGGCTCTCAAAGGCTGAAGCCGGAACCGACCCCTACTAAAAATAGTAAGTGTTCTGGGATCAACCCTAACTGAAAGAGGGTGTCGTAAAAAGGGGACATTACAGTCCGCCCTTCCCAAAGATTGCATGTCCTCAAGCAATGCCAATGAGGCCTACAATCCACATCCAAAAACATGCCGAAACCTGAAATGATCCCCGGGTCCCAAATAAGTCTGGGTGGTCTGTAGCTCCAACTGCCCTACAAGGCATCAACACACGAAGCCTCCTGAAAGTCTCTTGCAAGCAAAATGATGAAACACCACCAAAACTCGATCCACTCCCCAAAAATAAGTCTCTCCAAAGGACCAAACGGAGGTGCCACCCGAGTAAACTCAAGAAAATCCACATTCGCTCTCACATCCCAAACGGCATATGCTCTAATACCCAATGTGAATCCCAGACTCCATGTGAATCTCAGAAAAGAACCACCACACTGAGGTTGTGTCATACTAAACATCACTGCCAACCCCAAGCGCCCAAACTGTACTCTCCTATCCCAAACTGTTGCAAACAGTGAACCATCAACCAATGCAAAGTACGCCCACACCATGAAGTAACCGAAGTCAACATCATTCACCAAAGTGGAGGTAGATAATGGGAGCACAGAATCCGGAAAGGTACCCACTGTCGGCTGCCCCAACTCAAAATCAATCATCTCATCGAGCAAAGTCTGTATAACCAACTCAAGAAAGCATGGGCAGCAATAATTAATCCATGATCCCACTGGATACGAAGGAGAAGGATACAAGATATCAGTTGAAGAGTCATCCCCAAGTACCAAATCATCTCTGACACTCAAGCTCAACCTGGTACAACTCAATTGCTGATCACAAATCGGAATCGTGTGTAAGCTGATCGAAACATTTTCTCGGGGCCCAAAGTTGGAAGTAGACCCACTAGTCCATTCATGAGGGAATGCTTCCCTACTAGAAGTTGCACCGGAATCCCATACCTTGCTTATTTCATCCAATGTAGTGCAACAACTAGGAGTAATTTCATCTCCCACCTCAAAAAGTGGGTTGTCATATACCCTATCAACTCCTATCTCAAACAAGGGATTGTCTACAAGCAACTATTGTCCACCCTCCAAAGCTGATTGTGTATCCAAATCAGCAAGGCTGCTAGGTTCATCCTCATGTTCAACTATAAGCTGAGAAAAATCTGATTTTTTCTCTATAACAAGATCAAGACCACAACCATCACTAATGCCATCAGCCATGCTTGATTGCTGAATAGAAATCGGAGCAGCTCCATAATCAAAAGTAAATTCATCCCAAGTTGGTTCTTTGTCGAAATGTAGTTCCATCTCATTGAGTTTCCATGTATCAGGAAGTGGGTTGTTTTGTTTTTTTAGTTCCTCCTGTGATGTAGTCCCTTCAAATGATTTTTTTATCAACACATCGACATTCATATCAACGCATATATCTCCAATCATCATTTGTCCCTGAGAATTCAGACTCAAACCTCATTTGCCAACACTATGGCAATCATCTTGGATTGTTGTTTTGAAGGCCTCAACCTAATTTCTTCCAACCAAACAATCTCCCAAGAGTGGGTTATTATTCTCAAAGTTTCCAAACACATAACTAGTGGTTACAGGAACTCTGGACAACTCCAAAGAAGCATTAAAGGCTTCTTCCTTGTCTTTTCCTTTTTCTTTGTTGGACTCTGCACGTGGTCCACTCTGTGATAGTCCTCTCAAAACCACGTTCTTACCTTCTGATTTGAATTTAAGCTCTAATTTCTACTAAAAGTTCAAGGTAAATTCCCCCAAAGAACGCAGCCATTGAATGCCCATAACTACATATGTGTCTCCAATGTTCACTACATAGAAATCCTCCTTAATTTCATGTCCTCCCAATAGGATGCTCAACTGGGGAACCACCCTGTTACATTGAATAGTGAAGCCATCAGCTACCATAATCTTGAACCCACCAACCTCTTATGTCTGAAGTCCTCTTCGAACCACTAAACCGTCATCGATGAAGTTATGATGGCTCCAGTATCAATCAAGGCTGACATACGCTGCCCCTGTATCTGCCCCCTAATGTGCAAAGATTGATGCTCATGAAAGCTATGAAGTTGGGAAAATGTTCCATCATGGTCAGACCCCTTATCACTCCCTTTCGATGTCTTTTCACCCTTCATTTCGTCGGAATCAGCTTGCTGGTCTGATTTTTCTGATTCACTTTCTTCACCTGATTGGTACTCTATTAACAAAGCCTTTTCCTTGACAACACATTTATGGCCCTATGAATAAGGTTCTCTGCATGTGAAACACAATCCTTTCTTCCTGAGTTCATTCAAAGTCTCAATGTCTAACCTTGTGTAGTTTTTCTTGGGCTACTCCTGCTCTTTGGTGTCAATTTTCTTATCCTTTTCCTTCTTGGGTTGCGGGTCCTTTGACTGAAATTTATGTTTAAATGTTGAAGTCTCCATGTCTCTAACCTTTTTAATGGCTTCCTGAAGGCTAGGAGGGGTAAAAGCCTTTATCCAACCTCATAAGGGGTCAGATAATCCATCAATGAATAATACAATCAGCCTCTTCTCAGAAATGTCAGTCACTAACACTGAAAGCTTTTGAAAATCTGATATGTAAGAATCTACAGAACCCCACTATTTGAGTTGGGCTAGCTCCTTGAAATGCAACTCAGGATCAGTTTTATCAAATCTCTCAATTAGCCTTTCAGTGAACACCCTGTAGGAAGTAATTTGTGCATGACCCAAGGTAATCATTCCATTGTACCACCACTCATGAGCCACACCATTCAAGTGTATAAATGCATACTGAATAGACTCAAGCTCCGGCATAGGATTTAATGTAAAGTAGGTGTCTAATTTTTGTACCCACACCCTTGTTGTCATCTTTCCAAACCCATCGAAATAAGAAAGTGTGAGCTTCCCTACTTTCTTTCGTAGTTCATTTTGCTGGTCTATATTCCCCCTGCAATTAGAGTGTCTCATCCTCAAGTCAATATAGTCTTGTAGTGAAATATCCATCTGAAAGCCAGGTCCTACATCCATCTGATCCTGTCTAAATTGATCCTGCTGCTCCAATATGTAAGCTCGGGGTTAACAAGAGCTTATATCCTCTGTGGAAAGTTATGCATGAGAAGTCTTGCTAAAGCTCTTTGGTTGCCAACTCCTTGCTGCCCTACCCTATTTCCTTGACCCAGTTGATCCATTCTCTGCACCAAATCCGCTATCCTGTCATTTGTTTCCTATTGTTGTTGTGCTGCCCTCAACTATCCCCTAACCAAAGTGTCAAGTAAGATTGCCATTCTGTCTGGAGGTTCTTCATTTCTCCCATTCATGTTATTTCTTTCATTCCCATTTCCATCACTGTCACCCATGCTTCCTGAGCTAGAAGGCCCACTGGATGAAGTTTCTAATTGCTACTCTTCTTCTAAAGATGACCAATGTTCCCAAAAACTCTCTTCTCTTCTACTCCTTTCTAAATATCTCCTTTCTCTGTCACTCTGGCTCATAGAAAACTAAACCCACTAGCTGGCAAGCAAGTTATGGCTCTGATACCACTATAATAATCTACCCCAATTTTTATTTTTTCTTATTTCTTACCCCTGTTGCTGTTTGTTGTTTCAGAGTTTGAAATGTTTCTTTTTGCAATGACTTAAAGGGTTTTTACTTTGCATATGATATATCAAGTAATGCATAAACAAAAATATATTTGATAGCAAAACATAGACTAAATGAGCACTTTCAGATGTAATTAAAATCTGATTTCATTCATGTAAAATGTCAGTCATACAAAATCATTAACAACGGCATATTAAAGCTTTATCAGACCTGTAATAAGGTAAATAACAGCAAATAAGACCTCCTTGATAGATGTGCCTAACTCAAGAGCATCACCCAGCACCTCCAACCAATGCACTCTTGCTGTATAGCGTCCTAATATAGGAGAGAAGGCTTCCAAACCAACAGAATGAGACACTTCCAGCACATGCAAACCAATCTCAATATGCCCAGAAAGTCGTACCTCCAGGAAAGGGGCAATTTTATCTAGTAAATTCCAGCCTCTACTAAAAAATCCAAACTTGTACTTAGAATGGTCGCCCTTGCTAGAGAGAATGGTTAAGTACCCATTTCACAAAACTTCTCCATTTCAGAAATATGAGCAAATATATGAATCCCTGGTTCAAAATGAAAGCTCCTGATAATGCATAAAATCACACCAAACTGAAAGAGAAATCACTTCACACCAAAGCCAGCAATCACACACTCCAAAACCACTGAAATCCAATCAGGAATATTGATAAATCTTCCTCATTCAAACACAGTTGTGATCTATATATCAAATCACCCAACAAAAGTCTGAGCAGGTCTCTCACTACCGAGACAAATCTTAGAATATGAGGGGCTATGTCCTCAATTTCGTGCTTCAATACCCTGGCAACACACCAGTAACATATCCCTGTAAATTTCAATCTCCAACATGCTGAAAAATGAGTCTCCAAAAGTCTTTTATTTTCCTCTTGAGTTTGGGCACCCAAAAGCCCTAAAACCCACGCCTCATTTGAAATCCTTTTAATTTTAAATTAAATTTTATTACTTTCTCTCCTTAGTCTAGACGCCTTAGGTGAAGATGGAATAGTTTAGCTTTAAAAACAACTTCAAGTTGTTAAACTAGGCGCCCAAGGTCACTTTTTAATATGTCCCCATTCTAACTTAAAAATACAAGTCACTTTATTTGCACACTTCTCAAGGCATTAATCAAATATTAAAATAATTTCTCCAAAGTGACTTAGTCATCTGAATATGCTGCACTGACAAGCCTGACCCAGTCCAGTGTTCCAAAAATGGACTTACTATTTTTAGAAAATGCTAAAAATAGTAAATCAACGCCCAAAAGCTCAAACTGGAGAATCCATGAAATGCTACAAGGCTCACTGACGGCAGTGAGCATCCCAACTGGCCCTGCTAAATATAGAAAGTCTTGGCTAACCCAAACTGACTTACTATTTTTAGAAATTCCTAAAAATAGTAAAATGCTCCCTGAAACCTGAGTTGGAGAGAGACCGAGACGCTTGAGAAGACTCACCAAAGGCTAAAGCATTGAACCGGACCCCCTGCTAAAAAATAGCTCTTACTAAAAATATGTAAGAACCTTTACAAGTTCTAACTAATTTTTTTTCCTTTTTCTGATCTGAAAATTTATGTCTTGTCTTCACTTATGTCTCAACATAGATTTACTATAACATGTAGAATTAAAGGATTCCAAGCATAAACAGAAGAGATGCACTAGAACATAGTTTTTAGGGATTCAACAAAGATGAACACAAACAGGAAGAATGTACCCAACAAGATAGCTTATCCTCTTTTATTTGTTTTGAAGTTGGTTACACAGAAAATACTGAATTTTACAATCTGTTAGGTCTGATTTTAAGTTTCAAACCTTCAATGATACCTAGTTTGTGCCAAAGCATGAGATAAAACCCTAGCTGCTAGGATAGAGAATGAACCTAAGTGTGTGAAATGATAAGCCTATGTTGGAGATGACTGAAAATACGTTGTTGCAGGCTACTGTAGGTTGTAGTCACCAAAATCTCCACAGATATGGTGATGGGGTCAGCTTGAAGTCTGCTACAATGAAAATTTGACTATGTTTTGAAGATGGAAATCGCCCAAAATGCCCTTCTATGTTAAGCAACCTTCTTGAAATCTCTTCTTCCACAAATCAAAGTCTCAATCTGTAACTGGAGTTGTGTTGAAGCAATCTAGTTAAGCTTAGTGATGAATTTTTGTCTAAAATCACGTCACAAGGTGGAATGGGAACAACACCAAACCACATAATTCAAGGGAGCAGCACCTTGAATTGACTAAAACTAGTTTCAGTCAAGAGATCTCTCTCAGCAAATAAGTTAGAACCCAATAACATCCCTTTCTCCTCCCACAAGCCTCCTTTAAATAAGATCTCAACACAAGGCTGCCCTAGGGTTGAATCAAATTGGCTTTTATTAAAATATTTACTTTGCTTCAAGGCTAAGGCACTAGCTCAAATCGTCCCCCAAGAAGATCATATTTGCTCCTTTAAAATATTCAATTTCTTCTAGGCTAAGTTTACCCAAGCCTTCCTAGAAGAATCTAATTGCCTTTTTTTCTTTTTGCCTTTTTGGAGATTATAAAATTCTTTCTTGGAAGCTTCCTTCAGCCGCCCCAAGGAAGAGATCAGACTTGGTCTTAAAATATTAATTTATGGTAGCTTCTCCCTTAAGTCACCTAAAACGCCATAGGAAGGGGAAGCTTCTAGAAGCTTATCAGGTTGGATGAAGTCGAATCACCTCCTTGCTTGCTTGTCCTCCTTGTTTGCTTGGTGTGGCAAATAGAACTCCTTGCCTACTTTGACTCAAAGTAGACCTTCTTGCTTGCTTTGACCAACAAGTAGACCTCCTTGCTTGCTTTCACCTCCTTGTGTGCTTTGACCAGCAAGTGGAAAATAAGATTAGCATTATGCTTTGCTTGGATTAAGGTTAACACCCTCTTAATTCTCTAAACAAATTCTACCAAAATTTGATCTTTATTGCCAAAATCATTCCTTAATCATGTCTTCTAACCCACGGGAATGTTGGATGGGCTAGAAGACCACCACCATGATGTCACTCCGAGAGTGGGGCAATTACAGTCCTCCCTTCTCAGGATTTCTTGCCCTCAAGCAATCACCATACAGCCCACTGCTCCACTCTAATTGAAACACCAATATACCATAATCCGTGTAGCAACATAATGGAATCCATGAGAAATGACACACCCAACCAATCAAGACCTGGATCCAAAACCAATCTATCCAACCTGCTGTAAGAGATGCAACTGAAATCTCTCACGAAGTCTTCATGAAGCACCCCTTCATTATGGTAGACTAGTAAGATGACATGAGATTGAACTCCCAACCCATAAGGCCACCAAACGTTGTTGTGATGACTCAAACTAGCATTAAGACCAATGTCAATGGTGTTATCATACCCATGTATAAGCAAATAGATGTTTTCATTACAACCCAAGGACAACTCTTGAGTGGCTGATCCACTATGAGTGTTATGTCCAATAACAACTGAAAATTCTGAATTATCCTCATCTATCCATATGTTAAAACATGTAGGAATTTTCCTATCCTGTTCCATCATGCTTGACGTCTTTGCTAAACCATCTAAATGATATGTCTCATCAATTCCATCACTACAAACACGTGAACAATATGAAGTTTCTGGTTCATTGTGTTTGACTGTCATAAGAGGCTTGTGTATGACATGATCAACCTCATTAACATCATTTTTCAGAAAAAAAATCTAAGATAAGCCTCCCTTTGTTGTCTGGTTTGATCTATGTGGTGAACCTATTCTTTGACTTGTAGTAGATGTTGTTTTGCAAAGGCAACCACTAACTTAGCCTCCTTAGCCCTTTGTGACTGAATATCGCACAAGGTTTGTATCTTTTCCACATCCTCCCAAGTCTGATATAAAAAACCAGAATTCTTATGGTTTGAATTTATTCCACAAGTCTCATTTTTAACACCCAATTCTTGAGTGCCATCTATAGAAGACTTCATGGTGTTATCATCTAAGGGTGTTAGCATGTCTATTCCATGAGAATGCAAAACACTAGGACTGTTGTCCTTAAACAAATCAGGAATAATATCATGCCAATCCAAAAACTTGTCATCCATTTCAACATCAACATTCAAATTCTTACCATCAAGTGACGATTCAACACCATTTTCTTCACATTCATGATGTATTCCTTCATGAAGCCAATCATGACCCAAAGCTATCATTGATTTGGCTGTTATTTGATGAGGCAAGGTATATTTGAGAGCTTTCATAATGATGTGCTTCCCATCATGTATGAAACTCAACTCCATTTCTTGTAAGTCTTGGATGACCCTTTGAAAAGAATGTAGCCATTGCATTCCAAGTATAATTTCATTGTCTTTCAAATCAAGTACATAAAAGTCATCACAAAGAGTATACTCACCAAAGGTAATGCTAAGCTTACTCACTTTCATTTTGCAAAGAATAGTAAGCCATACATCAAAGCCCTCAAAATCATCACAATGCAAACCTTTTTTCTTTACCAAACCGTCATCAATGTAGTTATGTGTAGCTCCACTATCAACTAGGGCCAAAACTTTGTAACCAAACAATAAGCCTTCAAAGATAAAAGGATTGTACCTTCGAGCTCCTAAAAGATAAGAAATCCTAGAACCTTTCTTACCATCATTTATTGGTTCTAGTGTAGGTTGTTTATGTTCATTCTCCTCCTCACTCGTTGAATTTGTATTAAGGGCCTCTTCATCATCAAATATGACCTCTATAAGGTATGCCTTACCTTTCCCTTCACATCTGTGACTAGGATCCCACGGTTGTTTACAAGTAAAGCACAACTTCTTTCTCCTGAGCTCATTCCTTGTTTCAAAATCCAACATAGGTTGCGTAGACTTAGACTGATTTGTTTTTCCCACATCTACTTTGTGTTCTGACTTATTATCTTTGAACTTCTTCTTTTGAATTTGAACTGGAGTGGGGTAAGTGTCCAAGTCTAGTGCAAGCTCTATAACATCATCCAATGTCTTAGGCTTGTGAGCCTACACCAAGCCTCTTAATTGGTCACTTAATCCCTCTACAAAGAGCATAACAACCTTTTTCTCAGGAATCTCAAGAACCATCTCAAGGAGGAAGTGGCTGGTGTTTGGGACAAAGGCATCCCAAGATGGAGAACTAACTGATTAGATGGTGCTTGTACTTGGTAAGTCGGCTGAGGAATTGGATTCAATGCCAGAACTTGTTGATTCCATGTCGAGCCAATCGTTTTCATTTGATATAATGAGGGCCTAGTTATGTTTTTCCCTAAACCCTGACTCACTTCAACAACTTTAGCATAGGCCTGATTCATATTAGCCGGAATGGGGTGAGATTTCACGAACATTGCAGTCAAAGGATCCAAGGCTGAGTAGTAGCTCTCTTTGATGTCAACAACAACATAAGGAGCACGTAACCTTGTGAGAGCCTTCTGAAATCTATTGTTGAACATGTGGATGGGCTCTTTGTCTTGTCTTTTCACTTCTAAAAATTGATGATAAAGCTCTACGAGAGTAATAGGTATGCCAAATTTTCTGATGAAGGCTTCCTTCATTTGCTCCCATGATCTTATAGATCCAACCGGTAGGTGAAGAAACCAATGATGAGCCTCTTCTCCCAAGGAATATGGAAAGAGTCTGCAAGGCACATCCCCATATGCAATTTGCATATTTCGTGCATGATCTTCAAACATTTTAATGTGGTCTTCGGCAGTATGGTTTACATCGTTGACATGGAACTTGGTGCAGAAATTCTCTCGATTTTTTGGCATGTCATGGTAGTCATTAAATTCCAGTGGAGACGGGTCGGTAACCAACCAAGTAGCACCATTTGGAGTTGGCTGATTAACTGGTTGGGCCATTGCTTGAATTGATTGTCGCCGTTGATATACAATAACTTGGGCTGGTTGTTATTGTTGGACAATAGTTTGGGCGGGTTGCTGCTGAATAATCACTGACACTATAACTTGAACTGACCTTGGTGGAGCAAACCTTGAAGTGCTTGGTGGAGTTTTGAACAAACTTGAAATTTCCTCTCCGCTTGTTTCTCCTTCACTTAACTGACCTTCTTTGTTTGATGGGACTTATTCGCTTGGTAAAACTTCTTCACTTGATCGAGCTTCTCCGTTTGATCGAACTTCCTTCTTCTTCCTTGCTCGAGTAGGTAGCTCTAACTCCACAAGATCTTTAGATGAACTGGGAGTAGACCTCAAGATTCTTTTAAGCTTGTCTGGCGAAAACGAACTGATACGATCCAAGATGTATCTACTTCTTCTATTGGCGACGCACAGGAGCGAGCGGTTGTCTTTGATTGAGTAAATCTCTTTCAATAGCAACTTGAATCTTAACAGCCTTTTCCTCTTCTTCCTCGAACACAAAGTTTGTTCGCATATACTCAGCTGCACTCCTCTTTGTTTTCCACACAAGATTGTTCAATCCTAAAAGGATGTCTTCTTGATCGTCGTTGAATCCCAAATTCGGCTACAACACTGGAAATACACCTTTATGCGGTAGCACCATCTTGACTCATGATAATCTTCAACAAATTCTTTACTTCAAACCCTTTCTACTTCAATATGAATTTATGTTGTAGCTATTAAGGCCCTCCTTCTAGCGCCAATTTTGTTGATGTGTTTTTTGTGACTGCACCAAACAGCAGAATAAAATATCCAACGGCTACCCTATTCTCTCTTGATCAAAGTATTCCACATGCTAAGATTGTGAGAGAGATCATGTGTTCAACTCCAAGGTTCCTTCTATGCAATGGATAGCCTCAATTGGTTCGTTGTGATTTTGCTAGTATCACGAGGGGATTTTCACAAACAACAAACAACAGATTAAAGAGAAAGGGGATTTTCACGTGGTTCGAAAGATTTGGTGATGAGGTATGAATTTCCTATACTAACCAGAAAATACTGAATGTAAATGGGTGCATGGCCTAAGAAAGTACTACTCTACTCTAAGGTGTGGGATATGGCGATCAATTCTCGTAGACTTCAACCAAGCTTTGCTTTGCCTCGCTTCGGACAGCTTCCACAAAACCGATGCAATCTTCAAAGGAGTAACCAAAGGTATTCAGATCATAATTCAACATGAAGACACCGTCATGACGCATACCAACATGTGAATCACAATCGAAGTTAAGTCCTCAATGTTCCAGTTGACCACACAAGGCGAATTCACCATCAGCGAACACACTAGCAGTATGGATAGACAAAGCTTGCTCGAATCAAACACCACATTCCACAACTAGCATCTATTTGCATGAAATGAAATCTACTTTACTCTAAGCTACTTTAAGATTTTATTGCGAATTAGAAGGACGAAGAAATCTTGCTAGCTGCTCACAACAAAAGACAAAATCATCATCAATGAAACTCTTTTATTTATGAGAGTGTTCACAACAACTTCTTACAAAGCTTTCAATGGAAAAACTTTCGTTCTTCTTCAATCTAAACTACCAATCTATGCTATCAATCTACACTATCAGTCTCTTTGTTCTATGTTTGATGTCTAATCTAATGAATTACAAATGAGGGGGGATGCCCCTTTTATAGTTGGCCAAGTCCAGTGGATAGCTCAGATTCAATTACAATGAAGGGCTTAGATTGAGCCACATAAACCCTAACCCTAAAAACTGCCACAAAGTAGAGTGGGATAATAAATGAGCAGATATTCCCACTTTCTTCCCTTGACCATTATGTGCATTTAATGCCCACCAGCTTCTAGAAGATTCCTATCCAAAAGCGCATTCTCACAGTCCTTGTCTCTAACTGCAAACTGGATCAATCTGATCATTACCGTTTCTGCTTCTTGAATCAGTATGGCGGGCACGCTTTCAATCCAAACTCCAAGATGGTTACATTTTTCTCCCGTTTGATAGTGAATTTCCTCCTTCCAGTCACTGCATCTTGAGTTGGGTGCATATTGGGTCTTTGAGAATAAATTCCAACACTTAGCCATTTCTTCCAACATCTCCCTTCATGATTTTATCTCCTTTCAAGGTTGTAATGTCATCTTGGACTATTTGCCTCATCACTTCAAGTCATCGTGCTTTGGCCCTGGCGTTCATCCTGCGAAACAGATAAAGAGAAGAGCATCAGAACACTTTATAATATAAATTCCCTTTACTTACCTGATATCCATGTTTTGATCAACAAGGTCTGAGTGATCTCTGAATCTAATAGGGTTCACCATTTTTCTCCTAGCAAACTTTTGCCTTCTTCATAACTTTTCAACACCTATGTGCATTTAACAGTTGAGCAACAAACTTTCGTGACTTAGCTTTTCTCCACCTCTTCCACTTTGCAAATGAGAGTTTATTCAATTTCCTCATATTTAGAACAATTTTCAATCATCAAACCTGCCTATGGGCGCATTTGATGTGTCCTGGGGATTTTGCATGCCTTAGAAGAATTTTACCCATCTGGGCCCTAGGAAATTTTTTTCCCCTTAGAAAATCTTATCAATCACCAGCCCAGCATCCATTTAACATCTCAAGGCAAGGCGTAAACATTTTCAAATTTTATTTCTTCTTTTTGCCTTAGAAAATTTTATTTCCTTCGCCTAGAAAAATTCATCAACTGGGCACCTAGTTAAAATCTTCACTTTAAAATCTCTGGCAAGGTGTGAAAAACTTTGAAATCATCTCCTCGTTAAAGATATCCAGTATCCAGAAGAAAATTCCCCTCGGAAAATGCAAAATTCATGCATATAAGACGAAGGAGTACATTTAATTTTTTTATTTTCAACCTTTGAAAAAATATTTCCCACCAAAGTTTATTCTTACTTCTCCTTTGGGCGTACTTGGAAATTTTTATTACTTGGGAAATATTTTTCAAGTCTACCTCATCAGCTGGGCACATTTGGACATTTCTCCTGCCATTTGCAAACACTTAGAAAATATTTTCAAACATCTTCCCTAGGAGGGCGCATTTGCTAGGAAGCACTTCCATTTTTTATACTTCAAAAAAATTTCACCACCATCACCAACATGGGCACATTTGAGGGGTCATGGAGGAGTATCAACGCCTTAACCATCTTTCAAACTCTCCAGCAAACTTGGGCGCATTTCAAGGCACCTGCAGGAATTTCCCATCACTTAGTAACTTTTCCTCATGCCTTACTTCACCTTGGGCGCATATCAAGGGTCATGGAGGAGTATCAACGCCTTAACCATCTTTCAAACTCTCCGGCAAACTTGGGCACATTTCAAGGCACCTGCAGGAATTTCCCATCACTTAGTAACTTTTCCTCATGCCTTACTTCACCTTGGGCACATATCAGGGGTGGAGGAGGAACTTTTAGCCACTTAGAAACTTTTCTTCACCTTATCACAACTTGGGCACATATCATGGGTGGAGGAGGAATTTTATGCCTTTGTAACTTTTCTTTATCTCCTCTCAAGGTTGGTCAAGGGTGGAGGAGGAACTTTTAGCCACTTAGAAACTTTTCTTCACCTTATCACAACTTGGACACATATCAAGGGTGGAGGAGGAATTTTATGCCTTTGTAACTTTTCTTTATCTCCTCTAAAGATTGGGCGCATTCTAGACCTCCAGCTTCCATTTCATCATGCCTTAGCAAAATTCCCTCAGCCTCCTTGGAGATGGGTGCATTTGAGGGTTTCAGCAGGAACTTCTTGATACTTAGACAAAATCCAACCCTCTCCCTTACATTGGGCACATTTGGGGGTAGCTACTGGAATTTTCATTGCCTTAGCAATATTTTTCCAAGCCAGCCTCCACATGGGCGCATTTAGACCTTTGTGCTTCCATTTTTCACTAAGGCATTTTCTACTTAGCCAATTTCTCAGCCTGCCTTCTTGCCCTGGTTTACTATTTTTAGTAAATCCCCTAATTCTCAAACTTCTGCAAGTTGTATTGACTTGAAATTCGTGCCACTGGATCCTTGTGACCTATTTGAACTATTCACACTGGTGACTTGTGCTAACTTGCTATTTATAGTCTATTTCTGGAGTGACTTACTATAAATAGTAAGTGCTCAGATTGCCTTCAGATTTTACCAGTGGATTCCTTGAAAGATACTAATTGCAATGGGATACATTAGTTTTCGGAGATTCTGGTGTTCTACCCCTCATTTTCAGTCCCGAAGTTGGAAACCCTAATCTGACTTGCATGTGGCTTAAACGATCTTCGTTTGACCCTGTTTCGGTTGCATGTCGCTCTGTTCATGATACTGAAGTGTTGGGTGGCTGCTGGAGTGATCCTGCTAAAAATAGTAAGCATCTAAAAAAGTGACTAACCGCCTATCAGATGAATTTGCATGTCATACTGCCCGAGGGATCTCAAAAAACCCAGAAAAACCCAATAAATTGGCCAACATGCGAGCACTGGTTAAAAATAGCAGGTTCCTAAAAAGTGATCAAATTTGCCTGCATGTTACCTTGTTGCGTAGCTCTTGAAAAACCCATAAAGAATAACTTGACATGCATTGAAAAATCCTACATGCAAACCCTAAAAATAGCCTATGAAGCCTGAACTGCTGAAAGTTAGTATCTCAGTTTGCATGTTATACCATCGTGAAGGTCTCGAAAAACCCAGAAAAATTCTCCAGACATGCATTGAAAAACCAAACATGCAAACCCTAGAAATGGCTCTTGAATCCTAGACTGCTAAAAATAACAAGTTGTCTGTTTCAGCTCAAAATCTGCAGATAGGTAGCTCAGAGTGTTCTAAGTGTAGTGTAACAGTGAGAATTTCAAAAAGTGTTGAGAAAATGTCCCAAATTAGGCACTTACTAAAAATAGTAAGTTGTCAAAATTCAATGAGATTTGAGCGGGAACCTACTGGAGGTCCTCTGACTGCATTGCCAAACTTGGATTTCAATTTTCCCACTCAACTGGTCCTCATACTAGTCTGAAGAATACAAACCCTAATTTTACAGACTTCGCCAAAATTTCAAATTAAGCTCAAAGACAGGCACATCCCTAGAAAGATGGAAGAGAGAGAGAGAGAGAGAGAGAGAGAGAGAGAGAGAAAACCAAAGCCAAAAGACCAGAATGGAGTAGAAATTAGGGGGTCCCCATTTTGAATGGGGTGATGTGTGAAAAGGTCACAACACCTCTAAGAGAAGAATTCAAGATAATAGTGAACAAATAAAATGTGAATCTATATCTCAAAAAAATCAACCCTCTAAAAGAAAAATTCTGCAATAAATGAGATGTAAGTCTAGCTTCTCAAATTCTCTTAAGGCTTAAAAGCCATGTGGAAAGTTTTCCGTCATTTACAGTAAACATCCCCGTCACACAATGCCACAGAGATAGCAGACATTATTTTTCCTGTCAAGCAACAAATGGGATTGATTTTAAAAGAAAATAGCATCCTTGCCAAATCTCCTTGACCCAAATATTTGTTGTTTTCCCTCATCATTTAATAGTCTTTTGTGCTCGGGGAAACTTATTTTCAGGAGGATATGAATTCAATTGTGATATGAAAGCAGAGAATGGTTAATGAATACAATTGTAAATGTTACCCTGTCGTCCTTCGGACGCCTAGGGATCTTGAACAACATATGGAAAGCCATATAGTTTAGGTAAGTAGAGCTAAACACATTTTCTTATTTTGAGAGAATTCAAGTGTAATGCAATTCTATTTTGAAGTTAGAACAGGGGTAAAAAAGTTTAGCGTAGTGAAATTTTTTCTTTAGTCCAGAGTTATACAACATTGATTTTTGTTTTCTTCCGAGATTTGAGGCATTAAATTTTGGGTCATCTATTTTATAAGAGATGTTTTAACCATTAACCCTAATTTCAACAGACGTAATTATAGATGGATATGGAATTTGTTGGAAACTTTTTGCAGAACAAAATGCTATACAGTCTTTGTGAGTACAAGACATCTGGTATGCTTAAACATTTTGTTTAATTTTTTCTAAAATTGCAACCTAATTTATTGATTTTTTAAATTTAGGAGACTTATGGAATAAAGCAATAAATTGTAGGCAAATGGAGGAAGCGGCTATATTGATCCTAACTTGGATCCTTCTTTTTGTTTTCCTTCTTAGGGCTTTCAACTACATTTAGAGGTATGAATGATAATTTTGGTAAGCATGGTGATTTCAAAAAATTCCAACAAATATTGTAATATTTTCAGAGTTAGATGAAATATATCTCCTCAATTTCTATATATGTAAAAAAAATTTAATAGTTACCCAAATTTTCTTGCAATCCAGAATCATTTAAGATCATTTTCCCTTAACTTGTCACCGAGTACTTAAAAAAGAATACAACTTCTGTAACTCAATATATGTTTGTTTCCTTGTATTTTTTCTATTTACTAGGATGACTCTGTTTCACCTTCAATGATCCAACTTTTGTTTAGGTCTATCTCTTGACTTTCAACATAGAGACAATTTAAATCCATTTGCTAAGTTGACAAAGTAAATGGCAAGAATACTTACATTAACTTACGAGATCCATAGAATTATCCTATTTTTAACAACGTTGATCCACTACCACAACAATAGTATTAGAATTGTATCTAAAATGATTTATAGCAACAACTACAACAAGATGTTCAAAATTATCTAGATAGTTCCTAAAATGATTTACAGCAACTTCAACAAAAGCTTCAAAAATTATGAGATCCACCCAAAATAGCGCAATATTATCGAGATTGTTTATGGAATCATTTACAACAATTTCATCAACAAATTTAGCAGTACTGAGATCAAGTTTTGCAACAGCATTTCCCTCCCATTGGCCCTTGGAATGATAACAAGGGTGTTTCAGAACATAATCAACATAACCAAGATCAAAATTTGTAACATTTTTCCTCTCATAGCCCTCAGAATGTTTTTAGAAGTAACGCATAATAATTTCAACAACTGGATCAAAATTTGCAATATTCTCAGAGTGTTGTGAAGGAATATTCACAACATTTTTAGCAACAAAAGGATCACAACTTTCCACATGCTCCCCCTTCAAGTCATTATGATGTTTTAAGGGACAACTCAAAACAATTTGAAGAATAGGGGAGACAGTATTTGCCAAATCTTCAGAATGTTTCAAGTGGTGATTCCCAATAACATCAGCAACAACAGGATTATAATTTTTTATCTTCTCCTCGTGTTGGCCATCAAAATGTTTCCAGAGCTGATTCTTATAATTCTCGACAACTAAAGGATATTCTTGAAGGCGGTTCACAATGATTTCAACAACAATCTGATCATAATTGATCGTATTTTTATGATGGTAATAACTCTATTTGCTAAAGTGATTCATATCAATCTGAGCAACAACAAAGTGATAGTTCTTCTCAATCTCTTACCCCTTTCCTTCAAAATGTTTTCGGGGATGATTCACCAAAATTTCAACATCAGGGGGATCAACATTCAACACATTCTTCTCCTTCAAACAAGAGTTATCGTAGAACACCATAGAGCACAAATCCCAACATTTTTTTGTTATGTTGTTTGAATCGTACTAATGATATTATTGATAATACGTCACCATAGTAAAACTAAGGTGTTGGGATTATCAGATCCCCTTAACATTCTCATGATTATCAATTGCACTTGGATAAATATAAGAATAGGCTTACTATGTAGCAAAATCCATTATTTGTTACTTATTCCTTATCGTGCAACAATGGATATATTTGAATCTCTCACTTCATAAAAATTCATAAACTTGTTCTGAGATTATATTATATATGTATGTTTAAAATTTTTATTAGGTATCTTCACAATATTGGATAATAAAAGAAGAATATTCAAAGAAAAGATAAATAACAAATCACAAGATCATATCTAAAAAAATAGCAACTTTTAGAAAAAAATTAAAAATGGTAAAAAAGAAAAGAAAATGTGAATCTATATCTCAAAAAATAACAATCCTCTAAGAGAAAAATTCAAGATGATAGTGAGAAAAAAAAAAAGTGAATCTATATCTCAAAAAACAACCCAAGCTAAGAGAAGAATTTTACAATAGATGAAATGTAAGTCTAGCTTCCCAAATTCTCGTTGTTATTGATTATGTTCTGAACATTTTTTGCCTTAAAAGAATTTTGGAAGCAAAACTTACATCTTATCTATTGTAGAAGGTTGTTATTTTTTGAGATACACATTCACATTTTATTTGCTCACTATCATCTTAAATTCTTCTCTTAAAGGGTTGTTATTTTTTGAGATATAGATTTGAACATTTTTTTTGCTCTTTTACCATTTTGAATTTTTTTCCTAGAGGTTGTTATTTTTTGAGATATGATCTTGTGATTCATTATTTACCTTTTTTTGTATTTTTTTCCTTTATTACCCCATATTGTGAAGGCACCTTATGAAAATTTTAAACATAAATATATAATATAATTTCAGCGCAATTTCATAATTTTTTTAAGTGAGAGATTCAGATATAGCCATCATCGCATGATAAAGAATAAATCACAAAAAATGGAATTTTCTATATAATAAGCCTATTTTTATATTTGTCCACATGCAATTGATAATCATGAGAATGCTAAGTGGATCTGATGATTCAAACACCTCAATTTTTCTATGGTGATGTGTCATCAATAATCTTATTAATACGACTTATATAACATAACAAAAAAATATTAGAATCTCTGCTCTATGATCTTTTGCAATAACTCTTGGTCGAAGGAGAAGAATAGGGCGAATGTTGATCCCTCTGATGCTGAAATTCTGGTGAATCATCCATCAAAACATTCTAGAGGAGAGAAGTAAGAGATTGAGAAGAACTATCACTCTGTTGTCGCTGAGATTGATGTGAATGACTCCAGTAAATTGAGTTAAGGTCGTCAGAAAAATATGGCCAAGTCTGATCAAATTGTTGCTAAAATTGTTGTGAACCACCTCTGAGAATATCCTCCAGTTTCCAAAAATCATAAAAATCAACCCTAGAAACATTTTGAAGGCCAGCATGAGGAAATCATAGAAAATTGTAATCTTGTTGTTGTTGATGTTGGGAATCACCACTTGAAACATTCCAAAGATTTGGAAAATACTAACTCCCATGTTGTTGAAATCACTTTGAATTGTCATATAAAACATCATAATGGTTGGAAGGGAGAACATGTGGCGAATTGCAATCCTCTTGTCGCTGAAATTGATGTAAATATTTCTTTACAACACTCTAAAAATATTGCAAATTTTGATCCAGTTGTTGAAACTATTGTACGCTACTTCTAAAAACATTTTGAAAACTATGAGAGGAATAATACTGCAAATTTTGATCTCGTTGTTGTTGATTATGTTCTGAAACACCTCTGCTATCATTTTGAAATTCAACGAGATGGAAATGCTACTACAAAACTTGATCTTGGTGTTGCTGAATTTGTTGATAAAATTGTTGTAGATGATTCCACAAACAATCTTGATAATATTGTGCTACCTCATGTGATTTTCTTTGTTGTTGAAGTTATAAATCATTCCAAAAAATATCCAAATAATTTTGATCATCTTGTTGTCGTTGTTGTAAATCATTTTGAATACAATCTCAATAATATTGTTGCAGGAGTGGATTAGCGTCGTTAAAAAAAGGATAATCTTAGGACACTTATAAGTTAATGTCGGTATTGTTGTCATTTACTTTGTAAGTAACAGTTGGATTTAAATTGTCCCTATCTTGAAAGTTAAGAGGTTGACCTAAACAAAATTTGGATCATTGAAGGTAAGGGAGAGCCATCCCAGTAAATAGAAAAAAAATATAAGGAAGCAAACATATATTAAGTTTCAAAAGTTGTAATATTTTTGAGTATCTGATGACAAGTTAAGGGAAAATGATCTTAAACGATTTTGAATTGCAAAGAAATCATGAATAAGTATTGAAAAGAAAAATTTACAATATATAGAAATTGAGGAGATATATTTCATTCAACTCTGAAAATATCACAATATTTATGGGAATTTTTTGAAATCACCTGCTTACCAAAATTATCATCTACACTTGTAAATGTAGTTGAAAGAACTAATCTTTCTCTATGAGTATGCTGAGAAGGAAAACAAAAAGTAGGTTCCAGGTTAGGAACATAGCCACTTCCTCCTTCTGCCATCATTCATTGTTTTGTCCTACAAGTCTCCTAAATTAAAAAAATCATGAAATTAGGTTACAATTTTTTAAAAATTAAACAAATGTTTAAGCATAGCGCTTGTCTAGTACTCACGAGGGTTATACATCATTCTATTCTACAAAAAGATTCCAGTAAATTCCATATCCATCTATAATTGTGTCCTTTGAAATCATGATTAATGGTTAAAATGTCTCTCATAAAATAGACAAACCAAGACATAATATGCGTCAAATCTTTGAAGAGAAAGAAAATCACAATTGTAGAACTCTAGATTAAAAAAGAAAATCTCACTATGTTGAACGTGTTTACCCCTCTTCTAACTTCAAAATAGAATTGCATCACACTCGAATTCTCTGAAGATAGGAAAATGAGTTTGGCTCTACTTACCTAATCTATGGTTTTCCATATGTTCTTCAAGATCTCTAAATGTCTAGAGGACTGCAGGACAACATCTACAATTGTATTCATCATCCATTCTCTAATTTCGTATCACAATTGAATTGATATCTTGCTGAAAATTAATTTCCTCGAGCACAAAAAACCATTTAAACAATGAGGGACAACAACAAAAATTTAGGTCAAAGAGATTTGGCGTGGATGCTATTTTCTTTTAAAATCAGTTCCATTTGTTGCTTAACAAGAAAAATGATGTCTACTATCTTTGTGGTGCCGTGTGACAGGGATGTTTACAGTAAATGACAAAAAATATTCCACAAAGCTTTTTAACCTTAACAGAAATTGGAAAGTCAAACTTACATCTCATCTATTGCAGAATTCATTTCTTAGAAGATTGTTATTTTTTGAAATATAGATTCACATTTTCTTTGCTCACTACCATCTTGAATTCTTCTTTTAAAAGGTTGTTATTTTTTTATATATAGATTCACATTTTCTTTGCTCTTTTACCATTTTGAATATTTTCCTAGAGGTTGTTATTTTTGAGATATGATCTTGAGATTTGTTATTTATCTTTTGTTTGAATTTTTTTCCTATATTACCCAATATTATGAAAACGCCTCATGAAAATTTTATACATATATAATATAATCTTGGGCAATTTCATGAATTTTATAAGGTGAGAGAGATTCATATATAGCCAACAATAAGGAATAAGTCACAAACAATGGACTTTGCTACATAATAAGCCTATTCTTATATTCATCCATGTGTAATTGATAGTCATGAGAAAGCTAAGTGTATTTGATGATTCACACACCTCAGTTTTGATATGGTATCGTGTTATCAATAATCTCATTAGTACAACTCAAACAACATAATAAAAAATTGTTGGAATATGTTCTCTATGGTGTTATACGATAACTCTTGGTCGAAGGAGAAGAATGGGGAAAATGTTGATCCCTCTAATGCTAAGATTATGGTGAATTATCTCTCAAGAAATTTTGGAGGAAAGAAGTAAGAGATTTAGAAGAACTATCACTTCATTGTCGCTCATATTGGTGTGAACCACTCCAGCAAATAGAGTTAAGGCCGTCAAAAAAATATGGCCAAGTGTGATCAAATTTTTTCTTAAATTATTGTGAACCTCCTTTGAGAATATCCTTCTATTATCGAGAATCATAAGAATTAGGCCTAGAAACATTTTGAAGGCCAACATGAGGAGAAGATAGGAAATTATAATCATGTTATTGTTGATGTTGTTGGGAATCACCACTTGAAACATTTCAAAGATTTGACAAATACTAACTCCCTTGTTCTTGAAATCACTTTGAGTTGTCCCACAAAACATCATAATGGCTAAAAGGGGGAGCATGTGACAAATTGTGATCCTCTTATCGCTGAAAATGTTGTGAATATTCCTTCACAACACTCTAAGAATATTGTAAATTTTGACCCAGTTGTTGAAATTGTTGTGCACTACTTCGGAAAACATTCTAAAGACTATGAAAGGAATAATGCTGCAAATTTTGATCTTGTTGTTGTTAATTATGTTTTCAAACACCCCTACTATCATTCTGAGAGTCAACGTGAAGGAAATGCTACCGCAAAACTTGATCTAGTTGTGGCTGAATTTGTTGATGAAACTGTTGTAAATGATTCCACAAACAATCTCGATAATATTGTGCTACCTTGAGTGATTCTCCTTGTTGCTGAAGTTTTTGTTGAAGTTGCTATAAATCATTCCAAAAACTATCCAGATAATTTTGATCATCATGTTGTAGTTGTTGCTTAAATCATTTCGGATACAATCCAGATAATATTGTAAAATAAGATAGAAGATGGGAGGGAGACACAACAACCAAAGGCCTAGGATTATGACATCGAGGGTCGAGGATTGGGAGGAAGATGTATCTCATGATGAAAATGATTGGTAAGGGTTAAGGAGGATGATTGATCCTTGAACCCTAAAATTTTAAGACATATTTTTAAGGGTTCCATTGAAATCTCAACAATTGGGAGAAAGAAAGAGAAGAGAAACTTGAAAGCAATAAGGGGCAAAGAATTAAGGCCGATGACTGAAACCAAAATATTTAAACTTACGCAATTGATGGATTTGAAGGGGGAAAAGTAGAACCCAGTAGCAATAGAGATGGTATGTGAGCATGTAGACAACCAAAAGCCCGAAAGCCCATAAAGTCTAATACTTGGCCATTTTTGGATTCACATGGCACAATTCATACAAGATGGCCCAAATAAGATCTCGCAGATCAGGTTTTTATCAATAGACCAAGAAAGGGGGCATGAAATGTCAACAATAACCTTGAAAGAGACTATGACTTCTTTGAGGGAATTTGGAGGATTGTTATACAAGCCATTAATATTAACTTTATCAATGTTTATTAATATCTATAATCTACAAGATACACCACTTTGGCCAAGACTTAATTACCCCTACATCCTCACACACTAAGGATGAATAGCCTAAAATAAATGAGCTCACATGACCGTTGAAATATATAACAAGTTCCACATAGTGGCGAATACCTACCTTTGTAGTATTGTAATTGAAGTATTTGTTTTCTAGTTGATAGATGAGTCATTATATAGCAATCTATAGGAATGATGGATAATAGTTCAAGGTCAATAGGTCCTTGCATGTTGAATGTATCAGGATTTTACGAGGTTGATGAAGATTTTAGTTGTTAGAGATAACCTTGACCCCAAGTTTGACTTGTGCTAGGTATAACTATGAATAGCATAGTAGAAGTTGAGTTTGTACCTTGGATAAATATTTGTTAAGTATATTAAACGAATAATTTGTTAGTAAAGAGCCTCTGTAGATTAATTAGTTGATTTTGACTTTGTTTACCAACTCCTTGGGAGCATAGTTGAAGTTGATTTTATTAAAATGAGAATGGTAAGAATTTCACATTTTCATTGGTATAATATATTATGTTGACTAATATGTTAATTAAATTATAAGCATATGTAATATTATACTAATTATAATATAATATAGATGCAATATTGAGAACTAAAGAGTCAAAATGAAGTTGACCAAGGTAATATAAAGAGTCATGCTACTCATATAAGTGATGTGAGTATCATCACAAAAACTAGCCACAAAAGAGCTAGAGGAAAAATGAAACAATGGAAGTACTTGTACACAAATGGCTTAATATTAGTACATAAAACAAAACCTATATGAATAAAAGTGAAAAATAAATTTTGAAATTTCTAATGATGATATTGTATATTGACTAAAATATATTATAATTAGTAAATTTCTATTGTTATATTTAATAAGTGAGGGGAGAACAAGGTTTCCACTCAATGGAATATCCAAGTTTCCAAATAAAGTTGTGTTCACAAATGGTTGTATTTGGAAGTATGTTGATACCAAGAAGTGTTATCAAATGTTGGGAAACATTATAGGCTCAACCTTCGGAATACCATGGACAAGAATTTAAACTTCAATAGGTTTTATCTACAAGATCTCAATTATACGACATTGGCAACACTATCTTAGAACTAGATTCACAAAACCCAAATGTGTTAAAACTAGATGGTGACTTTATTAGGCCAATGAATACCATAAATATTTTGAGCAATATTTAAAACATTATATGAAATTTAAATTTAATATAATTTAACAATTGGAAAATATAAAGTTATTAGTTTTATAAAATTAAAATATATAATTATTCACTATTTTTTTTTTAAGATATAGGTGATCTGATTTGTTGTTTCTTAGGGTTGATGCTACTTCTAATTTTGGCCACACCACCTATTCCAATATTTTGGTTGACATTAACATTTCCAAGGCTCTTCTTGAAGAAATCATGCTTATGATGGAGGACATGTTCTCAACTTAGATGATTTATTATGAAGGTCTTCCCATCCATCGTATAAGGTGCTTACATGTTGGACACCTTGCTTTTGATTACCCCCACTCTCATCATAGGTTTGTGGGTTCAACTACATTGTGGTGGAATTCTCATCTCAAACACTTAACTATTGGTGTTTTTTTTACTCTGAGGGTTGTGAAGCTTCTATGCTCCCTCTATTTCATGATGATCTTGTTAATTGGTGTTGAGTTGACACCCTCTTCTTCTCTTAGTGGATTACCTTTTCCTAGTCTATCCTTAATCACTCATACTAATTTGGTCCTTTCAAGGTGTGTGGTGGTATTGTTCTTTCAATGCCTTTTGACTAAGTAGCCTATTTCTTCTTTGGACAAACACTCCTCTTCTGTGTGGTTGGTATAGAAGGTCATGGTGATGGTAGAGAATTCTACTCTATTATCCTCCAATCTAAGGATTTGGAAAATAGTGTTTCCTGGATGATTGTCCAAAGAAAGAAGAGATCTCTTCCTAAACATGGTCTTATTTCTAACACACATATTATGGGTGTGCATGATGTCAGTCGAGGGCTAGGTGTTGTTTAGCTTGTGTGTGTAGACACTTAAAATTGTCCTGAGCTTATGACGCCATTTTCCAACTAATTTATCATCTAATTCTTCATCTAAATCTAATTCTTCGTCTAACCTTAGTTCTTCATCTAACCTTAATCCAATTTCACTCTCTTTTCACACAAACATAATTAAATATTTTTTATTATTTAATCATACTAATGTCTTCCATTTCATTAATCCATCAGATTAAATAATTATTACTTACTTATTTAATTATTAACGTTGCCTTTGATTAAATAAATACTTTTATTTATTTGATCCCACTAATCTAATAATTAATTAAGTTATTTAAATTTAATTAATTATCTATGGTTTTGAAAATAAATGATATTTAATTTTCAAAAAATTAACTCTTACATCTCTCCCTCTTTTTCTCACTGAACTCTTCCATGAACTCTTACATCTTTCTATTTCAAAATTGAGAAACTCGTCCATTTTTCTATTTTGAAAATGAGAAACTTTCTTTTGCACATTCTCTCATTTGATCTTAGCCATCCATTTTCTACTCAATCTCGTCTGTCTATTTCACCATCTTCTCATCTATAAGTTCAAGCTTTGAGATCTTCATTTCTCTAACCACCATCTTCAACCTTTTGTTGAAAACTTGAAATTATTATCTTGAACTACCATCTTCAATCTTTCGTTGTTATTTTCATCTTAAGCCTTTTGCTTTGTGCAATCCAAAATTAAGAGCAACATATTTTAGATCTTCAAAAGCGAAGGAGAGAAGAACAATGGAGATCAACCAATGAAGATATAAAGGTATAATTTGTTTTATTTGTTTGCATTCAATTTCCTTTATGTTGTTTTGTGCTTCATTGTTTTGGATTTGATTTTATAAGCTTACTTCTAATGGTTTGGTGGTTGCCTTCAAGGATTTAAGCTTCACCAAATCGAATTTTCAGATTTGTACAGTGTGGTTTGGTTGTTTTAGTGTGGTTGTTATTGAGGGGTAGCTTGATTACAATTTCATTATTAATCAACTTTTGTTCTTGTGGATATTTGTTGTAAAAGATTCTAGGACCCTTTCAAAACTTTTTTTACCTATAAAATAAAAAATATTATAATTTTTTAAAATTTTAATTAAAAATTAATTTACGCCAAAGGCATATCCTTATTTGAAGAGGACAAACCTAAAAATGCCAATCAATAGTTTATATTGATCTACCGGCCATTAAATGAATCTTTGCCATTCATCATTTTCGATACCTTTATGGTGGTTCTCAAAAGTTCACCGTCTATAAAGGTAGCTGAAATGAAAATATAATAAGTATTTCCCCAACGCACATCTGCCCGCCATTGCTGTTAATTCAAACCCTAATTTAGCAACACCTCCAAAAGCTTTCTATACAAGGCAATTAATGCACAAGTACCATGTTGCACAGCCTACAGTACCTATGCAAGTACTGTGCACTACCTATGCAGGCTGCGAAGTACTTGCGCAGGTACTACACACGAATTTAAATTAACTTTATTTTTATTTTTTTATATTGTTTTTATTTATCATTAATAATTTTTTAAATAATTTAAATTAACTATATTTTTTTTTTTATATTGATTTAATTTATCGTTAATAATTTTTTAAATTAACTTCTTTTTTATATTAATTTTATTTATATCATTAATATTTTTTAAATTATTATATGAAATGTGGATTATATTTTTAATAATAAATTATAAATAATTTACCTATTATTATATATTATATTTTAAAATAAAACTATTAATTACATAAAATGATTAAAATAGTTTTATATATTACAAAAATAGATCAAAATTTATGTAAATTGACTTTCCACACTTCTTCGGCATACCCATTGCACACTAAGGTGCAATTGCTAGTATATATTATATATTTAAAGAATGTAAATTATATAATTAAAAATAAAAATAAATTCAACTAACAACAAATGTAAAAATTGATTAAATTAAATATAAATATACTTTATTTTTATTTAAAGAGTTATTTACTCATATATAAATTATTAACTAGCTTATCTATCTTAATATATTAATCTATATATTATACGCCGAGAGATATCATTTTCGAGGCATATTTTTTTCGCTTTTTTGTTTTTTTGAATTTAAAAAATACGCCTCGAAAATGATATCTCTCAGCATATAATATATAGATTAATTACGCCGAGAGGCGTAACCTACAGTGACAGCATGGGTGGAGCGTGACCGTGTTAAAAAAAAATGTTAACTTATAAAAAAAAGCCGACAACTAAAGAGATGAAATATTATATGTTTCGGTCATAACTTTTCAAACTAATATAAATAGGAAGTAAATAGTGGGAATTAAAAAGAGATTATTGCCAGCGAATAGTGTGAATAAATACAAGATAAATACCATGAGTGAAAAAAAGTAAGTTATTTCTATTTTCATTTTGTCTAAAAATATTTGTATGCATTATAATACTTTTTTAGATTTATTTTTTAGATGTTTTTTCAATTATAAATAAGAAAGTAATTTATGTTAAAATAAGAAAGTAATTTAATATAAAATTTAAATGTATGATTAATTTTTTTAGGTTAAAAGGTAATTTCATTATAAACATTTTAATGCTTACATTATAATATTTGTTTTATTATAAGTAAATAATTTTTTAATAAAATATCTATTGTAAGAAAGTAAATATTTTCTTAGTTTTATTCTTTTTAGGGTAAAAAAGTAATTCTATTATAATGCTTTTTCAATTACAAATAAGAAAGTAATTTAATATAAAATATAAATGTATTATTAATTGTTTTTAGTTTTATTCTTTTAGGGTAAAAAAGTTAATTTCATTAAAATGTTTTTAAAATGTTTTTAATGCTTACATTATAATATTTTTTTATAAGCAAGTAAATAATTTTTTAATAAAATATCTATTATGTGATAATGTTTATATTTAACACATACAATTTATATCACATACAAAAACAAGCAAATAGTGCAATGGATTAATAGATTTGATTTGTAATTGAAGGGTTATGGGTTCAACTCTCATTGTGGGTTTAAAAATTAATATATTTTTTAATTAATTAATTTATTACTAATTTTATTGAAAAAGTTATTAATTAACAAAATTGTAATCATAAAAAAATCAAAATAAACATGTGTGTTTTGTTTATAATCGTAAGGTTGTGGGTTCAACTATCATTTGGATTCAAAAGTTAATATATTTTTCAATTAAAAGTGAATATTACTATGAAATGGTATGTGTAGAAAATAAACAGATATCACTACTTTAAAACTAATAATAGCCAAGGCAATATGTAATTATTCTTTTTTTAACAATGTCCTTTTATATTGTATTTGGTTGTTAAAATTATTTATAGACCTATGAACCATTAAGTATCTTTACAAATGCTTATCAATTTTATAGATTTATTATTTTTTTATTAAAATTTGCAGGATGCCTCGTCGTCCAAGGACAAATTTTCAAAATGAAGAGCAACGAAGAGAGCATCAAAGAGAATATGCTCGAAATTATATGAGACAACAACGTGAACAAATGGCTAATGCACAAAGAGAGGAAGCAAGGAGTTTTACAACTGACGAGTAACAAACAGAACAAAGGAGAGAATATGCTCATAACTATATGAGACAACGACATGAACAAATGAATGATGTACAAAGAAAAGAAGAAAGGATTCGTCAAAACCAAATTGATAGAGAAAGAAGCCTTAAACATAGGGTAGATATGACAACAGAAGAGATTGAAGCAGAAATGAGACAACATGCAGATAAAATGATAACACGTTGTTCACAAATTCAAAGAGCTATGCATTCTGATCAATTGAATGAGATAGAAAGACAACAAATACAAGCGCGCAATCATGAATCAATTAAAAGACATCATCAATCTCATGGGAATGTTGAGGTTAGTTTTGAAGGGGTGAATTCTATTACAATAGATTGTGTGCTACAAACACCAAATGATAGAATTCAAAATGTAATGAATGTTGATAATAGAAGAGATCAAGAAGTAATTAATAATAATACAACTACTGAGATTGATTTGAAAAGTATACAAATGATATTTCGACATGGACTAGATAAACTTTCTACACCAAGTATGTGTTATATTTGTGAAGAGAGTTATCCTGCAATGAAGGTTGTACGGGTACCTGAGGGCCCTATTTGCAATCGATATCGACAAGAGAGGAATGAACATCGATTTTCAGCATTAAAAAATATGGATCCTTGTCCACAACCATCAGAACTTGCAAATTTAACACAAATAGAGGAAATGTTGATAGCACATGTCAACCCAACACTTCAAGTAACACATGCAACTAGAGGGCAATACAAATATAAAGGACATACCATACGTTTTCCACAAGAAGTGAGAGAAATAGCTAAAATTTTACCACATTGAATAAAAGATTTACTAGTCATTATTGTTCAAAAAAAGGATAAGCATGGAACAACTTATAATTTTACAGTTAATAGAGAAAAGGGTATATAGAGCACTTAAATATAAAATAGAACATGATAGGTTCTATAAAGATGTTCAAATTGATGAAAATGCGCTTACTGAACTTACATGCAATTCAGATCAAAATATTTTTGACCAACTGAATTCTATTTATATGGAGTTTGATTCAAATGCAGATGAGTATGTATTTGTGGGTCCAATATTGGAGATAGATGAAGGAAACATTATTAATCACACTACATCAATGGCCTCTAAACCACCAAATGCTTGAAGAGAGATGGAACTATAAATGATTGGAAATTACTCATGACAAGAACATATGCTTCATTACATCCAACAATTAAGGACGAGTTTGATAATAATATGAACATCTATTTGCAACAAATGATAATGTACATAGCCATAACAGAAAAAAGTTACATTCATTAAGAAGACCAGTAGCCCGTAGCATTGCAACCAAAGAAGGTAGCACTAATCTAGCAGGAGGTTAGAATGATGAATTAGATGTTGAATTGTTAGTTTCAAAGGATGCAAGGGTCATGTTAACATCTAATTTATGGATAGAAGCAGGTCTTGTGAATGGAGCTTTAGGATACATAAAAAATATCATATACAAAGTTGGATGTGGCCCACCAGATCCACCTACATATGTTATGGTTGAATTTGATAATTACTTTGGAATTCCTTTTGAAGATGCATCTCCAAATTTAATTCCAATTTCACCAATACAAAGGGGCCGCACACGTCAATTTCCCCTACGATTGGCTTGGGCACTAATGATCCACAAATCACAATGATTAACTCTTTCCAAGGAAACAATTGATATAGGACCAAGAGAAAGGGCAGGATTAACATTTGTTGCTATATCACATGTTAAGTCTTTGGATGGAATTAGAATCTCACCACCATTTACTTATGATCATTATGAAAAAATGAAGACAGGAAAGCAACTCGCCAAAAGAAAAGCAAAGGAAGAAAGACTAAAATCTTTGGAAACATAACATTTTTATGTGAGTTTTGTTTATAATCGTAAGGTTGTGGGTTCAACTATCATTTGGATTCAAAAGTTAATATATTTTTCAATTAAAAGTGAATATTACTATGAAATGGTATGTGTAGAAAATAAACAAATATAACTTTTGAATCCAAATGATAGTTGAACCCATAACCCTTCAATTACAAATCAAATCTATTAATCCATTGCACTATTTGCTTGTTTTTGTATGTGATATAAATTGTATGTGTTAAATATAAACATTATCACATAATAGATATTTTATTAAAAAATTATTACTTGCTTATAAAAAAATATTATAATGTAAGCATTAAAAACATTTTTAAAACATTTTAATGAAATTAACTTTTTTACCCTAAAAGAATAAAACTAAAAACAATTAATAATACATTTATATTTTATATTAAATTACTTTCTTATTTGTAATTGAAAAAGCATTATAATAGAATTTACTTTTTTACCCTAAAAAGAATAAAACTAAGAAAATATTTACTTTCTTACAATAGATATTTTATTAAAAAATTATTTACTTATAATAAAACAAATATTATAATGTAAGCATTAAAATGTTTATAATGAAATTACCTTTTAACCTAAAAAAATTAATCATACATTTAAATTTTATATTAAATTACTTTCTTATTTTAACATAAATTACTTTCTTATTTATAATTGAAAAAACATCTAAAAAATAAATCTAAAAAAGTATTATAATGCATACAAATATTTTTAGACAAAATGAAAATAGAAATAACTTACTTTTTTTCACTCATGGTATTTATCTCCACCTCTGTATTTATTCACACTATTCGCTGGCAATAATCTCTTTTTAATTCCCACTATTTACTTCCTATTTATATTAGTTTGAAAAGTTATGACCGAAACATATAATATTTCATCTCTTTAGTTGTCGGCTTTTTTTTATAAGTTAACATTTTTTTTTTAACACGGTCATGCTCCACCCATGCTGTCACTGTAGGTTACGCCTCTCGGAGTAATAATTTATTTATTTAATTACCCTAATTATTTTATGGAAGCAATTTATTTTTCTTTACATCATACTATAAGTGAATGAAATGACATCCTACATATGGTGATGCCTTTAGCTCATCTCAAAAAACTTATAATTGATAACTAATCAAAAGAATCCAAAACCCTATCATGCAAAAATCATTTTATGTTTGAAAGTATGTTGAAGTGGAGACAAGAGTGATGTGAAAGTTAAAAAGAATAGAGCCACACTACTTTGTCGTATAAATAAGAATACTTATACCTCCCTTTCAAACATGACCCCTTTTTCATTTTCCCATGTTACATTAATATTTGCTTTTACTAATATAAGAAAATAAGTATTGAAAAATAAAACAATTCTTCAATTAAAAATAAATTAAATAATATTTAAAATAGTATAATTATTGTATAAATGTTAAAACAAGTGTGTTATTCTTATCTATTTATTATTTATTTATACATATAAATGATATTTATATCTAAAAATAAAATAACTCTTGAAATAAAAGTCAAAGTAAACAATCTATTTATGTATGGTTTCTATAATTTATTGCATTACAATTGAAAAATAAAATAGCTCTCTAATAAAAATATAATAAATAGCGTTTAAAATAAAATTTCTTGAAGTAAAAATTAAAATTGTTAACTTCTATATATTTTTTAATTGAGTATTTTACCTATTTATGATGTGTTAATACTTGTAAGTGGTAGTTAGATAAATATAAAAAAATGATATTATATAAATATTGTAAAAGAAAATACTTTCAAATTAAATAAATGATAATATGTAACCAATTTAATTTAGAAATATCAAAATCAATCACCCTCTCATATCTTTTGAATAGATGTATTTAAGAAATATATGATATTTTATAATTTTAATTTAAAATAAATATTATATTTTGATTTTTACTTATATGATTATAACATAAAACTCTATGTTGTACTATCATTTTAAAATACTTGTTTATATAGAAAAAAAATATTTTTAGTACCAATCAAAATGTAAAAATAAATAAATCAATTTTTTAAAATGTAAGAAATAAACTTAAAAATGTTTAATATTTTATATATGAAAAGATTTTTAAAAAATTGTGTACAACATTATATTATATATGATATAATAAATAATATATATAATATAATAGATATATTAAATATATAAGCAATATAATATATTCTGAAATAAAGGTTTACCAAAAGCTAAAAGGTTTATAGTTTCAATTGAATTGTGCAGATTCAGTGTGAATGCTTAATCAATCACCGCATCATTTTTAACACGTAGCATCCTCCACTTGTTAATATTTTCTGACTTGCAAATAATACAACACTTATCCTTTAAAACGACTCCTCCTACACGTAGTTGGGGCTGCATGCTAGTTTTATTTGCATGTTTTTGACACTTGTAAATTTGCATGGTTTTATTTGCAAATTGTTGGGTTCATCAGAGAAAATATATTTAGTTTTTTCTTTCCATCCCTGAAGGTTGCATCCAATCTTTTCTCTCAGGTTTGATGTATTGCTTATTTAAAGATTGATTTTCTGATTTAAATGCCTGCAATATCAAATGTACCACTTTGAAGGAGAGCAGTTTTGGTTTATGTGTAAACTTAGTTGTAGCTGCTAGGGATTTTCAGGTTCAAATATTTTGAACCAGTATTTTCTATGGAAGGAATTCATAAATTTGAACATTTTGTATCAGATTGTTGCAGCATTTTACATATTTGTTTGTATAATTGTCTGGCTAATATCTAATGTTGAATCATTAGAATGAGTTTTTGTTACTGTCTTTCTCCTTCAAATCCAACAATGCCAATGCAAGGGACTGTATAATGAATGACTGAAGGTACAAACTCGCTCTAGAAAGAAAATTAGCAAAACAATCAAGGCTACACATAGGAAATAGATCTTCTCAATACTATTGAGCCAGTGTAACAATGGAGTTAGTCTCTCTCCTTCTTAGTACTACTCCGCAAGCCTATTTTAAACAACATTTGGATCAATTTTAATATGGCTAGTATTCCAAGGGAAACAATCTGTGCTAATAGGCCCAAGGTTATCTAGGAGTCAAAATCAAATTCATTTCGCCAGCATATCAAAATAAATCACTCTCTTATTCTCAGAACTATTCCAGAAGTCCAATTTTAGTCCATTTTAATCTAATAAATCCTAACTCAAATACGTTTGGCTAGTAAAATTGTGGAATCAGTCTTTGGTTTCCTCAAAACTGGTCTTCTAAACTTTTCATTCCCTCATCATTAGGAATCATTATTTCTTATTCTGGTTATAAGAACAAAATGAGACTACATCTGGAGGTTAGTACAAGAAGACAATTAGATATTTTCACAAAAGGAGCAGAAGAAAATGGTGCAACTCTGGGTGTAGCTTTCAATGTGTTTCATTTGCCTGACCATCCATGTCACACTGTGGATAATGATCGTTTAATTTAGTACTAGTAACAGCCCCAAGCTTACTTCCACCCTGTTGATGCGTGTTTTATGACACACCGAACACTCTAGAATAAAGAGTCCAAAGACGCTCTATCCTCTCTTGAAAAATTACCTCTTATGCTAAGATTGCCAGAAAGGTCATACAGTAATTCCAATGTTTCGTTTGGGGGGATAGTCAAGCTCAATGGATGATGTGATATGCTGATTTCATAAAGGGACCTTGGATAATGAACTTACTCAAAAGTAGGAATTTGGATTGATGTGACGTTGAATGCTCTTGTATTTTTGGGATTTTCAGTTTTGAGATAAAATAAAAGAAAAGGGATGAGGGTTTAGAAACTAGACTTATGCTAAACTACTCCTACGAACTTAAGAGACAAATGCTGGATAGTGAAATTTAAACCAATCTTTGCTTTGCCAAGCACAATGACTACAACTAGACAAAGATGGTGCAATCTTCAAATGGGATTTACTAACAATGTCCTATTACACCATACCACCATCAGTTCGAACAATGTATATAGGTAATAGGATTCAAGTTAAACAGTTTCAACGTTCAGACTAACCTTGCACATCAAATTGAAAATCATTCAATTGAAAAAGGTATGAACTAATTTCACTATTTCCAACACTATCAATCTTTCATTCGGCTAAAGAAATGTTAAAACTAATTTACTTTATTGAAGAAATTATGAAACCATGCAAGCTCTCAAAATAACAAATGCTCAACTCTGAATCAAATTATTATTTGAATAGCACTAGTAGCAACAATTTCACAAGTATCTCCCTGAATGAATGAAATGCGTGGGGTTTATATAGGCACCCCAATTACAAAGCAACGGCCCAGATTGATTTGAGATCAATGGCCAAGATTATTTCAAGAAACCCTAACCCTAAAAAGCATAACCAACTCAAAGGACACATGGCACAAGCAAGACGAGCCACTTGGAGTATGGCAAACAATGACACCTTGCGAATCACTCGAGCAAATGGGAATCCAAAATGCAATTCCCCTTGGATCGCTCCCTAGATGCAAATGCAAGAAATTTTGCTAACACGAAATCCAGCTCCTCCATTGATATGCTCGGCATAGAATCCAGTTGCACTCCCATTATGTCCAAGGTTTCAAGGCACTGGGTAAAAGTACCTTCCCACCTATCTTCCTGTTTCTGAAAGTTATCCATAAAGGTCAAAAGGGAAGACATATCATCAAGCTGATTCTCTGTAACAATCTGCACTTTCTTGAAGTAAATATTTATTACATTCCTCTTCAATCCTTCTAAATCCAAGCCATTCGCATCATGATGCTCTTGCCCTGTTAATCCTTCAAGAGAAGTGAGGATTTTAAATTGAATTTTTTCAATTGCATTCTGTATAACAGCACATTCTTCCTTCATTCCATCATATATCTTCCTTTTAGCCAATAAGGAATGATACCACCTGTTGAAATCATATGAGGCTCCTTCCTCAATAACCCCTTCTTGGATTAATACTTGCAGGGAAACTTCTTTTAAAACCTTCAAACAAGGTATCACTTTGTCATTTACATACTGAAAGTCTTCCCAATTGTCTTCAATTTGACCAATTTCTGTCATAAGCAAGGCAGATCTGTCGTAAGTCTGAGCACATTTCTCCAAGAATCGCTCCATCTGTTTTGAGATATTGTTGATCCAACTCTTAGTTGCTTGGCTTGTGATCCTCATAGCTTCAAGAGTATCAACGGATTCTGGAGGAAGAGATGATGGCGGAATAAAAGCTTCACTTTCTTGGCGCAAAGGGGCTGTTAGCTGCTGAATGAACTCTATCAGCCTTAAATTTTCTGATTCTAGCATTTCCTTCTTCTCCTCTGTTTTGTCGAATTTCTCCTTGATGGCCTTGGAAGTGTCTGCTAACTCATGGAAATCTTGATCTATCGTGGTTGGCCCAATGTCCAACGTTGTAATATCATAATATTGGAGTAATCTGATTTCTTGGCTTGTTAGTTTTTGGGGCTGCAACTTGTAAGATTCGGGATCCTGCTTCATTCCTGGTAATCTGAGAATACTTTTTAGGCTTCTTTGGCATTTTAGCTTTGCCAATCCTCTCTAGGAAGTCTTGCATGCTTTCAACTGGTTGAACTTCATCTAGAGGTCTAGACTTCTTCATCAAACTTTCGGTCAACCAAGCTGGGATAGTGGATAATTCCATCCCATCTTCTAATTGAATATCATCATTAATTCCTTTCAGAGCAGAAATTACTTCATCTCCCAACTCTTCGTTGTTTTCAAGGACCTCAGTATCCCCTATGCCTTCAATCATCAACGTATCACCTCCTTCCAAACTCTCAGTGAGGTCTTGCTCTTGGAAAGAATCCAATTGTTCTAACTCTTGAAATTCGATCTCTTGTTCATGGCTTGGTTCAATCTCAACAATGGACACCTTTTCTATTACTCCAACAGATAAAGTTCTTGAAGATGATGGGATTTCACTCACTTTCTGAGTCTTACTCTCCAATTCTCTATCAGCTGCTTCTTTTTTCTTCATGTGAAGAGCTTCACTCACTACCTTTCTCTTGCTAGGACATGAAAGTTCATCAGGACTTTCTCCAACTACCTCACCCTGACTTTCCTTATTGCTCAATGTAGCATAGGTAAGAGTAACTCCTTCTTTTCTCAATCTGTTGATCTGATTATCTGCCCACTCTCTAGAATAAGCTATGATATCCTTCATTAATATGTCCAAATCAGCCAACTCAGGTTGTATCCAGTTGGGCAACAAGATAGGCTTATCTCTTTCCTGTTCAAATTGAGGATGCATGTAGTCTCCGTTGTCCTTTACCTGGTCAGGTATAGGGAATAAGTCACACCTTTTTACAAGTTCAATTGGAATTCTGGACCAGATCTTCTTCCTGACTCCATATTCGTCCACCAAGTTAGACCAATAGTCTTCAATCTGCATAACATGAAGGGACTTCTTCCCGTGAACTCTCAAGTATGGATCATAATCAGACCTTGGATTATAAAGGCCGAACTTATAAAATTGCAACTCTAACTTGGCTGCCTTGGCTGATTGCAATGAGGGGCAGACTTCTAGCATTTTCCCAATTGCAACTGGAAAATCCATTCCTTGTTTGTTCCTTTTCCCTTGAATAGAATCTATACACGCCAATTGCCTTGCAACTTCAAGCATAACAATCTTGTCTGTTGGATACCGAGGAAGTCTATGCGGAGCATCTGAGAATCCATGAACTCTTATGTATGTAAAGGTTGGGAACTGGATGAACCAAGACCCAAATTTATCAAGCATCACCATAGCCTCCTTAGATAGCCTTTTTTGAACTGCTCCTTGAAGCACTCGCGTGATATACATAAGGAAGGCGTCATTGGTTATCTTATAGTTGTCCTTGTAATGCAACTGGAGTTGCAGATAACAATCATATGCTTTGAGCTGATCTTTTCGAAGTCCAACCTCCCCTTTGCAAATTAGTCCTCTATACTTAGTAAACCGTGCAAGGATATAAACCACATAGGAACTCATATAGAAGGTTTTGGTCTTCTCTAAGTTTCTCAACTGGAAATCGATATTATCACTTATTAACTTTGCACAATTTATTGCTTCCATTCCCAATACGACCTCCTCCACATATGAAAATATCCATACTTCGAAGAAAGCTCCCTGAGAAGTACCCATTATCCTGTTCAACATATGAATTATGTCACTGTATTCTGGTTTGAAATCTATGCAAATTAATCTTTTTGGCAACTTAGAGCGATGTCTTTTGGGTTCCTTGATCCAGTTAGAATTGACTATGTCCATACAGGATTCTTTGGCTTGATCAAACATGACCCGTGATTCCTTTTGAGTCCTGTTCAACATTTTTTGACGATGAGGAATACCAAATACCTCTCTGACTGAATCCTCCGTGAAGTATGCCAAAGTGATCCCATTAGGTGTTTTAATGGACCTTGTCTGTGGATTGTATCTTTTGGCGCACTCAACCATTAGCTCACTGCACTGAACTGCAGGTGGAAATCCTGCTGCTTGATGAAGTCCGGACTTAACGATGTTAGTTGCAATAGGTGTGGGCATTTCGTGCTGAGTACCAAACATCCTTTCTTGTGTTGAATCGCATTGAACTGCTCAAAGTTGGTATCCGCTATCTTCTTCCATTTCGAGGACAATTGAGATTCTGGATAAAATTCCTTGAGGACTTCCTTTACTTGGGCTTTTCTAACTCCACCTCCTACGTTCTTTGAAGTAGACATTGTGCCTGTATGAAGCTCGAAGTTAGAAATCAAAGAAAACAATTTTATGGCTGGAGGAATAAATTAATTTAAAAAAAAAATCCAGAACTTGATGAAAAAGGCTGATTAAAGAATAAATTCTTAATGAAATTTTATCCGCCTTTATTGTTTTTAAAGAGCATTCATGGAATTTTTAAATAATTTTCCTAGATTTTTAAAGATTTAAACTGAAGTTTTCTCAAATCCAAGATGAAAAATCCTTTTCCCTTCTTTAAATTCGCCAGTAATAACCTTGCAGCTGCTTGAGAAATCTGGAAATGGAAGAGAAAAATCCAACCCTATGTTCTGGAAAAAACTGTTTGCAGCTGAAGAAGAAAAAAAACGTCCTTAGCTTGAGAGGAGCTTGCCTGTGAGAAAATTCGACTTGCAAATAATGAAAAATAAGCTCACAAGGCCTTCTTTTATAATAAAATCTTTCCATATTGGTTTAGGTCGACTTCTTCTTTAATTGGGTGCCTTTGCTTTAAAACAAAAAAAGCAATCTTATCTCTTTTTTGATTTTTTGACTTTTCAACCAAGGGCGCCCTTTCTCAATAATTGATAACTTTTTAATGAAATTTAAGTTATTTAAAACTTCTTGCCTTGTGCAAATTCGACCCCCAAGTGGATTTATTCACTTTCCAACTGGATTTTTCAACCTTTCATCAAGGTAACTCTTTGCCTTAGTCAATTTCTTCAATTTTCACCTTGGAAGTTCAATTTTCAACTGGACTTTTTAACCTTTTAAGTGAATTTCGACCTTATATAGAATTCTTGAAGTCCCATTCAAATTCTTCATTTGCCTTAGTCAATTTTATCATTTTCCAACTGGAATTTCGAATTTTCAAACTGGAATTTCGAATTAATAGGCGAATTTTAGCAAGATTTTCAAATGGACGAATTTCAATTGGATTTTTAACTGGATTTCCTTTTGACGAATGGATTTTCCAAGTGGACTTTTCAAAGATCCAACTGGATTTTCTTATGGGCGCATTTATCCAGCCTTAGGTGAATTTTTTCACAACTTTCTTGCTTTTTAATTGATTTTTCAATGATTTTCTCTCTTGATGGCGCGATTTTTCAATTGATTTTTTAGCTTTTGCATGCGCCTTTTTCTGCTTTTCTCACTTTTGCATGCGCTTTTCTCACCTTTGCATGCGCTTTTCTCATGATTTTTTCGATTTTTTAAGACTTCTGCTTGATTTTTGCTTGCTTTTTAATTCCAAAAGTGGAAACTTTCGACTCCACTGCCTATGAGACCTAGCACTTTCTAAAAATAGAAACTTACTAAAAATAGAAAAAAGCAAAAAGCAACTTTCTAAAAATAGTAAATTCCAGATTGGTCCAGAAATGCCCGAAAAAAGCAAAAAAGCAAAAAAGCAGAATCCCTAAAAAATAGGAAGAGTCAGAATTGAGCGAAAGCACAGGCAATCCTCATCTACCGGGTCTTCTAAGCACTTCTATGACGTTTACGTTCAGTTTCAGGCCCAAATTCTCAACTTGGCTCGGGTGATGACTCCAAACTTTGACATGAAATTTTCAAGACGCCAGAGACTATGAAATTGTCACTCAAAGCTAAACCCTAAGAGAAAACCAGTGAGGGTCCCCATTTGCAATGGGGCAATGTGTGAAATAGGTCACAACACACCCTTGCATTGTCTTTGCAATTTGAACCACCTTGTTGTCCTTGAAGAAACTGGACTTATTTTAATCTATTTCAATATAATGAGCATAGGAGAATGCTGCATCTATATCCTTAGGCTTTGAAAGCAACATGTACCTCCTTAGATGTATACAAAGACTACCTATGCATTTAATTAGGATTATCTTCTTGCACATTCTTATGATCTTATCCATTTAGATAGCCATTCTATGAAAGCCACTAGTATATTCTTAAGCACTTTGTCCTTGCTGTTGCCTGTAATGTTGCCAGTAAACAGACCTCTCTTCTTAATGAAAAATAAGATTGAATTGTTTTGATTAGCTTTTGAAATTCATCCCAAGAACAAAAAGGGTGTTGACTTTCTTAAAGCCAAAGAATGAGAATAGCTTTCAAACCAATTAAGAGTATGCTTTTTGATTCTTAATTGAGCAAAGAAAATTTGCTGTTACTTGCTAATATGATGCATGTTGAAATATAAATCAAATTGTTCCATCTAACGGTCAAGCTTCTCTACATCTACCTCTCCTCCATAAATAGGTATATTTATCTATTCTTTAGCTTTGAAAATAGGGGTTGCAAGAAAACTTTTTTTTATCATAGAACTCCATCTTCTTACAAGAAAACAGTTGCTCCTTAGCATTGGATTTCTCCAGGGATACCTGGGCTATTTTCTTCATGAGTGTCATCATGATCTTTTATAGCTTTTCCATACATCTTGAAATGCTCGCCACATCTTCTAGCTTGAGAAATCTTTCTTCATCCCCAAGAGGCGTTGCATCATCATGTGTCATGTTTCTCGCTCTTTATATACAATCTCTGGATTCTATCTCTGGCTGCAAAGGAAGTAAATCCAAACTCCACTTGAACTAGCTGCTCAAGTAATGTGCATAATCCTACAAACTAATCACACAAACAAACAACCACACAAAATCTAAGAAAATCCAACCCTAATACCAACCTGATCCATAATCTAGTGTGGATTTTCCACTACTTAAACTGCCACAACGGATCCTATTCTTCCTTAATGTAACTCGATTGCATAAGTTCTATCCCTAATGCAAAAATAAGGTAAAGCAGTCCCTATATTTGAATCTTAAGAAGACAAAAAAGTATCTAAGTGTGTCGATACAAGAAATGAGCATAAACAATACTGACAAAGATAATGTACCAGCAATTTAACTTAAATAAACCCAAATTGGGGAAGAACTCCAGACAAGTGGGTGTTCCTCCTCCTAAAGTCACTATCCCTTGAGCTATTATAATGGTTTACTTACTAGACCAAGGGTTACAAGGACTTCTTTGGTGTATACAACAACAATGCCCTACCATACAACTCTCCAATACTCTCATACACCTTTTAAACCTTAGATACATTTTCAAAGAATCATAGGCTGCCAACAACAAGGCTTACAATCAATTTTCTAAAAACAACCGTAAGAAAAAACCCCTCCATACAATTAACTCTCTTGTAAGTTTTATGATAAGAAGAGTTACAAAGGAGTAATGGAAAGAAGTTAAAGCATCGTGGAAATGGAAAAGAATCTTTTGGACATGTTTTGGATCTCTCAGACCTTGCAGACCTTGTCTCTGTCATTTATGCAACATGTTCATCCATGGCCAAACCTGCTGTGCTTGCCCAGTATTGAATAGGGACAGTTTCGACTACTGTCAAACATGTCATTTTTTGTCTTTTCTTTTGTTGGGCCCAGTTCCCTTGTGCAATCAAATCCTTCAGTTATTTATTTCCCTGTGTTTTCTGATAAACAACTTCCTACAACTCAATTTATGTGTCATTTTCTCCATAATGAGCCTTTAAAGAGTGTTAGAAATAAAGGTTAGTTTCAATCAGAACATAAGTGAATATGTTGACCTAGTTAACTCTCTTGACTGATTCGATTACATATCACATCTTCTCAATTAAAAGGCTTTTGAGAATTCACAAGATGAGATAGAACTTGCCAAAAGCCTCCCATTGTATATGTTCCTTGAAGCCAGCAAAGGACATTTTGTTTTGTATGCTACTTCATAGTCCAAGATGGGAAGGACATCACATGGTTTATCCCAATAGTGTGAACTTCCTCATGTATACTATCAAACAAGGTTCCATTGATTGGATTCAAGGTAGAATCTTTTGCTTGAGAAAGCTGAGAGGGGGGGGCAAGCTAGCTTAGTATAGATAAGCTAACAATCAGATCATATATGCTTAGCTGTAAATTCTTATGATGTTTTAGGACAGTCGATTGAACAATGTGCAAGTTGGTCAATTTCAGATTTGGAAAAGGAATTAAGACCATCACAGTTATAGTTGGTTTGTCTTTTGATATTTTCCTACCAGTTCAAGAGCTGATTTCCTATTTGATTTCCAAGGATTCTTATATTCTATGTTAAAAAGGGAACAAATTTAAGAAAAATTATCATCCGATTCATTTAATGATATAATAAAATCTTGTGAAACTAATTTCTGTCAGCATTTGCAGTTGCATTACAATCCTATTTCCAAAGTCCGCAATTTTGAAAAATATAAAGATCCACATCTTTTATCAATATGAGTGTCCTTAGCGATTATAACCTTCTTGATAGTCAAGGGTGTATGTTGGCACACTGGTATAATGTTTAGGTTAAGTATGAGAAATAAAATAATAACACAAACATAACACAAAAATATGACTGTGTGATCTTACAAACGATTAAACTGTACAATGAATGGAGGATTTTCATGTACTCACCCCATCATAAAGATATGTAAATTGATAACCGAATTTCTTAGCTTCTTCAGCCATCAATTCTGGACCATCCTGTCATAAACAAGCAAATTCCATTGGAGCTCAGCAGTACATGGGTCACTCCACCCACAACCAATCTCTTTTACTTTCCTTCCTCTTCTAATTTCAAATTCTTATTGAAAAATAAGGTTTGACCTATTTATCCAGCCTCAAGAAACAAAGTGAAAATACACAACATACCTCAGGGTGAGTGACAGTAGAATTAGAAGATATTGCCACAACAGCAAGCCCCTTTTGTACTGTATCAAGATTGTCGCGTCTCTCTCATGACCAATTACATTGAAAATAAGAAACAACAGAATAATGGTGTAACAAATAGTTAGTAAAACCTGGGTCTGCTCTGAAGTCAAAATTACTTACAAGCACGTAGTCGTTTGCAAGTTTGACAATCTCTTTCTTCAAGTGTAAGACAAAAGGACAGTGGTTGCAGATAAACATAACGTGCAATGATACAGACTCATCACAGACCATTCACTCACTCATTTTAATTGAAGAAAGGAGGGAAAGAGAATTCTCAATAGAGATAACACAATACCAGCAGTGCCGGATGGCCTTAAAAATCATCCAACTTCCAGAGTTTACCGGTCAATGGCTCTGGGAGCTGCGAAAACAAATACACACCCAAACAGATACTAACAAAATTAAAACGCGTTCTGAACAATAGAATTAAAAAATAAGCAGGTTGCGAAATTGCTGAAAAATGGAAAACAAATGAAAACGATGCCACCAACCTGGAATTCTGGGGCCTTCAATGAGAGAGGAAGAGGCTTGGACTACATGCTACATAATACTGTAATGTAATTTCGGGTGCAAACTTTTAAGTGTTAGGTAGTATAAATTTAATAAGGACAGTTCTAGATTGCAAAGATCTTATAAAGCCAGTTCTGTACACGAAATATACGGTGTTTCATTGGAAAAAAAACAGGGTAAGCGGATTTAGAGTGTTTATAAATTAGGGTTTGATTTAAGGCAGAGAAAGGTAGAGTTTTTCTGAACACACCAAATGCCATCATAAAACATCTCTCGACGTAGTAAATATATATATTCAAAAAATTAAAAATTTGAAATTCATTTAACCAATCAATGTTTTCCGCATCCATTTATTTTGTAATTTAATTAACCAATCAATCTTTCCACATGTTTATTCAAACTCAATGTGCAAGGAACCAACCAAGTGGGTATAGTTGGTGAGTTATTGCCATGCCCACATTTCATGCTAGGATGCTATTGAGAGAAAACACGACAATTTTCTTTTGACCAAGAATACATGTGTTGTGTTAACTGCCCAAAAAACTTGCTTAAGATTTATTACGTGGAAAGGAATGAAGATTTTATACACACAGTGGCAAGGGACCTATTATTAAAATAGCGTGGTAAATAATTCAACCTACGAATTATTTCGAAGGTGAGGCAAGGACAAGAAGATGGTACTTATCATTGCATTTGAGCATAACTGATCTTAGATTTTGTTTTTTTTTAATTTCAGAGTTCATATAATGCCTATAACTAATGATGAGGTCAAACACTATGATAAGTATTGGCATGCCCATATTTATCACTAGATATTAATAGGTAAAAATATATATATAATAATTAATTTTATTTTTGTTTCTTCTTTAAAGATGACTACAGCTACCTCAAGGTATCATCTTATAGTATCACATGAAATTAATATTCGTATTAAGTATGTTTAAAATACACAACATGACACTTTTAATAAGTTTTTAAATGATGTTCCATTTCTTCTAGATTTATTGGAACTTTCTACAATAGGGTTCAATAGATCTATTGTCAACTATTGATTTGAAAGCTTACTAATTAAATCTTCAATTTTATTTTTACTGTTATTTAAATTCTCAACTAGAAAAAAGTAACTTTCCTAATTGATCAACTATTGATTTGAAAGCTTACTAATTAAATTTTAAATTTTATTTTTACTGTTATTTAAATTCTCAACTAGAAAAAAGTAACTTTCATAATTGATCAACTATTGATTTGAAAGGTTACTAATTAAATTTTAAATTTTATTTTTACTGTTATTTAAATTCTCAATTAGAAAAAAGTAACTTTTCTGATCAACTATTAATTTGAAAGCTTACTAATTAAATTTTAAATTTTATTTTTACTGTTATTTAAATTCTCAACTAGAAAAAAGCAACTTTCCTAATTGATCAACTATTGATTTGAAAGTTTACTAATTAAATTTTAAATTTTATTTTTACTGTTATTTAAATTCTCAACTAGTAAAAAGTAACTTTCCTACTGTTATTTAAATTCTCAACTAGAAAAAAGTAACTTTCCTAATTGAACTATTCATTTGAAAGCTTACTAATTAAATTTTTAATTTTATTTTTACTGTTATTTAAATTCTCAATTAGAAAAAAGTAACTTTCCTAATTGGTCAACTATTGATTTGAAAGCTTACTAATTAAATTTTAAATTTTATTTTTACTATTATTTAAATTCTCAAATTCTCAACTAGAAAAAAGTAACTTTCCTAATTACTATCAGATATGCTGTACTTTCATAATAGAATACAAAGCAAGATTTGTATTACATATTGTTTAGATAGCACAATAACTCATAAATAGGGTTTGGGGTTTTTTTCAAAACCCTATTAATGGTGAGCAAAGGTAATTTAATTTTATAACATCGTTAACAAAATATCGTACTATAGATGTTATTGTAAATTCAAAAGACTATCAAATTTATAATATGACAATAGTACTTTACATAAAAACAATTTATAATTAAATTTCTTTGAAATTATATCTCTTTCCTGTAATATATAACTTGAATCCAAAAACCACTAAACAATATAATCAATCAATATACATTTCATTTCCTAACATCTAGAATATCATTTAAATTTCCTAACATCTCCTAACATCTAGAATATCATTTAAATAACCTTAAATGAAAACAATTCTATTTCTACCCCATTCCCATAAAGTTACATCTAACTTGCTCGGCAGAGATTATCGCATTATTATATTCATGAAATGACTTTGATGTGAATTTTCAGTGCATGCCTAATTGACTAATGGTAGTTTAAAGAAAACAGGGAAGTCGGTTTATGAAAACTCTAGAAAAAAAAATCTGTAAAGGAAAATTTTAATGCTCTGAGTTTTTTTTTGTTATATCCTAAAGGTCACAATAAAGTTGCGCCCTATTTTGTACAGGGCTGCGCAGCATTTGCAGGAAATGGTGGCAGAAGGTGACAGAGGAAGATAGCAGTACCAGGAGTTTACGACTACGGATGGCGCAAAATGCCAGATGCTTCTGGTCTGAAATCACTTTCAGGGAATTCAAAGCCTGCCAGAATTGTGTGTTGGAAAAGCGCCTTGGGAATACACACAGAAAAATGACAAAACTCAGACCTATCTCAACACGTGAAGAACAACTGGCTCATGGGCTTAGAACCTCATGAATTTGAGAAGGTATTACCCAAAACCAGCAACAGAGAATTGCACATAGAGAAGATTAGCCACAAATAACAAGGGTTTTATTTTTAAAGCAGGGAACAAGCCTACCTTTCAAACACGAAGCAGCCATGGGCAGATTAATGAAGCTATCACTTCTACCTTTTTCTCCATCTTCATCGCCGTGCTTTTTCTTCCCCCAACCATCCCCCCTCTTTCTGTCACCTTTCCAGGCATATTTCCCCCCAAAATAAAACCTAACCCCCTCCTAATCTCCTCCTTGAGCACCTTAACCATATCTAATTGGCTTGGGACCTCAAATGTGACCAAATAATATGCATTTCCTTAATTTTCACCTATGAAAATTGGTTTAGGAAAACTGCCTACGGGTTTATACCTTCCCCCATTTACAACACCATTGAAGCACTTAAACATCTTCACCCAAGGTTACAAAGATCACTAGGCTTTATCAAATCAATCTAATTAGCTCAATATCAACACAAATAAACATAGTACTTCATGAAGTGAAGTAGGATGATTAGGGTTTTGCAAATTCTCTCATCCTTCCATTTACTCCTTCACATATCTATATATTTAATTAAACTGTTAATCTATCACAATACAAAAAAAAATCAAAATAGGATATTCATAATTAAATTATAAGTTCATAAAATCAAATTTATGTACTTTAATCATGTCTTGGCAGTTCCACTTAGATAATTTGAAACCCAATTTTGAAAGTTAACATACACAATCTTGTCACTCAATGTTAGTAACTTTTATAATTTTCATTCTTAAAGTGAGTAAAATATAAGCATTTAAATTCAATATAACTAGTTAACCTAGCAGTCACAATTAAAGGTCATCCAAGCATATAAGTCGCATCCTCCCATGGAATTTACACATTTATTTCACAAAATGATACTATTATTATTGCTTTGAATAAATTTGAATTTATTTAAATCCATATACTAACAATAATTCACAAATGTTATTATTCCCTAGGTTAGTAATGTACTATAACTACATGTACCATTTTAAGGTAAATCTCCCTTTTATACAAATTTGAATAACAACTAGTGAATCACTTACATATGAAATCTTGATTCTAGAGGTATCATAAACATGATTACATAGAACATTACAATAAAGGTGGCAAATTGATAATTTTAATCCATGTTTTCCATGGAAATATGTTGAGATTTGAAAGAGGGTTAAACCTTTTATTGTTAAGGTGAGAATAATCTTATAATATAATTTTGATAGCAATACATAAAAAACTTAAGCACGACTTTTCCTTTCAACTTTTATTGCAAAAGTAAATTACCATAAAGAAAATTAATATAACTATTTTAAATTAATATTTTTCTATAACAATTGCAAAAATCATTAATGGTATTATTTTATATAATATATCTTAACATTAGATGTATCACCATTCATTAATTAAGAGTATAAGGATCAATGGAAAAATCCTACAAATCTTTATTGTCATTATGCATGGTACGGTTGTCGACTATACCTTATAGTTCTAAAATCCTATCATTACATCCTAAGATATTCCCCACAAATCACACAGTATTTAAGTACTGAAACATTTACTACATAGTACACATTAGATCAAGATTGCATAGTTCATTAGTTTAGCTTAAATAACAAAAATAGAACCCACCAAAAGAACACATTAGTTACAACCATTGCATGAAAGGCGAGGTCTTACACTCCCCTCCCCTTAGTTTAAACTTACTCCTAGAAGTTACTAAGGCTTAAAAATAAAATTCTCATAGGACAACACACAAATTTAAAATGGCAATTATCATTACTATATTGGTAATAAATTAAATTATTAAACAACCATTATGTGATAGCAATCTCTTACACCATATAAATTCTCATACTTGATTGAAGCAACAATCATACATATGACACATTGGTCCATTAATATCTAAATGTAAAAGTGCCAACCCAATCACTTAGAGCTTAGATTAGTAGTCATGTTTATTTAGAATAAAATCACATAAATATATCTACATTCACATTAATACCTTCATCATTCATTCATGATTTCTTTTTTTTCTTATAACTATTACTCCTAATGTTCAAATTTATCTAAATGCACCTTTACGAAGGAATTTCATCTTTCAACCATCACACACATATCATGCCACCTTTCAAAATAGTTACTATTTTACTAACAACAAACCCACGACTCATTCCCTATTTCATTCACTTCAAATCAAAACATACATTAGAATTAAGTCCACACAAATCACATCAAAATATTCACACAATGGGTTTATGAGGATGACTAACGTTGATGCACTTACTACATTACCATAGAACCATAGGACTTAGATCTATACATCTAAGTAAATGTGCAAATGTCAAACCCATTGAAGCAACATCTAAATAATAGCCAAAACCATATAGTCTCATTTCCAAAGGAAGTAACATCACAAGTATCATAATATCATGTGCCATGTAACTAGCAGGAAAGATGGTCTTAGGGCCCTCCTCAAGGACTCCTCCATACATTTTTCAATACCTTTCTCTTGTTTGTTTAATGGTTTTAGCCTCCAAGAGGAAGGTACACAAATATCTCGCACACAAATCTCAGAGGAATGGATCATGATTGTCCCATACTGATCTCATTTGTAACTCTCGTCCTCACAATAGAATTCCCCAAGCCATCTACTCCCCCATACAACCTACCAGGGACGCCTCCTAGATATGGTAGTTTACACTATTCACATTATTTCACACATACTAGCAACTGCAATATCACAAATGCCTCAAAGCTAAGAAGTTTTGATAAGGTAAAATCTCAAAGTAAATCTTCAATAAGAGATAATAAAATAAGTTCAAAATCAAGTGGCCACCAAAGCAAAGTATCAGATTTAAATTTAAATAAAATGAAATCAAGCAAGTCCTTGAGGCACTAGGAACAATTTACAACCCAAATGGCTAAGTAGCCCAAATTAAATAAATAAGATTTCAAAACCTTCTAGCCTCATATTAAAGAACACATCAAAAAATATAATATAATATAATATAAAGATGAAATATTTCAATATCTACACAAAATTACACATTACATACACCATGTGGTCTTGCTAGCTGCCTAAGGGGAGGAGGGGAATGGTGGTCTCCAACCACACAAGATAATAGCATGCAATAACATGGTGATCTCAAACCACATAAGAATCACTGGCAGTACTATCATATCACACTAGCATAAGTCCCACACAACCTAGAACGTGTTATACCAAACCTTGCCATGTATCAAATATCTGAAGTATCAAAGAGTAGAATGTTTTGTGGTTTATCTTACGATGAGAATAATGTGATTTTCATGTACAAACCACCAATAACCATCATTTATGCATATCTTGTCAAACTAACTAGATTGCCAAACTATCAATACACTCAAAATGTCACTCTGGCTCATATCCACTAAAATATCAAGTCTCAATAAAATTCTAAAATGAAAGTAGATGCAAAGCACATTCATCCTCAACCCATGTGATAATAGAAAGGAATTAGGCTTGCACGATGAACCAACTAGTGTGGTTCAAGGGAGTGGGGGAGATAATGGGGACTGGCATCCATTCAAAGTCATAAGATTTCGATGGAGGTCCTTCATCTCTCAACCCCTATTTATATTAGCATGCTCACACCAAGGTAGGTGGATTGATGCTAGGGAAGATAGTAACACCATACAATGTACAAAAGAACATGACGGGAGACTTACACACTTTTCTTCAAAAGGAACACACTAGAAGATAATTATCATATTTCCTATGCTTGGTGATCTAAGACATAGTTGTTCACTCACATACAATTTACAAAGGGTGCACACATAGGTAGGTCATGTATTATGTCTACCATCCCAAGTTGCATACTTTCTATCACACACTTGAGGCAATAACACATCATTTTTTGGTTTCCACATGTTAAGTCACATCAAATTTCTAAGAACTTTATCACTACATTCCACATGAGCCATCATGCATGACTTAACACTTACTCTACAACAATCCATTCTACAAAAAATTCTTAATTATGGCTTGTTTCATACCTACTTTGTTGCTATCACTAATTTATTTTAAGTCATATATGATCATGGTTTAACTATCAATTTTCGTCTAGTATTGACACATAGAACGTATCCTACAACTATTCTTACTTGATTCACTAAGCTTGCAAGTTTCCTTTAAACTATATTTATATCCCACTCTAACCCCCTAAAATGTCTTTATAATATATAGAAATGATATAATTAATGTATAATCTACCAAGATAATTGTCAAGTGTTAAGATATACAATCCATTAGTTGCTTGTCTCTTTACAGATCTAGACTTTTACCAAGTCGTAAAATACATAAAACACTCATGAGATGCATAGTATCCTAATTCTAGTTTTAACACATAGATAATTCTTGACATAAGAAGTGCTCGTAAACCCACAAAACTAGTTTACAATTCTGTTGAGGAAGGAAAAAGGTATTTTCAGCGTTTGAACAATTTTAGGGGGTTCACTCAAACTATAGGGTTCGAGCGAACACCTTTTAGGGTTTGCTCAAACCCCCTACTTTGAGCAAACCCCCTACATCTCGGGTTCACTCGAACCCTAAAACACAGATTTTTTTTTAATAAAAAAGTGGGGTTCAAGCAAATGGGTGTTTGCTCGAACCCTCAAATCAAGGATTTTTTTAATAAAAGCTTTTATTGTTGTTTTCGATAGTGTCATTTTCACTATGTTGCAACGATAAACCCAAACCCCAGGTAAACTCCAACATTGCAAGGGTGACAAAGAACTCACCACCCTAAGCCATGAGCATCACCCTCCATGACCAACGACTCTTTCTCCTTCTACGTTGGTTCTTCTACTCTGCTTCAAGTTTTTTTTGGTTAATGCTTTCACATTTCGCATACATGTCTTTGTATCTAGGCATATCAAACAAATTGAATCCCTTGTCAATGCTTCCACATAAATCATGCATTCATACATCAAACACCTCACTTGTTGCACATGCAACATCCTCCTTGCCTGTGCCAAAATGGGAGCTTTGGAATAGGGTATCGATATTTTGCATTTGCTTGAAATTTTCTTAACCGTTTTCAACAATCCATTTTGTGTATATCTTTTAATCATGGCATTTGATGAGAACATGTTTCTTGAGGAAAAAACTATTGCTCATTGCCAATCATACACAATTTGATACCACTTCACACCATTTCTTCCTTTGAAACTGTCACATTAGACAACCTTAGTGTCTTTGTTAACTATTAATGTTTTGTCTCCATCGTGCTATCCTTTTCCAAAACACATACACTTTGCTCCTTGAGGTGGTGTCGTTGTGATCTCATCATGGCTTTTTACATTGTTTCCCACAATAAAAGTATGTGTGTTAACTGTATTATTGACTACTACAACTATGAAATCAACTAAAAAATTTCTTCCATTAAACTAGATACTCATTGCATTCCTTCCTCATAGTTCTTATAATAGGACACCATTTAATAATCTATTCCATTCATTTCTTGGACTGAAAAATAACTACTTCCTCTAGTCTATTTCCTATAGTGATTGTATATTCTTGTCTATATCCTCAACTTCATTATACTCATACAAATTAGTTGCATTAAATACTAGTGAGATATCCAAACCCTTTGGTAGCTCAATCTCCTAATAGTTCTAAAAGAATCTACATAAAAAAATTCAAAAACCAAGCTTCTCTAGCTTTAACCCAACATATGAGTGATTCTTTTATCTTTTATTCTCATCCACTCTTGGCTAGTAGAATATAAAATAATCTGACACCTAGGACATAATAGAGTAAAATAGTGAGATTAAGGACCTTGAATAAGTCTATTACACCTTTGAGAATATATCCCATAAATAATTTAAAATAATTTATTGCTTATAGATTGATTTATTGAGTTATTGAATGCAAATGTAAGTTGAAACAACTAATGATCCCACTAGATTTTAGTCTATCTCTTACCAAATTCCTTAGAAGGTTTCCTACACTTTTATTAACAACCCCTATTTTACTATCAATTTGTAGATGGTATAACTCAACAAGGTGCCCAATTTGTTTAACAATGTGCATTAAAATAAATGACTGAAGAAATTAGTATCATTGTTTGACTTGATCTTTTTTTATAACCTATCCAACCCCACTAGTTCTTGGAGGAATAAAAATACAATCTTATAAGTGTCATTTAAATTTTGAAAAGGAATGAATTATAGATATTCACCTTATTTATTATATTTCTAGTAGAATATATCATCCAGAGATAAACCTAGTGAATGATTGAAATTTAATGATATTTTAAGAACTTATTTTCTAATTTAGGAATACAAAACACATCCACCAAGTTCTATCTTGTGAACATTATGGAGAACCATCAATGCTTTATTCCTCTCACTAGTCTTTTACTTTATTTCCCCACACCCTTGGTAGGAACATCTTAGATGAATCTAAAAGATGTATGCTCACTAGAGGATCATAGCTAACACACTTGAATTGAAACATAGAACCTTTCAATTCCCCATTGCCTATACTCCATGTTACTTTCTAGTTGCTATTGCATCTCTATATTGTATCATAATTTATTCTAAAACATTGATCCTACCATAATTTTATTCTTTTTCAAGGAGGATAGTAATGGAACACCTCTCACACAATCTAAGAATGTCACACCAAGAAAAACTAAGGTTCATTAAATAATTTCCAACTCCTTTTTTTCATACTACAACTTCTGAGCTTCTTTTTGTAGACTTAAAGATTGATATGCAAGGAAAAATTTAGTGGTGAATCTTCACAAATTGGCGAATTCTAGGAATTGGCCAAGTCGAAATTGGCAAATTTCTCGCACCCAACAGGGTGTCCAAATTTCCCGAATTTTATGAACTAGAGGTCCAATGCATGTCCATTTGCCAATGAGGTTTTTTATGAGGCATATTTAAGCAAAAAAATCACCATTGTAAAACTACGTGTTTTAATTGGACCGACTAATATTTTCGCCTGGAATCCCAAAAGCATTTAATAAAACACCTACAAATTCACCAATACTATTAAAACAACATTATATCAGGACCCATTTCGCCAATTAAAATTTACAAATAGTTGCTTGTGAAGACCCATTTCACCAACTAAAATTTATAAATAGTTGCTCATGAGGACCTATTTCGCCAATAACATTAAAAAATAATTACATTTGAGGACACATTTCACCTTGAAAATTACAACGTATTGTTGTATAAGCACGTGGGATTCGCCAAATTTTTAATATACCACTTAAAAATCCCGTAGAATTTGCCAAATATGGAATCATGGATTGATATAAATACAATAGAAAGCACCATTTATTCTTACACATTTTGTTTGGTTTTGAGGTTCTACTTCTCCATTCGAAAGTCAGCGAAAGCCGAAAATGTAGACTTAAAAGGTGAGTGATCATTTCTTCATAGTGAACATATTAGTTATAATAATAAGTTTTCTTTATCTCTTTTCCATTCTTGCTTCAGTCTTAAAGATAATATTGAGTAGGGAATGGGATATATGTTATTATTCTTTGTCCTTAAACAAGAAGACATTTTTTTCCAATTTTTATTTGAAGTGAGAGATGAATATGTCAAGCAAATCAGAGATCAATATGTCGAGCGACTCGAACAACAAGGGTAAGGCTCTTGACGCTCCTCAGGGTGGTGAAGAGACTCCTGCCACTTCTTAGACTCCTTCCACTCCTCAGACTCCTGAAGAGACTCCTACCGCTCCTCAAGCTCCTCAGGATGATGAAGAGACTCATGCCACTCCTCAAGGTGGTGAAGAGACTCAAAACGCAAAAAATTTAGATGTACCATACAGTCTTACTTTGGAATTGCGGCTCCTCAGGGTGGTGAAGAGATTGGGAGGCCATCAAAACGCAAAAAATTTAGACGTACCATACAGTCTTACTTTGGAATTGCCAAAGCTTTTGATCCATCAGGTCAAGATGGAGTTACATCATCAATTGTTCCACCAAATATTGGTAGCATTCCTAATACCTCACCACCATCGAAAGGTCAAGTTGAGATTGTCATTGATTTAAATCAAAATGTATCAAATCAGGATAGCAATACCGCAGAAGATGTTCCAAGTGATACCCTGGGCTCGGTTAGCTAGAATGAGATAATTGACTTGGATGAGGATGATGATGTTGGTAGCAAGAAAAGGAAAAATAAACCAAAAAGGGGGCACAAGTGGGAAATGACAAGGAGTTTTCAACTTGGTTGGTTGTCAAAATACCCATTCATGGTACTAGTGGGGATTGGCAATGCAAATGATATTGAAAAGGAAACATTGGCCAAATGTAAGATTTGTATTTGGAAATGTGGAAGAGCCAAGACATTGTAGCTAAAGATTGACACTATAGAAAAGAATATCGGTAAAGTTTATGAAAAACAAATCATAGACGGAAAGGAAGAATCAGCCGTACGATGGAAATCAAAGGAAGAATGTCTTCATGTTAGGTATGTTGTGGATTATGAAGAGCATGAAAAAATAATGTCGAACATTGTTGTATGTAAAGGTACACCTGGGGCTCAATTTGGAAAAGCAATAGAGGGAGAAAATTTGTCAAAAACTGTTCAGATGAGTGTTATTTTTCATATTTTGTCTAGAAGGTGTCCTATGACAAACTACCCAAAATATTTTGGTTTATCATCTTATTTGAATGTTCCTCACTATCCCTACTCACATTGGTCAGTAAACGCTAGATGGGATTGGGCAAGCTGTCTTGCTGCAGTGGAAAAGGAAGGTTTAAAGGATAAAGTAAAAGAGTCAAATTTCATTGCATTATCTTTAGATGAAGTTACTGTAGTAGACAATACTTATTGGGTCTGTATGCATTTATATACTGTACAACATGTTCACCAAGCTCATCTTCTCTGTGTTCATAAAATGAAGAACAGTTCAACATCGCAAAATATATTTGAACTAGTCAAAAAATCTTTGAATGAAATTGCAGGTATGGATGAGTTGACAATTGCGAAAAAGTTGGTGTGTGTAGGAGCTGATGGAGCTGCAATGATGCAAGGTCAAAGGACCGGTGTTTGCAAAAATTTACAAACTACTCATGCACCATACATGCTTGGCATTCACTGCATGGCCCACATAATGAATTTAGCATTCAAAATTGTTAGCAAGTTTCCTACAGTATCAAAAGTCAAAAATCTAGTTTGCGAGATCCACGCATACTTCTGTCAAAGTCCTAAACGTTTTACAAAATTTCATTTTTTTCTAAGGGAATAACACCAAGAAACAAGCTTCTCAAGGATGTCAATACCAGATGGATCTCCCTACATGGACTAGCACAATGAGTTCTTTTAGAATATCAATCTTTGATTGGAGTGATGTACGAGCATCGCAGCACAGTAGACAAAGCTCCTGACCTCTTACATAGGTTAAGTGATATAGAGACACTCTTGACTTTAATTAGTCTTCTCCCCATGTTGGATGTGATGAACGATCTTGTGAAGAAATCCCAAGACAAAACTATGTATATTAATGAATATGTCAATCTACATAAACATACATGCTTGGCCCTCGATCATCTATATCTAGATCTAACACAAGATGGCCCAAATTATTTCATGTGGTGGAAAATTATTGATTTGAATGATCCTAATAATTATTTACAGTTTAATGCAAGTGGGCACTTATGCATCTGTGTACGTGGATATGAGATACAAATGTACCAATGTAAGATAGTCAGGCGCTCTAGCAGAGAAGTAGTCATTAACCAGGAAGATTTTCAAGGCATTGTTAAATTTGTTGATGATAATTTGAAAGAAATTGCAAAATCTCTTTCCTCAAAGATTTGTGAAAGATTCCCTCGACATAAAATAATTGAAGCCATGAGTATTATGTATCCTCAATTTTGGGCAAACCAAGATAACCCCACATTTTTTCATGCTCAAATAAAAATTTTGATCAAACAATTTTTGAAAAATGTAACATACAATGAGCAGAAAATAGACAGAATTTTAGATGAAGCTAAGCTTAGAAAACAATGTGGGAGTTTTGCAATAGCTATGAAGGACCAGCATAAATCCATGGGAAAGGACAATGCCTTTGAATCGAGATCAATAAAAAATGTTTGGAAAAACTTAGTTCACAGTGAAATATTGTGTGATTCAATATCAGAATATTTCAAACTTGTTGATTTATGTCAAACAATGATATCGAGGTCAGTGGAGGATGAGAGAGTTTTCAGTACATTGGGGTTTTTGAAATCAAAGTTAAGAAACAAACTAAACAAGAATTTGGAAAATTGCTTGAGGATGAAAGGAACTGCGTATAATGTCAAAAAATTTCCTTTTGAAAGGGCACTCACAATCTGGAGGTCCACATGTGAAAGAAGAGGGACCAAGTTGTGCAACACTCCAATTCCAAAGGCTGGTACTAGTGGCACTGGTAGTGACAATGGGACTCAAATAGATGACATTGGAAAAAATGACAATGAATGTTGAATTTGGCTGAAGAAAATGAAGAGCAGATTTGGAATCAAATTCAAGACGACTCTTTTACTTTATCTGATGATGAACGTCAGTTTGAGGACCCCCAATCGATTTGGGAAATGGAAGAGATTAAAGACAATTAGCAACTTTTAGGTATTTATATTGCACTTAATGGATCCCAGGATCAAATTCCATTGTTCCATACTGTAGTTGATGATATTTTATATTGTATTCAATGAAATTGTGAATCATTGCACTTCATGAATTATATTCCAAAGTCAAACTGTAGTTGATGATATTTTATGTTGTATTCCATGAAATTGTGATATTTTATATTTTATATTTTGCATTAGTTTGTACATAGTATACAATGAGGTGTCAAATGACAGTGCCTTTGAAAAGTTAAGGCAAGATAAGTCCATAATGTCATGTGGTCGATGAAACTTGGAACCTTAGAACCAAAGTATGAAGTTTCAAAGTTTTCCAAACCTCCGACCCATCGACTAGAAATATGACCAAGAAAGACTTGCAACTCAACAAAGTGAACCATCAACTATGTTGGGGAATCGGGGAGTTATGAAAATTTAGATCTCCACGACAAGGTTATAAAACTCTGAGGGCTAGTGACTAAGGTTAGGAAAAGCACCAAACTTTGAGTGATAGTAACCACAGTTATGAAACTAACCAAAAATCCATCATTCCAATTCCAATAATAGATAATCCAAGACATGAATTCATATAAATGTTTAGTGGATATGCTAAGTAGTCATGGAGATTGAGTATTGATGTGTGAATTGTAATGCAATTTCACTAAGATTATGGATGCCTAGAATTAAAATCACCTTATAGTTCATATTTTAATTGTGTTAAAAGTAAAACTTGAACATGTACTCACTAATTCATCACTCAACTCAATGCTTAATAACATCTTAACAACAATGAACATAATAACAAGTGTATCTAGAAGTTGAAACCACTACCAGACTTTTTCTTCAAATGATATAATAAATAATACAAATAATTGAACATCAACACATTACTGAAGTCTGAATTTGAGCTTTTAAATTGATTATCATTGTATCACATGAAGGAATACATAGAGGCATTGGCAATGCAAAATCTTGCTCAAAGACAACTTTGCACAGAGTTGAGTTGGAACTTGGAAACCCATATTATCAAAAATTAAATCACTGCATCACCTTTTCTAGCAATTTTCACTCTTCAAGTGTTGGAATTGTCATGTGTTCTAACTAATACTGTTTGACTTGAAGATTTGTTAACAATTCATGATTCAAATTGGACCCTATCTTTGATTGTTCAGTCAATTTTGCATTCAGGGTTAGCAATGGTTTGATGGAATCCAAATAGGCCACCACATCTGGGTTCTGAGGAAACTAGTCCAAATCAATCTTCCTTGCATCCTCCATCTTCTTTTTGAAATCATTTCGTCCAACGAATCGCTCATTTGTGTTAAAAGCCTCTGGTAAACCAAGCTCTATGAAGCTCCTTAACTTTTCATCCACCTTCTTCATCTTGTTTGCAGCCAAATGCAAATATTTCTCTGTTTCACGCATTCTTGAAAACACTTTTCAATGATAGATGACAATGTCATCGATGTAGCAAGCTGATTAGTAATACCTTTTGATTTCAAAACATTGTCACTAGCTTTGTAGACTATTTGTTGAGTTTGATTTTCTGATTTGTCTAATGCCAACACATTTTTGTTCTCCATTAAATATTTGTTGAGCTTCTTATGATGTTGTATAATAGCATCAATCAATTGAAACATGTCACACAAATGATCAATCCCCTGCATTATTTCATCCCAGATCTTTTGTTTCATATGCCTCATTGTTTCTCTACAAAATGAAGATAAATTATTTTGACAAGACTTAGTTTTTTTTTTGCTTCCAGCAGCTCTGCCTCCAATCTTTCATTTCTTTTTCTCTCCTCTAATTTTTGTTCCCACTGTGCATTTCCATTTGCAATGCTTAGTCTTAATTTTTCTAAAGTGGATTTTTCCTCATCATATTTCTTGTTGCTCTCATCTAGCCTTTGCTTCAATTCATTCACTACAGTCTCATTTTGCTTATCCTCTTTGCTTGTTAATGTAGAGGCAAATTTTTTAATTCTTTTTTCTAATTCATTGCTCTTGTTATCTGTTGCTTTCTCATTTGCTAGGTCTTCCTGTAACTTTTCAATTTGAGTTTGCAACCTTTTTTTCTCTCTATCTTGCTTCAGCAATGATGTGTACACCAATTCATTGTTCTTCTTTGATACATTAATTTTGTCAGTATTTCTAAGTCTAGAAAAATCCAATTGAAAATTGTTCACCTGGAATTCAGATGGAGCCATATGATTTGTTGGTTTGTTTTGAATTGTAGGAACAAGAAATGTGTACTCCATGATTTTTTTACTTGTATCAAATGTGGGTAATACCATGGTTGTTGCAGGCTCTGAAGTTAGAGCAGACACACTCTCCATCAGTTGCTTCTTTTCTTTTTTATTCAATTCTGATTTCTTTTTAAACTCTTCAATGTAATCAAAACCTGGGGATGCAGGAACAATGGAATGCTTGGATGGCGAAGGAATAGGAGTACTTGCAGTTTCTAATGATGTTGCAGCCAGACTAACTGGAATTAGGGTCCAGTGACTGGAAATAACCCCTTCGTGGTGGATCCACTGGTAGTGTGACCTGGAGTTGGATCTGTCAAAATCCTTTGCCTCTTCGGTATGCCTTGATCGCCTGGTGTTTCTGTGGTATATTATGTTGTCCTCTTATGTGTAACTTGTTGTAGCACATGTTGACCACTACTAGTACTACTACCCATACCATCACCACCAAAGGTAGTGCCAGTTGCACTAAGCCCTCCACCATGGGCATGTCCTAGTTGTTATTGTGTCTGACCATGAGGATGAGGATTTAAACTTGAAGCTCTAACAAATTGACCTGTATACCCTAGGTCTACTTTTTCATCTCCAACCCCAAGGCTAGATTTATCAACTAGTTTTCTATGCTCTACATCTATTACCATCCAAGGGACTTGTCTTTGGGACCCCAAAGGACCACCTTCATAACCCATCTTTTCAACTATGGTTGATCCTGTAGTAAATTCTTCTTTTGTGGCCTCACTTAAACCAAGTTTGAAATTGACATGGCTTTTTTCTTGCCTATCATCATCACTTTCTTCTTCTTCATGTTCATTCGGATGCTCTATATTCCATAATTTTCTAAATTCAAAATCTTCTTCATTATCTCCATACTCTACAAGATCTCTTGGATCACCTAGGTCCTTCTTCATAGACCAAAAGGCAGTAATTTTTTATCGTGACCAAATTTTTTCTATAACTTCCTTCTCTAGAAAATCTGGCATTTTTACTCTACTAGATTGTACCTCTTAATTGTCTTTTGATGCAATGCCATAATTTCTACTAACAATTGTTCAAAAGAAATACCATTCTCAGCAGCACTTTTCTCCATTGCTACTTTGACCTCATCCCAAGAATCCTTGTTTCTCAAGTTTTCAAGCAAGGGTTTACTTTGATGTTGAATTCTACTTCCAACATTCTTATTGAGCACAATCATTGATTTAATGGTGTCACACGGATCATATTTCCAGTGACAGATAGCACCAAAATAAATAAAAAATCAAAAGATCATGTGCCACACTAAATGCTTTTCTCTCGAATGTCATCCCTCTGCATGAAAAAGGTAAAGAAGGAAATAAGGTCTTCTTCCACTGACTACTAAAGTGTCTTTCATCAGTACTCTACATCTGCCTTACATATTCCAAAGCAAAAACCCTTTCTATCACATGTATTGGAAGTTTGTATGGTTGTACTTCTGATCCATAAAATCTTAGCACAGTATATTCTTCCATTAAGTACCAATCAACCAATTGTATTTCTTTTCCTAGTTAATGCAGTTTCTACATGACATAGGCAATCTAGGCATTGGAGTATTTGTAATTGCTTGATGTAATGGATCCAAAAAGTAGTCTACAAAATGATTGTAGTTCCTTCAAGAATCATGCAACCTTATAACAGTGGTCCATTCATATACTAGAGCCATTTTCTTTTACTTAGGATTACTATTACCATAGGCTTGAATCTGAAGCTTGTTGGTCAGAAACATTCCTCTGAATTTGAATAGAAAAAGATAGCACAAGTAGATTATGAACCTAAATGTCTTGGTGGAACCTCCTTTAATCATTATTTTTTTTTAATGCATGGATTCTACAATGTGCTCAATAAAATTATTTTTGGCATGTGGAACACCATAATGGATATTATACACCATTTCAAGGAAGCATGCACCCACTTCCAAATTGCTATCCAGTTAGAGGAAAAATGCTAGCATGGAAATAGTATCTTGAACCCATGGTTTAAAAAGATCCAAATCATAAGGAGGCTTATGATCACCTTTCAATTTGTTTCTATCCTGAACTATTCTATTTAAGAAATATTTTTTCTCCATTTCATCCACTGCTTCATAATCACTAGCAAGATTTTCTACATCAATGTGGACATTTCCAAATTATTTGGTTGTAAACCCCAAGCCCAACACTTTTCCAAGTTCTTTTGCATTAATGGATAACAATTCTTCTTTGTTATCTTTATTAACAATTGCTCTTTTGTTATCATCATAATTTAGGGCATAGACCATGATAAATTCTGGGCAAGGGAAAACCTCATGTAACATCATGTGCCCTAATCCAATTACCCACGGTACACTGATGTACTATTAACTTGCAATTGCATTTGCTTTGCAGCCTTATTCTCAGATGAAAATCTAAGTTTTGAGGTACGCCTACCATAGGTTTTAGGATCATAAATATCATGGTATTCATTAGTGAAACTTGGGGTTTTAAGCAATTTTACATAATGTATTTGTTTATCCGACATTGCTCTAGTGGTATTGGTGGTAGACATGCTAATACAATCAACAATATGAAATTTGTGAATTCCCTATTAGTCCTTAATTTTTCTTAATTCTTAAGCCTCTTAACCCTAAACCTAAACTTCAAAGTTTGAAAAATAAGATTTTAAGAAATGTCAAGCGATGAAATGTAGCCACAAGAATTCTTTAACTTACCCGGATTTTAAATTTTGATTCTTGAAGTTGAAACTACGTTGAAGCTTGAAACTGGGTTACTGGAATGGCTTTGCTGGAAGTGGAACTGTGGAACCCAGAACAGGGTGGTGCACTGCAATGAGCAAACTGAATGACACCGAAACGTCTACTCATTACTTATGGACTACACAGTACACAATTAGGTAGTACAGTGTACATGGCTGGCAACATTTAAAACAAGCCATTAAAAACAATGATTTACTCCTACATTGATAACAAATTTTAAATCGTTGATCTCTATTAATCTAATTGTTATAGGGTGATTCCAGAGGTTTAAGTTCGCAAGTGTAGCACTCTTTGCATTTCATTCTGGAATGCAACTACAACCATACATCAAATGTTCATCAAACGGTTGAGTAATTTATGATATAAATAATAAACATAAAACATGTGTTTTAAATTTGCTTTAAAGTTTAATATGCTAGGATTGACATCAAGGCCAAGGGGCCGAAAACTTAACATTTCAAAGGCCTTAATAAAATGAATTACAATGTCACATTAATAGCACATTGCACAATCATTAATAGCACTTAACTTGCAAAGGACTTAATAAAATGAATTACAATGTCACATTAATAGCACAACCATTTATTTTATTACAACTTAATTACAATGTCACATTATTACATAGCACAAATACAAATGTAAGTGCAAGTGCCAAGCTTCTGTTGGACCACTGGTGAAAAGTTCAAAACATAAATGTGATACATGTATCTCTGAAAATAAATGGAACTTTTCAGGTCAACCATGAGCTCTGAAAATAAACACATGGGACTTGTCGAGTCAACCATATGCTTTGAAAATAAATGCATGGGGAAAGGGGGCCTGATCAAACTAGGGAAATGGGAGTTGTGAAGATTAAAAATGTACTTAGACCCTTTCAGAACCAGACTGATGCAGAAGATGAGGGCTAGTAAAACTGATCCCATGCAAAAGATGAGCATTGAAATTAAATGCATGGGAATTGCCTGGGAAACCATGCAGACGATGAGGGGTAGTAAAATTGCTCCCATCTTCTACTTGCAGCCTCCACGCATTGGGATAGCACTTATGTCCATCAGAGCTCCTCATCCTGGTTCAAAACCTGTCTGAGAAGTCAGGTGAACCAAATCAACTTCTTTGCAATTCCACCCATTCTGAACTTGAAGGAAATTGGTCTTTTACTCTGTAACTACATAACTGGAGGAAGGAGAATTTAGAGCATCCCCAATAATACCACATCATCTTCTTCCTGAATCCTTATGAAGTTATTAACCCTACAAAATGAAAACCCTTATAACAATTAAACGAATGATTTAGTTGTGCTCACTATCCTTATTTATGGGCCAAAATTGTTGCCAAAAGTGCCACTACCAGCCTGGTACCTTGTACATCTCACACGTGTCACGTGTGAGCTCTGAGGTTATGTATAATTACTACTAAATACTTAGTAATAATTTTGATTTGCGCAAACCAAAAATCCAACTTAATCGGTACCTCAAGCTGGCTCCATGCAAAGTTGCAAACTGTAGCTCAAGCTGACAAGCTGTCAATTGTCAAAATCGACAGTGCCACACAAGCTGTCGATTGTCAAAATCACTGGATTATTGACATCATCATCTACGATTCTACAGTACTTCATGTAGTTTTCAATATAAAGCTATCCAATCAATCACTCTGGCTATTCATATGGTATTAATTTGCGCCACCGCCCAGTACCACAACCAAATTGAGAATTTCAATAGAATAAATGAAAGGTAGAGTACTTTGATGCATTGAAAAGGGAATTAAATGTCTCATTTTACCTTAATTATTATCAATGTCCTAGCTAATAAGTCACAATAAATTTCACTCACTTATGATCAGAACTATATGTTGATTTCTGAAACTAATCATTAATAAAATCTCAACCATTGATTTCTGAAAATCTAATGGTTCTATTGTTATTCCAAAGGTTTCAGTTCGCAAGTCTATTACTTCAAGGATTTACTTCTGGAATACATCTATGGTCATCCATCGAAAATTCATTTAACGATCCCTCTTTTAAAACAAACTCTATGCACGTGTATAATTTAAAATGGGGACATCGCTAGGTTGACGAGGCTCGACCCTCAAGATTAAAGAGTTAAGATTTAAGGCTTTGTCATAAAATATTTTGGTCTGACTTAGGCAATATTAAATGGTAAACAAGAGCATGATGACCGACAAACCTAAATAATTAATAAATGCTCAACCATTGATTTATGAAAATCTAACAGTTCTAGTGTAATTCCAGAGGTTTCAATTCACAAATCTAGTACTTGAGAGATATACTTCCGGAATGCAACTACAGTCGTCCATCAAAAATTCATCGAATAGTCATGGTCCATAATGTCGAATGGTCGCTAAAACTTGGAACCTTAAAACCAAAGTCTGAAGTTTCAATTTTTTTGAAACCTCTGACCCACCAACTACAAAGATGACCAAGAAAGACTTGCAACTAAGATTAGGAAAATTTGCACTAACACTTCTCCACTCTATTTTTTTATTAGTTTGATATTATGTTTAAATTGCCAAAAAAAATTCTTAATCATTTGAAAATAGGTTTAATTCGCCAATGAATTTTATTTTTTAGTTTGAAAAAAAGTTTTAATCGCCAACAAAAAATTTTCTGGTTTGAAAACAGGTTTAATTCGCCAATCAAAATATTTTATTGGTTTGAAAATAGATTTTAATTGCCAATGGAAAAATTATAGTGGTTTTAAAAAAAATGCATTTCGCTAGGATTTTCCACAAACTTGTAGCAATTAGAAAAGATTCACCAATGGACTTTTTTTTTCATGAAAAAAGAAAAAAATTCGCCACTAAAATTAATATTTTTATTAGGAAGTATACAAGAATCGACAAGATTTTACACCTTCGTTGGGGGGGGGCGGGGGGGGAGAGGGGGGGTTCTTAAATTTTTCGTTGTTGATATGCACCTGTAGAGTTTTTGTTATCATTTTTCTTATTCTAGGTTAGCATATTTGTCTCTTAATATGCCCATTTTGATGTTTCCATTGTCGAGCTATTTTTTGTGCATTGTTAGCTTAAATGATAAATAAGTATTTATTAAGAATTTTTGTGTTCAAATTTTTAAACATGGATTTTGAAAATTACCAAGCCATAATGCATATATGTGCTATTTGTAACACAACCAGTTTTTGTTAAAAATAGTTGATTTGTTCACTTTTATCCCCCAATTTGGTGCACTCACCTACTAATAACATTAATTAATCTCATGAACAATATTATTTTCATATGGGGTGCACACATATTGATAGAGATATTGGAGATGATTTTTATATGTTGATTCTCATATATACATTCACATAGGGATACTTTTGTGGGTAAGATACAATTTAGAGCATCTTCATTTTCTCCTTCTAGTCCATTGATCATATTTTCATATGAATTGATCCTAAAAAATAATCATTATGGTTTATTGTATGTTGTCATTGAAATACAAAATCATATCATTTGTGATATCCTTATATAATATAATTAACTTGCAAGGAACATGCAATATAAATAAGACCCTATAGAGTATAATATGTTATAATAGATCTCAATTAAAAAGGAAAATGCATGCACACATATATAAAAATAAAATTAGAATGTATTAATATTTTGGCACCACTTTGAGGAGGGAATCATCCAATAGAATAAAAAATCCAAATATAATATATTCAAGATTCTTTACACTTACTAGATCATTATAACATATAGAGTCTAAGTAAATTCAACTACTACTAGGTACCCATACATATGAGATAAATACTTTTACTCTAATTTAGTAGATTGAGCACTTGGATTTCAAGACATATGTTCCCAAGTCAATAATAACTACTACCATTTATATATATTAAAATGTGGGATCTTGCAATTGCTTCCTCCATAAAAAATATTTATCCTAAAAGCTTGACATGTGTAAACTTGGATAGAATGTTGGAGATATCCCACCTTATATCTTTAGGTTTCATTCCTTTCCATTGCACCAAACCTCCTTAATGGCACAATTATAATGTTACTTTGCACACTTATTTAAGTTCACATTTAGTTCCAAAAAAATGGATCTCTCCTCACCTAGTATAGGAAGTTTTGTTGAAACTAGTGTGGATTGACCAATAACTCTCTTTAAGGCATCGCAAATGAAAGTTTTGTATTTGATAAATTTCTTATCTAAATTTGATATGCCTTTTGATTTTATGAGTTTAAATGTAGTTTTGTTGAACATAGATAATTTCACTTTACATGTTAGCTTGAAACTTCTATAAGAAATGTGAAACATATTTTATTAAATAGTTCACTAGACCTTATCTAATGCACTTTCAAATCTTGTTAAAAGCACTTGTTGGCCCTTGTTATTTACTCATGGATCATATATTTAAGACCATTTTATATATTTAAATGTATTGTTAGGAGTTTCTACATTTTGGTGAAATGAGTTTGTGCATGACTTTGAATTATGTAGTTAAAGATTTATTAAAATTTCAAATTAATTTACTTGTTTCACTTGTTTAGTTACATTTCTAGAAGTTACATTAAATGTATTGCACACATGCGCTTGAGAACTATTATCTAGATATCTAGTGAACAATACAGTCTATATTGTGCACTTGTAAATTTAGTTGTTTTAAATTTAAATTGAACATGTACATGTTCCATGTTATTTCTATTATCTAGATCTAGATATATTAAATCAAGAAGGTCTCATTGCTCCTTTAGGTACACATCATGGAAAATGAACCTATTCCACCTCCTCCTACACTATTTGCAAGTACTAATAGTGAGATTTAGAGATTGAGAGATTCATTAATTGATGGTAAAAACACATGCATATATAAGGACACTTGCATGTCCATATTATAGAGACTAGAACAAATTAGAGATAAACTTGAGGATACTAGTGCATTTTCCCCTGATAGAGTAGTTGTTATTCTTTCCCACATGCAAGAAGAAGTACGTGGTGAGGTTCCCTTTTCTTAAATAAAAGATGTTGTGACCAAAGAAATGATCAAAACCCAATGTTTTCCATTCTATCAAGATAAAGCTAAGGTGAGGGCATACCAGGTCACCAAATGTGTGGATGTTGCTATGATTGCTTTGATCTACCCTTGATTTCTTGCAACGCATGGTAAATATTCAAACAATGACCAACTTCCATTATATTTTGTTCAATAGTTGTATGTTGAGATTTATTTGGGCCTCAAATTCAACTACTTAGACATTCCACCATATGTTGGTCAGGGACGTGGCAAGATTGTCGATGGGGATACCTATTGTCAAGCAGGCCAACCAACCCCAGTGTTTAGGGTATTGGTTGGTGAGAGGTCTCCTTATCTCACCCCAACTCTGCCCGCCTTAGTAGATCAAGTTGTCATTGCTTCCCAAAAGGAATCAATTGACAGTGTAGGCAATATTACAGCTACGACCACCAGGATATCTATTGATCGTGATGTCTAGTCATCCATGATCTAGACCATTTACAACACAACACAGCAACATTGATCCTTTTATAGTGGCGGGCATCCCTACACCCACACAATTAGACGAGCTTACAGGAGAGATGACATACAAGAATTTGCATTGTTTTGCTGAGGACCTCTTGGAGGAATATGCCTTCATTGCATTAGACCATGGGGTCTCTATATACTAGGTCAGAGGTCATTTGGGTGTAGGAGTTCATTCACATCTAGGATCCCATCATTCTCATCACTCTTAGCCCAACACCAGTGCACATCAGGATCCACCTACAGATCATTCAGTTGTTGCATAGGCTATTGATCCTTTAGTTGACCTGGAGAGGGTGCAAACTTATATGGGTTTTGTGGAGATGTTGATTGATCCAAATTATCATCGTCAATGTCATCTCAACTAGTTAGTCCCCTTCACTCATCATTTATGGCATGACATGTGATGGCTCAGATCGATGTAGATCTTAACACATCAACTCAGACATCTCATTTGGTTGATTTGGTGGAGGCAGCCATTACAGAGGGCTCAAATCAGTCGATGCCACATGATGTGCAGGTACATGTGTATCTATATGTATGTGTGCATGTGCATGTTCAATTCAATTTTTTTTTAAATTATTTAAATTTTAGTTTTAACTATTCACACGATATATGTATATTGTAGATGGAGATACCTCATGTTACTCCTAGCCTAGGGTTAGATCATGTACATTGACATGATTCAGTGGATGATATTGTTGCCAATGGACATGTGAGTTTTAAATTTGTATATACATATATGTGTACATACATGTATATATATAGATAGATAGATATTTAAAAATATATGTACATTCTTAAATAAATTTCATTATATATATAATGTATTTAACACATTGTGTACAATTTTATCTCCAGGGCTCGGCACATCCATCGGAGCAAGATTCTCATTCAGAGGGTCGTTCGACTAGGAGTCAACATGACAATTAGGTTGCACTAGATCTATGAGTTGTTGAACATTATATATGACAAACTACATTTGATGATATCTAGTACATGTTTGTTAGGTTGTTGATACATTATTACCTACATTTTATGATCTCTAGTACATTTCTTTATATGCTATACATACATGTGTTAATTGAGCTTAAAAATATTCATCTCTACTTGATACATATGTACATGTTCGCTTATGTTTATATGTTTATTTTCATGATCTACGTGCATGTACCTCTTTGCTTATAATGTTTATGTTTATGTTCATCTATCTACATGTACATGTGTTTGCTTATGTTTAAATTTTTATGTTAATCTACATGTACATACATGTTTACACTCAAGATTGTTTATACATTATATCTAGATTTAGAGAACTCATGCTCACGTATTTATGATTTATACATGTTAAACATGTTAAATATACATTAAATACACTATGTACGTACACACATGTAGTTCTACACATGTACACACACATCTAATGTTATAAAATTTGAATAAAAGGTATATACGAAACTAGTTATTGTCTAATCTAAGCATAATAATAATCTAGATTGAAAAGAATAAACAAGTATTGAATCCTTTCTTAGGATAGAAAGAGGGAAAATATTAAGAGAGTACAATTTTTTTAGGAAATACTAGGCATGAATACTTCATAATTCAATTAGCTAGAAATAATGGTAGAAGAGAAAGATTAGAAAAACAACAAAGTAAAATAAGGCATAAGATAGTTAAGGACAAGATAAAGAGATCCAATAAAGTAATCACATTAGGTGGAAGGATAATCCCTAGAAATTAAATAAATTAATCAAATACACACTTAAGCCCTACAGTGATGGTTACAAATGGGAATACACTCCCTATATGTTTGGTAAATACACCAAGGATTCAAATGATTTAATCTATTTGTCAAGTGGAATATCATTAGAATATAGTAAGTTAAAACATTCTCTAAACACAATAAGACATGGATGAGATAAGATAATCTATTAAATAATACATGTTACATCCTTAAAAGTGTGTACCACAAATGGAATTTAGTATTTCATCCTTTAAAAAAGTCTCACAAATTTAGTAAATTTCATCCTTAAACTCCAAATTAAGGTCAATTTTTTAAATTTAAACATGTACACACTTCAAGATTCTAAGTTTTGGATCTCCTAAGAACATAGATAGATATTAAAAATAACTTATGTACCAATGTGTTTCAATCAATAATTTGTGTTTCCATGGAACAAATGCAATTGGAAATAGATGATAAGGAATTTAAGCAAAATGAATTTAAAAAAATTCACTAGGTTGAATAAGTATTGCATATGAGTTTACATGCAAGCAAAAAAAGTGAGAGATGATGCTATAAGTGGAGTTGAACTTTTAAATGAAATCAAAGATTCTTGAACTTAAGAATTCCATGGAACAAATATGTAATTGGAAATAGACTCAAATTAAGGAAATGGCAAAATGAATTTTCAAAGTTTGTATTAAATAGATACAAACTTTTCAATTGTTGTAGTGCACATTATGTATAAACTTAAGCATCATTCAAATCAATTTATAATAGTTTCTACCTATATATGTACCTAAAACCACAAGGAAATTAAATATGTAACATCAATTTAAGTTCATGTACACACTTCAATTTTCTAAGTTTACATCCATCTCCTAAGAACATAGATAGAAATTAAAAATAACTTATGTACCAATGTGTTTCAATCACTAATTTGTGTTTCCATGGACCAAATGCAATTGGAAATAGATGATAAGGAATTTAGGCAAAATGAGTTTAAAAAACTTCGCTAGGTTGAACAAGTATTGCATATGAGTTTACATTCAAGCCAAAAAAAGTGAGAGATGATGCTATAAGTGGAGTTGAACTTTCAAATGAAATCAAAGATTCTTGAACTTAAGAATTCCATGGAACAAATATGCAATTGGAAATAGACTCAATTTAAGGACCAATGTGTTTCAATCACTAATTTGTGTCCAACCAAATTTAAAATACTCATCATCAACATATATTATAAGTAACTAAAGCAATCCATAGTTCAAACAAGTTATTATAAGTTCTCACTTGAACATGTATGCATGTGCAAGTAAACTTGAAAATCATGGATATAATCTGACTCAAACGTTTTGGTTTAGCCCGCTCTTAAATAACATGTAAATTTTTTTTATGATCATCACTATCTAGTCTCCATTTTTTTTGTCCACGTGCATGTGGAACTCCATGGAGATGTAGGGTGGTAGCAATTACTAGGTGACAATATTGATATTCCTTGTTATCAAGTTGATAGTCGATAAAATGAATCCCATGTTGAACAATTTTGACTTGTTTGAAATATATCCCTTGCACTACAATAGAACATGCATGGTAAACAACTTGAACTTGAGGTAAGACATGTGCACATACAACATTTTCACTCAAGGTTTGTACAATATATTTAATGTTTTTAGGGTAATGTACATGTACACAATATATATAATTTTAAATTCAAACTCAACCTATGGGAAACAACATTTCATCGCTTGTTTCAGGTTTTGTTAGCTTATTCCTCTCTTATGTGCAACACAGTAAATAATAGCTAACACCTTCTATGTTTCCAAGCTCTGCTATGACTGAAAAAACATCTCATGTACACCAAATTTACACATGAAAAATTTGTAAAAAAAATAGAATTGTCTAGACTTTAAAGATCATTAAATTTATATAATAAATTATTGAAAACTTACACATGTACCTTTTCTAACCAATCATGAAATATGGTCATAATCAATTGAAAACAAAGGAATGCCTTCAAATCTTTCATCCTCATTTTTGTCGTATGTGTCTAAAATGAGTAGTGGCACCAAATTCCATCTGTACTAACATATCCAAGTTCTTGGTTGTTGCATGCATCAAAGTTTCCCAAAATGCACTCAGTGCAGAAACAAGAGTAATCCCTCATGTATAATGTCCATCCAAGGCGATTATTTGTACTCATAAAACAATGCAAAGATCTTATTTTCTCTACCCTCTTGCATCCATACATTGATCTTCTATCCACACCTAGATACATATAAATTTTTTTTTATGTGAACAAACATGTATATATATAAATTAAATTTAAATTTTCAAATTTTCAAATGTAATTTATACATACCTGATATCTCCCAAAACACTCTATGTGGAATGTTTCAGTTCGTTCTTGAAGATGTGTCGACCTCATTTGATGCAAAGTGTTTCTTACACCATTCAACAACATCATGTGCATCGTCTATATGATCTCTTGAATAACTCATTTGATGCTTTCTTAGAGCACGTTTGATGCAAGCTCTTGCACCATCGTGCTCACCCTTTCCATTCCCACTCTCAAAGAAACTCCAAACATGTCATATTTTGTAATTTTTATGATATCTACATAGTGCATAAAATGGTCGTGATGATTTGAATTGTGTCACACATCCATCTAACCATACAAAATGCTTTTCAATTTTTACACCCCTGCTTCTCAAATTCTCAAAAAAAATTGTAAAGCAATGTTGTACAAAAAGTGTGTAATGCTCTTTATCATCACTAATATAAAAGTGATATTCTTTCTTAATGACTTGTTATTCATCTGTACTCTCAACACCATCCAATATTGATTGTGCATGTCAATAACACATGAACCATAATAGTGATCCACTTTGAAAAAATAATATTCTGATTGAATCTCTTTTTGATGTACAAAAGAGTAATTTTCTACAAAGTTGACTACTGATAGAACTGTTCCAAGTGGGAAAGTATCTCTTAATGTTTGAAATTGTTGTGTTTTCCACTTAGAAAAAAAGGCATGATGTATGTATGGTTGTATCAGTTTTTGAAAATCTTCCATAAATTTTCCAATAGGTATCTCCTCTTCTACATAGTTTAACCTCGTGGATTATTTTCCAATTTTTTTTTAAAACTTTACATACTCGTAACTCTTACAATTTATTGTCTTTGTTAGGTCAGTATCTTCGTTTCTCAAAGGAAATTTAGCCAAATTTCCACATGTTTCACAAAGTCCTTTTATGCAATTTATTTGAGGTCCAGTTGCATTATCACATAACATGGATTTTATGAACAAACTTACCTATTTAGGAGGTGCATTTTGAAAACCATAACTTTCTTCTCTCATATTTTGAAACACCTGATAGTAGAGATCAAATTCAATATGATAATGACAACAAGTTTCAAAAACCCTATTTATCTTCACATAATATGGCTTTAACCTTTCAAACATTGTTTTCCCAATCTTTATATCAGAATACTTATTACAAAAGTTCACATACATCTCATGTTGTGTTATGTCTAGCCAATGTTTTATATGATTTTCATAATTATTGGGCCCAATATTATGTCTCATAACATCTCTACTATTTGATGATGGATAGGTCTGATCATTCCAAAAACTTGAGATCAAGTTCCTAACAACATCTTCAATCATGCCAAAATGGAGAGCTCTACACATAATTGCACAATTTCCTTCTGAACTATCATTGAAAACCTTTCTCTTTTTCTCATATTTTATTAGTGTGGTTCTACTATAACCAATTTCAATCAAAAGTGCAATTTTTTTTCTTTTTCTTGATTATCTTGATTTAAAATAGATGTCAACATCACCCTTCTTGAAATGGCCTTATCAACTAATCAAGATCCTTTCCCAATGGAATTTAAGCCTTTTTTAACATTTTCAACAATATCTTTTTATATTTTAATGTATTTCCTCTTATTCAATGTCGAATGTACACCCAATAATTGTAATGGCTCTTTCAACTCATTATGAAGAAGTAAACGTGATAACAGTTGGGCTTTTTCAAGTGTTTTAAGATGATCAAAATGAGCATTGATTATTTCCTTTACAGATTTAGTCATTGACCTCCTACTAGTATTTCTAGGTTGGATAGCATAACATTTCAATTTATCCATATCCATTTCAAGTAAATGATCTAAATTTCTATAAGAAATTTGTTTCCTCACCTCTTTAGCTAGATTTATATGCTCATCCATACCAATAGAAGGAAGTGATCCTAGCCCCTCTCCAACATGAATTGTTTGAACTTGGGCCTCCTCCCTATCTTCAACCATCCATTATTCATCCTTATTTGATCCAATATCTAAAATTGGCTTGAATTCTACTTGAGAACTTCTTGCTTGTTGACCCCCTTCTACATGTCATAAAATATTACAATGAAAGTGAGAGATGGTGCTATATAAGCGGAGTTGAACATATGAAATCAAAGATTATAACTTGAATTTAAGAATTCCATAGAACAAATATTCATATGAAATCAAAGATTAGAACTTGAACTTAAGAATTCCATGGAACAAATGCAATTGGAAATAGATTCAATTTAAGGAAATGGCAAAATGAATTTTCAAAGTCACTAGGTTTTGTAAATTGCATAATATGAACTTACATGCAAGCAAAGAAAGTGAGAGACACGATGAGCTATAAACTTGGAGTTGAACAAATGAAATCAAAGATTCTTGAACTTAATAATTCCATGGAACAAATGCAATTGGAAATAGATGATAATGAACTTAGGAAAAATGAGTTTAAAAATTCACTAGGTATTTGCAAAAAAAGTGAGAGATGATGAGCTATAAGTGGACTAGAACTTTCAAATGAAATAAAAGATTCTTTAACTTAAGAATTCCATGGAACAAATACAATTGGAAATATATTCAATTAAGGTCCAAATGGAAAAATGTTTTTTTAAAGTCACTAGGTTTTGTAAATTGCATATGAATTTACATGCAAGCAAAGAAAGTTAGAGATAATGAGCTATTGAAGTGGAGTTGAACAAATGAAATCAAAGATTCTTTAAATTAAGAATTCCATGGAACACATGCAATTGAAAATAGATGATAAGGAATTTAGGAAAAATGAGTTTAAAACTTCACTAGGTAGAACAAGTATTGCATAAGAGTTTACATGCAAGCAAAAAAAGTGAGAGATGATGCTATAAGTGGGGTTGAACTTTCAAATGATATCAAAGATTCTTGAATTTAAGAATTCCATGGAACAACTACAATTGGAAATAAATTCAATTTAAGGAAATGGTAAAATGAATTTTCAAAGTCACTAGGTTTTGCATTGCATATGAATTTAAATGCAAGCATAGAAAGTGAGAGATGATGAGATCTATAAACTTGGAAATGAACAAATTTTCAATCAAATATTAGAACTTGAAGTTAATAATTCCATGGAACAAATGCATTTGGTAATAAACATGATAAGAAATTTAGGCAAAATGAGTTTAAAACTTCACTAGGTTGAACAAGTATTGCATATGAGTTTACATACATGCAAGGAAAAAAAGTGAGATCTATGATGCTATTTAAGTGGAGTTGAGTTAAAATGAAGTAAAATATTCTTGGACAAGTAAGACTTCCATGGAAAAAATACAATTGGAAATAGATTCAATTTAAGGAAATAGAAAAATGAATTTTCAAAGTCACTAGGTTTTGTATTGCATATGAATTTACATGCAAGAATAGAAAGTGAGAGATGATGAGCTCTTTAAACTTGGAGTTGAACAAATATTCAATCAAAGATTATAACTTGAACTTAAGAATTCCATGGAGCCAATTGGAAATAGACATGATAAGGAATTTAGGAAAAATGAGTTTAAAACTTCACTAGGTTGAACAAGTATTGCATATGAGTTTACATACATGCAAGAAAAAAAAGTGAGATCTATGATGCTATAAGTTTAGTTGAGTTCAAATGAAATCAAAGATTCTTGAACTTAAGAATTCCATGGAACAAATACAATTAGAAATAGATTCAATTTAAGGAAATGGAAAAATAAAATTTCAAAGTCACTAGGTTTTGTATTGCATATGAATTTACATGCAAGCAAAGAAAGTGAGAGATGATGAGCTCTATAAGTGGAGTTGAATAAATGTCTATTAAAGATTGAAAATATCTATTCAATTTAAGGAAATGGAAAAATGAATTTTATGTTAGAAATATGAAATGGATTGAATAATCCAGGGAACTTTTTAAGAGAAAATCAAAGTTACATAAACTGGAAAAACATAAGAATGCAAACTAGGACTCCGAGAGATTATGCAATGTTAATATGACAAAATTGCATTAAGAGCTTCCAAGCTGAAAAGATACAATGAAAATATGCATAAATGGATGCAAGAATATGCATGAGTGGATGCAAATACAAGCTAGGTAGTGAGTTTATATAGAACTTATGAGAGGAGATAGGTGGAAAATCCAACCAATAGGAATCAACCACAAAAAATGGAGATGGACCACCAAAAGTGGAGGATGCCACCAAAAGTGGAAAGTGGTTCCACCCTTTAAGGAAAGGAACACCACATCACTTATATCCTAGTTAGTAAACTCACTTTATTATCCTAAGAAATCTTAATTAAGTGTAGGAAAGACCTAGGACTAGGGGGAAATAAATTAACCCACTAGGAAAATAAAAACCTACACCAACATTTTCAAAGTCACTGGGTCTCAAGTATTTCATAGATGAATTTATATGAAAGCAACTTAGAAAGTGAGATACATGATGAGCTATAAGTGGAGTTGAATGTAAATGAAATTCAAGATTCTTGAACTTAAGAATTCCATGGAACAAATGCAATGATGATAATGACCTTATGACCATTTAAGGATATGATATGCAACATGAGACCAAATGAGATTATGACTACTAAGATTAAAAGGTATGCCAAATGAAACTAAGGGGATGAACCTTTGGACCTAGGAAAAAGGATGCTAACCAATCTAGATGCTAACCAATGTTGTTTTTTTAACCAATGAAGTGAAAATGTAAGGTTGTTCTTTTTAAACCAACATGAATGAAAATGCAAGGTTGTTCTTTCTAAGTTCGAATGAGTGAAAATGCAAGGTTTTTGTTCTTTTTAAGTTCCAATGAGTGAAAATGCAAGGTTGTTGTTATTTTTAAACCAATGAGTGAAAATGAAAGGTTGTTAATGAGTGAAAATGCAAGGTTGTTGTTCTTTTTAAACCAGTGAGTGAAAATTTGCAAGTTGTTCTTTTTAAAGCAATGAGTGAAAATGCAAGTTGTTCTTTTTAAACCAATGAGTGAAAATGCAAGGTTGTTGTTCTCGTTACCTGATTTATGCTTCTAGCTAAATCAAGTAACTTATTGTTGTGTTTGCATTTAAAAATAAATAAAAGGATACATCATTTTCTGCTAAAGTTCATTAATGTGCATACAGGAGATTGTCAAAATAGATTACATTATTCCAGTTTTGCAATTACATACAAATAAGAAAGAGAACCAACATGCATTGCAAATATAATCTTTATTGATGATCATAAGTGTATATGTCCCTCACAAGTCGAGAGACTGACTAGTATAATGCTTATAAAGAAAAGACTATGCGCTTATAGATAAAAGAAGGAAATGCACATAAAATGAAAAGGGACTCGTCATTGCCTGGTGGAATGACGAATCCTATTGGCCTGGTCTTGCATCATTTCAGTCTTCCCCGTTGCCCTACTTCCTTTTGACGCTCTTCTCGTTGCTCCTAGGTTTCCTACATCAAATGAAAGAGTGTTGTTAGAGAAATGAAAGGTCACTGATCAAATTATGTGAAAAACATCCATAAACATGTAATCTGATGTCCAGAAGCATTAAAATAGAAAACATACCATAAGTGTATAGGAAAATAAGAAAAGAGTGATCAAACACACCTATGATATTCTTTGTTTATCTAACTAGTTTGTTCCTTGTGCAAATTTAGGATAAGTCTTGATACTGTTCTGATTCAGTTAATTACAACATGTGGTGTAAAATGTGGCTCCCACGAGGGTTGATCCTAGCATACTGCCCTCTTATGTTTTAGGAGGGATTGGAAATTGAGCAACTTGATTAAATCAATGATAAACATATTTTTGATGCATTAAATCAATATGGAATCACACCAGTTGATCAACTTTCATTATCAGATTCAAAAGATGCAACAAACAATGTGAACTATCAAGAGAGTTACCCTTTGTCTTTTCACAATGAATTAATCAATAGGCTTCCATCATGTCAAAAGGGGCACTATTTTGCTGGATATGTCTTTCAATCTTCTTAATTGGATCCAAGATCCATTTTATTAAAGAAGTAAATGATTTATGTGATGCATCGAGTTCATTTATGGAGATGCATCAAGTTCAATTATGCATCCATCAATACATAGTAAAGGAGCTATCAAGTCCTATCAAGAGCTATCATGAATAACTGTAGAGCAGCTAGAAGTGTGACAAAAGTAGTCTCCAATAGGAAGGTTTCAAAAATTCAAAGAAATCAGCCAAAAAGCATGATGGCAGTCCTTATGACTTGAGCATTCAAGAGACAGGGGAAACTTCAAATATCTAAAGGACAGTCCCTCAAGGATGTGTACAAAAGGGACCTCAGATGGTGGCATTCATTCACAAGCAACAAAAGTCACGTATGATTGACTTGCAAAAAGGAATAGGAGACAACTTCCCATTACCATTTTTTGCAATGCCAAGATGGAAACCCTTAAGAACCTTGTTTGGGTAGTGCTATGAGTAGTAACATTGAAGAAAGGACAGCTAAAAAGGGACAATCAAGTTGCTAATAGGAAGTCCTTACCAGTGAAGAGACAGAGCCTAAGGGATTTCATTTTACTCACAATGGACAGTGCTCAATCAAGAAGCATGATGAGGATGATGAATGGTGAACACTCACATGGGATTGTAGTCACATGAAGATACAACTATTAGAACAACCCATTACATTGCAAGTTTTCAAAAATATGTGAAGGAAATAAAGCATGATGGACACTGGAAAGGATCATTAAAAGGAGGTATCAACCATGGATACCTTGAAGATTAAGGAGAACAGTGAAAGTGAAGATAATGTGGGGAAAATGTCATTCAATTTGGCTCAAGCAAAGTTGAAGCTACAGTGACTTTGACAAAAGCAAAATTTTCTGTCAACAAAAACAAGATTAGACATGTATAGTGGGGTCTAAATCAGATGTTGGTGCTCAAATGAGTTCTCTTTTGTTGCATGAGAGTGAATTTATGGTACTCATTCCATTTACAAGGAAGGAGCACCCAAATGAATTGGTATTAGTGGAATAACTTCAAAATTAGATATTCCTGCAAATGATTACAAACACAACCTAATTAGGGAGAGTAGTGATAGCATATCATAGTTGTCTTGTAAAGGAAACATATCAGGGACACATATTTCTGAGTCTTCAGGAAAGAATACTCTATCCATTGAAGATGTTGCTTGGCATGATATTATTTCAGATTTGGATCTACTAAATACCTCATCAGAATTCTCACCTAATGTGTAGTGTTCTGTTGGTGCCACCCAAAGTGCATTGGGAAAAAAGGAATGAATTGCATGATAATCAAGAATGGGATGGGAGTAAACCAATTGATATTTCATTAAATTCTGTTAGATTGAATGAGCTTAGAAATGGTAAACAAGACAAGGATTCAGACAGAAAAAGGAAAAAAATCATGATGAATCATCAGTAGTAACAAGAAACTCAACTAGTAATTCTAGATTTGCATGTATTGAGATCCTTGATGAAAGGAACCATGCACTTGGCGAACAAGTTATTATTTCAAAAACATTCTTGGAAAATGATCCACAAGAGGTTTATACTTCAAGGCTATCAAAGCTCATTAGGGATACAAATGTTGAGTTTAGAACTCTATGTGGGAGCTTGAACAAAAATCTTAAAGAAGAGGAAAATGTTGGAAACAAAAGGGGAATTCTTTCTTATCCTCCTGCTTTGCAAAGAACAATCAAGATCTTCAAGGTTCTAAACATTGTTTATGGGTTCTTGGAAAAATAGCACATGCAAGCTACTTGGAATAATATCAAAGGAGCATTGAAGCGGCTTTGTTGTCATGGATTTGAAGAAGTTACTTTGAAGGACATTGAGCAACTTGTAAAACTTTTCCTAAAGGTGCTTGTGCTTAGTATTAGAGTTGTGGATGGAGAGGATTTTACATTCTTTATTTATTTGCTTCATTCATCAAGAAAAGGAATGCAAAAGATGTGAAGAGTCTTTGACTCATGCCCGTACTGTACAATGACATCAAACCATTTTTGCAGACCATTTTTTCTTCAAATGGTTGCATTGTCTTGTGGAATAGTTGACTGTGATAGCTCTTTTTTTAACTGATGACCTCTCATGAAACTTCATTCATACTATAATCTTGCACGTTCTTATCACAACAAAGGTGAGATAACAGGGAAAATGAAGCAAAAGATACTCATGTGATAAAATCATCAGGAAAAAAAAGATGAGGTCGTGACCATAAGAGGGCATAAAATATCAGGAGAAATGTATATAGAGTAAAAGAATCAAGCCTATAAAGTTCACATAAATTTTGAAAGAAAAGTTCATTATTCTATACAATAGAGCTCAAAATGAGCTTGTATTCTATTGAAAACCCAAAAGAAACAACATTCCCATTACATACAGTAGAATAAAGAGCTCAAAATAGCTTTTTTATTCACAAGAAATGAGAAAAGATGCAAGATTTCATGCAAGGAAATCTTACCCGTGGAGGATGTTTCTAGAAAGCCTTCATTTTCAGCTTAAAAAACCCTCAACCTAGCTTGATCATGGCGGCTGAGTACAGAGTTCAAAGTTAAGAAATCCAAAAATGAAGAATGAAATGTGGAGTGTGGTTGCGAGCTTGAATATTAGGATTTTTACCCTAATCTTTAGCCGATATCTTAAGGTGATTTTTTCACCTTTATTTAAAACATTTGCAATGACTTAATTTATAGGTACCATGCCCTTCTTGTGCCTTTGGAGTTTTTTTCCCTTATATCACTTTGCTTAAGAGTCTTCCAAGACTTAGAGATTTTGCATTTTGATTTCCATATAGGCTGAATTATGGCCTTTTTATTTTTTGCATATGCTATAAATGTAAAACATTTAGCTAAGTGAGGTAATTATAAATCACTTAGTTTAATTGTTATTTGAATGCAAAATAGAAAGCGTTCGTTTTCAAGTTTCAACTCAAAGGGAGGTATGTTTGAGTCTTTATGACTAACTTGCAAGCATATAGGGAGAGGATATGGTTAGAGCCCCTTTTTTTCGTTTTGCATTCACTTTCAAATGTAAAACATTTAATTAAATGGAGCAATTATAAGCCATTTAACTAAATGTTGTTTTAAATGCAAAGTTAAAAAAAGACATGTGTTGATAGAGCATGTGCTTTTAAGATTTAGTCAAAGGAGGTTTACTTGAGTTTTGTGATTTGCAAACACACTAAAGGTGTGAGTCAGAACAGTTTGGAGGCATGTGGAGAATTTGGAATGCTTGACCAACATGTGGAAAGCATGAGGGTTTCTTTGATTGTTTTGGAGGAAATGGGGCCACTTTGGATGCATTTTTTTCATGCTTTTGGTATGGTTGGGTCAGAGCTTGACTTTTCTGCATTTGGATGGCTTTTTGGAGGAGTTTTGGAAGGCTCTTTTTGGCCTTTCTGTTGCATCCGACCTAGGGTTTCTAGAAGGACATGTGTGGGGGCAGTGGTTTCAAAATTGCTTAAGTATCTTCAAACTTAAGTTTTGGGGGGGTTCTTTCTTTCTTTTTGTAGGTATTGTAGCTTATTTTGGAGCTTTTTTAGGTAGAGGACTACATTATAACTTAGTATCAGACATATACAACAGTATGTAACACCATTTTTATTAATGAAATTCAGTGTTTTACCTTCTTAGAAGCTACTTTGTTGAGTGCAGTGTGGTGATTGATGAATGTTCTTGTGATTTTTGGTAACTCCTTCAATGCTTGTCTCATTTTAGCACCTTTAGGTGGAATAAATATATTTATGTAGGTTGTAAGTTGTGCATTGGTTCAATGGTTATGTTAGTTGTGGAGACTTTTTCCCTTCAAAGTGACAAGTGAAACAAGCCTCCTTACAAAACACTTATGCATTAATATGTTAAAATGTCTAAGTTGTGTTAAGTTAAGCTGAGCTTTTGATGAGATTGTGTGTTAAAGCAGTTGTATAGGTCTGAGAAATCAAATTAGGTGCATCACCATAGGGGTTTAGTTTTCTTTTCATGTTTCTTTCTCCCCTTTCCCCAACAAGAAATAGTTCAAGTGACACCAAAAGGGGATCCAACCCATAATCTGGAGGTCTACTTTCACAATAGGATACCCACAGTCTGAAAGTAGTCCCATGTTACTCCAAATTTGTTGATTTCTTTCACAACTTGGCAAAGGGGTGCAAATTTGGATCTCTAACAGTTCTTTTTTAAACCAATGAGTGGAAATGAAAGGTTGTTGTTATTTTTAAACCAATGAACTTGAAAATGCAGGTTGTTCTTTTTAAACCAATGAACTATAAATTGAAAGTTGATTTCATGTGCACTTTTATCTTCAATCACTTCCTAAAAATTCATTTATCGAATCACTTGTAAATTAAAAAAAAACTTTACTAAGTGATATGGAGAGTTTAAAGGGAATTGTACAAGTGAGTCAATCAATCCCCTTGTGGATAATTACAATATAAAGATCCACATTGCTTAAATAGGAAAATGGTATATGTAAACCTAGGGTAGGGAAATAATTTGAAATAATTTAATAAACAAAACAAAAACCATGATCAAAAAAGATAAACCCATATAAAGATATAATAATTAGTATTAACTTCCAAGTTATCTAACATGGTTTTCATAATTGGAAATAGATTTATAAGGAAAACATTGATGTGTTAATAAAGGTCCTAAACACACACAAGAGAGAGAGAGAGAAGGAATAAGCCTGTACCTTGTTTCTTTTTATGATAATTTTTGTTTGCGCCTCTTTTGTTCTTGTTCTTCTAAATAATTTCGTTGAGCTTTATTTTGTATTTTTGATTGTTGTCCCATTTTCTTCTTCAAGTAAAAGATGACTCAAGAAAAATCCTCTACCAAAAGTAAATTCTCCTCCAAAATTTGCCTTGATTGATAAAAATGCAAAGTTGTCTTCTCCAAAATTTTCCTTGATTGATAAAAATGCAAAGTTATCTTCTCCAATATTTGCCTTGATTGTTATAAATGCAAATTTCTCTTCTCCAAAATCTACCATCCTTGATAAAAATGAAAAGTTTTCTTCTCCAAAATCTATCCTCCTTGATAAAAATGCAAAAATATCTTGTCCAAAATTTTCCCTCCTTGATAGAAATGTGAATTAATATTACAATGATATGAAAAAATGAAAAAATAAGCTTGTATTTATATGCATATGAAATTAAAAATAAAAATAAAAATAAATTCTTTGTCCAAGGGTTCAAGCAAATGTTGGCCAAGGGTTCACTCTAACCACCTCGACCAAGTTTTTTTAATATTATTTTAACAGGGTTCGAGTGAACCACCATTCACTCGAACCCCCATTTGAGCGAATGGGTCAAGGGGGGTTTGAGTGAAGGGGGGTTCACTCAAAACCCCCTTTTTTCCCCTTCTCTCCCTCTTCTACTAAATTTCTGCAAATTTTTTTCTTTCAAAGCTCGAGTTGAGGATGAAAATGGAGGAAACTTCACACACCCAATTGGATGATGGTAGTCCTCGGAATGAGCTATCCATCGAATATAATTTTAATATAAATTTTGTTTTATTATGTATTTTGTTTAGTTTAATTTAACATAGGGTTTTTACCAAAAAATCATGCTCTTTGTTCTGCACATGTGGAAAAATAGTAGATTATCAAAAAAAAATTCTAAAAAATATGTTTGTGCTAGGTATTGATTTCCTTGATCCAGTAAAAAAAAAATGAATTTCAATGTATACAAAAAAAGTTATGTTGTTTACGATTCACTTATGTCTAAATTGTAATTGGTTTGACTTCAAAACTTGATTAAGAAAATATATTCAATAAAACATTATGAAACCAAAGGAATATGCTAGATATGGTAGTTACAAAGCTAAATTCAAAAAAATAGAATTATATCTTTCGTAGAAAAAAAGTTATGTTGTTTACGTGAGTATCACTCTTTAAAAATGGTGTTTACAGTTAAAAACTAGTTTTCGAAGGAGATGGAAAATTAAATGCAATCTGATTCAAAAAAATTAAAAAATATATATTTAGAATCTACAGATAAAATGTCACAAATCACTAGTTTGTGTCATCTTCAAATTCCTCATGGTTTAGCAGCTATAGGTGCCCAAAAGTGAAGATTTAGTTATAAAAAATTTATTCAATGTCCAATTTGGCCAGAAATTGTAAACCAATATTGTGGGATCACCCAAGTGGTTGTACAAAAGAAGATTCTATATCAAAATACTAACAAAGAAAGATAGTTAAATACTGTAATAATCCTCATTTGCCTAGAAAAGATATGCTACAATTACTTATTTATTTTTCTTGATGTGGTTTATATCCTTTATCGACTTTAATACATCCACTATTTTTTTAAGTACTCAAAAGACACCTCAAAGGAAAATATGATTTTGAACCCATTAGCAACATTTCATGAAATGGTAACATTGTACTAACTAAAATATACACAATACCTACACCAATAGGAACTACACTTATTTTGTATCATACAACTTGTTGTACAGCATATGAATAGCATGAAAAGCATGTACATTTCCACATCAAACCAAGTGTAGTATATTTGATTAGACGATTTGTTTCATATCAACAAAACGATAGTTTCTTCATTCATAATACACTACGGTTTTGTTCCTACTCTAAGTTCTCTTAGATTTATTTTTTCAATACAATAATAGTGCCAATTCACTTGAGAACATAAAATGTATACAATTTATTTTATTTTATTTATTATATGCATAGTTAATCTTATTTGGTTATTTATTTAGTTCTCTTACTTTCATATGGTAATTATATTTTTTTACAATGTCTAGCTTTGGAACTCTAATCATGAGATTTTAAATCTAGGATGTGTTGTCATGCCTTCATACTCAAACATCAACACAATATGATGACTAAACAATTAGGTATGTTGGCACAAAATGGTAAAAAATTAAAATACAATGTTTAATACTTTTCTACATTTTCAATGATTTCTTAGCAAATGAAAATATTACATCATAGTCTACCCAATTACCCTCCATCAGATGTTCAATAATTGGTTAGCTATGTCAGATAAAACATATAGTTGAAGTGGGCCAAAGGAATAAAAAAATAAATCACACACTATGGGGCAGGTGACTAGTACAAAAGGTACATGTCGTCCTTCCCTCACATTAGAAAAGTAGATCCTTATTTCATGCCACTCAGACCTCTAGATGTAAATTTTATGTTTTGATGCTCCAACTCTACCCGCCTTGCCAGTGATTTGTACAAAAATATTTATTACATTTTTCAAACAACGTGAAGGTCTAAAAAGGAGTGAAACTCTTTAGCCGATTAGATTTTAAATAATTCATTTTTAAAATAATTTTTTTTTTTTTTTTTTCATTTTTAAATATTTTTAATTAAAAAATTTACATCTAAACTTGTAGAAAAAAAGTTCTAACTTTTGATTTGTTGGAAGGTACACACATTAATCTGCTTGTTAAAACAAATCGAATGTGATAGTCCTACCTTCGACTGGTACTAGAAAAAGAAGGAAAAAAAAAAAACAAAAAACAAAAAACTAGAACCACACAAAAGAAGAACATAAAAAAAGACAAAAATATGACAAGAAGACCGAGGGAATCAGAACACAAGAGAAACACAAGGAAGAAGGAAAAAGGATAGGGGAGAGGGGCCTATAGTGGAGCACCCTAACTTCGCATTTCTCAAAATCCTATGTGGAAATTTCAAATCACTCCCAATTATGAACAACAGTTTATTTGGCAACTCATGTGCTTCTATATTTGGTTTTAGGGCCACATCATCAAATATGATGCCACATCAACATGCTTTTTGTTGAAGTATTCAAAAAGGCCCAAAAAAAGTGAGACCGATAGTGGTGCACTAAGTCATGTTTTATTGGTGTGCTGATGTGGCATCACATGATTTGTCACTTTGCATACTTTATGGATAAAAAGTGTTTTGCAATTAGATATTAAAGTGCTCCACTATGGGGCCCACTAAGGACTACTTCTATCCCCACTATTGGACCCTGCTCCATTATGGGTCCCTCTCCCCTAATAATTGAGATAAACTTTTCTATTTCCTTAGTAAAGCTCCCCACTCTCCTCCTAGGATTTTGGAATCTACTTTGTATATATCGTATATTGAATATTCTTGACTAGTTAACTGTTATTGTGTGTGTTCATCCTTAGATATATTATATTGTCAAAGATGCATCTATTGATATTGATATTTTATATTATACAACATTCTACAATGATAACATCCATAAATCTTCAATATAAATTATTTGCCAAAATTCTAATTTATTTGCATATAGAAAGTAGATGATTACTTGAATTTGTGTTTTCTAAAACTTAAGTATGCATTCATATATGATCGCTTGAATAATTTTGCAAATATGAATTTATAATTGATTGCTTGAATTTATATATATGATTGGTTAAATGTGAATTTTTATATGATTAAGATTTGGTCCTAAGGTGCTAGCCACATACCTTGACATGTACTATTAGTTAGCATTTCAAGGAAATTAATTCATGTAAAGCATCAACATTGTTACCACTTACTCTTTTTAGTAATTATTATTAATAGGATATCTTTACATGATAAAACATTCTTTAATTATAATTAGGGGGAATTATTCACTTAGTATTGAATATATTTTTTATTTGTTTTGAGATTCTTGTAGATTGATTTGAGAATGAAACTATTTTATGATAAGTCAAATGTGATTATAGAAAACTTTCAATGATAGTTTTGAGTTATAGTTTTGAGTTAAAATTTTACATAAGAATTAAGATTTTGCAAAACCCAATTTTATTTATTTTTGATCGGTAATATATGATTTTATTAAAATATAAAAATTTAAAGTTGTAGTAGCATCAACATTAAAAAACTTCCTGAACTACGTGAGCTGATTAACCAGTAAGGCAAACCCAAAAAAACCCACCATCGTCTAACATGCGTTTACATCTATGCTACCCATCCCACCACTCCAAAGCCAAATAAAGTCCCCATATTATGCATTACATTGGGCTCTGAATTCTAAACAAAAAGACTCCATCAAAATGAAACTACAAAAGACTGACCAGACTAGCACGACACTACATCAATTCCATACTATTCACCTCTGATCCAGGATTCGAAATCTTGTTCAGTGACTTCGCCTTCTTTCATGGCCGAAGTCCTTTCTTTTCTCATCGCTCCTCCCAAGCTATCTCCTTCTAGTCTACAATTGTCTTTTCCAATTCTATGAGCTCCGCGCATATTTTTAAAGCCTTCCACCCTCATTCTGCATTCTTGCGCCAACGATATTTCGTACGTCCCTTCGGCCATCGTATGAAAAGATGGTTTAAATTAACCATCTCAGGGCCTCCTCCATCTCTTCCCTCCTCCTTCACAAGCCCCACACTAGGCACAACTCTCTTTAGGATCTCGTCCATATCCTTTAGGAACTCCATCGGCACTAGCGTTAGCATTATGCACCTCACCTCGTCAACCGACTCTCCAAGATCGAGACCCCACACCATCACCAATGAATATATGTCCATATTCATTCGGTATCTATGCAGTAGATTCTCAAACCCATCTTCCAGCATGATCTCCACTGCTTGAGCCGCCTGCTTATCTTTGAACTTAAAGAGACCTCGCAATCTTTTTAATGAGGCCTTTCCCATAAATGGGTCTAGCTTCTTCTGTGAGGAAAGTGTGAAGATGGCCTCCATTCCTGGCTCTTCCCAAATGGCTTTCTCTACTACCTGCTGTCAGATACACCCAACCAGTCCTTACATCTCGGTTGGTATTTCTAAAATAGGGATCAATCTACCCGCTACGCCAACCAAATTTAGTAAATCTGGGCATACTATCAATGCCGCCACCTCCATCTCATTAATGTCTCTTTGTTCACGAGGAGCTTTCTTACCTTGCTTCATACACCAAGTTGCAACCTTTCCATAAAAAACTATCACCCAAATCCTCTGAATTTAATGCTGTTAAATCTTCGAATAGAATAACGTCTACTTCCTCAAGCGTGAGAGCCCATTTTGATAGGACGTCTACTTCCACATTCCTTATACACCATGTATGACTAACTTCAAATTCTTCAAATAAAGCTAGTTCGTCATAAATCTTCCCAATCAAACCCTGAAGATGCCATGCATCAATTTTCTGGTTGATAATTGCCTAAATTATTATTAATGAATCTCCCTCCAAGTGCACCTTTGGGATTCCTAACCTTCTTGCCAATTTAATTGCCATTAGAGCTGCTTTAGCTTCTGCTACATTGTTTGTCCCATCTTGCAGTCTCATTGCTCCTAATGCGACCACATTTCCCTGCCAATCCCAGACAATACACCCTGCCCTAGAAGGTTCTGGGTTGCCCTTTGCCGCCCCATCAAAATTAAACTTCAACCATCCTTCCCTTGGTCTTTCCCATTTTGCAATCTCAGATTGACAATGTGTTGGATTAGCCCAACCTTGCCCCTTAACGGGCCACAAGACCCAAATTTCTTGTTACAAGCAACAAATAACAAATAATTTTCTTAAAGCTAAACATATATCAATATTGACTCTTTAAATATGAATTTGTATATGATTGCTTGACTATAAGCTCTTTTAAATTGGTACCACCATTCTAATATATCTCCAATAGCATCAAAAGTAGGAAAATCCATTGAATTAAGGTTTTAAAAAAGTATTTTCATAGATCACCTTTATGTCCATATCAGTGACCCAACTTTGACCATATCAATTCGTGATGTTTTTAGCCTCGAATCAAAAAATAGAAATAGCAAACCCCAATGAGTTTTGACAAAATTTCCATAAATGCAAAACTATATATATCACTTGGAGAATGAATTTATGAAAGAACATATCATTACAATAAATCATTAAATATTGATATAAACAAAAGTTAAATTTCAGACTATATCTTCCTTATCCTCCAACTTTAAAAAATTATAGAAAATTTTGTGCTTTTTTGGAAGATATAGGAAAATAGTAAAAAAAATAAGGATTTTATCCTTAGCTTTGTCCAAATCATAGCTTTGATACCACTTAATATGATCCAAACATATAATAATAGATATAATACAATGTAGAATATAGATCAAACATAGATCAAACACATTACAAGATGTGTTTGTCGGTCAAGATGCCCAATATCTAATATGTAGAACAAAAATAAACCCTTGAGATTGGGTAACACTGTAAAATGTTCCTTATGGAAGAATTTACTCCATGTTATATCTTTGAGAGATCCCATACACATCATACTCTTCACATCCTTATAATAATACTCACCTTCTTTATATGATGTTCCTCCTAATAACATAATAGGCAAGTAAATCACTAAACTCATGTAAGCTTCCTAATTACCCAAAAATAATTCATGACTTGATATAACTAACTTAATGGTTGTGTGCCACATTTCAACATATCCATGCACCTACATTATAATACCACATCTTTAGGTACATAATAGAAAATGGAACAACATTTTAGAATAAAATAGAATTATAACATGACATTGCATTAAAGAAGAACAAAACAAATTACTCTAGACATTATGATGACATGTTCATCAACAAGGGAAATATATCACCAACTTATCAGTTATGTGGTCTTAATCATATGTTATTTTAATGTTCACTAATAGATTTTCTCCATGGGATCATATGCATAACGTTTTCTTCAAGGGATTAAATTTGGTAGGTCATGACTAAAACCCTTAGGATTTTTCTGCTAAACCCTTTAATCATACCATAGAACATAAATAATTTATTTCTGGGCTCAATTCTTATCTTTTGAACTTGCGGATCATACCTTTGAAATGTATTCAAGAAACCCATAATAGATATACTATATGTTTTCTCCATAATCCTCCAGAAATAGTCTATGTAAAAACATGACAACTTTTCACGACTACTTTGCAACTTTTAATGTAATATTGCAACTTTGAAAAACATGCTTAAAAACGTGATTTTCTCTCTATCAATCTTCACCATTCTTCCTGTGACTAATCCTCTGACATATGACATCCTCAGACATCAATGATCACTATATTTCTAATAATCTCCCTTTTGACGTTAATGAAAATCATATTGCCAACAATCTCCCCCTTTGCCATTGATGGCAAAATAAATGCTCTGCTCTTGAAAATGCATGCTCTGCTCATTCTCTAGTATTGAATGCACTTGCATTGGCTTTTGATGAACATGGAATAAATATTTTAACAACAACCTTTCTCCCCCTTAGGCAATGGAACACTTTCCAAAAACACAACTTAGACACATAAAGCTTTATCAAATCTCCCCCTTTGATAAACATAGAGCATTTGGAAAACTTTTATAGAGAGCATTTGCACTTTTTCTCCCCCTTTGACATAAATGGAAAAGGGACATCAAATTTTTCCCTCTTTGTTCAAAATTTTCTCCCCCTTTATCAGATAAGGAGTTTGTCCAAGAATCTACAACCATCAAGTCATTAGAAATTTGTAAAACCAATCTTACATGGCTTGCCTTTTCTCTCTTCTTCTAGGGATGAAAAAAAGCTTATGTGATTCTCCCCCTGGACTCATGCCCTATCACTAGGATATCGTGATGTGAGGCAGGAGAAACCATTCCCAATTTCTATCTCAAACACTCAAATTTCTCTTTGGGAAGAGGTTTGGTGAATATGTATGCAACCTGATCCTGGGCTGACACATATTCCGTTGTGAATTCTTGGTTTGCAACCTTTTCTCTTAAGAAATGATGATTGATTTATGCTTAGTTATGGAACACATCACTAGATTATTTGATATGTTAATAACACTTGAATTGTCACAAAGAATAGAGATAGGTGATTTTTACTCTACCTTGATGTCTTTAAGTGTTTGCTTCATCCACAACACTTGAGTGCAACAAGTCACTACTGCAACATACTCTGCTTCAGCTGTAGAAAGAGTAAACGACTCTTGTTTTTTGCTCATCCATGAAACAAGTTTGTTTCCAAGGAAGAATGTACCACCACTAGTGCTTCTTTTGTCATCTACACTTCCTTCCCAATCAACATATGTATATGTTATCAAAGTGAAATCTTCACCTTTAGGATTGTAAGGAAGCTAAGGTAGTGGAACAACTTCCTACACTAATCTTGAGAGGAGAATAATGCAAAACTTTACAGATCTTTTCAATAATTACAAAAACTTAAACAAAAATAGACATAAATATCATGCATACCACAACACAGTGATTACGTGGGGAAAACTATTTCAAGAGGAAAACCCCACACTCCAAAATTTGCCCAATATATTATTCAGAAATCACGAAGATTACAATATACTTGCAGAGAAAGCTTCTCACAAGAGTATCACCATGAAAGATCTAGAGACAATATGTCTGCTATCAAACTCTTAGAATACATCATCTCCAAATGTAGTACAACGCCCTCATAAAATAGGGTTATCTTTTAGGGCAAGATAAGCCAACAAAATATCTACCATTAGATCTAAAACCTAAAAATGAATGGTCCAGATTTACTATATATAATTATTTAATGTATGCCAACCATTTAAGAGTTTTTGTTAATATGCTCACATTTCGCTCCCATGCTCCCAATGTATACACCTATCAGTGTAACTAGGATATGTATATATATATATATATATTAAATACATCCTATCAATAATAAACCTTATATAACTATAAGGTTGAGACACATTTCCAAACAAGGATACCATAGGCCATAGTCAATTTTACTCTTGATATATCTAAAGATTCTTTTCACTGCATTGACATGTGAATCTTTAGGAGTAGCTTGGAATCTTGCAACCATGCACACTACTTGCATGATATTAGGTCTTGATGTAGTTAGGTATAGAAAGCTACCTATCATTGATCTATGCATGGTTTGATTTGCATCAAGGGATTAATCTATTTTACTCAACTTACATCTAGTTATCATGGGAGTACCTATTGGTTTGATGTCTTCCATTCCAAATTCCTTGAGCATTTCCTTAGCATACTTGGTTTGATATATAAATATCCCTTCATCAGTTTGTGTTATTTGTAGACCAAGGAAGAAATAAAGTTCTCCAAGCATTGAAATCTCAAATTCATTTTCTATTTGAGTAGCAAACTCCTTACACTTTATGTTATTGCTACCACCAAAAATGATGTCATCCACATATACAAAAATAATTACAATAGGCTCACCTTCTGATTTGAAGTACAAAGTAAAGTCTGCACATCCTTTATTAAATACTTCTTGTTGCAGGTATTGGTATAGTCTTGAATACCAAGCTCTAGGTGGTTGTTTTAGACCATACAGTGCCTTCTTTAGTCTGCAAACACAATATTCTTCTTCTAACAACAAAAAACCTTCAGGTCATTCTATGTAGACTTCCTCTTCTAGGTTCCCATTTAAGAAAGTAGACTTGACATCCATTTGATATACTTTGAATTTCTTATAAACATAGGGTGCTAGAAATATTCTTACGACTTCCAATCTAGCAACTAGAGAAAATATTTCTTCAAAATCTATACCTTCAACTTGTGCATATCCTTTGCACACCAATCTAGCCTTATTTCTTATAACGACTCCATCCTCATTGAGCTTGTTTCTAAAGACCCTATTTGTACCTATTACATTCTCATTTGGAGGTCTTGGAACTAATTCTAAAGCTTTGTTCTTTTCACTTTGGCTTAGTTCTTCTTCTATGGATTTTAGCCAATTCTCATCCTTTCTAGCTTCAACATAGCTCTTAGGCTCTATTTGAGACATGAGAGAAAAATTGACTTTCTCTTTGTTCTTTGTAACTCTTCTCCTTGTCTAAAATCATTCATTTATATTGTCAATGATCTGCTCTACAGGATGGTCCTTTTGAACATATCTTGCAAGTGTCTTTCATTTACTTCCTTAGGCTCTTCATTAGTTGCTTCCTCTTTAGACTCTGATTCTTCTTCATAGATATCTCTATCAGGTTTCTAACATGTTTCAAGTCTTCATCAACCTTGACATTGATTCTTTCTACAATTCTTTGCAGCCTTTTGTTGTAGCATTTGTAGGCTTTTCTTTGGGTGGAATATCTAAGAAATATTCCTTCATCACATCTTGAATCAAAGCTTCCCAAGTTATCTTCTTCTGTCATGATGTAACATTTTCTACCAAACACTCTGAAGTACTTAACAAAAGAAGGTTTTCCATACCATAGTTCATAGGGGGTTTTCTCACTATTTACCCTCAATTGAACTCTTCTCAAGCTATATACTATTGTATGTATTGATTCTCTCCAATACACATCAAGTAATTTGGCCTCATTTAGCATTGTTCTAGCCATCTCTTTGATTGTTATGTTCTCTCTTTCAACAACTCCATTATGTTGCGGAGTCCTTACTACAAAGTATTTCCTTTTAACTCCATGCTTCTCACAGTATTCTATGAACTCATTTGAGGTAAATTCTCCAACTTTATCAAATCTTAAGCATTTGATTCTTCATCCAATCTCCTTCTCAACCACAACCATAAATATTTTGAATCTTTCAAATGCCCGGGTCTTATCCTTCAAAAAGGTTACCCATGTTATTCTTGAGTAACCATCTATCAACAACATGAAGTACCTTTCTCCTTTCAAACCTCTTATCTTTGTGGGACCACAAAGATTAGTATGAACTAACTCCAAAGGTTTTGTTATTGTATACGCTTTTGTTTGAAATGTGACCCTTGTTTGCTTTCCTAGCTGACATTCTTTGTAAGTGGTATTTGCAGGTTTGGTTATCTTAGGCATGAGTCTAACAAGCTTCTTTGAGCTCATTTTTCCCAGGTTATCAAAGTTGACACTGCCCATTATTTTATGCCATAACCAACTCTCATCAACCTATCCCATTAGAAAGATATTACTATTCACTTCACTAAGATTATAAATGTTCCTTTTAGATCTCTTCCCTTCCATAACTAATCTTCTTGATTTCCTTATCTTACAGCCTTCTGCATTAAATGTGACTTTGTATCCATTGTCACACATTTGGTTAACACTTAGTAGATTATATTTTAATCCTTAAAAATAAAGGCATCATGTGTAGGAAATTTTCTATCTACGCTTAGAGTTCCTTTACCTCAGATTTTTACTGCAATATTGTATCCCAAACTGATAGATCCTTACATATATTTAGTTTGATGAACTTGCTCTTATCACCAGTCATGTGTTTTGAGCAACCATTAACTATTACCCATAAATTATGCTTCTTGCAATGGAAATTTGTTTGATCAATCATTGATTGTGCAACCTTCTGATATTTCTCTTTCCACACTTTCTTGGATTTCTTTTGTCTTATCTTTCTCTTTTGCAGAGAATTCTAAACCTTTATTCACTCTGAGGTGCATGCCTTCCTTTTTATTTTGAATTATTGGTCTTAAAAAGTTTGTTCTACATTGCTTAGCTATGTTACCAAAGTTGTTGTAGTTATAGCATATTACATTTGTATCTACTAAAGGAGAAAATGAATTTCTACTCACAAAGTTTGTTCTCCTTTTAGGTACAACTCTACATTCACTATCCCTATTACCAATCTGATTACAAGTATAGCAGTTACCATAGAAAAGTGAGGAATACTTGGTCATAACATTTCTTTATGTAGGTTGAGGAGGTCTTCTTGACTTTGGCTTCTTCAAGTCCCACCCTTATGAAACCATCTGCATTAGCTTCTTTTGTGTTTTGCATCTTCCTAGAGTTTGTAGGGATTCACTTATTATTCTTCTTATCTTATGTCAGATTCTTTTCTCCTTTAGCTTTCTTCACATCATTAGTGCATGTGTTAGCTTTTGTATTTCTAGAGACATTCTCCTTGGAATATTTAGTACAAACCTTCTCCTTCTTTTTTTTAGATTTCCTTCTGCTTTGAAGTTATCATATAAGTTTGCAGATGTATTGGTTATAAGACTTTTTCCCTTTTCAAAATCAAGACTAGATTTTTCTTCTTATGGATTTTGTGAGTTAATCAACTCATCAAGAATTTCAAAACCTCATTTCAGCTTCAAAACCTTTGTTTATTTATTCTTTAGCTTTTTCCAGTTCTTTTCCCAAAGCCACTATTTCTACTTCCAGCTTCATGCATTCATAAGATTTAGATTATAGTTCAGATTTTAATACATTTTTTATTCTTTTAGCCTCTTCAACTTGTGTATTTAGGCTAACTTCAATTTGATCAAATTCTTCAAGACTTTTTTCCATAGTTTTGCAATTTCTTTATGAGCATGCTTCTTCTACTTTGTGTTCTCTTTTGTCAACCTTTCAATCTCATCTAGAGCACACATGAGTTCACCCTCTAGATCCACTTCTCCTTCTTCTTTATAAAAATATTCTACTTATTTTTCTTGATCTTCAAAAATATTTCCTAATGCCATGAATAGGGATTTATTGTTGAAAAATGAGGTGATTATGTAGCTTAATACCTTGTAAAACTTTATGATTGTTGATCTAAATATGTATTCTTTGTTACAGATTCTTTGTGGGTGATTAATCTGATTAATTCATTTTATCATTTGTAGAATGAAGACAAAAGGTTGTAGAAGAATTAGATAGGATATTAGAAGATACACAACATATACCATGGAGAAACCCTTTCGAGAAAAAATTCCACCAAGAATCAATGTATTATTTAATCTCAGAATAATATTACAATAATTCCAATCCTTGCTTGCGATTTCCTTCAACAAATATTCTTCACAACCTGCAATAAAAACTTATACAAAATCTCTTCAACTTGCTTGAGATAAATAGGCAATATTCAACCTTGTAAACTCCAAAGAGTTACAATTGCAAAGCTCAAAGCTTATCACCAAAAATCTATGCCTATCTCTTGCAAGTAGAGTTCTACCATGAAGAACAATGTCAAATCAAATCCTTCATCCATTTGAGCATCCCAAACTGTAGTCATAACTCAACCTTTATTCCGAAGATATCTTCAAATCTTATCCTCAAAGTAGGCACCCAAGAATGGGCCGACTTAACTCAACCTTTTGAAATATCTTATCATGCAAAAGTGTTAACTCCAAGAAGCCAACTTGGGCACCCAAGGTGGGTCCAATTCAATCTCTATTAATTGAAACATATCTCTCCACCATTCATGCAAGAATGATCATCCCCTATTAACTGAAAGTAGTCACGTGTTATATGTCATGCAACTCAATTCATTAGTCATGCATTCCAAGTTAACTAAAGTCAACTAGCATTCAACTGAAACTAACTACATGCAACTGAGGATAACTGAAGCATAATTGAACTAAACTAAATTGAACTGATACTGAATTGAATTGAATTGATCTAAACTTCATGAATGTAAACATCAATCCCTAACTTCTAGTATCTTTACATGCATTATAGAAGTGCTATCTTTTTCTCTAAACAGTTAACTTAACTCAAGGTGGGTTCCACCTTCCATGTGGGCACCCCATGTGCTCCTATTATTTAGGAACTCATCTTGGATGCCCTCAAATGGTCCTATCATTTAGAATTAATTAAAAATTTCAATTAACATGATTATTTCATTCAAAATTAATCTCTTTCTAATCATGGTGTTTGAGAACACTTTCCAAGGACTTAAGAGATACATGAAATAAATAAATGGCATCTTATTTCCAACATTCTCCCACTTGACATTATACATTGAAATTATTCTAAACAAGGAATAATTGTTATAAATCAAGTACAGGACTTAAGGCCAATGGCCTTCCTGCACCAACTAATCAATCCATGCCAACTTCAAATGCAACCTGTATAATCATGAAGCTCCAAGAAATGATTAAAACCAAGAAAACTTATCTGTAGGAACTGGTTTCATATGATAATCTGTGACATTAATTAAAGTGTCAACTTTCTCAATTAATACCTTCCCACTCTCAACCATTTCTCGCACAAAATGATACTAAACATCAACATGCTTAGTACGAGCATGATACATAGGATTTTTGGCTAAACACATAGCACTTTGACTATCACATTCAAGTTTAACTTACTTGCAATTAAAACCAATACCTTTCCCAAGTCTTTGTATCCAAACTGCCTCTTTGGAGGCATGTGAAACCACCGAGTTTGTTGAACTCACGTTCAACCAAGGTGTAGGCTTCTCGGTCTTTACTGTTGAAAATAGATTTTCTTACAAGTAAGCATTCCAACATATATCTCTTACCATAAGAGAACTCAAGCCTCACCTATTTCTCCAAGTATCCATGAGGACCTGTAACCAACCAATCCATGCCAAAATCCAAATGCAACATAACACTATAATGAATTAATCAAGCAAATGACTAATGTACCCAATACTTAATAGAACTACACAAGATCAATGTCAAAGCTCCAATCATGAATCAGGGACATAAACATGACAACATGATCTAACCATCTCCTATTAGGAGATCACACGCACCATAACATACATCCTGGTCTCAAGAGAACATGTAATATGTCAAATTCTAATCTAGAATCAAGAGTAAACCAAGACATAATAGCAACCACTCTAAACCAAGAAAATACCATATCCCCAATCACATGAAGATAACCTTACCAATGATGCATCCACGTCACTACCAACAACTCCCACTGAACCGTGGTACCGAGTCACACATGGCATCGTGACTACCATCCTCTCCATGAAGATTACTCTGAAACATGAAGCAAAGAGTTATCACAAACAATATTAGATGAAATAACCAATGCATCATTACTGTCATCTGAGGATTCCTCTGTAGAATAATTAGAACTCTCTTTCTTGTTCTTACAATCCTTCTTCACATGTCTCGATTTACCACAGTTCCAACACTTTACCTTACTTCGTCCTTCTAACTTACCCTTCCCTTGTCTCCCTTAGATTCCTTTTTCTTAGGCCTACCTTTTACAAACAAGGCATCTTGGGTTTATGTTTTAGACTTCCTCCTCATCTCCTTTGATAGGAGAGTAGGAATTATATTGTTCATCTTTGGATCTGCACCACTACCACTGATAGCAACAATTAGATTTTCCCAAGATTCTGGTAAAGAAAAAAGTAACAAAATGCATTTATCTTCATCTTCTAGCTTTACATCTATAGATGATAATTGACTTAGAATCAAATTAAAAGAATTCAAATGATTTGCAACAGAATCACCATCTTTCATCTTTAAAGAATACAGCTGTCTTTTCAGATACAACTTATTAGTAAGACTTTTAGTTTGATAAATATCACCTATTCTCTTCCACAACTTATATGCAACAGTTTCTTCTGAAACATTCAAGAGAACAACATTAGCAAGACATAATCTTATGGTCTCTCTTGCCTTCTTATCAAGTTTAGCCCAATCCTCATTTGACACCATTGTAGGTGACTTTGTCTCATTACCAACAACTAACCACTAATCTCTCTCTTCAAGGAGATCCTCCATTTTTAATTTCCACATCTCATAATTAGATCCATTGAACCTTTCAATATCTAAACAAGAATTCATTGTAACAAAACTTATTTTCCAAAATCAGCAATAAAAAAAATAGTAAAAGCTCCCACTACAGCCTAAAAACCTTCAATCTTTTAAGAGAAAGGTGTCTCAATACTCTACCCAACCTCAGCTTTGATACCAAAATTTGAAAATTGAGGTGATTATGTAGCTTAATACTTTGTAAAACTTTATGATTGCTGATCTAAATATGTATTCTTTGTTACAGATTCTTTGTGGGTGATTAATTTGATTAATTCATTTTATCATTTGTACAATGAAGATAGAAGGTTGTAGAAGAATTAGATAGGATAATAGAAGATACACAACATATACTATGGAGAAACCATTTCGGGAAAAAACTCCACCAAGAATCAATGTATTATTTAATCTCAGAATAAGATTACAATAATTCCAATCCTTGCTTGAGATGCTTCTTTTACCTTCAACAAATATTCTTCACAACCTGCAATAAAAACTTATACAAACTCTCTTCAACTTGCTTGAGATAAATAGGAAATATTCAACCTTGTAAACTCCAAAGAGTTACAATTACAAAGCTCAAAGCTTATCACCAAAAACCTATGCCTATCTCTTGCAAGTAGAGTTCTACCATGAAGAACAATGTCAAATCAACTCCTTCATCCATTTGGGCATCCCAAACTGAAGTCATAACTCAACCTTTATTCCAAAGATATCTTCAAAGCTTATCCTCAAAGTAGGCACCCAAGAATGGGCCCACTTAACTCAACCTTTTGAAATATTTTATCATGCAAAAGTGTTAACTCCAAGAAGCCAACTTGGGAACCCAAGGTGTGTCCAAGTCAATCTCTGTTAACTGAAATATATCTCTCCACCATTCATGCAGAATGATCATCCCCTGTTAACTGAAAGTAGTCACTTGTTATTTTTCATGCAACTCAAGTCATTAGTCATGCATTCCAAGTTAACTGAAGTCAACTAGCATTCAACTGAAACTAACTACATGCAACTGAGAATAACTGAACCATAACTGGATTGAATTGAATTGAACTAAATTGAATTGAACTGAACTAATACTAAACTTAACTTAACTGAACTTCATGCATGTAAACATCAATCCCTAACTTCTAGGATCTTTACATGCATTACAGAAGTGTTATCTTTTTCTCCAAACAGTTAACTAAACTCAAGGTGGGTTCCACCTTCCATGTAGGCGCCCCATGTGCTCCTATTATTTAGGAACTCATCTTGGACATCCTCACATGCTCCTATCATTTAGAATTAATTACAAATGTCAATTAACATGATTATTTCATTCAAAATTAATCTCTTTCTAATCCTAGTGTTTGAGAACACTTTCCAAGGACTTAGGAGATACATGAAATAAATATTGTTTAGGATTGCAATTAAATGGCATCCTATTTCCAACATTTATCTCCCTCAGCCACAAAGGCAGAATCATGGTCATCATCTAAGCTATCATTAACATTAGATGAATCAATTTCTTCTTTTGTGTATAGGCTCTTCTTATTTTTAAAGTTTTTCTTGGAGAAGTAAGGTTTCTTCTTTCCACAATCCTCTTTTTGTTCAGTGTCATCCTTTTTTCTATAAGGGAATTTAGCAGCAAAATGTCCTATCTTACCACAATTAAAGCATTTAAAGGGTAACTTACCTTTGTACTTTTCATATCCTCTTCTTAATCTTCTGACAAAGTTAGCTTCTTCTTCATCGATCTTCTCAGATTTAGATGTAGATGATTATGCCTTTTCCTTTTTGGTTGCTTTGAATGAAAATTCTCTCGTGGAGTTATATGCATCTCCCATTCTCATCTCATAGGTAGTGAAGGTTCCATGTAGCTCATCAACAGTGAACTTATCCAAATCTCTTGCTTCCTCCATTGCAAAGATTTTAGAGTCATATCTAGATAGCAAGGATCTTAGAACCTTTTTGACAACGACATTATATTCTTTCATCTCTTCTCCAAGGCATCTGATTGCATAAACTATTTCATCTACCTTGAGGAGGTATTCTACAATTTTCTCTTCATAATTCATCTTAAGAATTTCAAACTTGCCTTTATAATTTTGTAGCTTAGATTGCTTTACCTTATCATCAACTTCATAAATTCTCTTTAATTTTCCCCAAATTTCATGGGGTGTTTGACAATGCATGACTTTGACAAATTCAATTTTTTGTAATCCATAGAGAATAACATTCTTACCTTTTACATTTGCTTCATAAATTTTCTTACCAACTTGATCAATGAGAGGTGTAGTAGGAATAACATAGGCATTTAGTATAGACATCCAAACATCAAACCTTAAGGATGAAATATAAGATTCCATCCTTATACTCCAAAATGCATAGTTTGACCCATTAAAGAGAGGTGATTTGTTTGAGGATGAACCTTCTTGACTAGTCATGAATTTTTGTTCATTGTCCAAGATCTACTTGAGCTGATTAAGCTTCTCCAAAGGAACTATGGACCTGATACCAATTGTTGGAACACAAATATCTACTGAGAGGGGATGAATCAAAATATTGATTAAAACTAGTCCTTTATCACTTTAAATGCAAATTATAATAATATGCAAAGATCACACACACATAAGTGGGCATAACACCAAATATACATGGAAAACCTAATATGGTAAAAACCACAGTGAGAATAGCTATTAGGATTTACTATCCTAATCCAACCTCTTAATAAAAACCTCAGTGGTTACAATGTTTAAGGGTACCAACCCTAAAGAGACACCAATCCCCTTATTTAAGAGCACCAACTCTAAGGAAGCACCTAATCCCTAACCGAGCACCTGTAACATGCCCATTGTTCTACACAGTAATTTTCCTATGCTTAACCCACAAGTGAATTGTTTATGCATCTAATCTTTAAGAGAAATAAAAAAAATTCATTTCCTTTGAATAATAAGTTCATATTTGAAACATAATTAATTTTTTTTTTATTGCATACAAAAGTATTCTTTTCATTGATTCAAATAATGATGATACATGATTCCATATGACATTTCATATTATCAATTCTAATAGAGATGGATATGAATTGAAAACATAACTTTAAACAAGCTTACAAAAGTACAAAGTACAATGGTCCAGGAGTTCCCCCTCAAATCTCAGTCGCCAACTGAAGAGGAGAAGCATCACTCAAGCACTTTTCCACCAACCTCAAACTTACTACGGTCTCTTGCACAACTACCTAAATGGTAAGATGGCCTTCGATGAAGAGATTGGTTTGGTAACCTCATAACAATAGCCTATTCTGAGCTTGGTGTCGTGTCCTATACATTTCTATACTAACATACATTGGTTACAACTTACTTGTATGAACTTCCCATGCCTAGTACGTAATCTTGAATCACAGTGAAACCAATAGTGTAAACAGTGGCTACTTACACTACTTTGGCCAAAGTTTCCATTACCCTTAACTTGAAGTAGATGTCACACGTTCACCCACCATCCTAGCTCGATTTAGTTTAAAATGACCATTATACTCTATATCTATGTTACCTTCTTTCCCATGGATCTAACCAATCCTAGGAATAACCCTATATATCCGTCCCATAACAATATGACTATACTACCAAAGTGTTTTAACAACGTCTTGCATAATGCTACATATGTCTAACATAGACTCCTTGTATATATCAAAGATATCTACACATAGTATAACTACTTTTCACTATAAATAAACTCCCATATATAAGGTACATAAAGACTTATTCAACAAGAAAGGTTCTACAACATATTACTTAACCTTGAAACATACAGACAATCAAACAAACTCAAAACATATTCAAAAACACTCTTTTCTCAATATGGTATATAATTATTTAATCCTTTTCAACATAAATATAAAGGAATAGAACTAGCATGCATGTTTAAGCTTCCAATTGATTTATCTCCTTCCTAGTATGATTCCAAAAGATGGTTGACTCCTCCAAATTCCACTTGACTAACCTCTTCTACTTCTCACAAAATCTCCCAATACTCACAAATACAAAATACCAAAATAACTCTCAACTTACAAGCTCTCAAACTCACAACAAAACAACATCAAGATAATAAAAAAGATAAGTGCCACATTTGGTAGTTCATGGGATCCTCTATTTATACTAATTCACGAGCAACCAAAGGCTGCAAACAAGCAAGTATCTCTACCACATTTCTTCCTCATGTAATGACTCATTTATAGGTTTGCAAACATGACAGTTTCATGGCTGAGTTGACTTAGTATTTGGGACAGCAAGCTGGAAGTAGGTTTCCTATTTCAAATTCCATTCCAAAATATTGCCAAGTTTAAACTTGACTATTTCAAGTTGCTTATTTGTAGGTTTATTTGAATTCATAGACTTCTTTTTCATTACAAAATCTTCAATATATGACGCCACCTCAAGAATTTGGCACCACCTTCACAGACAACCTATAGAATAGTTCTTTGCTACTCACAACATTTACTTCCCTTCTTTATGCACTTTACATAGCTGCAATATTTAATACATGCTTGGTTTTGAAATTTTACTTGGTCATGTTTTCACATATGCATTGGATTATCCTCCACATAAAGCTGTACTTTATGATTCGTGTGCCCATGTTTATATTATATACATTGTTGCATATTAATTCTAATTTGTTCAATGTTTTTCTTATGTGCATTATGATTTATATTATCAACTTCATTTCACACACACACATGTATGTATGTATGTATGTATGTATGTATGTATGTATTTAATATATATATATACATACATACATACATACATACATACATACATACATACATATATATATATATATACACACACACACACACACACAACACACACACACACACAACACACACACACACAAATATATATGTGAGTTATAATAACATATATATTATAACTCACACACACACACATATATATTATAACTCACATATATATATACATACATATATATATATCTATATGTTAGTTATGTCCAATCAGTATCCCCATGCATATGGGTGATACATCCATGAGTATGTGTAGGTATGTCTATCTACGTATACTTATGTATGTATTCACTCACATGTATGAGTCTACCGCAGACATGTACACATATACATATATATACATCTTTTGCATATATCTCATCGATACAACAATAAGCACACAAGGATAGACTAACACAAAAACATCCAGATTCAATCACAATTCTCAATCACAACATTCACAAGAAGGATTAATTACCTTTCCCAAAAACTAACTTGACTCTCTATATGACCAATTAGGACGTGAGTGTGTGATTGCTCAATTTAGGCTTGTTTAGGGTTTCCAGACCAAGTTATTCTCTTGAGTAATACTTCCCCTCTCTTTTGGAGGATTGAACTTGTTCCTGCACTCAACTTGACACATCATAACCGTAGTTAGCCGAACACAACATAATCGTATGCATCATACATTTAATAGTTAGAAATATTATAAAATATCAAAGTGCACCAATCATTCATTCATCACATCTTCATTCAAGATTCATAAAACATATTTATATAAATATTGATTAAACACATTCAAATAGAGATCCATAAAAACACATTCATTTATTCAATCAATTTGACCAAACAAGGTAATAGTAATTAGGTAATATTGCTTGGGGTGTAACAACAACTCAACTTTCTGATGGCACCAACTAATCAGATTTACAATGAAAATTATGGAGCTATAACTCTTGATTAAAAATGATTCAATGATTCAATTGTATCCAATTCTATGTTACAATTTTTTTATGCAACTACTCATTCTCTTCTTCTCTATAGTGCCTCTTTGCATTTTAGAACATCTTTCGTTCTCTTTCTTTTCTGCTAATTCTTCATCAGCATCCCTCTCTTCTTCTCCGCTTCTTTACTTTGCCTCTCTACAACAATCACTAAGTGAATATCTAGATGATGTTCTTCTGCATTGGTTCTAGGTCACACCATTTTTTTAACATCATTTTCGTTGTTCTCTAATATTCATCTCTTATTTCTTCATCGACAAGTCTTCTTTTTCTCGAGCCATGCACCACCGCTTTAATTCTCTATATTTTTCTATTTTTAGAATGTATAAAACCATATATTTGATACACATTCAATGCCATTACATGCATGATTGAATTGTATATGATTTTGTAGTCATCTATGCCTTAATATCGCCGACCATATATATTTCAACCATCAATAAAATTCCAATTTGGATAGGTTATGGTAATAAATTTTGTTGACAATATCAACTTCCAACACTTGATTGAGAGTTCCACCACCTGACCATTGAGAGAATCAAATCTTTGCATGTTGGTTATAGATCTCTTTGTTTCATGATCTAATGGTCATCGTTCAATCGCCTCAACTTTAAAACACAACTGTTAGATCAATCTCTTTAAATGTGTGTCCTTGATCTCTAGCGCATACTATATGCTTAGCACATTTTTGCTTTGCACTTGAAGAATAATATACGTGATGTATAGAAGCTATACAATGCAATGAGAAATCACCACCTATCATCATGGACACATGTCATCATTTCATGTTCTGATAGAGCTAACATGGGGACCCACCATCCTTTCCATGAAATAACTAAAATATTCCATCTATATTGCAGACAACATATTGGAAACATGGAGTTGTATTGCATCATCACAAACTTGGCATTGTTAGAGAAAGAAAAAATTGCACTATTGCAATAACTTGATCTTCTTCTCCAATGTGCACCGTTGATCTTCATTGCAATCCTTTTGCTTAGTGCATTTTAACTTTGTGCTTTTAGAATTGAAATTGCACTGTGAAGAAGTTGTGCATTGCAATCACCTTCGGACACTAGTCATTATTTCGTGCTATGCAGTTTTATCCTTGTTAGAGTGGATCAAAACAACGATGCCTCGACGATCGTTGATCTCTACCATATCTTGCATTGAATGTCAATCTTAGAAAATCAAAGAGTATTGTGCATGTTCCCACTGGACACACGGCCTGAGATTTTTTGATTTTGTAGTCAAGAGATGACATCATCCAAATAGCTTTGTGAGTGCATGGGAGCCACCCAATCTTCAATCACTAATCACCATCGTTGATCGAGATCAGACAAATGTTCAGCCTGTAGACTTAGGAAATATTAATAGTCTATCGAGTCGGTAATTACTAGGACATGGGGCCAATTACATAATGAATTTGAAGGCTTAAGTTATGACTTAAGTGACTAGTTACCACCTATTTCCAGTCAATCCAAAAATAGAAATTCCCGTGAATACCATGATTGAAACACTTAGGGTTTTTTTGCTAAACCCTAATCAGACAAGAGAATAAAAATAATTTATTTCTAAGCTCAATTCTTATCTTCTAAACTTGTAGATATTACCTCTGAAATGTATTCAAGAAACCCATAACAAATATACTATCTTTTTTCTCCACAATCCTCTAGAAACAGTCTCTGTAAAAGCATGAAAAATTTTCATGACTACTTTGTAACTTTTAATGCAATATAGCGACTTTGAAAAACATGTTTTCTCTCCATCAATCTTCACCATTCTTCCTGTGACTGATCCTTTGACACATGGCATCCTCATATATAAATGATCACTATATTGCCATCAATATCCCTTTTGAAATCAACGAAAAATCATATTACCAACATACATTGCATTAAAGAAGAAAAAAAAAAATTACTCTAGACATTAGGATGACTTATTCATCAACAAGGGAAATACATCACCAACTTATTGATTATATGGTCTTAATCATATGTTATTTAATGTTCACTTATAGATTTTCTCCATGAGATCATATGCATCAGGTTTTCTTTAAGGCATTAAAGTTGGTAGGGCTAACGAATATTAGAAAGTGTAAGGTCTCTTAATTTTGGTTTAAATATATGACATGGAAAAATGTATGTCTAAGGGTAGTTCAATGCAGTTTTCCTCTAAGAAGTTGAAATTGATGGAGCTAGAATGAATTGTGCCTTTCAAACCCTTTAGAAAGAAGTTAGATTCATTTTCTTCTCATCAAGATGGTAGTGTGGATGTGGCTTGGATGATTTGATTTATATAATTCATGGTTTTACCTCCCACAATTTCTATAAATTGGACCCATGGGATGGTAGTTTTATATTGAGTTATTGTAGGTAACAAGGTGATACCAGGTTGATTAGAGATCAGTAATGAAGTGCATTATTGTGTACTCTCCTTAGAAGATTAATAATATACTTGTCCTCTTTTCCCGGGTGGATTTTTTTCCCAAAAGGGTTTCTCCACGTAAATTTGGTGTCTCGTTTTGGTTGTTGATTTTTCTATTGTGATGTTTGCTGTAATAAAATGTTTATTTTTTATTTAGTAATCTGATTTTCAGATCTGAATTCACTTGCATAAGTTCATATTATAGCTTTCCTTCACCTTTTTTTTCAACATTTGGTATCAAAGCTAATGGTTCTATTGAGAAGGGTATGCCTTTCTCTTCAGTGTTGGAAGGTTTTTTGGTTGCAGTGGGAGCTTTTGTTTTGTGGTATATTGTAGATTTGTGAAGAGGATTTTTTTCCATGGCTTCTACCTCTCACCAAGATATTGAGAAATTCAATGACATGGACTACGAGATACAAAAACTAAGGATGAAGGATCTCCTTGAAGAGAGAGATCAATGGTTGCCAATTTCACAAGAGACCAAACTAACTGCAATGTTTGATGAATATTGGAAAAAATTAGATAAGAAGGCACGAGGAACCATACGATTGTGTCCCATGAATTTTTTCCTCTTGAATGTCTCCACAAAAGACACTATGTTATGGAATCATGGTTTATTCACTTGAGGTGAAAACATTGGAAATTTACTGAGTAGAACACCAGGGTTGTTACATGTGACATCAGAGCTACTAGGTTCAGCTCTGGAACCTATGAGCTCATTATGTAAGTGTTACATAAATCTTATCAGAAGATAATGGTAGAAAAAGTTCTTGTGCCAAAATGGAAAGAGAAATGAACATGGAGAAATAAAAAGGAAGATAAGATTCCAGGAAATTTGTTTAAGTTTAGGACTAGATAAGAATCGTCCTTGGAATTGAAAAATCCTAAACCAAAAATCTATTATGATATCCCCTTAGATTGTGGAAGATTATGCAATTAGGTTGTGTAGGAAGGATAACCAATATGTAACTTCACCCTACTAAAAAGTTAGAATGAATCTGGGGGATAGAGAGGATTGAGATAACCCCCTTATTAGTAGCAATCTATAGTTGCGAAGAGAGTCAAGGATTTTTGGATTTAGTAAGAATACTACAAATCTATGAGTATGCATTGTTGGCATAAATTAGATCAAAGTATAAAGTCAATGAAGGAGGTATCCAAGAGGTTGGAGAACTCTTGACTTGAATCTAATTTATGAGAAAGGCTTGGATCTCGCAAGAAAGGAGATAGTACCTTGGAATAAGGGAAGAGATTGGAATGGTCAGAAAAGGGTAATCAGTGAAGTGGACATGGTTCCACCAACCAAAATTGATGAGATCAAATTGGAGTTTTGATTAAGATGAGTAAAAGAAACCAAGCAACTTTAGAGTGCTTAAGGTTATGAAGTCACCAAGTATTGGGACAAAGTCACTTGGAAAGGTAAATTAGATTGGCCTAGCAAAGGTTGGATAGTAATTTTGACAAAAATGTTATTCTTTCATTTTTGTGGCATGAGAAACTTTAGGGTTTCAGGTAAGTTCCATTGAAGAAACTCGGAGAAATATGGAAGCACCAAATGGATTGAGACCCACATTGCTATCAAGATAGGGTGTATTACAAAGCCAAAGAAATGATCAAGATAACTTTTCTTCTTTTACAACCAGGTGTGGAAAGCATTGTGTTGTTGTCATGTGAAGAAAACCAACGTTGTAGAATATTGTGAGGAGACCAGACACGTTGCATAATTGAAGGAGCTTAAATAGGGTGTGTGGAAAGAGGAGAGGAAGCCAGGTTTGTTCTTTTCCTCTTTGCAGATCCCTTTTATGTTTTATAAAGGGCATCACAATCAATCTGCATGATAAAGGGATTTTTGTGTTTCCTTGTATGTTTATATCTCTGAGTGCTCATGTTATTTTCTGTGATAAATGTAACAAGATATGATTGTACATGTTAATGAGTGGGTATTCTCATATGAGTATTATGTATGCTTAGATTCTTAAGCCATAATTAACGATGATTCCCTACTTATATGAGTAGGAAAATAGTAGCTAAGGGTAACCGAGATTATGATGCAAAGAAAGGGGTAGACACAATACTTATTAATAGACTTGAAGGTATTCAACCATGGAACCAAAAATCTAGGACAACAATCAAACTAATCTTGTCACTTTGCAAACAAAGAATCATTTCTTTCAATCACTAGGCAAGTCCTAGTTCATCTCAGGCAAAAGACTACAAATATTTGTTGAATATGCTTTATCTAATCCAATCAAGAAACACCTACTTGGATTGTTATAACTCCCTCATAGTGCCTATTGATGCCTTACAACCTTTCATTTCATCAATCAACACAATAAAATGCATTATTTCATGAAACCCTCAAACATCTAGGGTTTTATGCTTGACATCCTGCAAAATGAAGCACTCATACTTGTATAACTTGCAAAAATAAAAGAATTAATACATATACTTTGGAGGAGTTGTGGAAAGCATAAAAACATACCTTCCCACCAATTTTCATAAAATTCCAATGGTAGGAAGTCAAGATATCAATTAATTACACCTACTAGAAACCCTAGGGCAGATTCAAACTTGTTACAAAAAATGCTATAACTTTTACAAATCCCAATGAAAATCAATAAAACCACTTGCATCCGAAAGGTAACTCAATGCCCCAACTTTCCTAATTTTTTTCAGATCAAAATATGAAAGGTACAATCTGTACAACTTGCTGCAACAACCTGCAACTTTCAAAAGAAATAGTCTTCTAGGGCTACTAATGGTAAAATTGTTATAACTTTCTCTAAACTTAATGAAATTTAACAAAAAAAAAACCAAATGAAAGGTAACTCAATTATATTTCCAACCATACCATGTGTAGGTAAAAATAGGGTCGTACAGATCCGTACAATGCAAGAGAACAACAAAAAACGTTGGAAAAGTTCAGGAAAAGAGAAGTTTCATTCACAAAATGTCTCAAAATCTTCCAATCCAACCCTCAATGTGAGTTGGAGGTATATATTTATGCCAAAAAAACCTTCCCCAACTATCCAACCAACTCTTTAACCAATTCGTTAACCAAAATGGCATTTTCACACTTTTTGCAAAGTTGTTTGACAACTTTTTGACAACATTGTGCAACTTTTACATCTTTTATCCAAATGATCATTAATGGTCCAAAATGACCTTATTTACATGAAACAACACAAAATAAGAAATAAACCCAAAAATTGATCTCATATGCATGAGGGTGCCCCTGCACCAAATTAGCTGATACAACTATAGTGTACATACTATGTATGAAGGTTTCTTATGTTTAGCCACCATTAAACACATGAATGGTAGAGGTGTTATTGATAAGTGGTCGATGGAATGAAATGAGCTTTCAATGCACAATAATAACATGAGGAGGAAAATCAACACATCAAGGAAGGAGGACAGTTAATACATAAAATGATGTATGTGATTTTGTCGTTATATCAGATGAAGATATTAATTGCAACAGTATAGGAGGTTGTCAAGTAGAGTTTTGGCAGTGATTTTCAGTGATTGTTTGTCTTAACAAGGTTGCAAGATATGGTGGAAATTATATACATAGGATAGTATTCATACACAAATGATCAAAGTGGCAAGTTGACAGTGTAGGAGATGTCTTTTGGAGCAAGATGTAGTAGGGTTTAGACTCTGATAAATGTACATGTTGGGGATATTATCTTCAGATCCAATACAAATACAAGTGCCTCTTTAAATTGGAATACCAAATCAAGAGATTTTCTATCAATAGCTGATCAATATAATACAATGATGATTTTGGGCAGTCATTTGTGCAGTCATCATGTGAACAAGGAGGTGAGAAAGACACATGGGAGGCATTATTGCCTATAAGCAGCAATCTCAATCCTCACAACACTGGTTGTGTAGGTGTTATGTCAACACCAAGTAGTGTTAAAAAATAGCTCAAGTACAAAACTATGTGATGGTGACAAAGCATTTCTTGACCCAATGAAGGATAGTGTATTGAGAAAGCAAGCAAATGACAACCCTAATAAGGGGTTTGATGATAGAGTTTAAGAAAGGGGCAACAATCATGATCAATGAGCAGGTCTTATGACACTAGCAAAGGACAGTATTGGCATCATGAAGAGAGACAATACAATGATAGTCCATTAAGAAGATATCCAAGACATAATGTGAAGAAGATATGCTATGATGATCAATTGTTTGCAAAGTGATTAGTTGTTTGAAAAGCCTTTTGATAGAGAAGCATCAAGGAATCCCCATGAAAAGAAAAGGTAAGGCATGGTTTCTTAGAATATTTTACTTCTATATGGTAATAGTTCCATGTTGCAAGGCCAACACAGGGGTAGAGTTTCATGAGAAACTAGGAAAAAAACAAATATCAAATAGTCTATTGGTCAGCTAGAAGAAGGCAGTGATTCTCAATCATGACAGTCCTAATGCAATACATAAAGAGATATCATAAAGCAAAGGTGTGTTGAATGTGATAAAGGTTTGTTACAAATATGTTGTTCATAGTTATGGATTGATCACTGGAAAACAATCCCAGAGACATAAGACATGTACATGTTAGACTTTTCACAAGTTTGTGGAGTAAACATCATGGTTTCTAGTCTAGATGGAGCACTTCTTGCTATGACAACAAGGTTTTTTAGAAGATTTTGGAAGCTTGACAAAACAGACTGATATTCATAACAACAATGACCATGACTTTATGACAGTGGTGTTCACTACATAGAATGGAAATGGTTGAGAAGACAACTGTACTTTTACAAAGTATGATAGGTAGGCCCTCCTCTTGGTCAACAGGATCAACTTGTGTCTCAAGTTGCAGTTGTTTCTAAGTGTTATGTTTTCTTATTGTCATGATTGCTTATATCTTTCTTTTTTCCAAGGTTATCATAACAACACATCCCTATACTATCATTATCTCCATCTCCATTTATAGGTGCTTTGATTGTCTCCTTTACCAAGAACAATGGTCTGGTATACTTCTTAGGTGATCTTGCTATTTTGTTAGGATTTTGTGCAAAATAAATGTCAACACTTCCTGTGGATGCATGGTGTTGTAGGCTTTGTGAGAGAGATGAAAAAAATGAGTGTGATCATAAGCAGTTTGGGAATACACAGTCATAATGACTATTTAGGAGGTAAGGAAACAAGAAGGCTAGTCAACATGACAAAACAGTCTTAAATATGAGGTGACAGTCTTCCCTTCCATCGTTCAAATTTCAGATCTGTGGAGAAAAGGGAAATCATAACAGACCTAAAGGGAAGATTGGTATTATGAAACACCAACACAATGGAATTGTGAAGGTATGACAGTAACATAGTTTCAACATATGGCACAATACAAAAGAGATGTATGACAACAGGTAGATAATATAAAATCCATGACAAAACTATTAAGAAGCTTCTTGTGTGACAGTATTAAGGAATATAGTGAACAAATGTTAGGGATGGGATATGAATCTCTAAATGTTGTGCAACAAAAGAGGAGTAATTTGAAAGATTTGGGTCTATTTCAGGAACCTTATCACTAACAAGTTAGGAGATGAAGCATTAGATCAGAAAAAGGGTGAGGTATCAGCTACATCAATAAGATATAATGCAAGAATGATGATTTATTTGACATAATGTTCATTGTAGGAATGAAATGATCAGTGTATATGGTGTGATAATGCTTCTCATAGAAAGGAAATCTAGTGCATAAACAATCATATTCAATGACAATAGTCTCAAGGCCATTGAAGGCAAAACATGAAAGTATGAGGATTGTGTCATGAAACTTGATGATGATGCCAAGAGTATAAAGAAGGTTTAAGACATAGGGCATGCGTAATTATTACTCCTAAGAGATATTTTACGCCTCCATAAAGATTTTTACCTTTTCAAAACTTCCTACATGTGCTTGTGAAGGAAAGGAGATGGCAACAACTAGAACATTTATTGGTTGATTGAGAGTTGGTTGTAGGTATCTAGGAGAGAATTTATGGCAGTTTGGAAAGTGGATAGCAGTTGAGAATTATTAAAGAATAGTTAGGTGACTTGGAGTCAAGTTCTAGATACCTAGCAGTAGTTTGTAAGCATCTAGGAAGGTATTGATGAGCAGTTGAGTAGGTTGCATGCATATAGGGGTTGTTTAAGCACTTATGATAGTAGTTACAAGTGACCAAGTGGAGATCAAGCAGTCAACAATCATAATGGAGCCTCTTAACTACCATTAGATACCATCCTACATTCTCTCCAGCCTAGGGTGGACAAAAATAAATCCTTCTTTCATTTTTCTAGAGTTCTTTCACTTTTCAAAAATAACATTGTAAACTAAAAAGGTTTCTTTTTTATCATTTATTGTTATTGTAACTCACATTTTCAGTTTTCAGACTAAAAATAAACTCTTTGTAACACATTGTCAAACAAGAAATACATATTTTAAGACTATGTATGGTTGCAAGAGCATCTTCTATCAATAAAATGAGCATTTTGGCCTTCAAGGTTTTGTTTCTATTATTTTTATGAGGTAATTGATGTCTTTTTCTGTGATTTTCATAGTGGAATCCTCAAATGGATGTCTTATTTCTATCATTTCAAAGTAGAGGAGATATATTTGTGTAGGTTGTTTTTTGTGTCATAGGTCAAACATGTTTTAGGTTGTGAAGACAAACATACTTTCTTCCTTTCTAAAACTGCAAGAAGCACAAACCTTTCAATGAAACACTTATACACAGATATGTCACACTTTTTTTGTGCATAAACAACTAGAAAACTGATTAGTTGTATGTTCAAAATAGCAGTCCAAAATTTGAAAATAACACATTTTCAATGCATCACCTTAGTAGTAGGTTTATTTCAAGCAATTATTTCTACCTTTTTCCATCAAGTGAGTAGTTTAAATTAGATTAGGTGATAAAGCCAAGGGAACCAACCCTCTTTGGAGGTTCCTTTTCATCCTAGGTAACCCACAACCTCGAATGGATCCCATGTTTTTCCAAGTAAGCTAAGTTCTGCAACATGGCACGGGTGCATACTTAGGTGATAACAAGTAAATAGATTGGGTGGAGTATAAATTGAACTCACCAATGTGTCAATGAAAACCAACATATGTTTAGGGGTTCCAAAAGGAAATGGGACACAATGTGACACTGTGTCAAAACTATTGAAATAGTAAGGAAAAATGCTTTAAGTTGAAAGGTACATCAACAAAAGAGGCTTTGCGGATATGGAAATTCCTCCACAAAAAGGATATTGGTATACATGGAAAAGAGAATTAGGATATTAGAGTGCTTCTTAACTTTTAAAGTTTTTGATTATTCATTAGATCTTTTATTTGATGATCCAAAATGTTGAATCCATGAGTATATAGATCAATGATGAATCTAACTTTGGGGAAAAGTATATTCAAGGTATGCCATGGAGGCAAGAAAAATGCAATAGAAAGCCAACAACAAGGAATGATAAATCATTTTGAGAAAGCAAATATTTTCTATAAGTTCAACTTTGAGTTGAATGAATGTCATGAAAACATTAAGGAGGGAGAAAGAGAGGGGGTAGAATCAAATTAAGTACCCCACCCTGTTGGTGATTTTTCTAGCATAACCAAGCAATTCTCTAAAGAGTAGCCAACTCTCATAATGAAGAACTGTAGGGTCAGTGGCCAACACAACAAGTATATGATTTTTGTAATCCTCACTCCTTCACTTCAGGCTCTGTGAAACCTAGGAGGGTATTCCCAATTGTGTTTTCCCTGAAATATACTTAATTAGTAACACATTTATTCATAGATTGATTCCTCTTTATTTGCAAATAAACCAATTTCATTTCAAATTTTTCAGATTTGTGAATGAATGACTATCTATTTGCTAGGAATTGGGGATATTCCTAACCCACACTATCCTCAGAAAGATTTAAATGAATATTGTTCTTATTTTAAGTCCATGGCCAGGTATGCTATTTTCTCATTTCATGTAAGATTTTCTAACAAATTGATCAATTTATCATCAATTGGGGCAACGAAGTCAAATATATGAGATTCAGTAATATATGAACTACTCAATTTAGAGCTCGATGGACTATTTTCATAATACTTTGTATTTATGAAAACTCACGATGCCTGAAAACACTCACTCCTTACGAATCCTAAGCAATTCCTTACAAAAATCTATAACTCTATTTAAGCATTTTAATCAACTCCTTGAGTTAAAGAAAAAACAAAATAATACATTCAAATGGAAAACTTGAAGATAAATGATAACACCATTAGTATTTTCTCATTTACATAGGAGAGTATTTTTTCCCACACTAAGATTTGTTTCAATATCAGTAGTTTCTATAGAACTCATTTAAGATTATCATATACAAGACTTCATGCCCAAGACAAACTATTGGCCTATCTATTAGTAGTCTATTCTAAGTGTCTTCCCTAAGCTTAGCTTTCACTTGAGACCCTAGTTTGACTTAAAAAATTAGAACCTTGTAATAAGCCCTGATATCCCTTTATAGAACAAGGGAGCAATAAGCGTCATGCTTAATTACATTTACATTTCATTTCATTTGCACCAGAATTCAAGATATTCTTAGTTAGTTACATGCAATCATTAAGGAAAATGGAAGATTAAAAGACCACATTCCATATTCCCTAAATGAAGACACGCCAACTCCTCAAAAGGCAGAGTTTGTTGCAACAGTGTTGAATCCTCATCCTTGTTGACCAAAGAAGATTCTCCAATAGCATATCCAACATAGAATTGTATATCATCTAGAAACAACATACACGCCACCAAGGTCCTTTAGTCTGACACTTCTCCTACACACTAGCCTAGAAACTTTCCGCATTAGTGCTAGAAACAAGAAATCACATGAGTACTAAATAGGACAATCCTAAAAAAGGGGGCATAGTTTCGTAAAAAAAAAGGGCGTAGTCATCACTCTAAATCATCAATCTCAGAGGATAATCACCCACATTTTGCTCGTGGTGGGATTGGAATAACCATCACCACCTCCTTGTTAGAATCCTTAGATGGTATGAGGGAGAGTGGATAATAATCACCCTTCGGATCAGTGTCACCCTCATTGTCTAAAGGGTTGTTAGAAACCTCAAATGGAGAATTATGTCCTTCTAGATAAGCCTTACAATGCTTACCCTCCCTTTTTTCCTTCTTTTCATATTCCACCATCCTCTTCTCTTTGTGTTTGACTAATTCTTCTGAAACTATCTAACCCTGTAGACGACAATTACTCTCAACACCATATTTCTTGAATTTCCCATGTCCCATTCTACCATTTGGCATATCAGGAGATTTATGTGTTTCAATTTCATCATCAGGAGCATCTTCCTTAGACTCAAGCAAACTCAGCTTCTCAGACTCATGAACCACCATGGAAGACCTACTCACCTAGGACAAGAATGTTTACTTCCTAACTCAGAAATAATTAATACACATAATTCTTTACTAACCCATGCCTCTCATTCACTACATACTGAATTATGAAAAAGGTGAACAACAAGTAATCTGTATTAAATAGGCAGTTCAAAGCATGCAAAATTAATGATTCAAGAGCTCCTCACGTGAGTGAGTTGATAACTTAACAACTCGACTTTGAATCTAGGCTGTTGATCTTAAAGCAATTAAAACTTCATCCATGGTGATCTGAGCCTTGTTTTTTATGCCTTGTGCAACTTGCTCATAGAAAACAATGATGCTAGCTCAAACTTTGTGATCTGTCAATCAATATGTATCGCCAACCTAATCCATGCCTTTTCATTAATATCAATGAAGTATATAAGATTAGCTCTTCTTAGAGAGAAAATTTCCTTATACGCTTAATCGCTCCTTATTGATCTTCCCCAAAATTTAGGGTACAATCAGTGATAAAAGTATTCATGCTATGGTGTTTAGTCCATTGGATCATCCTATTTTAAAACTACATCAATGGTTCTCCAGTCCTTTCGTTGCTTTCCTTTTTTCTTTATGCAAAATCCTCAGGATCTTGCCACATTGCTTGTTTCATCAATAGTCATCACCTATCACGGATGCATCTCATCCTCAATTTTCCTTATCAGCAATGTAAACATCCCTGCGATGAATTTCAGCCCTTGGAGGTGCAGCCTATCCTTTGATCACGTTCTTTCCCATCGCTCCTCGCTAATCCAACTTTGCACTTTGGCTCCTATCAGCGATGGGAGATGTAGTGAAGAAATCAGATTTAGACATGTACACCTGCATGGAAATAAATGGTACAAAATACATCACACATAATATCTCATCATATTAGCAAATGAAACATTTCAAAGAATACCATCACTCGTCGCTAATTTGGGACTCAAGCTTTGAAATGGATTCGCGATGAGCGATAAAACATAAGGTTGTCACCCATCGCTAATTCTCCTCATATAGTTTGCAAGTAATTAGCGATGGGAAGATTTACAAAGTTTACAATGTGCATCGTGAATCACTAATGTGGAAATTAGCATTTAAAACATATCTGCGATCACACGATGTAAAGGAAATTTCATCATATCACTCGTCGCTGATCCTGAATTTATCATCTTATGACTATTCGCAATGAGTGATAAGAACACAAGAACATAAGGCCGGGGCATCGCTCATTGCTATTAAAAATTTGAAGGCTCAAAAGCCATTAGCAATGAGTGATCCCTTAATAATACAAAGAACATCGCTCATCGTACTTTGGATTTGAGAGCTCTGGAAGCTATTTGTGATGAATGATATTAAAGAAAAACCACTTCATCACTCATCACTAATTCAAAATATGTACTTATGAAGAAATCAATGATGAGTGATAAAGTAAAATGACTGTCGGGACTTAAGTGGAAACTTTAAGCACGTGCATTTAAGTTGTTCTAATGAATGGGACCCTTAGGATGATATGAGAATAATAGGCTTGAAAACTCCTAAGTCACGAAGTGAAAAGGATGTAAAGGCTAAAAGGCCCCCTACATAACCTTATAAAGATATAAGACCCAGAATTAGGCTTGAGGGACTGATTAGCAGATGACAGTAAATGACATAAGATGTTTTAAAATGACTGGCAATGGGCAATAAGGAGTCAACGACCAAATAGAACATTATAATAATTTTTAACAAAAAACCCTAAACCCTCAAATAACAACCCTACATCCAAATGTAACAAGGGTTTGAGATGGAATAAAAGTTTTTTTTTTTAGGGTTCCATCACACCCAATGAAAATCGAAAACACATTTTTTCGATTTGGAAGAACTTTTGACTTCTTCGTAAGTCATGATGTCAATTAAGACATATGTTTCCTGACCACAAGGATAAGGTATTAGAGTTTTCAAAGAAAAATAGTGGAAAGGTCAAGGATTGTGACCTATTATTGCACCATACCTTATATATATTTGATTGTAAAATCAATTGCTATTATCATTGATGCCTTAGAAAAGGATAGGTAGATAACTTTCAATCATGAAAGGGAAGATCATTGCCTATGGGATCAGCAAGGGAAGATCTAGATTACTCATGATTTGGAAGGAAGTGTCTTTATACTCCTATATACCCTATATGGTGATTTAAATAATGATGTTATTTCTATACATAGGTAGTAATACTACATGTATATTGTGAAATGTATCCAAGTTGTGAAGCGACTTGACATTGTAGCTTATTATGCTAAGGGAACCTTGGGAATGATAGGGTTAGCATTGCAAAAGTAAAGGTATGAAAGATACAATGTGATATTATGTGAACCACATCAATTATCTTTATTGAAATGATCACTTGATCATACTATACTCTTGAATGAAACCCTAGGTTTAGAATAACCTAATTGGGTTGAGAAGTTTATTTGTTAAAAGAGTGAAACCTTAGGTTAAGATTTACCTATTAGGTTGGGATGTGTACTTGAATACTCATTGATACCTATAGGTTTGGAATAACTTACTTGGTTGGGTTGTACATCTGGTCTTGATTAGAACATATAGGGTTAGAATAACCCATATAATCAGACAAATCATTGGTTGGTGACTTTATCCTAAGATTAGGGTTTACTGAGGTTGAGACTCACCTATGTGATTAAGTGAATCACTTGAGCTAATGAGAAACATTCATGCTTGGTAATTAGGTATGTAATTAAATTTGATATATTTTAGGAACCAACATGATTGAACAAAGATTATTACTCAAAATTGGTACTGATGCTCATCAGGAAAGATATATTGAGTTAAAAATCAGATTATAATTTTGGAAATGATTTAAGGATGGAATAAATCCAAGGTATGGATGTCCTTAGATGAATGATATTTATCTTCACAAAATGTCTAAGCATTATGCTTATGTGGCATGAGTACACAAAATAGGTTTTCATTTAGGCAAAGAATAGACTATTTTGGGATGTAAAAGAACCTATGTACCCAAAATTTTGAAAGATTAATGAATGAAATGAGTAAATTGATGTTAGAGTTAGGACATTGGAATGACAAAGTTATTTGTTGGATGAGGAACCAATATAATCTGGAAAATATGGAGCAAGATGCTGCAAGGAATGTAGCAAGTTATTGTCCAATGTGCCAGGAAATGAAGATAGGATGTCATCATCGGCAAGACATGTATACTCTCTTGAGATTCTAGAGGGGGAGTGGTCGAACACAAGATAGTTTAACCTATCTATGTCAGAAGAACTGACATAATTTTATGGTGGACAGACTCACCAAGGTAACCATTAATGCTAGTTGGAAACTTGATTTATAGGAATTCGGTCCTAAGTAATATATTGTGAGAAGTAGTTGCTTGTAGTATTCCTAAGAAGGTTGTCTTAGTTATGAACAAGCAAATAAAGATGAGGTTGTGCAAACCATGATCATCTTGTGAGAAATTCAATTGAACGAATGCTCAATATATTATTGTAGCCAAATAGGAAAAAGTAATAAACCAAATCTTGAACGATTTTTAGAATACTTACAAACTTCTATCATTGAGGATTGATCCATTATATGGAAAGGAAGGTTGAAAAATCTATTAAGCTGAAATAGGCTAAGAAATAGGGATAGCCTTAGACCTAAAAGGTTGAAAAAATAGAATAATAGATCGAAAGATCAATGAAAAACTTTGTTGATACAAAGCTTGAAATATGAAGCAATATTGTTATGTTCAAAAATGGCAGGTGCCAAGAGTAATGTTATGCTCAAGATGGAAAAGTAATCAAGATCATTACTGTTATGATTAAGGAAATGGATGTGTAAGTGATGGATGAACTCAGCTTCTAAGTTGTCTAAAGGTGTAAATACCAAAGGGAAGGATGGGACCTACGGTGTAGTGTACAATACACTGACACTCCTTATCTATTTGGATTACACTAAGGATAAATTCATTAGCTAATGAGAACGTTTTTCTCGGTCATTGTGGTATAAGTTTCATGTAGGATACAATTATTGTTTTACTTGAGATGTACATATGAGGTATTGTGATTACCATGTATAAGCTCTATGAGAGAGAAAGTATACATGAAGCACACAAGTTTCCCTATGAGTTAATGATGACACTCGATGCAAGGTCTAGGGAGGAAAAGATTGCAAGGAGTGATGCTACATAGGAAGAATTTTTTATGATTCTTACATATTTTGAAAATGGTAAGTAAAACTTTTATTTGACATTATCAATGTGTTAAAATGCTATAAATCATCGGGGACAATGATTCACAAGGGGGAAAGTATGTCACGCCCTGGATTGTTGTTATTGATTTACTTTTACCTTCATCGGTAAATAGGATGGTAAAAGCAATCATGAGTTTGATATGATTGCTAAAATAATGGAATACTAAAATACGTATTATGTGAAAATATTGATAAATGCTTAATATGGCTTTGAAAGAGTAAATATGTTTACATTGATTGCTATATGAATATGCTAAATTTTATGATGCATATGGATTTATTATGAGCATCTAACTACTATTGCAAATATGCTGAGTTGGTTGCAGGGATAGGTTCAATCCTCTGGAAGGGAGGGGAAGTATCACCCAGGAGAAGTGATTGGTCGGGTAGTAATGTAACCTATCTGAGCTTATAGACACTCATAGTAGAATGGTTGAGTCAAGTTATTATGTTGGGAAATGGTAAGTCATCCTTAAGTATGAAGTGTTTACATTAGCAAGGGTCATGATTATTATTGAATGCATGCTTGGATGATTTTTATATGTTTGGAACTTATGAGTCCTTATATTACTATGCTTGATTGTATGATTCAATGAGTGTTTGAGATATATGCCTATATATATATATGCATATGCATATATATACATGCATATGCATATGCATATATATACATACATATGCATATATATTCCTTTTCCTCTCGAATTACTTAGTTCTTGACTTTTATAAACTAAGGTTCCCCAATAAATGAGAGTGACAACAAAAGCAATTCAAGAGGAAAGGGCATATATATATATATATCTCAAACACTCATTAAATAATACAATCAAGCATAGTAATATAAGGAAGGACTCATAAGTTCCAAACATATAAATATCATCCAAGCATGAATTCAATAATAATCATGACCCTTACTAATGTAAACACTTCATACTTAAGGATGAATTACCATTTCCCAACATAATAACTTGACTCAACCATTCTACTGTGAGTGTGTGTAAGCTTAGATAGGTTACATTACTGGTTACCCAACCAATCACTTCTCTTGGGTGATACTTCCCCTCTCTTCCAAAGGATTGAACCTATCCTTGCAACCAAATCAAGACATTTGCAATGGTAGTTAGATGTTCATAATAAATCCATATGCATCATAAACTTTAGAATATTCATATAGAAATCAATGTAAACATATTTAATCTTTCAAAGCCATATTAAGCATTTATCAATATTTTCACATAATACCTATTTTAGTATTCCATTATTTTAGCAATCATATCAAACTCATGATTGCTTTTACCATCCTATTTACCCATGAAGGTAAAAGTAAATAAGTAACAACAATTTGGGGTGTGAAATACTTTCCCCTTTGTGAATCATTGTCCCCGATGATTTATAGCATTTTAACACATTGATAATGTCAAATAAAAGTTTTACTTACCATTTTAAAAATATGTAAGAATCATAAAACATTCTTCCTATGTAGCATCACTCCTTGCAATCTTGTCCTCCCTAGACCTTGCATTGAGTGTCATCGTTGACTCATAGGGAAACTTGTGTACTTCACGTATACTTTCTCTCTCATAGAGCTTATGCATGGTAATCATAATACCTCATATATATATATATATGCACATGTTGATATATGTGTATGTCAGATATAATGGGATGTCCAATACAAGTATGCCAACATATGTATAATTATGCATATACTTATATAGATATTAATGTGATGTTATATGAGGACATAATCATATGGTCATAGTCATTCGAGTATTGAATGGACTATTTGATCATCGTGTTTCTATGGAATTTATTTATATGTGTGAGTGTGTGTATATATATACATATACATATTTACACGTAAGCATTAATGCTTATATTGAGGTGTATATTATATATATGTATATATAGGTACTACATATATATAATATATAGTGTGCTCTTATATATAAGGCCAATTCATTTAATAAATGAAGACCAATTATTATAAATGTATAGTCCATGATATAGCATGTGATATATATATATCTAAGTATCATTTTGAATATGGTATTATTGTGAATATATCACTTAGTCATAATCATTCGATTATTGAATGAATTATTACTTTATTGATTTGAAGTGATATGTATATATGTTTGGATATATATATATATATACATATACACACATGAGAATGAATGCTTATATAGAGGAGTGTGTATATTTATGGTATTAATGCTTATATAGAGGATTCAATTCTCAAAAAGGAAGACCTAGGAGGGGGTTCTTTAAGCTTTGAGGCATTCACCACCAAGAAAAAACTTGGAAAAGACAAATTAACTTTCAACTCACAAAACCTAGTAATGAAAGCTAAATGATGGATGTAAATGATGAAATTAAGCAACAATAAGTTATGATGTGTGTACCTGGGAAGTCTAGAAATGTGATGAGGATTCCAAAAATGGAAAAATTCTATCAAAATGTGTTATGGAGGACTAAGACACCCTTATTGTTGTCTTAGTTTTGTTGTTGTTTTATGGAGAAGATGCAAAATCTTTGGATGCCAAAACCGGATCTGAAAGAATCTCTGAAAAAATACAGGTTCGGGATGACTAAGACACCCTAGGTGGTGACTTAGTCTTGTTTGGAATTTCTAAAATCTTTGAATGTGGTTCTGAGGCTCAAGTTCTGCACTTCCTTCTTCTCAGATCCCAGGTCCCAAAACTTCCAGATTTGACCTGTAGGTGAGTTTCCGTGAAGATGACAACTTTGCACTTCAAATGATCTTCAAGTCTTCAACCTAAATTTGCAATCACAAACACACAAGAGAGGAAAAACTTGTTGATTGTTAGTAAATGGGGGTTTGCCTTGTTTAAACCCCTTGTTGGTAATCAAACCTTGAAATGAAATGAAATAAAGGAGGGAAATGATGAATGAACAAAATGCTATGTTGCAACTCACCAAACCCTTGTTATAAAATCTACAAACTTGTGTGTAATGGCTAGCTTGAATGTAGATCTTGAATCAAAGGAATTTTTGATGGATATTAACTTGAATTGCTTGCTTGAATCAAAACCCTACATCACAAATGTTAGCTCAAAAACACATATGATGCAAGAAGATCTTTGACATGATGCTTGACTCTTGATGATGGCTCCAAATGCTTGATGAATTGCTCTTGAATTCTCTTGATCTCATGAACTTTCCTTAGGAATGGATACTTGAATGCTTGTTAGGATAAAATGATTGAAAGGACCTTGTATTTATACTTATCTATGCTTAATATCCTAAAATTACACCACACCAAGCCAACATATGGATTCATTAATTAAAGGAGGCTAAATCCCATCAATATTTGAAATTAAATCTTGAATATAACTGAGGGAGGACTAAGATGCCCTATGTGGCATCTTCGTCCTAAGGCATGAAACTCAGGGCACAAACTCTAAAAAGGGGCCCATTTAAGGTGCCTTTGAAATAAGGGTCCCAAGACCTTTTGGGGAACAAAGACGCCTTAGGTGGCATCTTAGTCCTGACCCAGAAATCAGGGACACATCCAGAATCATTAAATTATCATTTATCCATTGATGTTTGTCGGGATTAGCTAGAAAAAGATATAGTCTATTATGCTTGTGGAATATGCAAAAAAGGACCACTTAAGACATAAATGAGGATAAACAAAGCAAGGCAGGCCCAAAAAAGTGTGAAAATACAAGGGTATGCATTTTCCTACACTACATATATATATATTAGTATAAATATACATATACATATATACATATATGTGATACATGTATATATGTATATGTACGTTTATAAATATATGAGACCCTTTGTAGGTTTATTTATATATATGAACATTAGCGATTTATGTATATAAACATAGGTCAATTTTTTAATGAGTTAAGCAAAGAATTTAAAAGCCGATTATAATATATATTGGCATTGAATAAAGGGAAAATTACAAGCTATGTATTGTGCAACAATATAGTTGGCATGAAGAGTGAACCATAGTCGATACTATGGATATGCATTTTGGAAATATTAAACAACTATTACTCAACGTTGAATGCTTTTATATAAAGCGATGAAATTGATACCAACTGCAAAATAAAGTGAAATGCATGAGAATAGGAAACACATACAACAATACAAGGAATTGGTCAAAGTATCATTTATGTGCCAAGAGACTCTTTACTCCTCCATTTTCTACAAGCTTAGACTTAGTCGACATTAATCATGTGTTGCATTATGACTGTAGAATGTTTCAATGAGTAAAGAAGTGCCAAAAAATAGGAAGAGTGGTTGCATACTTGGCACCAAAATATGAAGTTCTATTTGTTGTAGAAGTGCATCTTTGTTGTAATTCGACTTTCATCATTTTAACATGAGTACAATTGAATAAGTCTCTTGCTATTGTCATTTGGATGGGTCGACCTATAGCTTCATGTGTTGAGTTTGTGTTTAGTTTTCTGCCACCTTTTAAGCTAAGTGAAGTGAGTCGACTTGCATGGATTAAGCTGTCAATTTTCATGCTTTTTTTGTAGGTTGCAAAGTCTCATTTTGATGTATAAATAGAGAGGTTTGCACTCTCATTTGGGGACACACTAATCTGCATTATTTTGCAATTACATTCTATTGTATTTTGTGAAGAGATAGATTGTGTGAGTTATATCTATGAGAGCATATTATCAACTTGTGAGAGAATTCATAGTGAAGTATTGCTTTGAGAGAGCTAAGTGAAGCTAGGAAGCTGCTATTGGAAAGTTGTGCATCAAGTCAGTCAATTGGTTAAGTGCATTACAGGCATGAGGATCTAATCTTCCTTTATTTGGATTTTTTTATGAAAGATTCAGTTTTGAATACTTTATTTGAACTGCTTGAGATTACTTGCAATAGGGAATTATAGCATCCGTTTGGAAAGGAAAAATAATTTGTTTATGCTTTTATGTGAAAGTGCTTGTAAATACTCCATAATAAGAGAGGTTGTTTGTCATTAGTATTAAGATACTAGGAATGATTAAACAAGGATAGTTTAAGGGTTATTCATAGCTAAAGCTATTTTATTATACTAGATAACTAGTGGGATACTCCTGAGATTGATTGTACAATGAAGGGAGGGAACTTGTTCATATGCTTTGTGAGTAGAAATAACATAGAGTTTGTGGAAAAAGGGGATAGGTTAATTTTGGGGTTAAAGTTTACCCATCGAAGGAAATACCTATGCATAGGTTATAGTGGCCTTAAGTCAAATCGAGCTGAGTAGTGTAAGTGAATAGGATGACTATCACTCGAAGTACTAAGTGAGAACACTTTGGCCAAAGTAGTGTGATTTCCTTTGGATCCATTGTCAGTCCATTGTGTCCACGTGGTGCATCCTAGTTCCAGATTGTAGGGTTACAAGTTCTAGACATATAGGACACAACACTAAGCTTAGAGTGGTTGTTGTACGAGGTTACTCCACTAATCTCTTTGTTGAAGGGTAGGGCCATCTATCATTGATAGATGTGCAGGGGACCACATATGAGTCTATGGTTGGCAGAAAAGCACTTGAGTGATGCTTCTCCTCCTCAATAGGTGACAGAAGACCAATATTTAAAAGGTGGATCATAGACCATCTATATCTATTGCTTTGAAGCTCAGTTGAGCTATGTATGTATCATGTACCCATTTATATGGAAGGATGTAATCATGAATGATATACTTAAGTTCACTCAATATGAAATCTATGTTATGGTAAGATTCGTGATATTACAATGGAGTGCAATGAAAATTTGGAAATAGTGTTATTTCAAATATGCATGTAATTTACATTATGGAAATAATTTTTTTTATTGCTATGTTATGGAATCATGGTTTATTCACTTGAGGTGAAAACATTGGAAAATTACTGAGTAGAACATCGAGGTTGTTACAACCTTCTATTTTACACTTAAGGTTCTTTGGTTGTGAGGATTTTGTTCATGTGCCTTAAGAGAAGCAATCTAAACTGAATCCAAAATATAAGAAATGCATCTTCGTTGGTTATAGTGAGAATGTAAAAGGTTATAAGCTTTGGAATTCTCTAACCCCTAAAATGATCTTTTCTAGAGATGTGATTTTTAGGGAGTTTAGAGCTTACTCAGGAGAAGAACAACCAAAGGAGGAAGATAATAAAAAGATGATGCACTTTGAGAAATAGATTGAGAATCAGGAAGATGCAAATGCAAAAGAATAATTAGATGGATTTGAGGATGGAGAAGAAGAAGAGGGTTCAGATAGTTTAGAGGATGTGCAGGATGAGCACACAAAAGAAGAAGAATAGGTAGAGCCCATTAATCCTACCTTGAGGAGGTCCAAAAGGAAACAAAATCTAGTTGATAGGTATAGCCCATCCAATTTCCGTTGTGTATTTTCTTTGTTGAGTATTGAAAATGAACCTAGATCCTACATGGAGGCTCTCTCTTTAGAGGAAAGTGAGTCTTGGTTGCAGGCATGCAGGATGAAATAATGGCTTTGGATAGTTGTGACACCTGGGATCTTGTTAGTTCCCCAAAGGAAGGAAGCCCATTGAATGCAAGTGGATATTTAAGAAGAAATTTAGAGCAGATGGTGGGTTAGAGCGGTACAAGGCCATATTAGTGGCTAAGGGCTACTCCTAGAGAGAGGGAGTTGATTTTGGTGAAATTTTCTCTCATTTTGCTAAATTAACTTCTATTAGATTCCTATTATCTATTGTCATTGCTTGTGATTTTGAGATAGAGAAAATGGATGTTAAAAATGATTTCTTCCATGGGGATCTTGAGGAGGAAACTTATATGCGACAACCTAACAATTTTGTTGTGAAAGGAAAAGAACAATTAGTTTGTAGGTTGAAGAGATCTTTGTATGGTTTGAAATAGTCACCCAAGATGTGGTACCGGAAGTTTGATGCTTTTGCATTGAAGTTGTGTTTTCTTAGGAGTAAGGAGTATCATTGTGTTTACATTAAGGTTATTAATGATCAGATTTTGATTATTTCCTTGTTTGTTGATGATATGTCATTTTTTGGTAACAACAAGGTGATGATTAGTGAGCTCAAGGCACAAATTTCTAGCATATTTGATATGAAGGACTTGGGGGTTGCAAAATATATTCTCGAGATGGAAACTAGAAATATCGGGGTCACAAAGATCTTTGGTTAAGACAGAGTAAGTATGTTGATACCATTTTGTAAAGGTTTAATATGCATGACTGTAATCCAGTTAGTATTCCATTTTTGGTTGGTACTAAGTTGAGCTTAGATATGTGTCCTAATTCTAATAATGATGTTGAGGATATTTCTATGGTTCCTTATGCTAGTGTCGTTGGTAGTTGTTACACCCCATATCATGGTTACCGAGTTACTTTACCTAGTTGGGTGAAAATGCTTTGAATATATATGTTTATGCTTTATGTAAATATGATGAAAGAATGTTGATTCAATTTTATGTTTTATAATAATTTTGACTATGAAATATATGATGCAATGATTTTATTGTGAATAGCTAACTACTGTTGCAATATATTGCGTTGGATGTAGGAATAGATTCAACCCTCTAGAAGAGAGGGGAAGTATCACTCGGAAGAAGAACTTGGTCTAGTAACCGTTAATGAACCTAACTTAGCTTTCACACACACACTTCTAGTGGGTCAAGTTGAGTCGAGTCAGCTTGGGAATTGGTAGGTAACCTTTAGTCTTGTTTGTGCATAATTTAGAAAAGGTTATGGTCTTGTATTTGAATGTTCCTATTTGTGGTTGTCAATGGAAAGACCCTCTTCGTGTGTTTATGTGTATATCTATGTTGATAAGTATATATATATCGAATGTATATATGTATATATTTTTGAATGGTAACTCTTACATATGATTATACAATATGCATAAGGATATCAGTTGCACGTTTACAACATATATGTATATATACATACAAACTTTGTGTATCTACTCATCGATGAAGAGGAATATGTATGAGTCTAATATTATTAAATATTAGACATTGTTAATTTGTATATATGCATGCATTTGATAATACATACATACATACGTGTATGTATTAATATACGTTATACCTTGGAATATATATGTATTTGGTTAGAAATTGAGTGTTTTATGTATATGTAAGTATGTATTCGATGTTTCATAATTACATACATACATATTAATATGTGAATAATAAGCAAATGCATTACGTGGAATGTATATATGAGTATATGCATTCAAATATTGAATGATGCATTCTATAAGCTTGTAAGTTTATATATATACATATATATATTAACGTGTGATGTTGTTTATATATATTGTATAAATATATATATTATATATAATGTAATGTTAAATAGCACTGGTTTATAAACCAATGCGCATGTCATACAAAGTGCCTTAAACACTATATAGTGTAGCGTTGAAATAAAAAGAATAGTGCATGAGTTATTAACATTGCTTGAACATTTAAATGATGAATGATATACATCTTTGGAAGCGAATAAAGTAAGGTTGTGCATAATGTTGAGAGCATAATCATTTTATATGGAATTTAAATAGCAATAGAGAAGCCACGTGCTGCCATATATGGAGAAGTGGTTGAGTTAAGAATAATGCATGAATAGGAATACAAACCAAGTGTTCAAAATAGCAAGCCAATGCCTTATGACCAAGTCAACAAAAGTTTAGGAGGCACTTGTGAATTTATTACTACTATGTATGTGTTGCATTGAGAGGTAAATACAGGTTAAAGCAATAAGGAAATAATCAATGAAAAGTTGGCAAAGTAAAGTCGACCTGTAGGAGACATTATCCTTGCATTTATGTTTATCCTTCTTGCTGTCCATTATGGTTAAACCTGGTTGTGTATGTGTTCTTTGTTCAACGAATTTAGTTGCCACCCTTCTTCCTTCCTTGCTTGTTTGTAGGTTGTAGTTGCTCATAACTTTGTATAAATAGAGGTGAGAGCTACCTCATTTGGGATGCACATATACTTGCATTCTATTGTTATTTTTCTTGAGTTATTCTTATTTTTCGAGTTGAGAGTTTATTGTGAGGGAATTTTTGAGGGTTTATTGTGAGGAAATTCAAAGAGTAAGATTTGAGGGATAGAGAAAGAGTTTGCGAGCTAATTTTGGAGGGAGCTGAGCTAGGAATCCAATTTGACCAATTGGAGCTTTGTATATATAGGCATGTTGATCCCACTCCTTTATGTTTTGAATTTTGTTGAAACATTCTATGCATTTTATTGTCTTGTTTGAGAGTGTGTTGAGTTATTGAATAGGGAAAGGTTATATTCTTCTTGTTTGAAAGAGAAAGATTCTTGTTTGTATTTAGTTTTGTGATCTCTATATGAGTGTTTGTACATAATACATAATAAGGAATGGATGTATTTACTAGTATTAAATACTATGTTAAGATAGTATTATTCAGTCGAAATATGAATTGTGGAAGTTGGGATATAGAATTACTTTGATTTACCTAGTAGATATGTGTGTACCCTATACATGGCAGTTTGTGTGAATGCATTACTTGATGGATTACTTGTATCATTTTGAAAGTAGGAAGAGAATCTTATTCCTAGGGTTAGGGTATAAATGTGTTGGTTATATCATCATTCAATGATAGGGTTGATAAAACTTATGATAATATTGTCTTCTCATTTTGTTTAAGAGTCTATTCCTATTTACGAAATCCTAGAGAAGGGCTCACATTTCGATAATCCAAAGCAATATTGTGAAGGGGAATATGGGTGCAGAAGCACCAACTCCACACAAGATGATAATTTCCTTCGGATAACATTTAATATAGTGAACATGCGATAATTGAAGTCATTCTAAATGTGGAATCATTTATTGATGAGACATACCTTGGAATGGAAAATTTTATTGTTGAGGTTGTTAGTGAAGTTTGGAATATGTTGTTGCACATGAGAATAAGTGATTGAGTATTTACTATATACTATGACAAGTTGAGACTTATATAGCTATATTGTAGATTATGAAGTTGTTTATTACAAATATATTTTTAGAGTTAGAACCATGAAGAGTTCATAAGTTATATCTGGGGCTAGATAATCCAATGAAGGGAATAGCTTATGCATAGAAATTACATGCTAGAAATGTCATTGAGAACTTGAAAGAATGTAGGTTATTCCTAGGGTTGAAGGTCAGACAATCCAATGGAGGGGGTAGCTTATGCATAGTTTACGAATGGTCAAAATCCAAATCGAGCTGGGGAAAGTGTGTGAAATAGATGACTTCTTTTATAAGAATCTTTGGCCAAAGTAGTATAAGTGCCACTGATTACACTGCCAGTTCACTGTGTTCCTTTTATGCATGCTAGTCTGGGATTGTCATACACATAGGTTGTAGCTATGATCTGGGAAAGTTATAGTTATGTAGGACACACCACTAAGCTCAGGAAGGAATTTGTTATGTGGTTACCTTACCAATCTCTTCGTTGAGGGGAGGGCCATCTTACCATATGTGGTAGATGTGTGGGGGGGCGCAATAAGTCAGATGTGGTTGGTGGAAAAGTGCTTGAGTGATATTTCTCCTCAACAACAGTTGACGGTCAAGATTTGAGGAGGACTTCCTAGACCATTTAAAGGGGCTATGTATGTTTTCTTATATCCATTTCTATGGAATTTTATAATGAATGAAATGTTATCTTGAGTTTATATAAATCATTGATTTGGAACGATTGTAATATTCAATTATAATGCAAATGGAAATTTTGGAATATAGGTTATTTTAGATGTGCATATAGACTTTGAATTACAAGAAAAAATTTATTGCTAAGCATAGGCATATATAGTTTATTCACTTGAGGATAAAACATAGAAAAATTTACTGTGTGGACCAATTGGCATGTTATAGTAGTTTTATGTATGTAATGGTTTGCATTAGACCAGATATAGCCCAAGTTGTGGGAGTTCTAAGCAGGCTTATGTCTAACCCTAGTAGAGAGTTGTAGTGACAAAAAAAGTTGCCTTTTTCCTTGCTTGGATAATTGACAAAATTGAACAAATGGTGTCTTGGACTAGTGTTGTAATGTCTTGTAAACATTCACACTATTCTAAGACCTTTATTTAGCTAAATCATGCCTTAATTGGTCCTTTGCAAGGGTGTTGTGAAGTCTTGTAACACACTTTCACACTTTTCTAGGAATTATTTGCTTAATTAAGCCTTATGGGCCCCTTTCTAAACAAAATAAACATAATGTGTACCTTGTTTATGTGTTGTAAAGTGTTTTAAAGAACTTTCACACTTATCTAGGTGATCTTAATTCATTAAGGTCAAGTGTCCAATTATTAACCCCCCTTTTAGGCCTTAATTTTGACACCTCCTGAGGATCCTTCCCGACAAGCATAAATTAAATATCAAATTATTTCATTAGCAAAAATTTGGTCCTGGTAAGTTGAGCTAGGACCCATTCACCCTTGATGGCAAATGGCTCCTCTCTTAATAGGACCCCCTTTTTTCAGTTGTTCTAGAATTGGTTTTTGGCCTTCTTTTAGCTCCTCGAAGCTCGGTCCTGGAAAATTATAATTAGAGCATTTTCAAGGCAAAATTCAAGTCATTATTACAACAATTCAAATATCATATCATCATGGGAAGGTTCTAATTGAATTATTTCATGTTCATATTTCATTATCTTATTTCATCATTTGGTTTAATTACCTACAAGATCAGTTAAACCCCCATTCACTAACAAATCAACAAGTTTTCTATCCTTGAGTGTGTGATTGCAGATTTACAGGTTAAAGAGCAAGATTATCAAAGTTGTCAAAATTGTCAAAGTTGCAAAGTTGTCATTCAAGGTGCAAGATCACGGAAAAATCTCTACAGAACTAAATATTGAATTCTAGAACTTGATGATAGGGATTTCAAGAGTGTAGACATCAAGGTACAGGATCCTGAAATTAGTTTTCCAAAACCTTGAAAGGACCCATTCACCATTGAAGGCGAATGAGTCTTCCACAGCTCAAAAACAACAACTTTCTGGATAAGTACATAGCTTTTTACACTCTAAAATCATTCCTCATAGTTGCTATAACAGTTTGGGTCATTTTCTAATTGTAATTAGCATCATATTTTGCATAATTTGAAGTGATATTGGCTTGGGAAAACCAATGATCTATCTCACATTTGGGATAGGTCCTATTTTCCCAACATGTCATTTTTGGTGAGCTCGACTTATTCAACATTTCACTTTTTTGCATTTTGGAGTCTTTCATTGCATTTCAAGTTAAAATCTTGCATTCATTGCATTTGCATTTACATTGAACTAGGGTTTCTTCTTTTGCATTTAAATCTTGAATATCATATGTGGTTTAGATTTGCATTATTTTGCACTTCTTAAATATGAAAATTAAAAAAACAAAGCAGCCATTTTGCATCTCATTTATATTTCATTCAATTGCATTTGAAAATCAAAACAAAATTGCATTTCAATCTAGGTTTTACATTTCATCTTTTATTACATTTTTGCATTGAAATTATGGAAAATATGAAGCTGCATTTCACTGTCTACAACGTGGAACTGAAAGATATATTTGAAAGCTTGCAAACCATTAAAAAATAGTTTAAAAAGGCCTTAACATGACCCATTCACCCTTTCTGGTGAATAAGTCCTTGATCAGGTCTGACCTGAAGCTTTTGGCACTTGAAAAGACATTAAAATTCAGTCTAAAATCCACAAAAAACTCCCAGAAAAACCTAACCAGGACCCATTCGCCCTTATTGGAAAATGAGTCCATGTTAGCTATAGATCTACATTTTCAAAACATTAAAATCTTAGTTTTTGGCTTCTGTTTGGTGTTGTTATCTTTTTGTTTCAGTTTCCTGATTTGTCGTTTCATCAATTTCATTGCATTTAGTTTAAATTGTTTCATTTTAGTGCATTGTAAAAAATCAAAATTGCATCAAAACATTTCATTTTCAACTTATTGCATTGTTTAATTAGTAATTCGCATTGCTTAGAATCTGAAAATTGTATTTCATTTTAGGATATTGCATTGTCATTCTAGGGTTTGCACACTAGGTTTGTAAAAATTTCATGAGCTTTATAACTTGGTGTCCTATTCACAAGACTATTATAAGACGTAGTTTGAGGCTCATGTCATCCAACTATCTCTCACTTGCCATGGATCTTGGGTGCTCTAACTCTCTTTCTAATAGTGTTGAGAATCAACCCTCAATGGCTCATAGTTTGCATACCTCATTTCCCATGACTTCACCTTCTATAATCAATGTGCATGATATCATTGACAAGCTAGATGAACAACTAGAAAACTTACAAGCCTATATCCTTAGTGAATGCTTTGACTTTAGCTTGGTCCCTATCATACAAAATCTAAGGAAAGTGCTTAAAACAAGAAACAAAACACAAATCATCTATAGCCTTAGTTACTTCCTTCAGGAATACTTGAACAAACAAGACAATACCAACCTACATGCCACAACCAATCCTCCTACTGAAACTAAGAACAAAGTTAACATGGACCACGATCATATGCAATTACCTCCCTCGAATAAAGTGATAACATTTATCAAAGCTAAACCTCGTAGGGGATTGACTAAACAATCTCTTGACATTGCTTTCTCACAACATGACATACCTAAACGTGCACCTGATGGTCCTCTTTACATAGTTGGTGAAATCAACAATAAGCTCACTAATGGGATATTGATTGATCCCGTCTATGGAGAGAATGTGATCAAAAAACAATTATTATATGTATATGATCTATATCAAGATACATATTACAATATGAAAGCATGGATCAAGACATACAATGGATTTTCTTTCCCTACAATAGGCTCGATAGACCTCCCTTTAAAAGTGGGACCAGAAACATTAATAGTCTCATTCTCCATCATTCCACAATTGGACCAATTTTGCGTGAAGCTAGGCTATCCATGGCTTTTCTCCATGAATTTTGTCCCTTCGGTTGTGCATAAATGTCTAAAGTTTCCATTTGGAAATGACATCTTCACTGTGCATCATAGCAGATTCAATCTTGCCTCAAAAAAAGAGAAATTTTCACTAGATTACTTTTGGTCCATGCCTATGGAACCTATCAAGCTTTGTGAAGATTTATTTTTCTTATCATATTAAAAATTCAAGGAAAAGAAAATAGCATAACTATCCCTTCAAAACATGCCTCAACCTATGACCGAACCAACCATCCTTGATGATACAATGATTGAACCAAAAACACTTCAGAACATACATGAACAATCTATAGAACAACCTCCTACAATTTCCCACAAGAGACCATGAGATAACACAAACAATCTCGTTGTACCTCCTAGAGTCAAACATGTTTACAAAGTCAAAGATAAAGTGGTTGAGCAACCTATTGTTTTTCCCTCTAGTCCTCATAAGGAAGAGAAGGAACCTTTGATTAACAAACCCACTCTTACACAAAAACAAATTGACAATAAACTGAAAAGAAATCGAAGTGCTAGGGAGTGTAGACGTAGGTGTCGTGATATTGCTCGTAAATTGAAAACTCAAGAAAACAACAATAACATAGAAAATCAAAATCCAAACCTACCTAAAGCAATGCATGACAACTCTCAACCCTCACCACAACATAAACAAGAACATTGTATGGACATTGTTATTCGACCTCCTGATGTGATTAACTTAGATGATGACATTGGCATTGCAAAAATTGATGAAAAAGTGCATGACGAGTTGAATGCATTGTTTTCTTCTTCCATGAGTTTAAATGAAAAATCTCCTAAAAAGAGTGTTGAACTTGGGGTGTGTCCTAGTTTGACACTTGATCTTGTCCCTTTAGCTAGTTTCCCACCTTCCATTTATATCGATCGAGATTGGGAGGTGAATGACCTGCTTTAGGTTGACTCACCTATGCCTTACTAGTCTTTTGCTTTTTGCTTTTTCTTGTTCTTTGATTGCATGTGTGTAATATGATCCCCCGTGATGTTTTTTTTGATGTTCCTCTATCTTTTTGTGCATTATTCTATATGTACCTTCATTCTTCTCTATGTCGTACTCCCTTCATTTTGTCTTGTGTTTTCCTTTTGGGGATGATGCAAGGCATCGAGACATTCATGTCTCTTCCATGTTGACCCAAAATATTTTCTTTATCTTTTTCATTTGTCTTGTGTTTTCCTTTAGGGGATAGCGCAAGGTATCAATACATTTATGTCTCTTCCATGTTGACCCAAAATATTTTCTTTATATTTTTCATTTGTCTTGTGTTTTCCTTTTGGGGATGACGCAAGGCGTCGAGACATTTGCGTTTCTTTCATGTTGACCTGAAAGGTTTTTTCTGTCTTCGCTCCCTTTGTGTCATTCTTCTAGTTCTGTGAGTATTTGGGGAATGGTGATAGTTCCATGCTCTATGACAACATTGTAGCATATACATATTGACTCCAAATCCATAGATCCCTTATGTGTTTGTGGGAGAAACCCTTCCTATTTCATGACGTAACTTGCTTTGGAAACATATGACTTGGCATAGGGTTTTCTGAAGAAAGCTCTCATGTCTTAGGCTAAAAACATTGGCTACTTTAAAGCAATTTCCCACAGTAATGGTGTAGCAATCGCTTTAAAGTGGGGGCATACAACGATGACATCTTTTGGAAAATTTCATGGCATGATTTTTCTTTCTTCTTGTGATGTGTCCTCTTCTTGGTGGTGTCATTGGGTTTGATGTCATCCAAGAGTGCACGATCCACTGTCATGTCATGATGCGAATGAGGCATCTCATGGGAAATCTAACACCTTGATTTTCCCTCTCTTGGAGACATTAGGCTCAATGTTCCCTAAGAGGAAGACCATTACATGAACAAAGCAAAATATTTTTTTTTTACAAATTTTTTACATGACATTCAATTTTTTTTTTACAAAGCATTTTCATTGTGGTGCCTTATTGAAGTTATTAGGAGGATGACTTCAGTATGGTATGAGAGGATAATTCAATTCTCTCATTTGCCACCTTGTTGGGACAACTCACCTAGTGGATAGACTAAGGTTCCACTACCCAAAAGTGAGCATACATATTTTGGGACAAACTCACCTCACGGATGACCTGAAGTTCTGTGGCCCCAAAGTGAGCAACATGTGTTATGGACAAATAGCCACCACCTCACATTGCATTGAATCGATTGTGCTTGATCCTTTGTTTTGTTTATTCTTCTTGGCCTTTGACATGGTATGATCATGTATCTTTGTTACTGCTGCATACTTATTTGTTTTGGATGTCTACTTTAGTGTGAGTTTGATATGGGGTCATCCTCTCACTAAAGTGGGGGAAAAATGTAGTGATGAAAAAAGTTTTCTTTTTCCTTGCTTGCTTGGATAATTGACATTAAAATTGAACAAATGGTGTCTTGGACTAGTGTTGTAATGTCTTGTAAACATTCACACTATTCTAAGACCTTTATTTAGCTAAATCATGCCTTGATTGGTCCTTTGCAAGGGTGTTGTGAAGTGTTGTAACACACTTTCACATGTTTCTAGGACTTATTTGCTTAATTAATCTTTATGGGCCCATTTCTAAACAAAATAAACATAATGTGTAACTTTTTTAAGTGTTGTAAAGTGTTTTAAAGCACTTTCACACTTATCTAGGTGGTCTTAATTCATTAAGGTTAAGTGGAGTTATTAACCCCCCTTTTAGGCCTTGATTTTGACACCTCTCGAGGATCCTTCCTGACAAGCATAAATTAAATATCAAATTATTTCATTGGGAAAAAATGGTCCTGGTAAGTTGAGCCAAGACCCATTCGCCCTTGATGGCGAATGGGTCCTCTCTTAACATGACCCCATTTTTTCAATTGTTTTGGAATTAGTTTTTGGCCTTCTTTCAACTCCCTGAAGCTTGGTCCTGGAAACTTATCCAAGACCCATTCGCCTTTGGTGGCGAATGGGTCCTCCCTTAATGAGACCCTGATTTTTGAATTTCATTCTAGTGGGAATTTAATTGTCTTTCTTTCCATATCTAGTATTGACCTTAGTTCTTTGAATTTTGGGGTTAATCTCCTAATTTAGTATAAATAAGGGGTGAATTCACATTGTTTCTCCTAGCAATTCAATCTAAGCGATCCTAAGCATTCAAGTATTCAAGTGATCAAGCATTAGAGCATTTTCAAGGTAGAATTCAAGTCATTATTGTAGCAATTCAAAGATCGTATCATCATTGCATTATTTCATGTTCATGTTTCATTATCTTAATTCATCATATGGTTTAATTACCTACAAGGGGTTTGATTGAGGCAAACCCCAATTCACTAAAAAATCAACAATTTTTCTATCCTTGAGTGTGTTGATTGTAGATTTACTGGTTAAAGAGTAAGATTATCAAAGTTATCATTCAAGGTGCAAGATCACAGAAAGAGCTCTACAAAACTGAATATTGACTTCTAGAACTTGACGACAGGGATTTCAAGAATGCAAACATCAAGGTACATGATCTTGAAATCAATTTTCTGAAACCCTAAAAGGATCCATTCGCCATTGAAGGCGAATGAGTCCTCCACAACTCAAAAACAACAACTTTCTTGACAGTTATACAAATTTTTACACTCTAAAATCATTCCTCATAGTTGCTATAATAGTTAGGGTCATTTTCTAATTGTTATTAGCATCATATTTTGCATAATTTGAAGTGATATTGGCTTGGAAAAACTAGTGATCTATCTCACATTTGGGTTAGGTCCTATTTTCCCAACATCTCAATAGCATTGGAATTTTGTTAAGAGGGTGTTTAGATGTTTGTGAGGTACTTATAATTACTATTTGGTTTATCATGGTATTGATGATGTGGTCAAGTCATTGGACATATAAGGATTTGTTGATGCAAATTGGGCAGGTGACTCGAATAGTCAAAGGTCCACTAGTGGCTATGTATTTACTTTGTTTTGAGGAGTGGTGAGTTTGATGAGTAAGAGGCAGCCCATAGTTGCTTTTTCCACCACTGAAGCAGAGAATATGGTTGCTACACATACCTCTAAGGAGGTGGTATGGTTTTGATTACAGGACAATGAAGATTCGATGTGATAGTCAAAGTGCTATGTGTTTGATCATAAATCCTATGTATCATTCTCATACTAATCATGCTGATCTTCAATATCAATTTTTGTAAGAGATGGTTAAGAATAGTAAGGTATTGATAGAAAAGGTTGACACTTTGGATAATGTTGCAGATTCTCTTACGAAGCCAGTGACCATGGTTAAGTTCTCCTGGTGTAGGAAGCCCTTGGGCCTTGATCATTGTACTTGATTTTTATGTTTTGTATCTCTTGGATGTAATTACAATGTATAATGTCAAGTGGGAGAATGTTAGGATAAGGTGACATTAAACTTGTAATCTTATGTCATTTGTATGTCTCCATGTTGCTTGGAATGTGTTCGAGGGGACATGAGAGAAAAATATTAAATTTTGGCAAGTTGTAATTATATTTTAAAGAGGATTTATTTTCGGTGCAGGTTACACATCAAATATGGATAAGGCATATTTCCTAGGAATCCAATATGGAATATGAAATTTTTTGGAGTGGGAATCCAAGATTGTAGAATAAAAGGTGTCTATTGGTGTTCCATCGAGAAGTGGAAAGGTCACTTGATCATCCAAAAAGGAAGGGGTTGGATAGGCTATGGGTTAGGCACCCATGTTGGAGTATTGAATATCCAATCAATATTTCATTATGTCTTTTGGCTGTCCAAGAAGAGGGGCATGGGTTTTTGCAGGTGGTTTTGTGCCTCTTGTTTTGGTTTACTATTTATGGTTTTACCTCCCACAATTTCTATAAATTGGAGCCATGGGATGGTAGTTATATATTGAGTTATTGCAGGTAATAGGGTGTTGTCAAGTTGATTAGAGATCAGTAGTGAGGTGTATTATTGTGTATTCTCATTGGAAGATTAATAATATACTTGTCCTCTTTTCTCTGGTGGAGTTTTTTCTCGAAAGGGTTTCACCACGTAAATCTGGTGTCTCATTTGGGTTGCTAATTTTTATATTGTGATGTTTGTTGCAATCACATGCTTATTTTTGATTTGGTAATCTGATTTTCAGATCTGAATTCACTTGCATAAGTTCATATTGTTGCTTTCCTTCACCTTGTTTTTCAAAAAAATAGAGGGACATATTCTTGTATATTTAAGAAAAAAATTACAAAACATTTAAATAAATTGAAAGTGTTAAAATGTCATATCCTATGATGCAAAAATAGCTTCACAATGACAACAACAAATGCCAAACATCTATAACTTGCATCTAAACTATCAAAAAATTCCTCTTATACACACAACAACTATGAAATGAATTATAATGAAGAACAATGACTATCCAACTCTCCAAAAAGAAGAATGGAAGTGAAATTGTTAGAAAGAAAATTTAAATGTTAGAACCCTCCACAAAATTTATATAGTTTTGACACTTATCTTGAAGGAAATTTCAAAATCATTATAGTCAAAGTGAATTTATCATGGTTGATTGATGCAGGATCATCCGTGGCATGGTGGCTATCTTGTGTCAACAAAAGGGTTTGATTTTAATTTCAAATTTTGGTGTGATTTGAATTTCATATTTTGTCTCATGAAATTCATATTTTGTTGAGAATTTTGATGTTATGTCATGTTGAAAATTCTAATTTCAAAGTTGGAGTAAATTTGGTGAAGGTAAGATGAGTGGAGATAATGGAGAATCTGCCTTGAAAGCAAAAAAATCCTAAAAAAGCAAAGTAGGTGTGGGTTTCTTGGAGACCATGAATTTAACTTGTAACTCCAAATTTTAAATTCCTTAACTCCTAAAAAATAGGGATCTAAGTGGACGCCAAGATTGGAAAATTTTGATTTTTGCTTTATTCAAGAAAGTAAGAATGTAATAAAAGCATTATTTCCATTCACAACAAGGCTTGGAGTTTGAAAAGAATATTTTATTCAATTTTATTAATGCAATTTAATCTATTTGGAGAATTTAATGAGGTAGACATTGATTTTTGGGAGTGGGTTTTGGAATGTGAAGAAATTCATCCAAATGCACTCAAATTTCATTTCATGGAAAAGATGGATTGGGTAAAAGGGAAAATCAATTCATTTTTTGAGGCTCTCTTTTCCAGATTGAAGAAGAAGAGAGAGGAAGGCATGGGATATCTCCAGGAGGGGTTTTGAGAGGTGTTGTTGTAGATTTGAGGCTGATTACAGAGCTATGCACATCACCAACTGTTGCGGATTTTTATATTGAGATCAATGTGAGAAGTTTGTTGTTGCAGGTGTGGAAAGAAGTTGTGTTGGAAGGGTTTTATTTTCTGCTACAAATACTTTTATTTTCTTGTATTTCCCTAGAGTCTTGTAAGGGTTTATTGTAGTCCATTGTCCTTTTGGACCAATTGTGTTGTGAGGTTTATTGTGTAGATGTTGGAGAAATATTTTATTACATAGTTTAAATTGTTGTTGCAAATCTTTCTTGTGGTGATTTCCAGAAGTTTTGTGAGGGATTTTTGCAGCCCCATTGTCCATTTAGGACTAATGTAATTTTATTTGCAAAGTTTATTTGAATTCAATATTATTGGTTGCAATTTGCAAACCTGAGTTGAAATGTTTGTGCAAGAATTTATTTTCCTGTGAAGAGTGCCTTTTTAGGGGTTTTGTGATAGCTATTTAATTTAGTTTCCATTAGTTAAACTATTGTTAATTAGCTCCATACATTAGTGGTATTAGATCTAGGTTGATCTTGAGTGTGTAACAAACCCCTTATGAGAGGCAGTTGCACCAAGATTGTGTTGTGGGTGTTAAAGATGGGAGAGGAGCCCATTGTGGTAGAGGTAGAGGTAGAGGAAGAGGAGATAATTTTGTAAGAGATGATGATTTTAGAGCCTTGAGAAGGCAAGTTGAAACTTTACAAAATGAGATAAGGAGAGGACTTGCAAGAATGAGAGACCTAGGAAGTGATGATGAAGATGAGAGCACATAGGATGCTAGTTTGGATACTGAACAAAGAGAAGAAGTTGCAGCAGTTGCAATGGATCCATTGTTGAGAGTTTTAACAAAAATGGGAAAAAAACCAAGTATTGATGTTCCTACCTTTAATGGAAGTTTGAATCCAAAAGAACTGATAGAATGAATAAATGATATGGAAGATTATTTTGAATTTGAGGAAGTTGGAGACCCAAACCGAGTAATATTTGCAAATAAAAAATTGAAGGGACATGCTTCAATTCGGTGGAGAGAAAATCAGTTGGAAAGAGGAAGAAAAGGAAAAGAAAAGATTACAACATGGGATAAAATGGTAGAGAAAATGAAAAGGTAATTCATTCCAGTAGACTATGAGCTAGAATTTCTTAAAAAGATGCAAAGCTTGAAGCAAGGAAGCAAGACAGTAGAGGATTACACATAAGAGTTTCACATAATTCTTATAAGGACTAGAAATTTAGAGGCAACCAAGGACAAGGATGCAAGATACATAAATGAGTTGAGATCAAGTATTCAAGAAGAGATGACACTAGTTAGAGTTGTGACAATGGAAGATGCTTATCAAATAGCATTGAAGATAGAATAAATTATGAACAAGAGGTTTGAAAATAAACAAAAGGGAAGGGATAGGGCTTATGTGCAGAAAAAATTGGATGAAAAACATATTAGAGACGTTAAAGACAACAAGGATGAAATATGTGAAAACTCAAGCAAGTCTCGTGATCAAAATTTTAGCGGAAGAGGAAGATCGGGTAGAGGATTTGAAAGAGGAAATTTTAAAATAACTTGTTTCAAGTGTGGAGAAGAGGGGAAAAAATCATATGAGTGTCCTCATGAAGAGGAAAGACCAAGAAGAAGAGCTGAAAATCAGAATAGAGCTGTAAACATAAATGGAGAAGATGCACATTCAACACATTCTGAAGAAGCGGAAGATGGTGAAGCCTTGATGACGAGAAGAGTTTTGATGAATGAAAACAGTGAACCCATTCAGAGGAGGAGATTGTTTCATACAAGATGCAAATGCAAAGGTAAAGTTTGTAAATTCATTATTGATGGTGGTAGTACTGATAATATTGTTTCTACAAAGATGGTTGAGAAGTTACAGTTGGAGAGAAAGAGGCACCCACATCTGCACAAGATCTCATGGTTACATGATGGTCACAAAGTGTTGGTAAATGAACAATGTGTTGTAATATTTAAGATTGAAAGTTATTATGATGAAGTATTGTGTGATTTTATGAAAATGGATGTTTTTCATTTGTTGTTGGGTAGACCGTGGCAGTTTGACATGAAAGTAGTGCATGATGCATGTGCGAACACTTATAGTTTGACGAAGGATGGAGTTCATCATAAGTTGAATCCATTGGATTAGAGAGGAGGCAAGGTATTTAGCAAGGTTGGAATGTTTTTGGTTAATGATTTGAAACAGTTAGAGAAAAAGGATGAAGGTGAGGAGGATGATTTTCTAATGCAATTGGAAGCAATCAAAAGAGAGTGGAATGAGAAAATTTCAGCTAACACAAAGATTACAACCAAAGGTAATGACACAATTTCTAATTTTTATGTGTTTTATGATGAGAGTAAAGATGTAGTTGTAGTAGTGGATGTGTTGGAGATGGGTGAGAGTGATGAGCAAGATGTGAATGTGAAGTTGGAGTTTATAATGATTCCTTGTTTGAGAATGATGAAGGTGAAATTCCCTGATAGAAGAACTTGATTACTTGTTGTAGAAGGTGGATGATGAGTCATAAGGTTATTATTCTAACATTTTTTTGGGTGTAGAAAATTAGTTTGTAGTAGTAGAGTGTCTTTCTAAAGGCATCGACAGAGTGACAAGTTGCATTGAAGACAAGGCAAAAGGAGGAAAAGAAGGTATAGCAGCAAGAAAGGTAATAGAGGACACTTGTTGTGTTGAAGAAGGTATGAATACCATTGATTTGTTTCATTTTGATAAAGCACATTGGTGGGAGGTAGAGTTTGATAATTTATATTTCATGGGGATGAGAAAAGGAGGAAAGATGAAGGAGAATACTAATGTGAAGGTACAAAATGAGAGGAACAAAAAATTTCCAATGAACAAGGAGTAGAGGTGGATCCAAGATAGGCACAAAGTATACAATTTTTTATGAGTTTCACTCATGAAACATTTATTTTCTATCGTGGGTGTCTGATGTAGGAGCATCCGTGGCATGGTGGCTATCTTGTGTCAAAAAAAGGGGTTTGATTTTAATTTCAATTTTTGGTGTGCTTTGAATTTCATATTTTGTCTCATGAAATTCATATTTTGTTGAGAATTTTGATGTTATCTCATTGTTGAAAATTCAAAATTCAAATTTTGAGTAAATTTGCAGAAGGTAAGATGAGTGGAGATAATGGAGAATTTGCCTTGAAAGCAAAAAAATCCTAAAAAAGAAAAGTAGGCATGGGTTTCTTGGAGACCATGAATTTAACTTGTAAGTCCAAATTTTAAAATCTTTGACTCCTAAAAAATAGGGATCTTGGAAGTGGACGCCAAGATTGGAAAATTTTGATTTTTGCTTTATTCAAGAAAGCAAGAATGTAATGAAGCATTGTTTCCATTCACAACAGGTCTTGGAGTTTGAAAAGAATATTTTATTCAATTTTATTAATGCAATTCAATCTAATTGGAGAATTTAATTAGGTGGGTGTTTATTTTTGGGAGTGGGTTTTGGAATGTGAAGAAATTCATCCAAATGCACTCAAATTTCATTTCATGAAAAAGATGGATTGGGTAAAAAGGAAAATCAATTCATTTTTTGAGGCTCTCTTTTCCATATTGAAGAAGAAGAGAGAGGAAGGCATGGGATATCTCTAGGAGGGGTTTCGAGAGGTTTTGTTGTAGATTTGAGGCTGATTATAGAGTTATGCACATCACTAGTCGTTGCAGATTTTTATATTGAGATCAATGTGACAAGTTTGTTGTTGTAGGTGTGGAAAGAAGTTGTGTTGCAAGGGTTTGATTTGCTGCTGTAAATACTTTTATTTTCTTGTATTTCCCTAGAGTCTTGTAAGGATTTATTGTACCCCATTGTCCTTTTGGACTATTTGTGTTGTGAGGTTTATTGTGCAAGTGCTGGAGAAATCTTGTATTACATAGTTTAAATTGCTATTGCAAATATTTCTTGTGGTGACTTACAAAAGTTTTGTGAGGGCTTGTTCGAGCTCCATTATCCATTTAGGATTGATGTAATTTCATTTTCAAAGTCTATTTGAATTCAAGATTGTTGGTTGCAAGTTGCAAACATGGATTGAAATGTTTGTGCAAGAATTTATTTTCTAGTGAAGAGTGCTTTTTTAGGGGTTTTGTGAGAGCTATTTAATTTAGTTTCCACTATTTAAACTATTTTCAATTAGCTCCATACATTATTGATGATAATTCCACTATCTACACAAATTAAATTAAATATCTCACTTAATTTGAATAGACACACTTTAATTTCAAAGCACCTATGCAATGCATCAAATCATCTCAACATGACTCCTATTAAAACAATTCCTTTTGTAACTTATCATACTTTTAAAAACCTTTTAAAAATAATACATAAAATTAAATTCAAAAAACTTAAAATGACAACATTTTGACCCACATTTTCACATCAAAGGTCTAGGCCCTTATCATTCAAACATTTTACCTACCAAAAAAATTTATAGTATTGATCATAGCTTTTAATCCATTGTAACCATGTGATGTTGAAAATCATCATTGTTTGCATTAGAACAACTCCTTATTGCTTGGTCTCCCCATAATGCTATTGTTGGAAAATGACAAACATGGATGTTTTTGAAAATATAATTTATAATAGAAACAATAATAAATGCAAAATACAATATATGATTAAGTGTACACAAGGTTTTCCAATGAATTGTGCAAATTCTTATAAAACTACATTTTTGTAATTTTCCAAAACTACCTCAAAATACCTATACAAGGATAATTATTTTAACAATTTAATATCAAATAATAAACAAAAAAATCACTAAAATGACTATTACAATATGTAAACCTTAATATTCTAATAGATATTCAAGAAGAAATGATTCAGGGAGGACTGCAAAGTAGACCAAAAAAAAATCCAACAATTCAAGCACAAAATCTCACACCTTGTAGTCCACAACCTTTTTTGATCAAACAGAAGCATGAACAACTAAGCGAAGACCAAAAATGGAGTTACAACCATTACAGGATAGAAGGATTGCTGGTAAGAAACTAAAAATTAGACTTTCCAATCCAAATCCATCTTCTTCTCATAGTACTTATTATACAAACCATTTCGACTTAAACAACATACTGTAAGCTTTGACTTATTTTGATTGGATCATTTGAAACCACACTAATAGATAAGTTCTAATGGATAAGCCAATTTGATTTCAAATGTGAACCACTTAAACAAGTCAAAACTGAGAGTATAATTTTTAAGCCCACCCATAATAACCTTGAAAAATCTTGTCAAAAACTACAAATACTGCAAATCAAAAGTGACAAATACTGCAAATCAAAACCATATTCCAATTAATAACATTCTATTTTCACAATCCATAATGACTGTGCTGATATTTTTGGATTGTAATTGTGTGCTCATTTTTACATCAATATCTCTCTTTCAAACTGCTTATCATCCATGATAATCATGGAGTATAATTTGAAACGTTGATGTAAAAATGAGCACATAGTTACAATCCAAAATATCAGCACTACCATATTCTAGATCATTTACTAGCATTTGATGTACACTGTGGCTTCTTTCCTCCACCTGATGCTCATGTTGGTGGTTAGATTTCTCACCAAGAGCTGAATAGAAACCTACAAATCATGGTTTTTCCCCAAATGACAAAACCAAAGCAACAAAAATTAAAGATCCTAACGAAGCTTTCCCATGTGAGATAACTATAAAAGATATTAACATGGAAACCATATGAAGGATGGAGTCAAGAAGCCTACAAGTTTACAACCTACTATAAAAACTCAAAACTTGTAAGGATATATACTTTACTTTTAGATTTAAATCATAAATAACAAGTTCCACACAAACTATAAGATCTCAGGGCTCGTGAATTTTAGTTGTTTCATTGATTCCATGAATCATTTGCTCTAGTTTGGAGGATATGAGCCCAACAAATTCCTCCTATGTGTAAGATTTGTAAGCATCCACCTCAAATATCCATTCTATTACCCCACTTCCATTTCCTTCTCCATCATCAACATTCTACACATTAAAAGATGCTCTGTATCCCTCAATCCCAAAGCTACAATCAATTACTTCATAAGTGTATGAATAATTGAGAGGATCTATTGCTACTAATTTCTCTTTTGCCCATAATTTTGGACCCTTACGTAATCTAACACACCCAACTCCATTTATTTTCTCCCTCAATATGTTTTAATGCAATAAGATGAGCAACATATTTATAAAGTTTGCACTCAATTTCCAAATGCTACGAGGAGAAGATTTTGTTGTTTTTTAAACAGATCCATGCCACTTCTTTTGGTGATCCATGGATTCTGCTTAATCTCCCCAGTAAGGAAGCTTTATTGGATAAAGGTCTACATCTACATTGATTTTTGAATTGTTATCTTATTCTACCTATCTTTTATATATCATATTTTTTATATAAAATGTCTTGTATTCATCATTCTAAAAATGTCTGCACGTTAGAATAAATTAAAGTTTTCATGATAATAATAATTTCAAAATGGGTGGGTAGGTGCCTTCACAATAATGTCCATAATAAAAGAATAAAATCCAAAGAGAAGATAAATAATATAAAAGTAAATTATAATTTGATCTAAATTAAAATGAGGGTCAAATTCTATTATATTAAATGATTGTAATTAGTTATTAGTAGGTGTATTTGTCATCATAATGTCTACACATTAAAATTAATGAAAAGGTTTATGATAATAATCATTCCAAATAGGTGTGTGGGATGCCCTTCATAATATTGGATAGTAAAGTAAAAGAAATCTAAGATGAGACAAATTATATAGAAATGAGGTACAATTTATCTAAATTAAAATGATGGCTAAATTTTATTGTATTATATGGTTAATTAATCATTAGTAGGTATATTTGTCAATATAATGTCTACACACTAGAATTAAAATAAAATTATATGATAATAATAATTTTAAAATAAGTGGGTGGGGTGCCATTCACAATATTGTGCAATAAAGAACCAAAATTGTAAGAAGAGATAAATGATATAGAAATGAGATAGAATTTGATGTAGATTAAAATGATGACCTAACTTTGTTGTATTATACATTATATTTAGTTATTAGTAAGTTTATTTGTCAAGTAATTTTATATTATAATATTTTTGTTATTTAAAAGTAAATTATTATTCTATAAAGGTTACATGTAAATATTTTAAAAATAAAATATTGATAATTTTATTGATTGAAGAATTGTTTTTCTTAGTGTAACTTTCACAAAGTTGTTCAAGATAATTGATATTAATGTTTTTGAAATATTATATAGGATGTACTGAAAAGCACTAAATTTTGTGGCAGAATCTAGTTATATAGATGAAAATCTCACCTTTTAAGTGATATAGTCTCCGTAAAATAGATTTCATAATTAAATAATTAAAGACAACATTACAACCATAAATTTTGGGCTCTTTGTAAATACAATATTATAATGTTTTATTAAAATTAATAAGTTTGACTAAAAAATTATATGGCTGAATTTTAATAAAACATCATTAAATTTTAACATTTCTTACTTAGTAGTACTTTCTTTAAGTAGATATTATTGTATTTAGATTTATTTATCCAATTAGTTATTAGTATCTATACCTATCATCATATAACATATCTAAACAATTCTAATATTTCAATATAAAGAAATCACAAGATCATATCTAAAAAGAATTGAAAATGGTAAAGAGCAGATAAAATGTGAATCTATATCTCAAAAAATAATCACCCTCTAAGAGAAGAATTTTGCAATAGATGGGATGTAAATCTAGTTTCCCAAATTTTCTTATGGCTAAAAATCCATGTGGAATATTTTCCATAATTTACAGTCACCATCCCCGTCATGTAACACCCCTCCATTTTGGCTCTTTGATCGGCAGTGTTTTCTTTGTAATGATTGTGTCTGATTATGCTTTGACTTTGGAGCTTGGTTACTTTTGACCGCTATCTGTTAAGCGATGTAAACATTATATTTTGATGTGATGGTATTTTATCTAGATGTTATCTTTATGGCATGTTTTGGATTAACTTAGAAGATATTTGATTTAACAATGTTTTATGTTGTTGATCATATCATTGATGTTATAATCGTCAGTTAGTAATTGTGTATTGGTGAAGGGGACGGGATTGTATCACTCGCTTGCGAGTGCCCTATGATTCTAAGATTTCCTCTTCACGGTGTGTTTGATCATATTATATATATGCATGTTCGATGTACTCTTTGTTCACAGGTTGACAGGTACATGACATCGACTCCACCTAGTTCACAGGTTTGAGCGTGTCTATTGACCAACAGAAATCGATTGGGAGATAGTAGCTAGGTTTTCCGTGCTAAGTCGTCACCCTAGTCATAGTGTGTTGTCGGGTTTAGTTGTTTTAATCTGGTCCATTTCACCTTGAGTATTGATTTAATTGCAAATTATCGAGGTTATTAAATGGCTTGCGTAGTTAAAATGATATTTAAATGTATTTAGTTGCAATGTTGAAACGTTATTTATTTTATTGATTGATTTGAATTAATTAATAAAATTGGATTGAGTTTATTGAGTAATTAGATTAATGGTGATATATTAAATGAGATAGTGGTTTTGACATTATTGTATATTTTGATTTAATTAAAAATAAAGGTAAAAACCCTATTTGGATAGTTAGAGTTAAATTAAAATAAATAAATGAAAATGTGTTTTATTTCACTTTTGAAAATTATTGACAAAGTAATTCTTGGCAAAATTTGTATTCTTTTGTTTTAATGAATTTTGAAAATGCATGAGATTTGAATTAGAAATTAGAAAATTGTTTTAATTTTAAAAATTGGAAATATCCTCCAAATTTTGCAATAAATTTAGTGGGTGGGGATATTTTAGGGGTTTGACCAATTTGGGGAAAAAACTCTATTTTAGCAAATGTAATTTCATATAATAAAAAAATTTCCAATTTTGGGGAAAAATGATTTCTTGGTTGTGGCTTTGTTTGGATTGGTGAAGGAATTTGAGACTCTTGCTTGAGCTGAATTCAAAGGAGGAGTTGAAAACACCACTAGAATCTTCAAACTTTGGAGGAAAAATCAGGTTCTTTGTTTTTGTTTTGTTTCATTTTGAAAAGAATTCAAATCCTTAAAATGATGTTTAAATTCAATGAAAAATCCATGTCAATTGGTCCTAAACCTCTAAACTCTCTTGAAATTTTGAAAATGAAATCAAAACAAGAATTCAATCAATGGTTAAATAGAATGAAACCAAAAGTATTGGCATTTCAAACTGGGATTTAAACCCAACTGTTGTTTTTTTTACAAAATCTTGTTGTGCATTTGCACAATTTGGCTAAGAATGGAGTTTTTGGATTTTATATTTACATTCAGACAAACATATTTAATTATATTTGTTTTGTGCTTTCTTTTAGCATTTATTTTTCTCTGTCTGTATCTTTGGGGACGTTGTTTGTTTTATTTTATTTATTTTTTTAAATAAAATAAAATAAAATAAATTTGTGTTTGCAGTGGTGGGGAGGCACGGGAGCCAGCCCCCACCGCCGCCCAGCCCCCATCCAGGCGGGGGTGTGCGTAGCACACAAGCCGCCCCCCAAAGGGAGCCTGTGTGCTTAGCACCAGCAGCTAGCGGCTAGGGCCTGCGTGCCCTGTTTAGGGTCGGCCCCAGTAAAGTTCTTTATTTATTTAGTTAGTTTTATTTTAATTTTTATTTCTTATTATTTTTATATTATATTTTATATAATATATTATATATATATATTATATATATAATATTATATATATATTTATTATTATATATATAATATTTAATATATATATATAATATTTAATATTATATATATATATTTAATATTATATATTTATATAATATATATAATATTATATATATATATAATATATGTAATATATAATATTATATATATAATATTTAATATTATATATATAATATTTAATATTATATAATTTGAGATTTTAAATGAATATTTTGTTTTATTATTTAAATTATATATATTATTTATATAATTTAAATAATATGGGTCATTTTGAGTTGAAAATTATATATTAAAGGATTATTCATTATCATAGTTGGAAAATAAAAATGTTTTATTTAAGGATATGGTTTAGACAATTATAAATAATCAGAAAATCTTGGGATTTAAAAATAATGTTTTAGAGGCATATGTTTAAATGTTGTTTTAATATTTAAATAGGAACTTTGAAATGATGATTTTCATTATTATAGTTGAAATGTAATTGATGTATGATTAAACGTTTTCTTTATTTAAGAAAATATTGATTTTAATTATTTGGTATGATTAAGCAAAGGGCTTTATTTATAAAGATGATTTTAATTCTTATTTAAGAATGAGCAAATAGAATTGATTATTAAATTTTAAATTTCTCAATGGCGTCAAGTGATTTGTTTTATTTTGGGTGCGAATGAATAATGCCAATTGTTTAAATTGAATTTTTGTATTATAACCGCGCTTGGCTTGGGTTTAGGATTACCGAACGTTAGTTTATTTAAATCGTCTGAAGTGGTTGCTAGCTATGTTTGATCATTCTCGATGTTGTGCAAATTGAGTAGATGTCTTGAAGTCTTCCAGATAGGGTTTCATTTAATTGTATGGGTTGTCGCTATGATAGTCAACCTTTGGATTGTCTTGGGATTTGTGCCTCCTTGGGATTCAGAGAGGGTTTTTGTGGTTTGTGCCTCCTTTGGAAGGAGTGGATTTTGTACCCTTGTTTCCTCCAGTGTTGGAGTGAGTTTCTTTTACTTGTTGCCTCCTTGGTTTGGAGAGGTCGTCCTATCTAGTTACCCATTGGATTGTGGTTTTATCGTGTGTGTTGTCGATAGGAGAGTGGCTCTTTGTGGGGGTCCGACACACAAAGGGGCACCAGGGTAACTCACCTAGGGTTTAATCAAGTGATAATTTTAAAGAATTAATGGGGCACTTTCACACTAATAAAGATAAGGAATGCCTCTCTCTGGAAGCTTGCGTTTGTTAAGGCTTGACATGAGATGAGAAGCATAGTTTTGCATGAGGGTCTGGCGGCTGGTAGAGGCAAGCCAGGGTAACCCAAGATGGGGGTCCGGTAGCCTAGGAAGGTTGAGCTAGGGAAACTCATGGAAATTTATGTATGACACTCTTCCTACGTCAGCAGTCAGTCAGATATTGTGTGGAGTACAGATGATGTACATGATCTTTGTCCTCTGGAAGCACTGTAACTTTGTGTTAAGTGTTTTGTGGTTGTAGTTGTTTCAGTTCAGTTTATGTTTTTGCCTGTGTCTAGTGGTAGATGGTCTTGTGTTGGATTCCTGGTTACTATCTCCTAGCACGGGGGGTGAGCCTTCGGGTATCACATGGTTGGGTGGAACGTGCACCTTACTCCGTTGGGTTGTCTTCTTGTTCGTGTGGACGAGATTTCCAGTTGGAGAGCTCGTGGGTTCCAATTTCTTCCTTGCTTAATTCATCTCAATTAATATTGTAATTTTATGGTGGAATTTGTAATTTGTAATCATGCTTATTGGATTTATCTCATTCGGGGAATGAGTGTTGTAATCATGTTGTAAATTATATTATTGGAATCAAGTGGTATCTCATATTCTTGATGTAAATTATTATGTATGGAATGTTTGCGTTCTTAATGCTTTATGTAATTAAATGTTATGGTTAATTCTTGTTTCTTGTTTGGGTTTAAGTAACTCAGTCTCGTAACCTTAGGGGATTGGTTGGCAATGGTTAGTGAACTTGCATGTTAATTTTTCTAATTGTCCTTCAAAAAAAAAAAAATTAGTTCGTTTGTGTAGTAAATTGCAACTTCCCCTAGGGTTGTGTGGTGGGGCGTTACACGTCACACATGCCATTAAGACAACATACATCTTTTTTCCAGTAAGGCAACAAATGGGACTTATTTTAAAAGAAACTACCACTCGCACCAAATCTCCTTAACCCAAATGTATGTTATTGTCCCTCATTGTTTAACAGGTTTTTTGTGCTCGAGGAAATTAATTTTCAATAGAATATCAATTCAAAAGCAAAGAATGGTTGATGAATACAATTGTAGATGTTGCCTTGTAGTCCTCTAGACGCCTATAGATCTTGAAGAAAATATGGAAACCCATAGATTAAGTAAGTAGAGCCAAACTTATTTTCTTATCTTCAGAGGATTTAGAGTGTAATTCACTTCTTTCTTGAAGTTAGAAGAGGGGTAAACACATTCAACATAGTGAGATTTTTTTTAATCCAAAGTTCTGCAAAATTGATTTTCTTTTTCTTCAAATATTTGAGGCGTATCAAATCTTGGGCCATCTATTTTATGATAGATGTTTTAACCATTAACCCTAATTTCAACAAACACAATTATAGAGGGATATTAAATTTGCTTGAAGGTTGCTGAAGAAGAGATTGCTATACGATTTTCATGAGTACTAGATAAGTGGTATGCTTAAACATTTTGTTTAATTTTTTAAAAAATTGCAATCTATTTTTTTTATTTTCTTAATTTAGGAGACTTGTGGAACAAAGCAATGAATGGCAGGCAGAAGGAGGAAGTGACTATGTTGTTCCTAACTTGGAACCTCCTTTCTCTATTCCTTCTCAGCATACTCATGGAGAAAGATTAGGGCCTTTAACTACATTTACAAGTGTTGATGATAATTTTGGTAAGCAAGGCGATTTTGAAAATTTCCCACAAATATTGTACACCATTTATGGGGATATTTTCAAAGTTGGATGAAATATATCTCCTCAATTTCTATATCCTGTAAAAAAATCAGCAGTTACTCAAAATTTTCTTGCAATCCAAAATTGTTTGAGATCATTTTCCCTTAACGTGTCATTGTGTACTCAAAAGTACTATGATTTATGTAACTCAATATGTGTTTGCTTCCGTATATTTTTTATTTATTGGGATGGCTCTGCCTAACCTTCAACGATTCGAATTTTGCTTAGGTCCTCCTCTTGAATTTCAACATAGGGGCAATTTAAATCCAACTGTTACTGATGAATCATATGATAGATTATTCTCTTCCACTACTATCTCCTCTTTTAACCTGTGCTTATCCACTACCACGACAATGTTATAAGGATTGTTTCTTGAAGAAGATATGGGAATATCGGCTACAAGTTCAACTATAAACACCTAAGGAAACATAATATTCTTTACAACAACTTGAACAATAAATTCAACAACAACAAGATCAAAATTTCTAGCATTATTCCTCTCGTAGCCTTCAAAATGTTCTCATAAGTGGTGCACAACAATTTCAACAATTGGATGAAAATTTATAATATTCACAACAATTTCAATGACAAGAGGATTACAATTTTCCACATGATCCTCCTTCTAGCCATTATGATGTTTTGCAGGAAGAAGGGAGTCAGTACTTGCCAAGTATTCCAAATGTTTCAAGCGGTCATTCCCAACAATATAATTTTCTATCTTCTCCTCACGCTGGCCTTCAAAATGCTTCCAAGGTTGATTCTTATGATTCTCAACAATCAAAGGATCTCTTTTTGTAAAAATATCCTCTTGGTAACCTTGAGGATATTCTCAGAGGAATTTTATAACAAGCTCAACAACAATCTGATCATACTTGGCCATATTTTTATGGCAACCTTAACTCTATTCGCTAGAGTGATTCACATCAATCTAAGCGACAACAGAGTGACAATTCTTCTCAATCTGCTACTTCTTTCCTCTAGAATGTTTTTATATATTTTTATTCTTTCTGAGTCGTACTAATGATATTATTGATAACACATCATCATAGAAATATTGAGGTGTTTGAATCATAGGATCCGCTTAGCATATTCTCATGACTATCAATTACACATAGATGAATATGTAGCAAAGTCCATTATTTGTGACTTATTCCTTATCATGCAATGGTTGCTACATTGATTGTTTGTATGTTTATTTTTCTTTCCTTTTAAAATAGTAATCCAAGACTTTTCTGACCCTAGAAATTGATTAGATTTAAAAGTTGAACAATATGTGTTACGTACTGTTTGCGGGTGCAAAAGATCAAGCTATGGAATATGCATTTGTATATGATCGTTTGAATAATTTTGTAAATATGAATTGATTTCCTGAATTTATATATATGATTGGTTAAATGTGAATTTTTATATGATTGAGATTTGGTCCTAAGGCGATAGCCACATAGCTTGACATGTATAATTAGTTAACATTTCAAGGAAATTCAAATTCATGAAAAATGTCAACATTGTTTTTGATAAGGAAAAGTAGGTTTTGAAGGGACCCTGAAACCCTTTACATAGACAAAAAGTTGCAAAAGAAATAAAGCACTAAACCCAGCAGCCCAAAAAACCAAAAAGCTAACAGAAGAATTAACAATAGCAACCCGTCAGCAAACCCAACAACAAAAAAAGTCAGCAGACCAGCTGAACCAAAATAGGAAACATGAGCTAAAACAACTTATCTAAGACATCAGCTGAGGCCATGTTCTCTTTAATGACCTCCTCATGCATACTGATAACATCCTCCAGCTCTTCAACAGCCACAGTAGCCCACTTTTTAGTCTTACTTCTTGTCCTAAGGCACAAACCAGTCTGCAAATATTTATCCAGCACATGAGTGGAAGCCTCCGCTTTCTCCACCAAAGAGGAGCCACAAACCTCTTCAATCATATTCTCCATATCACCCATGTCAAAAGGTTTACCCATCCACTTCAACACTTTCTCATTCAGAGCAGAAAGACCCATCGAAGTAGTCTTCAAAGAATTATTACTAATATTGACCATAGTTTTTAAGTCCTCAGACATCTTACCAATTTTATCTTCCAGGCTAGCAACTCTGTGTTCCATCATTTTATTGAAAATACCTTCCAAAGAGGAAATCCTTTCCTCGTGAGTAGCACCCAAATGACCAACATCCATCAAAAGGTTATCAAGCTTAACATTCATAGATTTCACTTTTCCTTTTATTTCACACTCCTTTTGGTTACTTCTAAGAATAGCAACACAAACGTCTTGCCAAATTTTCATCTGAAGATTGAGCTTCTTGACCTTAGAAAATAACCACTTAACCAAAGAAAGCATGTTTCTAGTCCCATCTTCCGCCATCCTACAAAACATATTCATATCAATTTCATCCCAATTAACCGGAGGTTGCTCATTCTGCTCCAAATCATCAGGGGCATCAACAAAATCCCTATTGTGGCCATCCTCTTCTTCAGCTAGGGAATCCTCAACCTCCACAACGTCCACTTTGATCCTCTCCTTGTCTGGAAAGTCAACCAAATTAGCTAACACTTCCAGATGCTCCTTCTTTACTTCCCTCTTAGATGAAGAAACAACCTGAGAGAAATTAACCACTTCAAACCCCTGCATTTCAATAGGACTAGAATCAACCAACTTCTTCTCCCTTATAGATTCCATATTCTTAAGCCCTAACATAGGGGAACTCCCCAAACAACTAGTCTCACCAGGAACAGGGTTCACCACAAAGGCATTCTAACCACCCACAACATTCAAAGGAACCACTTCACCCTCAGGAGGACAACCCTTCAAACCCTCAAAACCCGATGACAACACATGATTCACATTAGGACCCGAGGCCTTCTCTTCATCACCGATCACAAGCTTCCTTTTTTCCGAAGCTTTGATTTTCTTCGAGCCTTTGGTTTTCCCCTTTGAAGAATTTCTGATAGAACTAGCCAAAGCCTCCCATAATTCCACATCAATCTCATAACCCTTACCCCACTTTTCCAAATCCTCTTCCCCTTCCTTAGAGCCTTCTTCCTCATCCTCAAATTCTGACTCATCCTCCTTAGAACTACCAACCCATTCACCAGTAGAATCTCCAGTATCATAACCATCATTTGAAACCCCCTTTTTACTAAGAGTTTTAGGAGAGACCAGAATCAATTTAAACTTGATATGAGAAAATAAAAAACTCATAAGCCCTTTGTGAAGAACCGTCTTCTTAGGGTTCTTCTTGTGGTCTTCAATACTCTTCTCCATAGAGAGTAACAAATAAAAAGGAAAGGAGATAGAAACCTTATGCCTAAAATGGTTTAAAATCACAAAGTGATAAGCATAAACCACATAAAATCTACCTTCAAGGGTGAAGTAGTACATAATTTCCTTCACGAGGTCCCTCCAAATTGGCTTTAGGGACTTCTTGGCATAACCACCGCTTCCAATTTCCCTAAGCTGATTCCTCTCATCATACTTGAAAAAGTTCGCAAACGCCTTCTTGGCCACACCCTTGTCTCTGAAATACTTCCTCCTAGTAACCGAAAGACCAGTTACCTCCGCAATGAAATCCTCATCACTATGAAACTCAACACCCTTATACTGTAGAGACCTCGCATTCCAGCCTTTCACAAAGAAATTGGTGGCATTAGGGTCTAGGCCATGAATTTTCTACATAAATTGTGAAACCCCCCCAAAATCTAAATGCTTCCACATAGTAGCATTCTTTTGGAATTCTTCACAGGAACTTGACTCAATTCTGCAACAGTCGCCACCCATAGTAACAAGAAGGAACCCAAAACACATCAAAACCTAGAAGAAAAGTAACAGAAAAAAGAACCAGGCACTATTCAAATCGATACAACAAACACCCACAATACGTGTGGGCTTATCATTCCAAGTACTGCCCTACCAGAACTGCTAGTCCATCCACCTATGAAAACCAAGGAAGAAATAAATAAACAGGTAGGGAAAAGGTTCGAAGTTTAAAAACCAACTCAAAATCATGATGAAAAACCTTTCCCCAAGGACACCACCCCTATAAGCAAGCCAACTGGTCATTATTAGAAATACACTTCAAGTTCATAGGTAGCGATTCAAAAGAATCCCACTCAGACCTCTCCAACACTCCCGCGTTGGCAACACCATCCGCCAACATGTTAGCCTCACGAAAAACATGTGAGATTTTGATCTCCTCAAAAGAGTTAATAATGGTGATAGAATCATTAATAAAATGGCCAATAGACCACAAGGGGGGCACCTCATTAAAATAAAATTTATCACATTAAGAGAGTCCCCCTCGAGCCAAAGCTTAGAAACCCCTTGTGACTTAGCTAAAACAAGGCCATGGTAAGTTGTTGCAGCCTCCGTAAAATGGTTTTTCTAGATTCCCAAGGGGGGCGCCATAGCAGAAACAAACCTACCATTTTCATCATGTAACACTCCCCCACAACTAGCTGGCCCCGAATTTCCTTTAAACACTCTATCAAAATTGACTTTGCACCACCCTGCAGCAGGAGCCTTCCATCTAAACCCCTCCCTAGGATCTTTCAACTTTTTCACAGGATTGGAGAGGTCACAAGAGAGATTCCATCTTTTCCCCACAAGAGAATCAAAGGGGGACACCACCACTTTTAGATTATGGGTCAAAATTAACAAAAAAATCAGACAAAATTTTTTCCCTGATGGCATCACAAAATTTGAAAGCCAATCTGGAAGGAGACAGTTCTTGCTAACGAAAAACCCTATTGTTTCTTTCCTTCCAAACACCCCAAGCAACATGAGGAAGAATAAGAGACCACAACAAAGAGAGCACTGGGTTAGAGGAAGGGGAAACCCATTGAGAACATAATTCAAAGAAGGATGCTGGAAACACCCAGGCCAAGTCCCACATATTAAAAATATGTGACCAAACTCCCCACGTAAAACTACAACCAGTCAGCAAATGGAGACAATCCTCAATTTTACATAAAAATCACCTATTCAGCAAATCCATACCCCTCTTAACCAGATTATTCAAAGTAAGAATCTTGTCCTGACACAACAACCAAAAGAAAATACCAACTTTGGGAAATAGCTTCTTATTCCAAACCCTACCCCAGAAGGGAAGAGGACCAACCAACAGAGTCTGGTAAGAAAAAGTAGAAGAAACTGAGAACTTCCCATTAGTAGTGAGATTCCAAATAACAGAGTCCTCATGAGCAACCGCAGGAATATGAATCAAGGATAGGAACTCCACAAGGGGCTTCAAATCCCTATTCACTGAATCAAGATTAATCCATCTATCAACAACATAAACGCCCCACTCCTTGACGCAAAAATACTTGAAAGGAGCCACCCAAGGTCCATCCTTCAAAGGCCCATGCCCAATCCACCAATCATCCCAAAAAATAATTCTTCTACCATTACCCAAGCACCATCTCAAGCCATCAGCCATAGACGATCTAACTTGGCACATATAATTCCAAAGGACTAACCCCTGCGAAGGAACAAAGTTCTCCTTGAACAAATCTCTAACCTTATCCACACCCCTCAAATACTTAGACTCCAAAATAGACACCCATTCTTTGTCACTCACAAGGAGATTCCAAAACTATTTAGCCATAAGAGCAGAATTAAAATCCATCAGCTTCCACAGTCCTAACCCACCTTGATATTTCAGTCTACAAACTTCATCCCAAGACAACAAATGAAGCCTCTTTTTCTCCTCCACACCATACCATAAGAATCTCTTCTAGATCCCCTCAAATTTTTCCCAAAATCTTCGAGGAATCTGGAACAAGCTCAAAGCATAAACTGACAAGTTTTGGAGAGTAGACTTAATTAACTGAATTTTACCAGCTTGACTTAGCAAGGCTCCCTTCCAACCAACAAGTTTCAAATTAAACTTATCAATGATTCCATTCCAAAAAGAGTTAGGGACACCATTAGAACATAAAGGGAGCCCCAAATAAGAAGAAGGAAGTTCACCAATACCACAACTAAGAATCCCAACAATCCGCAATTGACGAAGCTCCAGGGTATTAAGAAAAAAAGTAGTACTTTTAGGCAAACTGACCTTTTGACCCGAATTAGCCTCATAGTTTTGAAGAATAAGGCGAATGGACTTTGTCGCAGCCACAAACGCCTCTGCAAGAATAAGAGTATCATCAACAGATTGCTGATGAGAGCAACAAATTTGACGAGAAGAAGGAAAAAGGCCTTTGAAGGCCCCATTAGCCACAGCCTAGAGAAGAAACTGACCCAAAGATTCCACCATAATGATAAAAAAAAGAGGGGGAAATAGGGTCCCCTTGGAGTAAACCATGAGAGCTCTTAAAAAAAGCCGAATGAGAACCATTAACAAGCACCGCAAACGAAGGGGAAGATATCAATTGCCACAACAATTGAAGCACACGCTCTGAGAACCAAAAAGCCCTAAGAATACTACAAAGGAACCTCCAATTCACACGATCATAAGCCTTAACAGAGTAAAGATTCAAAATAAGACTAGGCTTCTTATTGACTTTGAGGGAATGAATGTTCTCATGCATCATGATGATAGAATCCAGAATCTGCCTCCCTGGCATGAACCCATTCTGTTGAGGAGAGATAATCTTAGATAAAACCCTTTACAATCTTGAAGCAAGAACCTTTGAAAAAATATTATAAATGGAGTTGTACAGACTAATAGGCCTGAAATCACCAAATTTATCAGCCCCTAGCTTCTTAGGAATCAAAACAATAAAAGTAGAATTCAGCTCCTTCAATAGCTGTCTACTCCAAAAAAATTCCTTAGTGGTATTGATAACATCCTTAGAGATAATGTCCCAAAAACTGTGAAAGAACAGGAAAGGAAAACCATCTAGCCCCGGGGACTTATTTCCCTCAAAAGAAAACACAACCCTTCTTACATTGTTACCACTTACTCTTTTTATTAATTATTATTGATTGGATATCTTTACGTGATCAAACATTCTAAATAATTACAATTAAGAGGAATTATTCACTTAGTATTTTTATTTGTAAAATATTGAATATATTTTTTGTGTTTTGAGATCCTTGTGGATTGATTTGAGAATGGAACTATTTTATGATAAGTTAGATGTGATTATAGAAATTTTTTTATGATAGTTTTAAGTTAAATTTTACATAAGAATTAAGATTTTGTAAGATCCAAATTCTTTATTAGAAGGCAACAAATAACAAATAATTTTGACAGGTTGTCGTTAGGTCCTAACACTTTAGTGAATAATCACATCAATATTGACCGGGCAGTGTCCAACGGCTATATGCAATAGAGGACATCTCAACTCTCTCTTTTAGGCTTCTTAAACACTAACCATTTGAATAAAAATTCTAAGCTAAGGGGCTTCTAATCTTGAAAGCAATAAATCATCTATCTAGAAAGCGAGAAAATGACTCAACTCAAAAAACATAAAACTAAGAATTTGAAAAGCATTACCACTAAACTAGAAACATGGAAATGATTAATCTAAAGAATACATAAATTGTTGAAGAAGTAAAACATGTAAATAAATTATGAAACATTTATCTAATGCAAAAGATAACAAGCCAACTGCTAACCACAAAATAATCAATCAAAATTAATTGAGGAAAGATGCTCCAGACTTTTAGATGTTAAGCTCAGAAGCTACAGACTTAGTTATAACCTGCAGGCTTGACACTAACAACATAACATATACTCATGAAAGTGAAATTCAAATTCAAATATTATATATTAAAATAAAATGCAGAACAGGGAATAGTGTACTTATCTATCTATAACCCTCGAGTGGCCAACTCCCGGGTGTGTCTACTGCTACTTCAGATCACTTGCACTGGAAAGATCTCTACGTTACTTCATTCCAAAGATGCATCCATATTACACAGTAATTCAAACAGTGGCAGGAAAACTCATATTCATAAGGTAATTTTTACTCAAAAGACAATTTTGTAGCATAACGATAATCTTCTTCTCTATTATTTGTAACAGTTACATATTTATATGAAAAACGACTAACAAAAATCCTATTTTTCAGTCGATCGAGTCTTTCAATAGATTTCCCATAGAAAAAGGGACTTTAAAGCCCATGATATACAATATTAAAGAGGCTTGCATGAGCCATAAAGTTTTTGAAACTGAAAAATAACAGAATTATAAAGACTCAGCCAAAATGTGTGCTCCTGGAATTCCAGTGCCCACTTGCTGGTTTTCAAAAGTGTCAAGATCCTCATTCATTTCTCTTCTGACTGGAATGGTGATTGGGAGTGGAGTTGACCTGTGAAATTCTCGAAGACTAAACCATTAAATCAACATAAGTTAGTTTAATTCGATCAACTTCAAGAAATAAAGTTTGTACACTTATTCATAGAAAGCAAGCACTTATTTTTCCTAAAGGTAATCAATTGGTAAGGTTATTAAGGCTAAAAGGTTTAGATTTACATATTGAGCCCATTATACTGATGAGGTTATTTTTACCTCATCATTTCCTCCCCTTCCTAAGTCTGAGCAAATCCTCCTACTCTCTGATATGTCCCTTATCCATCATTCCTCCTGTTCATTTCCTCATACTTAGACATCATCTGCCTCTATGTCTAATATCTTTGGATTCCTCAAGAATCCCTAATGAAAAGTGACCCTTTGTCTCCACCTGGAAAAACTGTCCTCACTTTGGTCCAGGTTGGTATATACTGAAGGAAGTGGTGAAAGAAGCAGGGGAGGTCTATACCTCATACCAATCCAGTTGATCTTTAATTCCTCTAGAATTTTGGCCAAAGTTACTACTCTTTTGTAGGACCATCTATTAAGAGGTGAAATTATTTCCCTCTTTTTGAGATGCATAGGAAGAGGAGTATACCTTTCTTCACATGCATGCCATGTTGGTCCTATTAAATGTGGCCCCTGTTCTTGAAAGTAATCATGACACAACCTGAGATTGTTATTGTATTTGACTTGTACTTCCTTTTTAAGTTTGACACCCAAAAATTGTTTCTTGAAAGAGAGAGGCTTCCTATGAGGGTATCTCATCTACAACCCTACAGTCTTTTCTACCTGAGCATACTCTCTTGATCTGTCTTGCCAGTGAAGTTGATTTTTCATAGTGGACAGGAATGATCTTAATTCTACTTCTCCAACAAAGAAGTTAATAAAGAAATCTGTGTACTTTTCTAAGAGAAAATTGTGAACAAAGAACTCACACAACAAATTTTGTTGTTCAGGGAGTGACTCAACAAATACTTTTTCAAATTCCTTGTCATTGGGGTTATGAGGTTGGTTTCGGTGAATTCTTTGCAATTTCTATCTTAAAAGTTTCTCATTAAGAAACATGAAGTACAACCTAGATGGTCTTCTACAAGATAATAGTAATTCACCAATTTCATAGGCATCCCATTTACCCCTATATGCCTGATGGAAAGATTCTTTTAACATGACTAATTCCCTCTTTAACCTATTATTTTCAAATGCCACATCCTTCAAGAGGTAACAATGTTCTATCCATTTCATTAACATTGGGGGAATACGTACCTGGAACCAGTCTATAACAATAGGTTCATTTTGTGTCCCCTTTGATTCCATGATTGGTTGAGTGTCACTCTCCTACAAATTTTTTTCTAGCTCCACAATTTTACTCACAGAGGCATTTAACTCAATTTCTTGTTGATTCTTTTCTTCTTCAAAAGCATTGAATAATTGCATAAAATTAATTTTCAAATCTTGAATACACTTATCTCTTTCACAGAGAGCATCTTGATGCTGCTTACCCTGTTGATTCCATTGTTGGATATGGTGTTACAACTGCTCAATCAACTCGTCTTTTTCCTTCATTTGTGTAGTCAATTTGGCAATTTCCTGGTCTCTTTTATGTACAATGGCAGTTTGTACCTCAATCTCTTCTTTCTGTTGATTAATTTGTGCTTCATCATCCTGCAATCTAGCTCTTAACCCTTCAATTTCTATCTTTAGCTTTTCTAATCCCTCATTTCTTTGATTGGATTCTTCATCCCCTGTATCCACAGAGAAGGATGCGTGAGTAATTTCTTCATCAGGATGAGGCACATTTTCCTCTTTGGTGTCCTCAAGAAGGGATAAGTGAGGCACTTCTTCCACTTTTTCATCAATATGGGGAGCATTTTATGCCTCAATGCTCTTAGGAAGCACTTCTTCTATCTCTTATGTATTCTCAGTATGGAGCATACTTCCTTCTTTAGTTCCTATAGGTAAGAAGGAGCAAGGAATGTTTCCATCAATGTGAGGTATGTCTTCTTCTTCATCAGTATCCACAAAGAAGGATGCATGAGGAGTTTCCTGAGGCACTCTTTCCACAAATTCAGGTATACTTCCCAACCTATCAAGGAAACGAGAGAATCCTCCCATAGGTTCATCTTCATTTTTCTCTAAGTGTGGCGATTGTGTTTTCTTCCCTTCCTATTCTTCAGGTGATAGGGTTTCTTTGTCCTCTTCCCTGGGAAGTTCATCCCCTTGCTTTTCTTCTTCATCTATTTCCTCATGATCAAGTGGACTATCAATTTCTACCACCTTTATTGGAGTCTTGGCCTTTTTCCTTTTTGAAGTACTGCCTACATCTTGGGGTTTGATTTCACTGGCCCCTGAAGATAACCATTTACTCCTCTGTAGAGGAGTTGTTTGAATTTTTTTTTACTTTGTTTCTTTTTCTTTCGAGGGGGTTCCTCCTCTTCTCTGGAATGCACAATTCCCACCTCCCCTTCCTATCCTAGGGTTTGCAATTCATCTGGAAAGGTTTTTGGTGCATCACCGCTGGGAGCCATGGAGGTATATTGGGATTCGGGGGCGCCTAATTCCTCTGAGGAGGGTTCTTCTACAGACTACTCCTTTTGTTTAGAGGATTTGCCTTACTTAAGTGACCTTCTTGGCTCTTCATTTTCAAATTCTTGTAGAAAATTTTGCCACTTCTTCTCTGGATTATTGCAGAAATGGTATTTACATATTAACTATATCAAACCATGATGTTTAAGGGGCCCCGTCCCAATTTTATACTCTTCTATCATAGAGGTGACTGAATGGCAGAGAAAAGCTGGTAAATTTACCCTAAGAGTAGGGTCCTCAATGTCGTGGTGTAAATGAGTTAGCAAGCGAAAAGGAGGTCCCACTACCATAGTCATTTGTCCCTCACAAGTGAAATATTTAATAATCCAGGTTGCAACAAACCTCCAGGGTTCTGGAATAGACATTCTATGAATTCCCTTATTTTTCCCCCTGGTGTTTATGGTCATTATAGGTTGGGGTTCCCCTTCCCTATGGAACAAGTCTATTATTTTTTTATAAGGGACGTGGGTATTTTCATTCAAATGAATTCCTTTATTCTCAAGACCGGAAAGATGAGCGATGAATTTCGTACTTACCCAGAATGGTTTCCCACGCACCACAGTCGTCCCATCTACAAAATTCTTAATGAATTCCTTCACCAGCTGCTTTGTGTGCCCTTCAAATTGTTTCATGAGGTCTAGCCATCCAATCCCTTGAAATAAAGCTACTATATTGCTTAATGCCAGTAATGGCACTGCAGAATTTGGCTTAAAATTTTTATTAGCGCCTCCCATTTCCTTTGTTTCCCAGCGAAAGTTTATAGAACTCTGGAATGCTTGCTTCTTTGAATTACAAATGGAAAAAGAATTCTGTGTCGATATACTTGACAAGGGAAGAATTAATTACCAACTTTCTTGTCACCTTATTGCATAATGATGATGACCTTTGATGGGGAATTACAATTGCTGATGTACTCTTATCAATCATGTAAAGAGCACAAGTTTCAAAGTTACAAGGGGATCAGATCATGCCAATTAATTAACCTTTATTCAAAATAAATACTAACCCAATTTTTAATAAATTTGCACATACCTTAGGTCTTGTCATTAGATCAAATGTCACTTACTTGTGCTAACATAATTGGATAGTCATATGGTTGGCGAGGGTGGCGACGGATAATAATGGCATGGATGGGATGGTTGAAGTGATGGCGGAGATTATGATGACAAAACGGTGTCACAATAATCTTATTTATTATGGAAATATTTGATGTGATGTGGTGGAATAATCATAAGGGAGCATATCTCGAAGTAGCATTAAAGAATGGGCATGCACAAAAATTAGGAAAAATTAAAAAAAATTGGAAAGACAAAATTTACATAAAAATCTGGAGCATTATTGAGTAATGCAACCAAAATAGAGAAGAAGAGAGTTCCAGAATTATCATAGAGGGATGTCATCGGAACATAGTAACCAGATTGAGGATTCCAGAGCATCACTGATCAGATGCCACCAGATCAGTGACCAAAATGTCTAGAGCATCATCAAAAGATGCAGCCGAAGCAGTAACCAAAATTTCTAGAGCATCGTCAAAAGATGCAGCTAGAGTAACAACCAAAATTTCCAGAGCATCGTCAAAAGATGTAGCCGGAGCAGCAACCAAAATTTACTGAGCATCATAGAAAGATGCAACTGGAAGAGGAACAACAAAATTCCAGAGCATCATTGAAAAGATGCAACCGGAAGGAAAAATAGAATTCTAGAGCATCACTGAAAAGATGCAGCTAGAAGGAAGAAAATTGTGATACTTTGGCCTTGACTTTCCAAAGCATCATTGAGTGATGCATCAGAATGTAGGATCAGGATGAGAAGCAGAACCAATCTGATGTGCATATTCTGGAGCATTGCAACAACAATTCCAGAGCATCGCAACAACAATTCCAGATGTAGTCGGAGTAGTAACCAAAATTTCTAGAGCATTGTCAAAAGATGTAGCTAGAGCAACAACCAAAATTTCTAGAGCATCATCGAAAGATGTAGCCGAAGCAGCAACCAAAATTTCCTAAGCATCGTAGAAAGATGCAGCTGGAAGAGGAACAACATAATTCTAGAGCATCGCTAAAAAGATGCAGCCGGAAGGAACAACATAATTCTAGAGCATCGCTGAAAAGATGCAGCCAGAACGAAGAAAATTGTGATACTTTGGCCTTGAATTTCCAAAGCATCATTGAGTGATGCATCAAAATGCAGGATCGGGATGAGAAGTGGAACCAATCTGATGTGTAGATTCTAGAGCATTGCAACAACAATTCCAGAGCATCACAACAACTGTGTTAACAAGTTCCGGAGCATCGCATCAACAATTCCAGAGCAACGCAACAACTGTACTAGCAAATTATGGAGCATCACAATAGGTTTTGCTAGAATTGGGTTCGCTAAAAGATGAAGCCCTACAAAATATAAACAAAACTTTATCCAAGTCCAAATGGTAGAGTTGATGAAGAAATTTGAAGAAATGAAATGATGATGGTTTTTTTTTTAATAATAGAGTTATTTGTTTAAAAACTATACTGACCCTGCCACAACAGAGTCAATGCAGTGGATTTCTCCTTGCGTTTCTACCATTTTCTTAAAATCCTCCTTGTTAATGGGTTTATGGTAGATGTGTAATCAGTGTCCATTAACCAGAAGATTTCGAGTGTCGCCATCAATTGGTTTTAACTGGACCAAACCATTAACAAATAGTTTAGAAATCTCGTATGGTCCAAGCCAGTGTGTCCTGAGTTTCCCTTGATGATCCTTGTATCTGGAATCGAACAAAAATACCAAATCCCTAGTATAGAATTATTTTTCTTTGATATGTTTGTCATGCCAGACCTTACATTGTTGTTGGACGAATTCAGTTTGATGGATGACATCCAAATGAAGTTTGTCTAGTTCACTAAGCTGTAAGACTCTCTCGATTTGGGCTCATTTAAGATCCATGCCCAATTCCATGGTCGTCTTAAGGGTTTGGAGCTCGAATTCAATGGAAAAAAGGGCTTCTTCCCAAAGACTAACTCATAGGGGCTATAGCCAGTGGTTGACTTCCAAGTCGAGTTGTAGGCCCAGATAGCTTTCAATAGTTTCTTAGCCTAATCTTTCCTTCCCAAAGAAATCATTTTTGTCAAAATATTCTCCAGTTCCCTATCAGTGACCTCAACTTGTCCGTTTGCCTGCGGGTGGTAGGGTGAGGAGTTCTTGTGACTTACTTGGAAGTGATCTATGAATTCCAATAAGACTTTAGAAATAAACTAGGGGCCTTGGTCTGTAACAATTATTCTTGGAGCCCCGAATCTAAGAAAGATTTTTTTATAAAGAAAGTCAGCTACCTGCTCTTCCCTAGCAACGCGTAGTGCTTGCACTTCCACCCACTTAGTCATGTAGTCAATACAGACCAAAATATACTCTTTTCCTTGCAAAGGAGGGTCTATAGGGCCGATAAAAATCTAATCTACATTTTTCAAATGGTTCAAGGAATACCTAAGGCTGCAAGGGCATTTCATTGGATGCGATTGGTCTTCCTACCCTTTGGTATTCATCACACCTGCGAACGTACTTCTTGATATCCTTATGCATTGAAGGCCAATAGTATCCTGCTCCCAAAATCTTTTGAGTTGTCCTTTTAGCAGAATAATGCCCTCCAGAAGGGTCATCATGATAGGCCCTAAGGATACTATAGGTCTCGTATGCCCTAACACGTCATTGCAAAACCATATCAGGTCCACATCAAAAAAATATTTCATTAATCCATTTAAAAGGGGCACTCTCTCTTATGAGGCATTTCTTCTGTTTTGATGAAAAGTGAGGTGGTACTTTTGTGGAGGCTAAGTAATTTGCAATATCAGCAAACCAAAGAGTTTTAGTGGAGATGGAAAACATATTTTCTTCTGGGAATTTGTCCTGAATTGGAGCATAATCGCCATCATGTTTAATCCAGGATAAGAAGTCTGCGACTATGTTGGACTTCCCTGGTTTGTCAACAATTGTCACATTGAACTCCTGGAGGAGTAACCACCTGATTATTCTTGCATTTACCACTAGTTTATTCATGAGATACTTGATGGCTGCATGGTCTATGTGCATTGTAACTTTGTATCCTGTGACATAATGTCTAAATTTCTTGATGGCATGCACTACAACCAAGAATTATTTCTGTTGTGGTGTAATACTTCTATGTTGGCATCAAATTTTTGCTAATAAAATATATAGCATATTTCCCTCCATTCTCATCTTCTTGCCCTAGAACCGCTTCAATGGCCTCATCAGTCGTGTCAGCATAAATGTGAAATGGCAGGTTCCAATTAGGTCCTCGAAGGATAGGGGCAGAGATGAGTTTCTCCTTGATAATTTCAAATGAGGACTGACACTCAGGTGTCCAGATGAATTCATTATTTTTCTAAAGGAGAGAAAACATCGGGGTTGCAATTTTGCTAAAATCTTCTATGAATTTTTGGTAGTATCCAGCATGCCCTAAGAAACTCCTGACATCAGTCTGAGTTTTCGGGGTCTCAAGTTGTTGTATGACTTCGATTTTCTTGGGATCAACCTTAATCCCTTCGGCTGAGATATGATTTCCTAGCACAATTCCTTGTTCCACCATGATTAAGCATTTCTCATGACTGAGGGCCAACTGATGATCTTCACACCATTTTAACACTTTGTCTAGATTTGTGAGGGCTTCATCAAAATTTGAACCATATACAGTGAAGTTGTCCATATAGACTTCCACACACTCATTTACCAGCTCAACAAATATAGCCAGGATGGCCCTTTGAAACGTGGCAGAAGCATTACATATTCCAAAGGGAAGAACCCTATATGCAAATGTCCCCCAAGGGCAGGTAAAGGTCATCTTATCCTGGTCTTCCGCTGCTACCTGTATCTGGTTGTATCCACTAAATTTGTCCAAGAATGAAAAATATTTTCTCTTGGCCAAGTTATCCAACACTTGACCTCCACGAATGGAAAGGGAAAATATTCTTTGCTTGTCGCTTTGTTAAGCTCCCTATAGTCTACACAAACTCTCCACTTCCCATTATTCTTTGGAACTACAACCAAGGGTGACACCCACTTGTTGTCAGACATTGGGTAGATGAATCCTACCTGCAAGAGTTTCTCAATCTTAGTTTTAACGATGTCTTTGAGGGCAAGATTGAGTCTCTGTTGTTGTTGGCGAACAGGTGGAACATCCTCAGTATAGATATGGTGCGTACACACACTAGGGTGTGTTCCTCTCATATCTTTATAGTCCCAGGCGAATGCCTTAGATCTACTCACCAAAGTTTCAAACAGTCTTTGTTCTTCCGTCTCAGTCAACCAACTATTGATGTTCAAAGTCTTTCCTAGCATCAACATAATATTTTTGACTCCAGGATAATTGGATGTGACAGTGTGAATGGGCCTTGTCAGTGTGTTAAGTGGACAATTGTGTGGTATAGTTTTATGAAGTTGGGAAACATTTGCAAAGAAATGGCAAGTTTTTGGAACTAAGTTCATCAAAGGGCAAGGTAATCCAATAAACTTAGCATCATCAAATTCTGCTTGATCTGTGTTGATTGGGTGTCCTAGTATTTCTTCTATGTTTGACATCTCCTCACTGTTGAAGTCTACTGCAATACTTTCCACGTCGTTCTCTAATTCATCCTCTAATTCTTCATCGTGTTGCTTGATGACTACCATGGCTAGTGAAGCCAAATTTTCCTGTCCAGTAGGACTTTTTGGTTCATCAACCCATACTTTGTTATGTTCGACAGGCTCGATAGGAGGATACAAAACCAACTATTTGCTATTAGATCCATGGGAGATGGTCATTCCTCCCTTCCTGTAGTCAATTTTGGCTACAACCGTAGCCAGCCATGGTTGTCCGAGAATTATCGGATAATTTTCTTTGGGTGTAAGGGATTCAATTATCTGGAAATCCACTGGATATTCCATCCATCCACCTTGACAAGAACGTTTTCAATGATGCCTTCGATAATAGTTATGGATTGATTTTCCATTTGTAGGACTATAGTTGTGGGGCGTAGATCAGTAAGTCCTATTTTTTCCATCACATCAACAGTCATTACGTTAATGGACGCTCCAAGTTCCACTAAAGCATTGGGTATTGCTACCTCATTAACTGTTACTATTATGAGCAGATTCCCTGGGTCATCATATTTTAGAGCAGTGACTGTTCCAGCTAACAAATCAGCTAGGTACCCATTGATATGAACAGTGTTGATTTTTTTTGGCTTCCTCCCTGGGGTTTTGATGCACAACTGTTTAATCAATTGGTTTAACTTATGGATCTCTTTAATCACCTATAATAAAGGAACTTCAATCTGCAGTCGTTTAATTTCCTGTATCAATGTTGTTTCCATGGGTGAAGTTGTTTCTGGAGCATCTTTCACAGGAATTGGTTTCAAACGCTTCAGAAAAGGTGCTTGGCTTTTGTCTTTAGGCATGAGATTCTTTTAAAATTCAATTGGAGACTGACCCTCCTCCTTCTCCTAAGGTATGTCGGCAACTCCTGTTGAAGATGGCGAGTCAGGTTCATGTTGCGTAGTGTCTGGGATTTGTTCTACGGACGCGGGTGTTATTGTAGTTTTCTCAGTAGTCTTCTTGACAGGTTCATCTATGATTTCTTTAATAGTCGGTTGTGAAAGTGTTTTACCAGACCTCAATTGCAGGTTTCCACAGTGTATTGCGCTAAGTCCAGTGACATTGTCTTGTTCGGCAGAATACACCAAAGTATTTGGATGATTGTTCTTTGGATTGGGGACTGGTTGCGTCATAAGTGGTGGTTGGTTAACTTGTTTAGTTTGTTGAGTGTTTTGGGGAGGTGGTAAAAGAGTTGGTTGAGTAGGAATCCTCTTGGGACCAAAATAAAACTAATGTTGGGGTTGATTCCATTAAGGAATGTGATTTTGAGGGTACCACTGCTGTTGAGACTGGTTGGGCCACTGAGGGTTACCCCAAAATTGGTTTGTCCAGTTCGGTGGTCCCCAAGGATAGGTTCCCCAGTTAGAGGGTACTGGTGGTGGTGCTTGAGGCCAGGGCATTTCCCATTGATTATTGTTCCAATTTGGTTGGGGCCGTTAGTTAGGATTGAATTCTGGCCATAGGAAAAATTACCTCCAATTATTTGGTTAACAAAATTCACCTCTTCCTCGACTGGAGTTGTTCTTTTCTTGGAATTTTTTATGGCATTCAATAGCTCACATTGATCGATGGGGTGGTTCTTGTCACACACTTGAAAAATGTCAATCTTGTCAACTTTTTCCAAGGGACACTCTTAGCAAATGTTTGTTTTGACACCTAGGGTAATAAATAGAAATGCTCTTAGGATTTCTGGTTTTAGGCTGTATGCCATTTAAGGTGGTGTTTAGTTGAATAAGAATGTTAGTCTTGAAGTTGGACAATTCCTCACGAAGTTTATTTATGTCATTAGAACCACATAAGGAGGTGAACTTCCTGATACCTCCATGAGTGCGAGAGAAGTTCCAACATAATTCCGTGATTTCTTCCAGTCTCAGTTGGGACACGTCTCCTTTTCCCATTAAGTCTAGAATCCTCTGAGCTTCGTCATCGAGACCTTTGAGGAATAAGGTCTTTAAAATATTGAGACTTATGACTTCTCCATCGCAACGTTTGGACAAGAAGATAAACCCATCTAGGCAATCCTCTAAACTTTCATCCTCATTTTGCCTTATTTTGAACAATTCTTCTTTCCTATCACTCACCCTGCAGTAACTTTGGTATTTCTCCAAAAATACAGTCTCCATTTCATCCCAGGAGGTTATCGATTGAGAAGCTAACCCCATAAACCAACACATAGCTGAGTCTTTCATAGTTCAAGGGAAAAGCTTTAGTTTCTGATTGTCATTCTTGTAGTCATATGTTTGACACAAGACTTTGAATTCAAATAGGAAATGGTTAGGGTCCTCAATAGACAAACCCTAAAAATTTGGCAAGAAGGCTGGTGAGATATTTTTCATGGTCGTGTTGTCATCTGCATCAATAGCAATAGGATAAGTGAATATGCGTGGTGGAGGGTTATCATTGTTGTTGTTATTGGCAGCATTTCTACTGTCACCCATGGTGTTGAAGGGAAAGTGATCCTCTTCCAAAATTTGCTCAATGGGACGAGGTTCAAGAGTTTGCGAAAGAATATACTCCTCGACCACGATTCGTTCCCTTCCTGGAGTATATGGGAACGTCTCAAGTTGATCCTATTCGGTCAATTCCTCAATAAGTTCTTGGTTTGAGTTTCCTTCCTCCCTACTTGTTGTTGGTACGTCGATTGGGAGGGTTTTTGGTATGAATCTTTCGTGGGGGCCTCATTTCCTGACCATGCAGAAAAGAAGCCGAAGAACTATTCCTATCCCTAAAAGAGGTATTCAAGATATCTCCTACTAACGCTAGAAAAAGGGGGTCCCCGGAAAAGGCGCCAAAAAGTGGCAGGTTGTCGTTAGGTCCTAACACTTTAGTGAATAATCACATCAATATCAATCGGGCAGTGTCCAATAGTTGTATGCAATAGAGGACATCTCAACTCTCTCTTTCAGGCTTCTTAAACACTAACCATTTGAATAAAAATTCTAAGCTAAGAGGCCTCTAATCTTGAAAGCAATAAATCACCTATCTAGAAAGTGAGAAAATGACTCAACCTAAAAAATAGAAAACTAAGAATCTAAAAAGCATTACCACTAAACTAGAAAGAATGGAAATGATTAATCTAAAGAATGCATAAATTGCTGAAGAAGTAAAACATGTAAAGAAATTAGGAAACATTTATCTAATGCAAAAGATAACAATCCAACTGCTAACCACAAAATAATCAATTAGAATTAACTGAGGAAAGATGCTCCGGACTTTCAAATGTTAAGCTTAGAAGCTACGGACTTAGTTATAATCTGTGGGCTTGACACTAACATCATAACATATACTCATGAAAGTGAAATGCAAATTCAACTATTATCTATTAAAAGAAAATGCAGAATAGGGAATAGTGTACTTATCTATCTATAACCCTTGAGTGGCCAGCTCTTGGGCATGTCTATTGCTACTTCAGATCACATGCACTGGAAAGATCTCTAATTTACTTCATTCAAAAGATAAATCCATATTACACAGTAATTCAAAGAGTGGCGGGAAAACTCATATTCATAAGGTAGTTTTTACTCAAAAAGACAATTTTGCAACATAACGATAATCTTCTTCTCTATTATTTGTAACAGTTACATATTTATATGAAAAATGACTAACAAGAATCATATTTTTCAGTCGATCGATTCTTTCAACAAATTTCCTATAGCAAAAGGCACTTTAAAGCCCATGATATACAATATTAAAGAGGCTCGCATGAGCCATAAAAATTTTGAAACTGAAAAATAACAAAATTATAAAGACTCGGCCAAAATGTGTGCTCCTGGAATTCCGACGCTTGCTCGCTGGTTTTCAAAAGTGTCAAGATCCGCATTCATTTCCCTTGTGACTAGAATGGTGATTGGGAGTGGAGTTGACTTGTGAAATGCTCGAAGACTAAACCATTAAATCAACATAAGTTATTTTAATTCGATCAACTTCAAGAAATAAAGTTTGTATGTTTATTCATAGAAAGAGAGCACTTATTTTTCCTAAAGGTAATCAATTGGAAAGGTTATTAAGGCTAAAAGGTTTAGATTTACATATTGAGCCCATTATACTGATGAGGTTATTTTTACCTCATCAAATTTTCTTAAAGCTAAACATATATCAATATTGATTCTTTAAATATGAATTTGTATATGATTGCTTGATCATAAGCTCTTTTAAATGGGTACCACCATTCTAATGCATCTCCAATACCATCAAAAGTAAGACAATCCATTGAATTAAGGTTTTAAAAAAAACATTTTCATAGATCACCTTTCTATCCATATCATTGACCCAACTTTAACCATATCAATTCATGATGTTTTTAGCCTCAAATCAAAAAATAGAAATAGCAAACCCCAGTGAATTTTGACAAGATTTCCATAAATGTAAAACTATATATATCACAAGTGGAGAGTTAATTTATGAAAAAACATAGCATTACATTAAATCACTAAATATTAATAAACAAAAGTTAAATTTTAGAATATAGCTTCCTTAGCTTATCCTCCAACTTAAATAAATTATAGAAAAAATTGTGTTTTTTTGAAAGATATAGGAAAACAATAAAAATAAGGGTTTCATCCTTAGCTTTTCCCAAACCATAGCTTTGATACCACTTAATATGATCCAAACATATAATAACAGATATAATACAATATAGAAGATAGATCTAACACATTAGAAGATGTGTTTGTTGGTCAAGATGCCCCAATATCTAATGTGTAGAAAGAGAATAAACCCTTGAGATAGGGTAACACTATAAAATTATCCTTATGGAAGAATTCACCCCATGTTATATCTTCGATAAATCCCAAACACATATCACACTCTTCACATCTTTATAATAATACTCACCTTTATATTCAATGTTCCTCCTAATAACATAACGGAGGTGGGGTTAGGTGATCCTTCTCCCAAGCCTGCGGAGGTGGCTGTTGGTAAAGTTGTTGTTGGTGGTGGTTCAGAGGTGGGGACACATGGTAATGCTAAGGGTTTGGTTGATAAATCAAGGAGGCTATCGAAGAGAATTGCCAATTTAAAGAACAAGGCTTCCGAGGTCTCGGTCAAGGACCCTAGCGTGGCTGGTGAGGAAAAGGATGTTGATGAAAAGACGGTGGCTATTGAGGATTCTCATGCAAGACCTACCCAAGGAGGAACAAGACAAGGAAATTAGGGGTTTGGATGAGGAGAATGTGGAGAAGAGAAAAGCTAGATAGGAGCCCTTGAAGGTAAATCCTCTTTCTGAGAATTTTTCTTACCTAGACGATGATGCTACTTCCATGTTTGATTTACTCGATATGGCTAGGGTTGGGGCCACTGGTACCTTTAAATTGGCTAAGTGGACTCTTCAGGAGTTCAATAAAATCAATATTAAAATAAGAGGCTTAAAAGAGAATATGAAGCATGGTCTGAAAGGGTCTGTGTCAGACATTGTTATAGATAGAATGGTGGACCTTGAGGGTTCTTATCATGATTTTAAGTCTCTGTGTGAGGATAGATTGGCGGCTATGGAAGCCAAGGTTTTAGGCATAAATACAGACATCAAGAAGTTAATGCAAGCGTGCCATATCTTGGTCAAGAACAGTGCGGACTCCCTAGAAGTCCTGTTCAAGAAAATTAGTGAGCTTAGGGAGGATTAGGTTTACTTCTCCGAGTTTATGGAGAAGGAGCATGCGACCAAGGGTAAGGGGAAAAAAGCGGCTAAGGATGATGACAAAGGTCCTGTTGGTAGAGGATCAGTAGATTGGAAGAAATTTTTTGATGTTGAGAAGAAAGAGTTGTTGGATAAGGTCGAGAGGCACAAGAACCAACAGATTGAGGTCACCAACACTTTAGGTGGCTTGAATTAGTGTGTTCTTTTTTCTTTTTGTCTTTTTGTTTCCTGTTGGGGGTTAGTTTCTTTAAGGTTGTTTTGTTGATGGGTGCTGATGGTGGTCTTTTGTCTTACTTTTAGTTAAGCACCCGCCCGTTTGTGTTTTTTGGTTGTTGGGTTGTTGTTGGTGGTCATTTGAATTTTCTCATTGGCATCATTTTGTATCCTCAGTTGTAAAGGGTTTTGGGTCCCTTCAAAGCCTTTTTTTCCCTTCAATCAAAACATAACAGACAAGTAAACCACTAAAATCATGTAAGCTTCCTAATTACCCAATATAATTCATGATTTAATCTAACTAACTTAATGGTTGTGTGCCAGATTTTGGCATATTCATGCTCCTATATACATTATAATACCACATCCTTAGGTACATGATAGAATTTATGGAACAACATTTTAGAATAAAAAAAATTATGACATGACATTGCATTAAAGAACAAAACAAATTACTCTAGACATTAGGATGACTTATTCATCAACAAGGAAAATATATCACCAACTTGTTGGTTATGTGATCTTAATAATATGTTATTTTAGTGTTCACTTATAGATTTTCTCCATGGGATCATATGCATAAGGTTTTCTTCAAGGGATTGAAGTTGGTAGGGCTAACCAATATTAGAATGTGTGGGGTCTCTTAATTTTTGTTTAAAGATATGACATGAAAAAATGTATGTCCAAGGGCAATTCAATGTGGTTTTCCTCTAAGAATTTGAATTTGGTGGAGCTAGAATTAATTGTGCCTTTCAAACCCTTTCGAAAGAAGCTAGATTCATTTTCTTCTCATCAAGATGGTAGTGTGGATGTGGCTTGGATGATTTGATTTATATATAATATAAATAGATATTGTAAATTCATTCTCACATTAAATGAATCAAAGGTGAAGAAAGGACTTCAAGTTCTCCCAATAAATCCAAAATTGAAGCCCAATAGGGAGAAAATTCTACATGTATTCAAGACTCCTTTCGAAGCATTCCTATCTCCACCATAGGGTTTAAGGAAGCCTTCTACTATCATTAAAAAAATCTAGGTTGTCATCAAATTAGCTTGCAAAGATCCTCTTCTCTATGGATTAAAAAAGCCTATATGTGGGTGGTCTCTTAGTAGAATTATTCAAAGCCAATTGACCTACCATTCACTAGGACTTCTATTAAGTATATTAGGAGGCTCAAGAAAAAGATTCACTAGGTTTATCATTGTTTGATGACTTATCAAACTTGTTCCCAATATAATCATATAGAATCCATGTTGGGATGGAGACCCATTATATCATTGAACACTACTCTAAAATAATTTTGCCAAAGCTTTAGCTAGATGTATAATTTCTATAGTTCAAGATATTTTTAGAAATGAACAAATATGTTTCTTAGATAACCAATCCATCTTAGAATATCTATTTTTTGACATCAAAATCCAATCAAATGGGAAAAAAACTATTGAAGACACACTCACTATTAAACTTGAATTTGATAAACAATGTGAGTCCCATGTAATTGTGATATCATGTACATGTATTTTAATTTTTAGTTTTACCTCTAAAACACATATATTTCAAGGTAAAAATTAAACTAAAAATAAATAAAAATAAATGTTAAATAAATCCAAAAATACTTCTATAAATTTTTGGAAAAATAACTAAAATTAAGCTCGAAGTTTCTAAACACTTTAGTATTCAAGGACACAAATGCAAAAAAGTGTGATACACTATTATGCTCTCATCTGACTATGAGTGCACACACAAGTACACCCATGGTTTATGGCATGCAAAGGAAGGAGGAACTCATATTACTACCAAATAAGGAGCTCCAAAGGCATGGAGATAAGTCATTAAATATGGTAAATCTTTTAGTGGAATTTATCATACAAGTTTGTGAGGAGATGCTCATAAAAGAGGCAAGGCAATAAGCATCATTTTTAAGTTTTCAACATTGATGAAAGGGATAAACTTGTTAAAATGGCTTTGTTGTTGCATTAAAAGATCAACCTATTAACGTCTGATACAAACGCTAGATTTATACAAGGTCCACAAGAGGTGATTAAGCCATGTCATGAATCTAGAGGGAAATGTTGGACAACTAGCACCGACCAAGGGGACGAAGGCACTAACCTTCCAACAAAACTCTTTATAAACTAATTTTTGGTATGCCTTGTTAAAGGAGTTAAGAATTCTTGAATTTCAATATATAGAACATATAGTAGTACAATTTTCCCACTACATTTGTTTGTTTAATTGACAAAATTAGTTTTAGGTTATCAAAATATAATTGTGTATTGACTTGTCAATGCCCAAGTGTCCATTACTTTGACACCAAAATATGACTTTTTATGAGTCAAATCTTATCTTATCCTAAAAGAACATGAAATCTGTGTACAAGATACTAAATTGAAGTTAATTAGACAAAAGGTTTAGATTATCACTTACTAGGATGAAGTTACAATAGTTTATTCTATGGAATGTTTGGCGTATTCATGAGATGAATCTAACATGACCTTGTAGTCTACATCAAATCATATTTTGTTTGGGTTTCTTTCCCCCAAAATTTAGGATATTATACAAATCAATTTTCTAATGAAGGAATTAGTTTACTATCGAGGATAATAGAGTTGCCATGGTTGTAGTTAGGCAAGCTTTAAAATTAGACCATTATGGTTACTTGCATATTTACATTTTCTTTAACCATATTCTACATAAAATCATGCCTTGTTAGGAATTATTTCCTCCTAAGTTTGCAATATTGAATGAATGTATTGCCTATTGTAATATTAAGGATAATAGAGATGTCATTGTTATATTTAGGTATTGCAAAAAAACCACCACAAGAAAGGGGTATTTCAAATAGATTGCAAAATTATATATATATATATATATATGAATTGACTATCTATTGCAATATCAAAGATAATAAGGATAGTAAAAGGGGAATTTCAAATAGATGTTATATATATACATTTATATACATATATACATATTTATGAATCGATTGTCTATTACAATATTAAGGATAAAATAGGGATGTGATGGTTATATTTAGGCATTCTAGAAAAAACTCAAATAAAATAGGAATTTCAAATATATATATATTGATTGTCTATTGCAATATCAAGGATAGTAGGGATGCCATGGTTATAGTTAGGCATTCTAGGATAACTATCAAATAAAAGGGGAATTTGAAATAGATGTCGAATGTGTGTGTGCATGAGACAATTTTAAATTGCTGGATGTCGTGAAAAATGTGCTTCATAGGCAAGATCAACCATTAAATTTTAGGCACATCCATTGCCTAAATGAGCATGACTCCTTATATGTCTTTATTTCTCTCGTTGCTTAGTTTGTCATATTGTTTAAAAACTTGTTTACTTAATACTTTGATCAATTGGACTCTTTTTGGGACCTAGGTATAGCAAGCGCTAGATTATAAATTATTCATGCAATAATATATTAATCTATTTTGTGTGATGTACCCTAAATTTTAAAGAGGGTTAATTCTTCTTTTATATACAAGAGAAAATAAAAAATCAAGAATGGAATAAGCATATGTATCTTAGGTTTTAGGTGTTTTAGTGTGACTTATGATTGTGCATTAGAACATAGTACAAGATAAATAAATGTAAATTCTAAAAAAGGGAAAAGATAAGATGTGTATCTTAAGTACTCAATGTCTTACTATGACTAACAATGATTGTGTACTAAAACATAGCCCTAAAGTATATGCGGACATTAAGAGTGACTAAATCCAACACCCCAAAGCTATGGACAGAAGTACAATAGTTAAGTCTTTTAGATCTACGACAAAATCCAAAACCTATGATTGCATCCTTCGCACTTCAAACCTTCAATTTTTAATCCATTTTCACTAGACATCTAAAATGATACATGCAATGTTGATGAACACCTCTAAAAGCTTGTTGTGCTAGAGGAATATTTTTTTAGCCTTCATCAAATGTGATGTTGATGCATCATCTCATCGCCCCAACCTAAAACAAACCAATGGGTGAAGTATTCGCTTCGCCAATAGGTGGGTGAAGTATTCGAGTACTACGATGGACTCCCTGATCCGCCCTGGGGTGGAAGATCTGGGGCCGTGCTGATACCAATCAATGGTTGGGGTTGGTATGGTAGCGCGTAACCGTTCTTGCCTAGAAAAACAATAGGGCCAGGCGGGCCGTCATAATAGAGAGGGCGCGGTGGGTATATGCTTGAAGGGCTCGAGGGCGGTGAAGCTATACCCAACCTACCAGCTATTACCAGGTGAACTAGTAAATGGAATTTCTAAGTTCACTCATTCCCCAATCAATGCTTGGTTCCGGGGAGAGCATCCATCACTCCCTGATGAGGTGACTTGGGAGGAGTGAGTCTCCAGCTTCTCACATTGGACGGGTGGGGGGCCCCTACTATTCTATGGGCTAATTGTTTTCCTCGAGCGATGAATAGGAGTTTTCCCGGCTCACTGACCGGGATCGTTTAACCGGGGTTCGGTAAGTGGGATTGAAGCACGGGTGCTGCGTTTCGATGAATGGGCACGACGGACGAATAAAGGTATAGTGAAAGCGCATCTTATGTCGCGAATGAGGCGGGTGCGTTGCTACTGAACTGATTCCCTCTTTCTCAACCCCTAGGGGATTGGATCGAATTGAGTGGTTGCCCCACGGCCACGCAATCTTAGTTGTGGGCCAACTTTATTTCCGGGATGGGCGGGCCCCTATCTTCCACCCACCCCTTTCAACGGCATCTAATCCTATTGCGGTGGGTGGGAAGCGGGTGGGAGTAATTAATCAGTTCATTAATGCGCTTGCTAGTTCTCGGATAAGGTAATTAATTAGGTGAGGTAGATTAATTGAGTTCTCGGGTAGTTCGGCACTCATCTTTAGAAGGAAGGTTACGGTTCTGGTGAGTATCAAAATTGATTGGGACTAGGGAGCGTACAGGATCTTTATCTACACCGCTGTTGCTTCTGCCTGTGCTCTACCTACCTCTGCTTGCGGTCTCGAATCAACTGGCACTAGAACTTGCTCTGTATCTGGCACTAGGTAAACTGAAATGGTCACTAATCTGCTTGCCATAAAATAATTTGAGGGGATCGATTACTTGGTTGCCAGGGTTCCGCAGCTCTGCCTCCACCCCTTATGCTTACCAAGGTACTACTTATGGATCAAGATCAACAGGCTCCGGTATAGGAAGTGCTCATGCAACCATCGTCCTACCATTCCCCCCCCCCCCCCCCCCCCCTATATAGTTGTTGTTCCATATGGTCGGTGCCGAAGGCATAGCCTGCTAGCATAAGGATGGATGCAACCTCTCGAACGGAAGGAACAGGATTTGGATCTGCAGCTTAGGCAATTTGATCAATCGGAACAAATGCTACTACCGGAGGTGCCACTACTGGTACTTTTTTTCGGGGTCCACCGGTTCATCACCCTTGGGTAAAAAGGCTCTGCCATCTATGCTTTTCACCACATGAACTATAGTCCCGCCCAACCCGGGTGGGGATTATAGTTCCCCTGCTTAAACGCTCCTGGGATTGATTCTACTAGAGGATCTAGAGGATCGCCGTATATGGATCTGGATATGCACCCGGATAGAGAACTACAATAGGATCTACTAGCACTGAGTCAACTGGCTCTGGGTCCGGATCAACTGAAACTGCAGCTTCAACTGCTCCTGGCGAAGATGCTGTCTTCCCCTTTCTCTACCTATGTTTATGTCTATACCACTGGTGCTCCTGTAGCTTCTATGGCTGCTTTTACTTGGTCTACCGCCTATGCTGCTAGTGAATCAACAGGTTCTGGCACAGGGTCAATCGGATCTGCATCTGGAGGATCTGTATCTTAATCAATAGCTTCCACTACGGATAGTTAAGCAACTGGATCAATTGGTTCAAATCCTTTATCAGATGGTGGTTAAACCACTGCTTCTTACACAGCCTGGAACCGGGTAAACAACCACTTCTAGTTAGTTCTGGAACAAACTATGACCCTAGCCCCGAACCGGATCTATTTGGATATGGAACCGGATATGCATATAGATTTTGATAAACTTATTCCGGCCGGGCCGGGTAAAAAGCTGCTGTCTCTCCAGGCAAGCCCTATAGTTTCTTTGGCATCAATAAAGCCACACTCGCGCTAAATCAACAAAGATTCATAACTCAATACTAAAGGTGCTGCTCCTACCGAAGCCTTTATCTATGATGCTTCTACAACTGAAGGATTTGGAGCCGTGCGAAGGGAAGCTATGGCAGGAAGGGATGCTAGCTTTATTCCTGCTGGAACCGTCTCTGCATGAGCAGTGGTGGAACTAGGTAACCCGCTATTTATGTTTCCGCTCGGAGCGAGCCCCTTAAAGAATTAGTTGACCGTTCTCGAAGCGCCTATGGCAGGAGAGGAAGCAAAGGTGGCATCCTTGCACGGGAGTTGAAGTTCCGGCCGGCAACTAGAATCCCCACCCACCCGGTAACTTTATTGAGGTGAAGACATCGGAAACAGAAGAATTGCACCTTGAAGTCGATCTCCACTTCCTCCTCCCACCCACCCTAATCAACAAGGTCACCCCGGGCAGATATATGAACCAGCGCACCAACTCACTCACCAGAGAAGAAATTTCTCTCGGTGCAACTATAGTTCCCACCCCCCCGGCGGGGTGGGCGGGCGGAAGATAGGGGGGCCCACCCGAGGCCGACCCCACCGGGGCTTCGCCCACCACAAACCCCACCGCCCCTCCCTGCAGGGGGGGGTAGATTAATTGGATATAGGGATAGGCCTTGGGTGGGAGGCTATAGAGTTGCTCCGCCCACCTGCCCTTCGGGACCGACCTGAGGCCCCTTAGAATAGTAGGGCACCGACCTGAGGCCCCGTAGGGGGGGCGGTCCCGAAGGGCACCCACCTCCCTATTGCCACCTCGGACTCCCTTCTGGGATCCACCTCATTATTATAGTTGCTCGGCCGGGCAGCCGCACCATGGCTGGGCTTGCCATTAGAATAGTAGGGGAATGGGGGGTCCCGGCGGGCATGGTTCCGGGCAGTTCCTCTCGACCGTAATCTACTCCGCAACTATAATGGCGGGTCGGGTGGGGCCTCCGCCATCGGCAGCTCCCAAGGCCCCCGCCGGGCAGCCTAAGGTCATTATGGGTCGAGCCGCCGGCGTGCCATAGAATAGTAGGGCTGCCGAAGGCAGGCCTTAGGTCCCGAAGGGCGGGGTCGGTCCCGAAGGGTCGGGTGGCAATAGGGAGGTCGGTCCCGATGAAAGCAGGGCTGGTCGGACAGGGCACCCGCCCCCCTAATTTTCTATCCCCCCCACTCTCCATGTAGTTCGGTCCCCCCCCTTCGCCTTTATGGGCTACGGGGGGACCTCCTCAAGGGAGTGGGTGGGGCAATACCGGTTGCCCCTTTCGTTCGTGCCCCTCTAACTATAGCTCTTAATTAATCAGCCCGCTACCGTTAGAATAGTAGGGGCCCACCCCCTAACTTCGGGGCTATGGAGGGCGGCCCCACCCTAATAACACAATTATTGTATTACGGTAGGATAAAGGTTAGTGGTATTACGTTTAGATTGGTTGGTTGCCCCGAGGAAATGCTTTTGCTGCTCCTCGGGTTGGGCCCCAGGGAATTGTAGTCGGTAGATGCCGGCTTATTCCCTGCGCTGATTAATTAAGAGGTAGATTAGTTGAGCCGGGCCATCAAGAGTGGGTGGGGCATCGGTCCAGCAGCTTCCCCGGGCTAGCTAATTATCGCTCGATCCATCCTGTCCTCCGTTGCCCTACTATTCTAAGGGAGTACTGTCCGGTGCCCCTTTTCTATTATTGGGCAGTTGAGTACTGTCCAGCTTTCTCGCTATCGGATGCCCCTGCCCTTCGGGACCGACCTGCCCCCCCTTAGGGCGAATGGGCCGGTGGGCCCTACTATTCGCCAGGGCAGGACCGACCCGCCACCCCCTCGGCTAGTTTAGTTGCGAGTATGGTCGGTCCTGCACGCTCTATAGCCTCCCACCCCCCCCTGGGTCAGTCCCTTCGGGCTGGGTGGGTGCGAAGCACGCAAGGGCGTTTGCCGGGTTGAACTCCTGCAGGGTTAGTGGTACGAACGAGATGGGGCTCTCTCTAAAAGCAGGGTTGAACTCCTTTCCTCAAGCAGGGTTGAACTCCTTAACAAAGGAGGGAGCAAAGGAGGGGAGGGTAAACTAATCAACTAGCGGGAGACCAGTTCAGTAATTGAATTCTAGAGCAGCAACTATAGTTAGTTAGGCTTCCGGAGCAGCAACTATAGTTAGGTCCCCATCCCGCCGCTATAGTTCATTCACTCGATCCAACGGTCTTGAGCTATCCATCCGGGATGCCTCAACTAGAATTCTCCTCCGGGGGTGTAGCTAGGGTGGGTCGTCCTGTATTTGCTAGCTCGGGAACAGCCAACCACACCAACCCCACCAGCCCTTCGGGACCTAAGGCCAATATGGTCGGCTGCCGATGAAAGGCAGGCGGACGAATGGGTTCATCGAAGGGGTGGGTGGGGGGAGATCAGAGGGGGCCTCCCACCCAAGACAGCCTTCGGCACCGGGGAACCATATTGGAACAACTATATGGGGGGGTGAGAGGACCGACCATAAGGCCTGCCTTCGGCAGCCGTTGGCATGCCTTCGGCAGCCGACCATATTGGCCATTAGAATAGTAGGGGAATGGGGGGGGGCTGCCGAAGGCAGGCCTTAGGTCTTCACCGAAGGGTCGGGTGGGTATAGGCAATAGGGTGAGAAAGCCCCCCCCCGGTGGGCGCTTCATTATCGAGGGAGGCACCCCGTAACCTTCGTTAGACCCTGGATGGTAAGACCGGTAGAGCAGCAACTAAACTATAGTTGTGAGAACTCCTCCCATTTCCTTCTCGTTAACTCGTTACTAACTTTTCTCATAAACTAATTTGGATCGCCAGCTAATACACCCACCCTCGGTCCAGCTGCCCTCCTTATTATAGTAGTTACTGATGGAGCCGGTTGAACGCCCTCCTTATTCTAGTTAGCATCCAACTAACAGCCAAACCATAATCTTGAAATGGATGGAGAGGCCATAGAATAGTAGGGCCGTATTCTTTAATATCTTGCCTGGGCCCTAACTTCCTATCTAGAGCGCTGGTCCGGGTGGGGAGATCTCCTCGTTCAGGTCTTGCCGGGTGAGCCCCACTGAGATTCTAAAAGGGAGGGAGCCGAACAGGGGGTGCTTTCCTTCCCGGGGTGGGTGGGTGGATGATAGTTGTGGCAATGAAGCCGGGTAACCAATGAAGCCGGGTAACCGATAGGATGTTTCTCGCTAAACTCTTTCTTTCTCCCGCTTGAACACACCCCCACAAACCCCACCACAAACCCCACCGGGGGGGGGTGGGAGGATATAGGGGTGAGAGGGTGGGAGGCCACCCCTATTGCCAGGGTTGGGTGGGACTATAAGGTTCCCGGGCATGCCTTCGGCAGCCGACCATATTGGCCATTAGAATAGTAGGGGAATGGGGGGGTCCCGAAGGGCAGGACGGAGAGCAGGTAGTTGGGCGAGACGAGAAATCGAACTGTGCCCATAGAATAGTAGGGGAACTGCTTTCTCATTGAATAACCTCCCTTCCTTCCCTACCGAGGTCCCTCGGCCTCCCACCCACCCCCTGCCGAAGGCAGGCCTTAGGTGGGGTTGCCCGACCATATTCGTCTTTAAAACGGTGGGGTGAGAGGACCGAAGGGCGAGTTTTTTTCCGGGCGGTCTTCACCGAAGCGCTGGTGGGAGCCTTGGGGAATTATAGTTGCCCTGAAATGGATATTGATACTAGAGGCGGGAGGCGGCCCATATATCTAGGGGGTCCCCTAGATATAGAGTTGATTTCGGAACTGAGCTAAGGAAAGGTGGCTACGGCTACAAGTCTGAATCACCATACCATACTAACTAATCTCCCGAGCGAGCGGAACAGCTATGGATGGATGATGCTCGACCGACGGCCCTATCTATATAACTGGTATAACTGGCGACCGACGGCCCTATATAGAGAACTGGCCTCCCGGCAACGGCCCCTATCTCTATGTAATAGTAGATCCCCAGGCCATGATGAGATGATATAACGGCACGGCACTCGCCCGCTTCTACCTCCCACCCACCCCCGAGGACCCAGATATAGAGCCGGGACCCTATCTACCTCCCACCCACCCCCGAGGACCTTTAGCTACTTTCTCATCCAGCCGGGGGGCCATTTCTCTATAGATCTAGTAGGCCTTCCTCCCCAGCCCAGCTATATACCCCATTTATCTATAGAGTAGGAGTAGGCCTATAATAGTTCCCACCCACCCGAGCATAAGCTATATATATCGGGAGAGAGCATAAATGCGCCCCTCGATCTCCATCAAAGCATTAAAGACCCGTCGGATGAGATAGGCCCAATGATGCCAACACCCCCCACCCAACCCCGCACACGAGGGCCTCCCGGCCCCGGGTAGATTAATTTGTGGGAGGAGATAGTGCGGGCGAGCCCTTATCTATATCTGGGCCCTCGGTCGAGTCGAAAAGGAGATAAGATAGGCCGGGTCGAGATGCTATAGCGTTGAAATGATAATGATCGGTAGCTATCTAGATCTATATCCTCCTCCCGGCTGCTAGTATGGTTCTATCATCCGGGGGTTGCCATGCCAGCCTTTCAAACTATAGGCCCCGATGCAAGCAGGGTGGCTTTCAATAGTTGCGGGTGGGTGGGTTTAGTAGTTGGGGCTACCTCTCCCGACTATATCTCCCCACCCAACCCAACTATCATCCACATGCCATAGAATAGTAGGGGCCACCCCCTTTCTTAGTTGCCCCGGCGTTTCCCACCCTGCAGGGGTGGGGGGGTGGAATATTGAAAGATCGATCTCGAACAATGGTTGAACCAACCTCCCGGATCTCAACGTCGAACTCGGCCATGAATTCCTGCCACCTTGCTTGCTTCGGAGTGAGTTTGGCTTGAGTCTTGAAGTAAGTCGAGGAGACGTTGTCTGTCTTTACCACAATAGGAACCCCTAACAAGTAGTGCCTCCAAGTTCGAAGGCAGTGGATGATCCCGGTCATCTCCTTTTCATGCACTGCCTCTCGCGGTCCTTGAGCTTCCTGGACTCGTATGCAATCGGATGCCCATTCTGCATGAGCACCCCTCCGACGGCGAAGTCTGAGGCATCACTTTGAACTTCGAATGAACCACTGAAATCAGGCAAGGCTAAGACTGGCGCTGAGGTGAGTCGCTCCTTGAGGGACTCGAACGCCGCTTGGCACTTGGCCGACCAGGTCCATTGTCGGTCCTTCTTGAGCAAGTCCGTTAGGGGAGCTGCCAACCTTGAGTAACTCGCCACGAACCTGCGGTAGTAATTCGCCAAACCTAGGAACTGCCTGACTGCATGAACATCCTTTAGAGGCTCCCAATCTGCAATGGCTCTTAGCTTCTCCGGGTCTGGGCGAATTAGACCTTTGCCAACAATGTGTCCCAAGAAATGGACCTCCTTCTGCGCAAAGGAACATTTTTCCTTCTTGACGAAAAGTTGGTGCTCCCGTGCAGAGCAACTCGAAGACCTCCGCCAAGTGCTGCTTGTGCTCCTCCATGGTTTGACTGTATACCAGGATGTCGTCGAGGTAAACCACAACGGACTTGTCTAACAAGGGCCTGAATACATCGTTCATCAACGTGCAGAATGTCGCTGGGGCGTTGCAAAGCCCAAACGGCATCACCATGAAGTCATACGACCCATACCGGGTCACACATGCAACCTTTTCTTCATCCCCTGGTGCGATCCTCACCTGGTAGTACCCCTGCTTCAAGTCTAACTTGCTTAACACTCGTGCTCCGGACAACCTGTCGAAACAATCTGCTATGAGGGGTAGGGGATATTTCTTCTTGATGGTCAGCTTGTTTAAGGCCCTGAAGTCCACACATAACCTCAAGGATCCGTCCTTCTTCTTTTGGAACAACACCGGGGCTTCCGCCATATGGGAAGCGAGATGGTTTGATGTATCCCGCCTCCAAAAGCTCCTCGAGCTGCCTCTTCAACTCGACCATCTCCGGCCCCGACAATCTATAGGGCGCTTGTGCAGGAGGCCGAGATGGGATGAGCTCGATCCTATGGTCTACTGCCCGGCGAGGTGGGAGCCGTGCAGGTAGCTTCTCGGGCATGCGGTCTTGGAACTCCATGATAATCTCATCGACCTCGGGAGGGATGGGCGCCCCAGGCGCATCCTCTATTTCGTCCCAACCTCCCAATAGTGCAGCCAAGAACATTGGTTCCTTGCCCTGCTTCTTGGAAGCCTTCTTCATACTGAGTGCCGACACTACCTGAGTCTTCCCACTTTGCTGTCTGTCACTTGTCTTCACCATGCCCGGTTGCCTTGAATCCATGAACATGAGCGACTCCAGATGTGGGATCACCGCAACGGAAGCCAAGTCTAAGAAACTCTTGACCAAGGATGAGTTCGAAATCATCCATCTCTATCACCATGTAGTCCATGCGACCCTGCCACATGCCTACCGTTGTGGGAGCATCCCTGACAATCCCAACCACCTTCTTCGCTGGAGAGTTCACCGCCTTGAAGGCCAGCTTGGACCTTTAAACCCAGATCAACTGCCCTCTTTGCTGCCATGTAGTTGTGGGTCGCTCCCGAGTCGACCAACCCTGATGTGATCTTCCCATTGAGTTGAACCTCTACAAAACTGAGCTTGTGGCAGTCCACTGGTGTGGCCGCTGCGGCCTTGGGAGGCGTCTGTGCGTTCATGGCACCAAGAGCCTGGATGACGCCCATAGCGGACGCGGCTCCATCTGGTTGTGCCGGTACTTGAGTTGCTGAGTTAATCCGGTTGCGTTCGGGACAATCCCTGGCCCAATGTGATCCACTCCCACACACAAAACACACATTACTCTTTTTCTGGGCGGCCTTGGACTCGCCCACCCTAGGTCCTCCTCCCTTTGCTGAACCTTTGCTCAGGGCCTTTTGATTCCCACTACCCCTGGTATTGGTTGAATGCACTGGCTTCCCCTTGCCCTTTCCATCATCCTTAGATGGCGGCCCCTTCTTCTTGTCTCGGTGCGAACTCTGTCCCCTTCCTTGCTCTCTGGGGCCATCGTGCTTGAAGTCCAATAACCGATCCGCGACAGCCACTGCTGAGGGGAGATTCCAACCATTCTGCCTCCGGAGCTCCTGCTAAGCCCATGGAGCAAGTCCTCGCATGAATTGGAACAACTTATCAGCCTCTGACATGTCCTTGATTTCAAGCATCAAGGTCGTGAAGGTTTTGATGTAATCTCGGATCCTTCCCGATTGCTTCCCTTAGAATAGTAGGGCATCAACTGCGACCGAGAAAAGGCCGAGTTCTCCGGCTTGAACTGCTCACGGAGTGCCTCCTGCATCTCATCCCAGTTATCCACTTTCACTACTGCAACTCCTGCCTTCAAGTCCTCTGCCCGAGAAAACCATAGCTCTACTATAGATAGCGCCTCCCCCTCCCGTTGGCCGGGAGGGCCCCACTATAGAAAGGTAGGGCGCCCCTGCCTGCAGGGGGGGCAAGGCAAGAAACGAGATCAGATGGGTCAACGAACGAAGGAAGAACAGTAGAAGAAAGAGGAGTCAGAGTCCCCTACTATTCTAAGGGAGATAACAAGAACCTTTCAGTGTATTGGTCAACGCGGGATACGGCATTTCCTCCCACCCACCCGCCTTTAGAACAGTAGGGGCTCAGAGGTTTGCTCGAAAACGTGGATCATCGACCGACCTCCCCGGGGTCCTCCCTGTTCACTATCGGGCATATCGCATATCCGGGTGATACATCATCGATGGCTACTCCGGGTGGGAGGCCCCTACTATTCTATGGGGTTGTTGTTGGGTGGGAATTCTAGTGAGGGCACTTAAGTCGATCCATCGGCGGTTCAAGAATACATCTCCCCTACTATCTATAGGGGCATCAATACCTGTTTTAGCATCCTTGTTTCCCGGGTATCCATCTGCCCTACTCTATAATTCCCCCCCCACCCGGACCAACCTTCCGCCAAATCGTCAGGAGCAGGATCCCCGGTACATCTTTGGTTGCTGCTGGGTCGGTCTCAAAGCTGAGGGTCCCAACCGGTACAGCACTCAGGCGTAGAGGGATCCGGGGTTTCCCACGTCCCTCAAGTGATTCAAAACCTTCCGAAGAGAATCTAGTTCCTCACCAAATTAATATAACTCGAGGGCTTTCATTACTCCTCTTCCTGTCTGAAAGGAGACCCCCAACGGAGACCAACCGTGGATATCTCCACCATTAGCTCAGCTCCTTCGACGATTGGTTGACCAGTGTTGGTTCTTCCCGGTCCCTATTATTTGTTAGAACACGAGCCCCCGGGTGTATGATCATAACACCCGGGCAAGGATACATTCGCATCTTTGCCGGTTGAACTATAAAGGCCCACCCCAACAACATTTTCTCTGGACGAAAAGAACCCCCACCCCCCCTTGCGTGCTTCGCACCCACCCCCGGGCCTTAGGGCATTTTCTCTTAGAACTGGACAACCCCCCCTCGACATGTGACGTATATAGTTCTAGTTTGATGCCACACCGGAGAGCCCTTCTATCTCTATCTGATTGGCAGGTAGCCCCCTCCTGTAGTTCGTTGTTGCCCCCGGGTATTGTTTCAGGTAGTAGATTAGTTGGTTGCCTCCTGAACATAAAGAAGGAAGGGAGGGCCCTCCTAATCTGTGTGTGGGGCAGTTCTTCTAGCAGGCTAATGAACTTAAGATCCCTCCCCCCGGGGGGCGAACCCCACCGGGGGGGGGTGGGAGGATATAGAGATGGGCCCTGGGTGGGGGGCGTTTATATAGTTGCCATAGAGCGCCCTTTTTTATATAGTTGACTCCTCATTCTGCTTACGCGGCTGAGGATAGTTCTATGGCGGCCTCTCTAACCGGTTATCGTTTATCGTTAGAGCAATAACGGTTATACTAGATCCAGTTGGATTAGACCCAAGCGGTCTATTTTCCACTGGTTGCCGACCAGCCCTGCTTCGGGACCGCAAACCCCACCGACCATAAGACGAATAGGTCGGTCCCGAAGGGTCGGGTGGGAGGCCCTTCAAATAGTAGGGGGTTCAGGGAGGGCCCTTCGTGCATGCAGGACCGGCCTATTCGCCCGGGGTGGGTGGCAACCCCTTTTGTCCCCCCACCCGCCCCTTGGCCTCCCACGAATAGAATCTACCGACTAGAATTCCCGACCCGTAAGACGTATCTATATCCTCCCGCCCCCCCCCGGTGGGGTTAGGACCTAAGGCCTGCCTTCGGCAGCCCCCCTACTATTCTATGGCCTGCCTTCGGCAGCCCCCCCATTATAGTTGTTTTGTTGCCAATATGGTCGGCTGCCGAAGGCAGGCCAAGGGGTGGGTGGCAACCCCTTTTGTCCCCCCACCCGCCCCTTGGCCTCCCACCCCCCCCCTGCAGGGTGGGTGGCAATAGGGAGGTGGCCTCCCACGAATAGAATCTACCGGGGGGGCCCTGCCGAAGGCAGGCCTTAGGTGGGGTTGGTCAGGGTGGGGGGCTAAAGGGATCAACCTGCTAGCCCCTTCGGCATTATAGTTGGAATCAACGTTAGGCTATCACGTATATAATCTGGTGTTGACTATCTACGTAACATGAGTTGGTGCTCCCTTCCGAGAAAGTTAATTCATACTCCCTCGTTAATGATCATCAGGGAGTTATAGCCCTGCAAACAAAACTCGACGAGGGAGGCAGTTCTAGCAAAAAACTCCCCACACCCCCGATTTCAATCTAGGAAGGGTGTCTAGGCCTACTATTCTTAATTCTCGGCCCTACTATTATATTATCGCCTATTTTTTCTTTAGGGGATTGGCCTAACATTCGCTAACATCTATCCGCCTTCACCCCTGCACGGAATTTAGGAGGCCCCCTACTATTCTATGGCGGAAGTAGATTGATTAGTTAACACCTTCCGGCATCGACGAGAAAGGAATTGAGCTATTCTAGTTGGAGCTACTCCTGCCTCCTACACGGGATGGCAACTCCCATCCGATGGAGCCGTCCTACCTATAGTTGCCCGAGAAAGAGGAGAATTAACAACTCTGCCATTAATCAACCTGCTAGAATAAGGAGTCAGTCCCGCCTACCTGAGCTTTCGAGCCTACCTGAGCATGCTTTCTGGCTGTTGACCGGGTGGGAGGGAACTATAGCCCCGGTTGAGTGAAGGAGCATCCCAACAAAATAGATTTTGCTTTGCTGGTGGGCCAAACAAAATAGAAGCCCCCGGTGTAAAGGGAGGGTAGCCCCGATGGACAGTGGAAACTTACGCGGGCACTTCCCGGTAGGCTCGGAGAAACTCCACTTTTGGGTGATTGTTATTCTCCTTCTTCACTCCCCATAGAATAGTAGGGCTATCCTTCTCTACCGATGGAGCCCTTGACCGTGGGTGAGGATGGAGCAACCGGGGGCGAAGCTGTGGAGTTGGAGGGAGTACCGGGCAATCAATTTGTTAACTTCTCTCCGGATGGAACTTAATGCCCTTATAAATAGTAGGGGGAGGCTATCCGGGCCAACAATGCGATAACGGGCGGGGGGCAACTATAGGCTATCACGTAGGTAGAGAAAGAAGCCAGTTCGGTTGAGTGAAGGATGGAGCGGTGACCCCTCTCTAGATATGGAACCTACGCCTTGTTACGGGGATAGTCCCGTGGGTGAAAACAAATAGCTGTGCCCATCGGTAGCTCCATTTTCTGGAGAACCGGTTAGAACTTCCCCATATCTAGTTCGCTCTCCAGTCAAGCTGGTCCGGGGGATATCAAGTTCTCTTAGGGCCTTCACCCCCAGGATAGTAGTTAACTAGCCCAACTACCTGCTCTCCATCCGGCTTTATTGTTGAGAACAGGAAGAATTCTAGAAAAAAGGGCATTCACCGATGTAGTTCTATCTATCAATGGAACAGAGGGAAGAATTAAATGAGAATGACTATCAAGCCACACTCAAGCGCAATCAACAGCATTCATAACTCCTTGCATTCTCGGTTAAGAGCGGTTCGGAGCAATCCCACTCCTCTTTCATTCTGATGTTCCCAGTTCTCAGGGCTTGAATCCCTCTCCGGCGGACAGAGAAAAGGGAGAATCGACTTTTTGAGGCGGCGAGAAAGACAGAGTGCAGTTGGGAAGTTCGTTAACCACTCGACTGGTTGCTCCACACATAGATGGGAATTGGTACCCGTCGATTTATGGAAGGCCACCGGGTCTCAAACATGACCCCTACTATTCTATGGGGCGTTGGATATAGCAGCAAAATCTAGCAACCCCATTTGCCCCCCCGGGCGACCGGTCTAGAAACGAGAAAAGTAACGCCAGATATATGTGCAAAACATAGGATTTTGAAGAGAAAGGCACTCATTTTCTCTACGTAATATGATTGGCGGTAGAGCGGAGGTGGGAGTAGAGCATTGGCCGGTAACGATCGATCAAAAGCAGGAGTTGGGGATATGTTCGGAATCGAGGAGAGGGGAGAAGGCAGACTTTGAACCCAGGAGATTGATAGCATTCGGATGTGGGGCCCCGAGTTCATCAATCAGAAGCAAGAATCGATAGCGCTTCCGATTATCCTGGTTTCTTCGCTAGACACGTCGCCCCGCTCAAAGAGCTTGCTCGCTTGCTCTGACATTCTTTCTTTCGAAGATTCATCCATCTATCAATCTCCCTTGTCAACTGTGCCTGGGTATGGAGACAAGTCTCGTTATTTCATTCAATCGTTCCTATGCAGGGTGGGAGGGAGGATTAAGATTGATCCTCTTCCGGCTTTCTTTCAATTGGCAAATACCCATGGAGATGGCCTATGATGGCTCGATCGATCGTCAACTTCTTGCTAGGCAGGTCTGCTTTATCAGGTGTGATTGGAGCCCCTCGATTCATTAGCCCGAGTTAGCGTTTCAAGGCCGCCTTGGGATGAAATCCCGATGTTGGAAGGATGAATGCTCGAAGAAAGACTCTTAAGTCACGAACCAGCCATCACTAGAACTGAGCCCTATGGATTCGTTTGATTCGGGATGGGTGGGAGGTATTGTTCCATTGATCGGTTCAAGCCGGAGAAGTGCCGGGATTGCCGGGTGGGTGGGAGAGATAGTGGCAGGATCATCAGCGAGTCAAGCGCTTGGCGAGAAAGGCATCGGAACAACTTTTGTCCTTTCTCTCCCCAACTACAATAATGGAAAAGAGGGGCACTATAATGAAGCACCCACCCCGCCCGGGCCGGGAATAGATGCATGCCAACTATAGCCTCCCACCCACCCGTGGGGATTCTAGTTGTGGCATGAAACTCCCAAAAGCTTTCAATAGAAAGTCGCCATTGCTGCCTAATAAGCAGTAAGGAGGTGAGGTGGGAGGGAATAATAAATGTTATTGGTTATTCACAAATCAAAGACATGTATAATATAAGATGCCTATGAAGACCAACAAAATATTTTTTAAATGATTATACAAACTTGAGACCTACTATCCTTTAATTCCCTTCCCTTTCAATCAAATTATATGTAATTTGAATGCATTTTAACACTAAGTTCCTCTCATATATGATGATCTAGCCTTGAACAAAAATGAAGAGTAAAAATTTCAAAATTTGGAAATAGAACATATAGCTAGTGCGCTACTGTGTCTAGAATATGCTAATGAGATAAAAATAAGCTAGCTAATGAGATATGAGTGCATGTATATATGGATAAAGGTCAACACGATCAACACCAATGCCAATGGTAGGATGGTTTGTTTTCATTATATTCACATATCTATCAATATGACTAAAATACATACAGAAATTAAAATTTGTGTCCCTAACTAAGATAATAACAATTAATTAAAATAATACATTGTTATATCACTAAATAAATAATTCATTTCAAGTCACATTCACATATGAGTTTCCACCAAATCTCTTTTAAGACATCTGCTTTAACAATACAAATATTAAAATTTGTTATGTCCCTAATTAAGATTATAACAATTAATTAAAATAATACGTTGTTATCCCTAAATAAATAATTCATTTTAAGTTACATTCATATATGAGTCTCAACCAAATCTCTTTTAAGAGATCTACTTAACAAACTTCAAAACTAATGTAACTCTTTAATTTTGTTCAATTCCTTTTCATAAAGTTTTATATCAAATCCAAATCATTTTATATTTCAACTAAGAACCGAGTGCAAAGTCCCTGACACCATAAGAGATGACGTTAGGATCATGTTGCAGCCAACTTTTGGAGTGGAATGAGTTTGCTCTCCAATTTTAACAATTTTTGATCAAATTATAATCCTTAATCTTTTGATTTCAATAGAGGTTATATAAAAATTGTCTGATGGAGAAACACTTAAAATGGAATGAAAAGTTGGGGCATGTATAAATATTTCTCTGTCCCAAGGAAAAATAAACTTCACATACAGACCAATAACCACCCATTAGGTAAATGCGAGCTGGAAATATAACAAATACCACAAGCCACCAAGCACGCCAAAAGATAGGCCGAACGTTATCACAATCACATCCTATATCTGGCTTGTTTGTTTGATTTGGCAATTACCAGAAATAGCTCCAGCGTATCATAATTTACATTTTACAATAATATCCTCGATAAACAATAATATTCAATTCCCTCCTAAAGCAGCTTTAAGACGTAACACAATTTATGCAGAAGAAATGGGGAAGATGGAAGGGGCATATACTATATAGTGCATAAAACATAGAGTGGGGACTTCTGATAATGACAATGCATAATTAATACTCATTTGTAAATAAAAAAATTCAGAGTGTCAGACTACCAAGTTCTAGTATTATGTATATTTTTACAACATGCCAAGAAAATCTCAGTCTTATCAGGTAGATTCATTCAGCTCCAATCCACAAGCGGCTGTATCTCCCTGCCCTCAGAGGAAAGCCCAGGCTCTGCAAGAAACCATGCTATATAAAACGTTTTTCCAGAAGTGATCATATCATCAACATACTTTAAAGAAGAAAGAGCTTAAAACATATCCTGGCAACCCCAAAATAATACCTGAGCTTTAATAACTGGAACCCTTCTCACAGCAAAAAATGCCTCATTCAAACGAACAGCTTGGAACATCAACTGAGTAATTCTCTGACAAGACAAAAAACTACCCTTATTAAATATCTTGATCATTGTTCATAATACAGAGATTTATCGCCTGAAAAAAACAATTGGTTCAAATTTCACGGGGCTTCTTAGCTACTGTGGCCGAAGTCAAAACAGTTATGATGTTTCACTGGTTTTGTTGGCGTATTTTGCTCCATTTGAAACTATGTCATTGCACTTTTGATATGACACAGGCACTATAATATTCATCAGAAAAACAAAATAAATTCAGAAAAAGCGAAAATAAAAATTAATTTTATGCTACTGATAATTTCTCTGTAGGGGTAGCAAGTTAGCATAGGGTCCACATTAAAAGGAAAGGAATATAAAATTGAATCTCTCTCATCTGATTAGATAAAACCACAAGAAAGAGTAAAAAATGCATCAACTGTCAATTCATTTTCTCTGCTTTACGAATCTACCATAAGACGACAGCTACAACCCCAGCCATTCACATTTTTGTACTAAACTTATGCAGATTACATCCTTATCCTAAACAAATGGTTTCATCAATCTTGTCTTAAATGTTTTTCAGTTGATTTAAAAAAAAAAAAAATAATTGGTCAGTCATATGCCTCAATAATTCAATTTAAACAAAACATGCATTTTACATGAAAGATTGTCTACTACCTGTCATTTTCACTTGACGAAAGATGTTGATGAGAGTTTCGAGTTTAGATGCTTCATGGCTCAAAGCATTAAGCTAGACACAGAAAGACCAATGGCTGACTTGCAACCAGGTAGGCCTCACCTATAGAGATAAGGAATTGTTCAAACTGAGCTTTAATTGTACTGGCAAAGGCTATCTTGGGGAGAAGTCACAATTGTTCAATTTCCACTATCCCTCCTTCTCATCATTTTGTCATCAACAATACATAAGCAGCGAAAGACCCGTTTACAATATACATAACTTATCCCTGCAAAAACTATTTGAATATAAAAAAATTAAGCAGAAACAAGAAGTATGCAGAGATATGTCCAAATTAACAAAGGATGATTTTTCGTGATTTCGATTTTAGCACAAGAAAAAAGAAGCCAAACTATTAATTGTCTTTCATTTTCTATTTGAACGGCAGGGATGACTTGCAAGTGTTATCTGTGGTTTATATTGATAGGCAAACTCTGACTGGGCAAACTGTCAAGACAGAATCTGAGACTGTCTTGAATTGAACTCCATTGAAAATTCTATTAAAGCATTCAGATCCATTTAGAATGAACTCCATTGAAATTTCTGTTCTCTATTCAGAACCCCTGAATTCAACTGTTTTCATATTTATATTAAGCACGGTATGTGGAAAGTTTAGATGTAAGTATGGTGTTCTTTACAGTCACATTCGCCACTTTAAGAACCATAGCTGAATAATAGAATATAATCAAAAACTTACTATGGTGCCTAGTGTAATTCACAAAAAAAATACATTCCAGTTAGAGAGAATGCAAACTAGACTCTGTTCCATTAACCATTTGAATCTCTCTGCCTGTCCTGCCTATTGAATTTCTTTGGAACTCCTTTTCATGTTTCCCATTTATGTGAATTTTTAAACATTGAACTAGCCATATTGGTTATTTAATATTTTATTTGATTTCTTTTTCTTATGTATGTTTCTTTCTGTATATTTTCAATATGACTTGGTTCAGTTGAATCTGATAATCATGACAGGACGCTACAATCCCGATTGTTCACATGGAAACTTCAGATATTTGCACTAGATTATTACCAGTACAACTGACACATAATGTAACAGAGACACCTCAAAGATAAGAATTTACAAAGATTAGATCAAGTTAGTTTTGCTTGGATCAATTAATTTTATTAGGAATAATATGCTAACACTTCTGATTATTCTAGTTGTTCTGCAATCAGACCATGGTCAACTTTGAAACGTAAAACAGAGCATTCTATACCAATGCCAAGTTGGATCCTTATATCAGCCACCCATTCACCCTATAAAAATGTTATGCTAATCTGGACTTTATTTGTTAAAAACCTTTTCTCATATCTACCAAACATGACCGCGACTGACCTCCTATGTTTTTTTCCCTTAATTAAATAACCTGCAGCATCCAGATCTATATTTAGTAATAAGATCCAGGTTTCTCCAGTTACTGAGAATGGGTAAGGTACTCAGATCATGCAGAGCACAGTAAGATTCCATAATTGCTCAATAGTTTGGGTCTTCACAGAGGAATTGGAAAAATAATATGTTCCTGGGAAGATCAATTTTGGCTACGAGGGAAACACAAGAAGCCCGCAGGGTAGGCTAAAGTTATAAGTTCACGAACAAGTAGCTAGATGCCAAATTGATGTACAGAACATCCATTATGAAGACCACAGGGAGATGCCAAGCCAGAAAGTAAAGCCAGAGTAGCCAATTCAGCTGTGTGGGAACTGAATCAAAGGCCTCTTTAAAGTCTATAAAGAAAACGCGACCTGGAATCTCCTTGATTATGGTTGTATTAACCTGTGTCTATTTAAAGCACCGAGTCACAAACTGGGTTTAGAGCAATGAAAAACAAGTGCTCCTGCAGAAACTGCCCCGGACAAACAATAACCCAAACCAAATGGATTCACAGCATACAAAATCAAAGACAACATCACAAATGGAAAGAATACACAATAGAAATTGCTTTACCTTATCATCGGCGTTAACCTGAATTCCAAGCTTTTTGTTGTGGCTCTTGACGCGGTACCATCTTCGCCCAAGTATAACAACCCCCATAACGGCGGCCAACATAGCAATCGACCACAGCGTCCCCACGTGCCCGACTTTAGTCTTCAACACACTCACAGGAGCTCTCCACCATTCAGTGAAGCTACAGTAGGGTTCAACAGGTCCCGAGTTCGAATCCTCTAACCCTTCCAAAACCCTTTCTTCCACCTCTTCCAGCGCAAACCCTTCGTCGTCCGAAACCCTAGACTCGTCCACGCTTGCCTCTTCAGCGTCCCGCGGCGTGGCAGGATCAATCCACCCTGGAGAGTTTTGACCCCGCGACATCAATTCTTCCTCTTCCTCCTTGTCATCCACGGGTCGAGGCAGGGCAATCCGCTGCGGGTGGGCAAAATAGTTGGGATCGATCAACCCACCAGACTCGATCTCGGGACCTTCTTCATCGTAATTGGGAGCAGAGCCGTGCAGCGGATGCACCACCTCCCAGCTCTCCTCCTCCTCCTCGCCGCCGCCGCCGCCGTAATTGGACATGGAACCCTATGCACAATACCAGAATGTTCCAGTCGACCTGTGGGCATGGAAGATGCAGTAAATCCTGCTTAGCTGCTTCGGATGGCGTAAATTTCAATGAATAAATGAAACCACTTGTCCTGTCTGGATGCGGATATTATTGATATGTGTGGGTGATTGACAGATTTGGGGTCAAGCGTAGGGACAGCATTATTTGAACACGTCTTCGTGGACTGAGGATTCACGCCGTAAGTGTCGCCAAAAACAGTTGATTGCTCACCTGTATTTATCACCGCCTTAGATATTGTCTTGTGCGTGTTAATCACAGGCGTTACGCGTAGGGCCCCAGTGACCACCTTTCTGCTTTATTCTTTGCTTGGTGTTGGCCACACTTTTCAACGGGCGTAACAACAAACGGAACTGGACGAGGTGCATAAGACAAGACAGACAGTCTTGTGGCTTCCAGGTTTGTCGGATATTCTATTCAAAGCCTTTAAACAGAGATAAGAATCTATGAGCTGCCTTTAACTGTTGCAGAATCCATTGAAAATCTTCTCGCAAGCTGTTTTCCTGCAATTGTGGTATTCTTGGCTTGCTTGGATCGTTTTTCTCGCACCTCAAAACCATTGAAGGAACTCAAATGCTGAGACGTTCAAACGTCAAACGTCAGTTTGGAGGGAAACGTTGATATTAACACACTGCAGAAAGTAATTCAAACGAACAACCTAATTATGACCTTTTCCATTTTGTTTTTAAATACTATTGCAATCAACGTGTTTTATAATAAGTTATTTCTAGGCAGATTTGTAGAAATGATAGATTTTTTTAGGTTTTTTTAATTATTCTTCAAAGTTCTTTATTTGAAATGGACGATCTGTTTTTTAAACGTGTTTTATACTAAGTTTTTTTTGTTAGATAGATTTGTAGAAATGATAGATTTTTTAAGCTTTTTTAATCATTCCGTTCAAGTTTCTTGTTTGAAATGATGCTTTGTTTTTTGAGAAAGATGTAAAACCAGGCAAGTAATCTCAACCATCCAAGTTCTCTACTTTTATTTTTAAAATGATTTAATAATTTAAAAGTTGATTTTAAAAACAAAGAAAAGAATAGAAGTTGGTAAGATTGAAATGAAGAATAGAATTATATTTTATTAATATTTCAATTCTAATAAATTTTAAATTAGTTTTAATTTTTATTTAATTATTTATTAATTTAATAAATTTATTATTTATTATTAATTTTTTAATCATTATTTTATTAACATTTGCATTTTGATATATTTTGACTTTGTATGTAGTCTAGTTTTTAATTTAGATTTAAGTTTTAAATATATTTTAATTATTTATGTCTTATTATAAAATTATAATAAATAATTAATAGTTATTTGAATTAATTTAATTTATAATTAATTATCTTATTAAAATTTTAATTATTATAGAATAATTACATTCAAAAAATTTATTTTTATTTATATAAAAAAATAAATTTAAAACTTACAATCTAAATCAAAAGTTAGAGAGAGAAATTAACTTTTGATCAATTGTTTTGTGTCAACAATCCAATGATAGCATGTGTCCCTAGGAAGTTATGCTTAGGATGACATGTCATTTGATTAAGGATGTGATAATTCACCTTTAAGACCTCTTTAGTGTACCCTTTGCACACTTAAAGAGGAAAATAGATAGAGAGAAAAGAGAGAGGAAGAGAGAAGGGAGAAGGAGATAGAAATAAGATATAGAGAGAGGCAAAGGGAGAAAAAAAAGAGAGGAAAGAAGAGATATACATAAAGAGAGAAAGGTAGAGATGGATATAGAGAGAGAGAGAGAGATAGATGGAACAAAAAGAGAGCTCTTAATATCTGTCTCTCACTCTATCTATGTTTCTCTTGTCTCTCAATCTCTCTTCCTCTATCTCCCCTATTGCTCTCTATATTTGTCTTCCCTTCTATATTTCTCTATTTTCTTCTCGCTTTCCCTCTCCCTTACTCTCTTTTGCTACCCTTAATTTTCTCCCCTCTCTCCTCTCCCTCTGTATCTCCCTCTACCTCTCTCTATATATCATTTCATATCTATTTTTGTATCCCTCCATCTCTCCCACTCTCATTCTCTCTCTTTGTATCTCCCTCTTTCTATCTTTATGTCTTCCTCTCCCTCTTCTCTCTCCTTCCATCTCTTCCTCTCTCTCTCCCTCTATATATTAATCCCCATCTACATCTACATCTCCATCTCAATCTCAATCTATATCTTCATCTCTATCTCTCTCCCCTATCTCTATCTCCAAGTACCACTTCTTACATCTCTCTTTTCCCCTATCTTTCCCCATATGTGTATCTATCTATCTCTCCCTCTTTTTATCTCTATCTCTCCCTCTCTCCCTACCATTCCATCTTTCTATATCTCCATATTTCTGTATCATCTTTCCACTTTTATGCCTCTCTCTCTTCCTCTCTATCTTTTTATTTATATATTTCCCTCTATCTCTATCTCCATATTTCACACTCTCACACACACTCCATTTTTCCCCTCCCTATTTCTATCTCTATATCTCTCTCATTCACTCACTTCCTATTTCTCCCTCCTTGTCTTTATCTCCCCCCTTTCTATCTCTCTCTCTCTATCAATTGTCTTTATCGTCTCCTTTATATCTTACTCTTACCCCCTTTATCTCTATCTTCCCATCTCTCCCTATTTCTATCATTGTCTCTCCCTCTCTCCCTCTTTTCTCTCCCTCTCTCCCTCTTTCCCTATCACTCCCTCTTTCTATATCTCTCTAATTCTCTCTCCTCTCTCTATTTCTCTCCCCATATCTCCCTCCCTCACTCCCTCCCCATTCCCCTATCTATCTCTTTATCTCTACCTTTCTCTCCCTTTCTCTTCCCATATATCTTTATCTCTCCCCCTCTCGATCTCCCCTATTTCTCTCTCCATCTCTCTGTCTCTATTTGTCTACCTTTGCTTCTCTCTATTTTTATGTCTCTATATCTCTCTCTCCATCTCTTTGTCTCTATTTGTCTACCTTTGCTTCTCTCTATTTTTATGTCTCTATATCTCTCTCTCCCCCTCACCTTCTCTCTATATCTCCTTACATGTCTATATATCTCTCTCCCTCTCCCTCTATATCTCTTTATCTCTCCCTCTCAATCTCCCTATCTCTCTCTATCTCTATTTATTTGTCTCATTCTTCCTCTCTCGCTCTATCTCTTCATCTACCTCTCTCTATTTCTACATATTTGTCTCATTCTTCCTCTCTTACTCTATCTTCATCTCTACCTCTATCTTCCTTTCTTCCTCTATCTCTAGACATATATCCTTATCCCTATTCATCCATCTCTCTCCCTCTCTCTCCCCCTTTCCCTCTTCCTAGACCTCTATATCTATATATCTTAAATCTTCTCTATCTCTATCTCTCCATGTTTCTTCTTCTATCTCTCCCTCTATATCTATCTCAATATCTCTCCATCTCTCTACCCCTATCTCTCCTCTATCCACCTCTCTCTCTCTCTCTCTCCATATCCCTCTCCTTCTTCATATCCATCTTCATCTCCATCTCTATCTCTATCTTCCTCTTTATCTCTATCTCTCTTCTGCACTCTTCCCCTATCTATCTCCCCCTCTTTCTATTCATATCTCTCCCTCTCTCTCCCTATTGAAAACATAACATGACTCTCTTGGTAATGAAGCATGATTATATTCCCAATTTAGAGGTTTTTTTAGTCATGTTTGGATCCCTGAAGTGGATGCATACTTGATTTGAAGCTATCACTTCTCCACTAAGACCTTTGTTGCACAAACAACACCATTTGATAAATGGCCTATCAATTGACCTCACATACAGTGTGAATGTATGCAAAAAATAGACCATTTTTTTCCTAATTAACCTTCCACACTTTTCGTCATACCCATTGCACACAAGGTGTGATTGCTAGTTAAAAACTATTTGAAATCTTTTGGAAAGTTTCATAAATAGTTATATATATTTTTATTTTTTATAGTGTTTTACTTCTCTTCAAGTAATATTTTGATGTTTTAATGGTGAAAATTGTTTCAACTTTGTTTTGGTTAGTAAGATATATCATATTTCTAATTTATAATAGTGGATATTCTTAAAATAATAACAATTAAAAAATTAGGTTTAAGATTAAGTTTATTATAATTCTTTTACCATATTAAAAAAGCATGATTGTTAATACTTATATTTCTCTGATGAGTTATGGATGTGTCATGTTCAAGGATGGCCTAAGAGTCACAACACTTTGTATAACTATGTATTATTTCTTTTTAAAAATAAGTGTTAATTAAAAGACATTTTCAAATAAAATTAGATAAATATTATTTATATTAATTAAAAATATACATCTATAATGATGATTGTAAAGTTGTTTCTATCCAAATATCTATATTAATATGTTAATTTTCAATTTTAAATTGTTAAAAAAATATAATAAAAATTATTCTATTTATTTTATGAATTATTTACTTCAAAGGTAAGTACTCACCACTATGTGGTACTTGTTAGTTATTCATTAAGATTTAAATTTTAGAAGATGTCATTTTATTGTGTTTAAATATATATTTACTTATTATATTATGTATACTAATTTTTATATATATCCAATTTTTTTCATTAAAAAATTTTGATAGAAATCAAATATCTAGTGGACTGATAAGAAGATATATAGAGTTTTATGATAAGACATGGCTTACATATATATAATGAAATGATGAGTGCATGGTTGCACTAGATTTGTGGACACTTTATTTAAGGGAATAAAAAGGTTTCATGTGTAGAATATTATAAATGGTAATTAATACAAAGCATAGAAAGTGGGAAAGAAACATGGTGGGATCTCTTATCTACTCTGTTAGAATAAGGAATAAATAAAATCACAATGTGTAGTGTTGACTGTGAAAATGTCATGTGGGGGTGCTTTGTATTGAAGGAAGACTATAAAGAATCAATGTGTTGAAGTTAACATATTGATTTTTTACAACGAGAGTGGATCCCACATGTGAATAATCAATGCATCAAGTCCAATGCATTGGATTTTCTAAAAGGGGTGTATTGAAGAGGAATACTATCCATTGGGTGATATTTTTAATCAAATTATATCTTTATAAGGGAAGATAAATCACTTATATAAATAGACTTTGAGATTTAATAATGACTGGGCGATGGAAAATAGATTTTTAAGGATGTGTGGCTCATGCTAGGGTTCTCAAGCCCTATTCATGGCCTCTCCTCTCTTTTTCTATGACTAAATTTCTACTATCTACAATGTGGAGTGTCGTTTGGGCGTGGGTGTTGTGTATCTATTACAAGGGTGTTTTCTTGGCATGGGGAGTGTTGATATGGGGTAAGGGTTTTTTTTGTTTTCTCTTTCTATTTGGGGTTGTTCCTCTTGTTATTATTGAAGCATGGCCTCGTTTGGAGGTCCAAGTTTTAAGGAAAATTGGTTTTCCATAAGGCTATATCTAGAAATGATCTAGATTTTTCTATGCATGCAAGCACGATCAATTTTTTGAATAGATCCATGAGTGGAGAGGGCTCATCATAGATTGGTGGTCCCCAAATCTCGAAGGTGAATGGTTTTCTAGAAATGAGCCAAGATTACTATAATCTGTTGAGGAGGAGTTAGCTATTTGTCTAACCATGCTTTGATGTATAATTTTATGGGGATTCGAGTTTCTCTCCTCGTTCTCGAATCCTTGGCATATGGACTTGGAACCTTGAGGTTCAATTGGAGGTTATGGTGGTGGATAATAGCTACTTTATGGTGGTTTTCAATTGTCTAGTTAATCACAATAAGGCCTTTGAGGGCGGTCCCTATTTTAATAACCAAGCTTGCTTATTTATCAAACTATGACATATTGGATTTAATCTTGTAGTAGAGCTCTCGAAATGTGTTCATATTTCGGTTAGGCTTTCATGGTTACCTTTAGAGTTTTGGAGGAATGATATATTACATATGATTTCTCTAGTGCTTGGAAAATCGTTGGGTCTGTCACAAAAAACTCTAGATAAAAGGTAATTTATTATATCCAGATTTGTATTGAAATTGATTTAAATAAAACATTACCAAACTCTTTATAAATTTATCTCAAATCATCTTCTTGGACCCAACATCTTGATTATAAAGCCCTTCTATTTTGATGTTAGATTTACCTTGAATATGGCCACTTGCAGTGGAAGTGTCCTTAGGTCACCCCCTACAAGACCCCCTTCCAATGTGTCCTCATGCCAATCATCCAAGATGGAAAAAGGGAAAGCCACGAAGGTGGTGGAGGAAGTAGTTAAGGATGGTTTGATTTTTGTAAAGCCTCACAACAAGGGTAGAAGGTAGAAAAGATCTCTCAAGGACAAACAAGATGATGGAGTCTCTAACAAGTTTGATGTGTTGGATGAATTTGACCTACCAAAGGTGAGGCCCAAGAGATGGCTAGAGAGGATGGTATTCAAAGTTCCTAATAGGGGGATTTCCTTGATGCACAAATGGAAATAGATATGGATTTTGGGGATCCTTGTGCCTTGACAACAAGTGAAAATGTTGAGAGGGATGATGGATCGGTCAAAGTAGAGTTGCCTCTCTCACTTGAGAAGGAGGAATGAGATACTAGAAAAGGTAGTAGAGCTTCTCCCACTCTACAGTTGCAACCAAGAAACCTTAAGAGGGGAGCTTTGGAAAAACTACCCAAGGTAGGGCAAAAGAAAGATCAAGATAAAATTAAATTAATGGGAGAGACTTTAGTGGAATTAGGCTCAATCAAAACCATTGATTCCCACTTCTCCAACCCTTAGAAATGATTGTCCTCTCATGGAATGTAAGGGGATTGAACAACGTCCCTAGACAAAAATTTATTTGTGATATTAGGACTCTTTTATCAGATATCATATTTTACAGGAGACAAATTTGTATGTGGAGAGGATATATAACTTGGCTCCCAAATTGTGGTGGGGTAGCTAGTGTCATAACCCAATTTCTATTGCATTTAAATTAAAATATGATAAATTGAATTATTGAGGAAATTCAGTATGTTGAATGAAAAATTTGATATTTTTGAAATGTTTGAAAGAAGTTGACCATCTTTTGACCATGTGATCTTATGAACTATCTCATACTTATCATGATTGAACGTTACTAATGAACTATATAAGTGCAAGTGTGTGCAAATGCAGGGTAACAGGTTGAAGGACGAGAACACGATTGAAGTAGGATCGTTTAGCTAGATTGAATGGTAAGATTGATGGAATCTAGGTGCACACACCACAAAATGACATGATGTCTACATTTAAAATTTCATATAGGAGATTATATTAATCTAATTCAAAATGATTCAATGATTGAAAAAAGTAGGCTTGTGGAATGATATACATGTGATTTGTTATTTAGTTGTCTATTTCAATCTTGTATTTTCAAAAATTTGAAAAGAAAACGAAAGCATGATTCAACATATATGCGTGTATTAAAATGGCATGCTAGAAGGATAAGGAAATCACTTCATTTAAAAACTATTATTCGAATAATAATAAAAATTGCTTCTTTCTTGAAAGTGATTTCACACTATGATGTTATAAACATAAAATTGTGATATATATATATATATGTCTATATATATACATATACATATACATATATATATAAATATAAATATATATACATATATATATATACATATATATATATATATATATAAATATATATACATATATATATAAATATAAATATATATACATATATATATGTCTATATATATACATATACATACATATATATAAATATAAATATATATACATATATATAAGAATGTATATATATAAACATATGCGAACTCTTTGAAAAATGAATATGAGTTCGAATTCATTAAATACTATTGTTAAATTCTGATAATAAATGAAAAGAGAATAAAATATGTAATAATATCATAGTGGCCTACATTCGAATTAAAGAAAGATATTCAAAATTCATAGTGGGCAGCTAGTTAATGGCAATTAAGATTTGAAACGGCCCCTTTAGTGGAGCACATAGGAAAAGAAGGCAAGTTACCATTTTGGTAACATAGAATCGAAGCAGGATGGAAGGAGAACGGGCTGGGTTGATGATTCCTGATGAAAAAGCTGAGGGAAAATCCACAAAATCAGAGGTAATCAATGGATTTACTTTGAAAATGCTTGCATTCCCAGTTTAGTTCATTCAAAAGCTTGTATGATTGTTTATTTTGATGATTCCATTTGAATCGGTGCAAAACTATTCAATGATCTTCTATGTGCAATCCATTTGATTTATTTTGTTACATTTTCTATTATATACAAAGGCCATGTTGGTCATTCCTTGCTTGTACATGCTCTGTGCATGCTCTTCTAATAGAATGAAAGCCGATTATTTTATATCCTATAAGTTTTATGTTGTTGCCACTTTTTATTTATTTCTTGCATGTGTTAATACTTAGCCATTCACATGACTAATCGGGTGAAATTGATAGCCTATGAATTTGGAATGTAACGATTCTTAAATCGTTTATCGCCCCCTCTAAGGGAAGGTGGAAAAATCATCGATTGCAATCTTTATGTTATACCATTCAATGTGTGCTAGAACCCTATGGTATGTCGCACCATATGGGTGCAATAACCATTGCAACCAATTCTGGGAAAGATGGATAACATTGTTGGAAGTATTTTCATCGTCTATAGAAAATAATGGTAGAGCATTGTGTCATTCCATTGTTATTAGATGTTCTTGTTTTACCATATCGTTGTGTTAATATTCCATGTCACCTAGTCTACAAAGGATGATGGCAGAATGATGTATCGTTCTATGTTTATGCTTGCATGTTAAGTATGTAAATTATTGTTCTCTGCGAATGATACCCAGATCGTCCCTTTGGAAGAATGCAACCAAGCTGAGGGTCGGCATGCATAGACTTTGGCCTTGGCATTGTTAAATATTAAGTAACAATTAACTGACTATTGGTTGTTCCGTAGAACGACAATGGCATAAATATGTTTATATCAATGAACATGGGTTCTTCAAACCCCGAGCAATAATAAGATTGTTTCCAATTTAGGTGTACAATATTATTGTTGTTAAAATGACAAGTTTTTTGTTCAAATTCTATTACCTTGCATAAAACGATATCAGTATCGTTTAGCCCCTTTCTTTATATGTATATTTATATATGAATGTTCTCATAATGATAGACCTTTGAATGAATACATAAGAATGATAGTTATGTCATTTCAAATCTTTGACCATGATTGTATTTGAATAACTAAGGGTCCCTGGATGATACTCAAATAAATGAAACACTGGTTAACTTGAAACTAAAATTGAAACTGCAAACTTTTGTAAACAACGTAGCTATGTTACAAACGATGTACCATCATGAAGTAACTATTTAAATGGAACTGTCCTTCTAATTTCTGTGAAAAGGAAATTTTACTCTTTGTATAACTGTCAAATGATATGACAATCTATAGCATTATTTTGAATGAATGAAAGAAAATTTGTTACAATGGTTATTAATTTCAGAATGTATGCACAAAATTATTAACTAAAGTTGGCACATATGTGTATGCACATAGACTTCATCTATGTACATACACATACTTGTGGCATACCTTCTTTTGTTATTTATCTTATTCATTTCCTTCTATATTGAATATTTAATTTCGAGGTAGAATACTCTGAATGTACTCATGTGACATATGTATGAAATGGTTAAATGTATTGAATAGATCCATAATACTTCATCTATGTACATATGAGGTAGAATACTCTGAATGTACTCATGTGACATATGTATGAAATGGTTAAATGTATTGAATAGATCCACTTAAACCATCTTTCTAAATTTTATTAAGTTAAGGAAATTAAGTAGACCGAATTACTTTTCTGATGATATGTGTTTAAGGATTATTCATTCTATTCAATTGAATAGCAACAACTAAGTAGACTAGAGAACCTCAGGGTAGATACTGCTAGAGGCTAGATAGTTGCTAAGGAATAGACTTGTGTGGTTAGAAAGTTACCTTCTGAGATGGGTATTGAAATGGAGTACATAGAGTATAAGTTTTTGCTTTATCTAAAACCTATCTTTTGTTGTTACAACTAAAATTTTATGCTTGGCCAAGCAATTAGCCCATTATGTATGTATGGAATTTTTGATAACACTCTCTTCCATTCCTAGCATAGATCTTGCATTTTTCTAATCATAGATAGAGATGCAAGTTGATGTTTGGGCATACATCAGATTCCACCTTGCAGATTGTTCTCTTGCTAAACTTTCCATGTAGGGTCGGGTATTCTTCAAGTTGGAAGAATTTTGGGGAAGTGTAGGCTTCATGGTTGGGCAGTAAAGCACGTAAACCATGTTCTCGTCCACCAGAGGAGGCGAGCATCAAAAGGAAACCATGGATTTTTTCAAGTTATCAAAGGATTATGATGTAACCTTGATGTAAATTGTATATTGTACTGACTTTGTGGCCCTATGAGCCAAGTCAACTTGGATATTATAATTGACATTTGGAAATGAATATTACTCATTTGACTCTTATTTTAATTAGACATGTGTTGCTATGATTGAAAATAGCTACTTAAGTTATGCATTTTAAAAATTAATATTCATAATGTCATTTGCAATAATATAATTAAGTAATAATTAGAATGGGTTATTATAGCCAGTGTCAGTGTCAGTGTATTGGGGATTAGGACAATGTTGGAGTGGTAGCCTACCTTTGGAAACCACTAAAGGTTACCCCTCCTAGTGAATTTCTAGAAGATTCTCAATCTTTGTGGTTGCTACTAGTTTCAAAACTAGAGAGATTATTTTACTTTCCATTGTTTATGCTCCAAAAAATATTCTTGGTAAAACTAGTCGTTGGGCCCACATTCAGTATATTCAATCATTGACCCCTTTATATCCGAGTAATCTCACAATAATGAGTTCCACTTTTTGGCCAAGATGGACATTTATATCAACATTTTTAACTGAATCTTCACCTTCTGAGACCTATAGTAGTTAAACCATTAAGAATTTGAAAATGATGCGAACTAGTGATTTGTGTCGATTTATGTGTAGATTCTAAATATTATTTTTTATTTTTTTTGAAATAAATCGTGAATCTTTCAACATCTCCTTTAATAACTAGTTTCAAATACTAAACAACATTATCAAAAAGTAACATTTATGTCATCCAACATAACTTTTTTCTAGAAAGGATAAAATTTAAATTTTTAAATATAGATTCTTAACATTAATATCTAGGGCATGGATGTTTTTCATAATTTTTTGTTACATATTTTTTTAGTTAATTTTTGAAGTCATTGTAACTATAATTTGGACGTAGGTATATGTCGTCTAGGATAACTTGTGTAGGATCATCATGGAAAAAATAGACCCTTAAGTGGCAAAAAATTTAGAAAATCGAGTTAGGCAACTTGGTAAAATTTGAATAAGTTATCTATATTATTTCAAAAATATGTAAGAATAGAATGTAGAAATTGAATGTAGTTTCTAAACTACTAGGTTTGTTTAAAAAAAAAATCTATTTGGTGAAAATTTGAAATTTCAATGCGTACTTAAATTTCAAAGAAAAAATAAGAAGTAGGTGTCGACCACCCTAACCACAATAAAATGATAATATTTTTTTATAAGATTTTATATATAAGTAGAGGACTTATGTCCCGATGTGATGCATATTTTTTTGTAATTTTTTTCCAAGTAAATAATTAATTATGAATTTTTATTACAACTTATAAAAAATATAAAAACTTCGTATGTCGACCACCTTAACTTGGTCAAAACTTCATGAAATTCATTTTTTCTTTTTAATCCTATAGTATGTGAAGCATAGAATGTGACACATGTTTTGGATTCAAAAAATGTGATCTGTTTGAAAGCTATAGATGTTTTTCAATTAGCCTATCAATCGACTTTAGTTGTAATTTGAATAGAAAATGAATAAAAATTACTTATTCAATTCAAAGTAAAGCATAATTTGTATTGGTGAAAGGAGAATATCCTTTAAAACCCTTTTCGTTTCATCAATTTTGGGTTAAAAAAGTCATTACACATACCCATCATATTGCCACTTTTTCGCCCATCATGATCCTGCACATACCCATGATCAATATCTAGGGCATGTCCATGTTTTTCATAATTTTTTGTTACATATTTTTTTAGTTAATTTTTGAAGTCATTGTAACTATAATTTGGACGTAGGTATATGTCGTCTAGCATAATTGTGTATATATTGAATTTTTTTGGTTAAACAAGGACATCAATACCTAGGGAAAAGGTATTTTTTAATTTTATTTACAATGGTTTACTATTTTTTCACCTTTGTATAATGAAGAACTTGATGTTCGTTGAAAAACCTATGTTCAGTAAAAATTAAAAATTAAATACATGATAAAATGAAAACATATCAAAACTATACTCGTTGGAAAGCTCATTTCTAGGACTACAATCTTGCAAAATATATGGCCAAGTTAAGTACATATGAAGGTCCAACTCGGTGTTTGAAACTGGATTTTATAAGGAAAATATAAAGCAAAAACCAAAGGTGTCATACTTAACCCCTTCATTTGAAGGTTAAACCTTCACTTAGAGGCCTCTTCGAGTGAAGATGATTGTGTAAAAAGGTATTTTATGGCATATACCTTCACTTGAAGGGTGGCCTTCTCTCAAACATGTGCTTGCTTGCACACCTTCACTCAAAGGTCCTTCAAATGAAGATTTTTCTTCACTCTGAGGTGATTTGTAAAACACCCCTCCTCCCCCGAAAAAATTCATTGTCCCAAAAGTGGGACTTAGTATTATGAGATTACCCATCCATGGAACCTAGTTGGGGATTTCAATGCCATTATCAGTTTGGAGGAAAAGAGGGGACGTGTGCAAAGGCTTGAGCCTTCTTCCATATAGCTAAAGAATAACATTGTCTCCTTGAATGTGGTTGAAATTAAGCTAAGTAGTAGTTTATTTACCTCGAACAATATAAGATGTGGTGTGGAGGAAATCTCTAAGAAGTTGGATAGATTCTTGGTGTCTAGTTTTGGATTGGTAAGAATTGGACTATCAACTTTGAGATTTTAGAGTGGTGGGGTTCTGTGAACCATGATCCTAATACCTGCAAAACACAACAAACAAACACATTAGAAGATTGAAATGCAAGTTAGAAACATGATTCCTCAAGAAATCCATTTATCAATGCTCTAAATAGGAAAATGAAAGCAATACAATGAGAAATCAACAAAAGAGATTAAATCCTATGAAAGCAATGTAAATTCTTGATCTCTTGAGGGAGTTGGTGCCAATTTGATGTGAAAATTGGCCCTTTCCCAACTCCAATGCTAGCTCCACAATGCTAGCTTTGATGCAATGTGATCCACTTTGCTTAATGAATAGCAAAAAACTAGCTATGATTCAATGAGATGGATGAGAATTGCTAAGTATTTTAGCATGGTAACTTTGCTTGAGATGTGGATGATGAAATAAGGATATAAGCTCTTTATTTATAGATTGATAAGTTGAAGAGATGTCCAAATTTGATCAATGTGGGACAAAGATTCAACCAATGATATGATGCCACTTGTCAACATGTGAGAGGATGAAGGTTGAGCAAGTTTTGAGGAATGTGCAAGTTTGAAATTTGAATTTGATGAGATGACATGTTTAGGGGGGATGAAAATGAGTTAAATGCCAAGTGGGAGACATGTAAGAGACAATGTAAGAGCTTTAAGATGCTTTTGTTGATGAACAAGGCAAAATCTGATTTTGTGGGGGATGATTTCAAATTTTAGATTTTTGGATTAATTTAAATCAAAAGAGAGGAATATGATAAGAGACTAATTAAATAAAGATTTTGATTTATTTAATTAAAAGAGATGGTGTTAGATTAAATCAAATAAGGTTTTAATTTATTTAATTTAATGGATAGACTTTAGAGATTTAATCAAATAAATTGATTATTTAATTAAATAGGGATAATTAGATAAGATGAATTGATTTAATTAACAAGGGAAAGTGACTTAATTAGACAAAATAATTTATTTAATTAAGAGATGAATATTGATGAATTTAATCAGATAAGGGAATTTGATTAAACAGTTAGACTGAGGGATGATTTAGGAAGAAGCAATGTTAGTAGATCAGAGTGCGATATCAATCTGTATATTTTCGATGTCTACAGGTTCAAACTTGAAACATAGATTTTTGGCACCCACTTGCTTTCTAGCTCTCCTAGGGTTTTTCACCTAGGAAGAGAAAGATGGGCCAAAAATGCTTATGCTCACATTCAAATATTAATGCAATATGGATAGAATAAGGATGCAATATTCCTAGATGTAATGCTTGAATGCAATAAATGAATGAGATTGATTGACTAATGAATAGAAACTAAAGGAAAACAAATTGTTTGAAAACACATTGTGTATTACAAAATCCCCTACAAATGAATAGAAAAATGCAACAGAAGTGAATCAGATTGAAAGTGTGCACTTGGAACTTTGATGAGGACTGGAAATTGATGCTAGAATGCTGATGATGCTATTTTTCAGACCTGGAGGGACTCATTCGCCTTTCTGGGTGAATCAGTCTCAGTTTTGGTAAACTATGTCGGAACCCGTTTCTAACAAAAGGGTACTCAAAAATGCAGAAAACTCAAAATTGACCCTGTGGTGGGTGGCGAATGAGTCCACTTTTGAATTTTTGGATTTTCAAAGGTGGATTCCAAAGCTTTCGATTTTCACTTGGATGCCCTACAAGTGTACGCTTCTGAAATTGTTGAATTCGGGTTTGAAAATGCCTTTTTGTTGATATTTTGACTTGAATAATGAAGAGATGACTTGAATGACCTTGAAACTTGATCTCCAATGATTTCCAAGCTTCCAAGAGACCTAAATCTATAAACACACAAGAATAAAAGAAGAAATGTTGATTGTTACGGCATGGGGGTTTGCCTTGGTCAAACCCCTTTTAGGTAATTAAACCAAAATGATGAAAGAAAGTAATGAAGCATGAAAAATGGAATTGATTACCTTTCCATGATGATTGATCTTGAAATTCTACAGTAATACATGAAGATTCAGCCTTTGAATGCTTTAGAAAGCTAACTTAATGACTTCTAATGAAGAAACCCTATCTTGCTTGAATTGGATGATGAATTAATGATGAGAGATGTAAAAAATGAGTTGTTAGATGTAAAATGAGGATAAAAACACTTATTTATAGACAATTGTGCCTTAGTATCCTAATTATACCTCATCACAGGCCGACATGTAGTGAAATTAAACTTTAAATTTCACTTTTTCCCACTCAAAGGTCAAAATGGGGCTAGATAGGACTCATTCGCCACACATGGAAAATGGGTCCCACCTGGATGGGACTGATTCGCCATGCATGGTGAATGGGTCCCACAGGGGCCATTCCAATAGCTAAGAAGCCAAGGAATAAGGAAATAAGGTTTAAATTGCAACTTTGTTGGGTATTTGATCAATTTGAACCTCAGGATGCACAATATAGGTTATTAGGGACCTATTAGTGATGATTTAAATGTTAAATAGGGCTTGGGACACATAAATCAATGTGAAAGTGTGATTAAATACACTTTACAACACTAAAATTAGGTCCACATAGCCTAGGAATGCACAAGAACCAACATGAATGTGCAAGACACATTACAACACTAGTTTAACATTAATTTTAATTCAAGAACCTTCTAGATTGATGTAATAATGTTATTAAACACATTTTATAATGTTGAATTAGGGAGAAATAGGTTTATTAAGTCTAGAAAATCGTGAAAGTCCTTTACAAGACTTTACAACACCTTTACAAGACATCGATAAAAGCATGTTATTCAATTTTCAAGGGTCCAAGACTTAGTGTGGACACATAAAATGCCTCACAACACTAGATTGAGACCTCATTAAGTCCAATTTATCATGAATTAATCCCATGTCAAGCAAAGGGTCCTTTTTTTCTACGGCACAAAACTATTAGCCTATCAAAATCTCAACTATTCTGATGGGAGCCATAAAGAACCCGTCTTTCGAATTTCAACTTATGTGGATTCAAGATCCCTTGTTGTAGGAGCTTATGGTTGATTGGTGGAGTAGAGATAGACCAACTCATGGCATGACTATGTATACTTTTGTGAAAAGATTATAATTTGTGAAGTATCAACTCAAGAAATGGAATAGGAATTTTTTTAGTAATATCTTTATGGCTAAGGAAAATGCTCAGTCTTGCTTGGATGATATTACTCGATAGATTGAGGACCATGGTATTGTAGAGTATTCCCTTAAGAATGAAGCTATAACCCTAAAGGAGCTTGAGGAATGAGAGCTTCTATAAGATATCTTTTGGAAATAGAAGGCTCAGATTGAGTGGCTTCAAGAGGGAGACAAAAATAAAACTTTATTATTTAACTCTATCAAGGATAGAAGGCATGGGAATAAGATCTCTTCTCTTGTGTCTTCCCAGGGAGTCCAATTATCTTCATTTTAGAATATATCCAGGGAGGTTATTGAGTATTACTCTTTGTTATTCAAGGAAGACATTAGAGGAGGGAAACCTTATTTTAGATTTCATCCCTTCTCTAGTGTCTATGGAAATGATATTCACCCCATTTCTTTAGATGAATTGGAGAAGGTTGTGTTTTATATGAAGAAAGGGAAAGTATTTGGCCCTAATAGATTTCTAGTGGAATTATTTCAAGAATTTTAGGAGATTTTAAATTTTTCTTTATTGGAGGTTGTCCAAGAATCCTATAGGAGCAAGTAGATGTTGAAAGCAATGAATTCTATGGTCTTGGTTCTTATTCCTCAAAGAGAAGGAGCTAATTTATTGAATTTTTTTAGGTATATAGCTCTTTGCAATATGGTTTACAAGATTATTTCAAAGATGATTATGGAATGGATTAAGCCATGGCTCGACAGGAAAATTTTTGAGGAACAAGGAGGTTTTGTGGTTAATAGGAAATTTTGGATAGGGTTGTAATAGTTGATGATGACATTCATCCTAGGGAAAACTCCAAGGAGAAATCTATGTTCATCAAAATTCAACATGGCTAAAGCTTATGATCAGGTCAAATGGTTGTTTATTCAAAAAATTCTTCTCTTTTGGATTTGGGGCAGAGTGGGTTGACCGGGTACTAAGTTGTGTGAATTCAACATATTATTTAGTTATTATCAATAGCGACCCTTCTTCTTTGTTTGGTTCCTCTTGAGGCCTCCAATAGGGTGACCCTCTATCACCCTATTTATTTATTATTGTGTTTGAAGGTTTAGGTAGATTCATCAAGTGTTAGGTGCGTCAAGGTGGCATTCAAGGATGGGGGGGGGCAATGGTTTTTCACCTCAGTCCCATGTACAGTTTGTGGATGACACAAATTTGATGGAAGTGGATAAAATAAAGGAATCAACTAACTTCAAAAGGGAATTGGGCATCTATCTTGTGGCCTCGAGACAATAGACCAATGAGGAAAAATCTCCAACATGCATCCTCTAATTTAACATCGAGTTTCTCATATTTTCATATTTCAGGTAGGAGATCTCCCTTTGGTGTATCTTAGTATTCCCCTCTCTATTGGACCATTGCCTAGGGGGACTTGGAAAAAGGTGTTGGAAAATTTCTAAGAGAAGATAAACCATTGGACCAACGGGTGGCTTTCTTTTGTTGAGAGAGTTTTTCTACTAAAATTTGTGGTCCAAGCCCTCCCAATTTATAGGTGTATGGTCTAGGTGGCTCCTATAAGTTTCATTAAAGAATTACATGCTATCTCAAGGAAATTCCTTTGGGTTGGTAAGTTAGATTCATTGAAGTGGATCTTGGTAAATTGGGATACTATATACAAGTCAAAACAGGGAGGGGATCTTGGGCTGCATCAGGCTAACCTCACTAGGTAGGCTCTAGTAGCTAAGGTTTATTGGTGATGGTGTACTGACTAGAATTAGGCTTGGAATAGGATACTCACCTCCAAGTATTTAAGGGAAGATACAAGTGTGATGTACCTAGGATTAGTTTGATTGGGAAGGGGTCTATGATTTGGGATGCTCGTAAAAGGGGGCCCAATTTAATTAAGCAGGGCTTGTTTTGGATTTGTAACAGGGGTTCTAACACCCTTTTCTAGTTTGATTCTTAGGATAGGTTCCCCCAATCATGTCTATATGTCCCCATATTTAGGACCTCTTTGAAAGCTTCTTGGAGATTGGGTGGTCTTAGGTTGAGGACTTCAAATGTGTTCAAAGCTTGGGGCAAGTGGAGAGGTGTGAATGGAAGAACCCTATGGAATGGCTTCCAAGGGGATCTAATGAGGATAAAAAATATTTGAAAAGGATTTTATCTGGTAGAGCTTGTAGCTCCATGAGAGGGAGATATAGTTTGGCCTAGGGTCATGATCCTCAGGGGATGTATTATGTGGCCTTTGGGTATTAAGAGTTGAATCATCAAAAATATGGAGGGGTTGAGGTTTTGTGGTTGAAAAATGTGTGGAATAAGTTTGCTTGGCCTAAATGTAACCTTTTCTTGTGGCTAGTTGCTTTGAATAGTTGTCTCACTTGGGATAACCTTCGAAAGAGAGGATTTCAAGGACCTTTTATGCATGTTCTATGCAAAAATAATGAGGAATTATCTTTCCATGTGTTTTTCAATGTGCCCTTTCTAAAGACATTTGACACTTATGGTGGGGAGTTTGGAAGAAATATGTGTTCATGCTTCCTCTCTTATTAAGTTATGGAGAATATTGGGGAGGCCTCCAACTAAGGCTTTCTTTCTTCAAGTGGCATGGATAATTGTGCCTTTGTGCATCCTTTGGCAGATTTGGTTAGAAAGGAATTGAAGAATATTTTAGGGGTAGAATCAGGTGGTTCAACAACTATGGTAGAGAATTATAGGCATGATTCAAGAGAAATTGAGTGCAAAATGTGAGTTATTTGTCCCCTTAGAAAGTGGTGAGAAAGAGGTAATGAAAAGGTTATGTTTTTCTAGTAGTATGGTTCACTCTTGGTGGAGGGGAGGTCATCTTTCCAAAAATAAAATCTAGAGATATGGGAGATGGAATCTGCCCCCTTATGGTGTTTTAAAGATCAATACAGATGGCTCTTCCAGGGGAAACCCTGGGCACATTAGAATTGGAGGAGTTGGGAGGGACAGTACTAGGTTTGCACTTTTTCTCTTCTCTATTTATAAGGTTTGACACTCTAACAACCTCATATCTCTTGAAAAAAATTATGTTCTTGGGAAGAGTAAGATCATCTGTGAATCAGATTCTCATATTTTGATTAATATGCTGAGTGAGAAGAGATTGGAAGTTGTTAGTTGGCAGTTGACTATCATGGTTTAGTAGATTATTTACTTGAGTACCTCTTTGGATTTTGTTTCCTTCATCCATATCCCACGAGAGTGGAACAATGTTGTTGATTGTCTAACTAAATGGGATTTTGAGCATATGGGGGATTGGAAAGTGGAACATTGGGAGCATTTATCCTGGGATCATTCCCAAAGATTAAATAGGCTAGTTTTTTAAGACAAGGATGGATAATGGGCTGCAACATTTAGGTCTACAACATTTTGGCTCTCCCAATGGGGATGATTTTTGATGCTTGGTTGGGTTGATTTCTTGACCTGGAATGGTCCTCAATATTTTATATGATTACTTCACGATGATTTAATAAATTTTTCCCTCTTAAAAAAAAATTAGTTGTATAAATAATTAAATTAATTATATAAATAATTTTCTCAAGTTGGTACAAACCAAAGGTTATAGGAAAGTTTGGTTGGAGGGGGATTCTCTGAATATCATTAATAATTTGAAAATTTGTGTTCCTCCCTCTTGGACTATAGAGTCATTGATAAGGGACTCCATTGATATTTTGAAATCTTTTGATGAATGTTATATATCACACATCTTGAGAGAGGGTAATGATTTAGCGGACATCTTCGCTAATATTGGTGCTAGAGAGGTTAGGGAATGGGGTTTGAATGACCCTCTCCCTATAGAGGCTATTGCAACTATTAACTATGATGAAATATTTTAATTTGCTTAACTTCTCATTATGGTTGGCGGCATGCATGTCTTTCTTCACGTGGCTGATTATTATGAGAAAGGATGGGAAGCAAGATTTGAATCAAGCAAATGGTACGAGAGTTGGGTGTCGTAGGGAATGGAGCTCTAAGTTCTTTATTTTCCCCTGTTCCATTTCTGTTCTCACACGGATTTTGGGTGGTCTTTGCATTGTCTTCCAGAGTTATCATTGCACTGTGTTTGGAACCCTTAAGTTGTTACCTTTTGCTAATTGTGGTGATATGGGTGGAGATAGAAATTGCGCAGAACATTTCTCATGCGAAGCTGCAAAGAAGAAGAAGGAGGTTTGGAAGGTGTTGGAGAAGGGAGGGTTAACTCCTTACTTGGAGAAATTACATGGCAATAATCCTCAGGTTACGATATTTTTTGCTAAAGGATGGAATGATAGGGTGTTGAAGCTTTATGGGACTGAGTTTGATGTTAATGAAGAATTTATAGCTAGTATTATTGGTCTGGCTATGGATGGCATGAAAGTTTTTAGGGATAAAAAGGAGTTGTAGACTGCAATGCAAATCTTCTTTAAGGGAGATGAAGCTGAGGATTTGAGGACTGTGAGGAGTGGAGGCTATCAGAGAAGCTCTCTTAAGGCATTGTGGGGAGATGTTGTGGAAGAGCTAATGCGGTTCATAACTTTGGAAGGTCACTTTTCAGTGATGAATGCATACCACTTCATTTTTCTTAATCACTTCTGACATAAGAAGAGGATTTCCTTTCCTTATTATCTTTTGATGTCTTTTGATTCGGGCCTTAAAGATCACAAGAAAAACCCAAAAAATCCTATCTTGCATGTGGGGTTAATCCTTCTAATCTTTGATTATGCGAAGACTTTTGAGGTTGCTAAGCCAATTGTCACCTCGAAGGGTAAACAGTCCAAGCCTGCCGAGGAGTATGAGACTTCTTCTAAAGGGGAACCAACCAACAAAATTGTAAAGAAAAGGAAATTAATTTTGGAAAAAGAGTCAAAGTCGGAGGAGGATGTGGACTATGTTCCTAATTCACTTGCTTCTTTGGAGGTGGTTCCACAATCCCCTGCTACGGGAAAGATGAAAAATGGAGATATGTGTGCTAGTGAGGGTTATTTGACTTGTAGTGATGAGGCGGTTGCTGATTTGTCAATTAGGGGTATGAAGGTGAAGAATGATCTATATAGTGAGGCTTCCTTTCTGCCCCTTATTGACAAGCAAAAGGAGCTGGAGGAGGGAAGTAGGAAGAAAAGGGTTCTAAGGACTGCAAACCAATTCTAGAGAAGGATTTTCCTCTCACTATTGTGGGTGGCCTCTTTGCTGATGATTCCCTGAGTGTTAAGTCAGATTTTTAGATGAAAGGTAAGTCTAGGGGTGTGGATGTTGCTGTGGAAACCCAGGATATGGAATTGGAGAGGCTTAAGAAGAGGAAGGTTGTGGCAGAGGAGATAGTGAGCTCCATTCGCAAGATCAAGGCTCTAGTTGCTTTTGAAAAAGGTAAGGATACCCCTGTTGGTCAAGATAGGGTTAGTTCCTTTGAGGAGGAAGATGCTTTGGGGAAAGGGGTTTTTAATATTGATAGAGAAGAAATGTCTGATGGCCTTGGAACTGCTCGTGAGGGTTCCATTGTCTTGTTCAAACTTTTTAAATGGTTTTTTCATGAACTCAATAAAACTAATGTCAGAGTTAGGGGTGTGGTGAGTAAGGCTGAGGAGTCCTCTATCCAAAACTAGATAAATGAGTTTTTTGACTCCTTAAACACTGTGCTAGACACTGTTGTGGAGGAAACTATCAAAATGAAATAGAACCTTGAAGGAAGAATCCTCACCCTTGAGGATCAAATGGAAAAATGTGGGATGATGTGATGAGAGGTGGGGAGTTGCATAAATTTGTTGGTAAATTTGACTCTACTGCTATGAATTATCCCTTGGTTAGTGCCAAGAAGCGTAAAGAAAACTTGCTCATGCTGAAGAGATCGTTGTTGCTAGTAAGCTAATGAAGGAGGAGGGTGTTGCTGGGAAGGGTGGGGAGAAAGGTATTGTTTTGAATACTGAGGTAAATACAGATGGACCTGGTGCTAGGACTAGGAATAAAACTAAAGCTTAGGTTGGGGCCTTTGGGAAAGAAATTTCTGATACTTTGGATGATGCACAAAAGGCTGTGACTAGTGACGTGGAGGGAACGAATATTCTGAAAAGTATGTAGTGTTGCTGGTGGGGTCCTCCTTTTTGGTTGACTTTTTGTTGATGGGTCGCTATTGTTGGGTTGTTTTTTGCTTAATATTATTTTCTTATATTTCAGTTGCTCTCTAATATAAAGGGTTCCAGGCCCCTTCAAAACCTGTATTTAACTCTAATCAAAAACTTAGATATTTATGGAGATAATATTACAAATAATTAAATATTAGATTAATTATGGATATTAAATAAATCTAACCATGATACTTAGTTGAGTTTCAAATAAAGTTGAAGATGTCAAGAATCAATTTACCATAATACTTGAATTTAGGGGTTACCCAAACAAGTGTCTTATAATCTAAAAACTGATTGTGTACTATTGTGGTTTAGATTTGTGTTTACTGATCTAATTTCCATGCTAAAAACAAATGAACTAGCATGACTTAGGCATAAACCTATACTTGCAAGGTTGGTTGGAATGAGTTAGTCAAAATTTGGTTATTTTATTATGTTTACCTTGATATTATAATTCCTAATTTTCTCATAAGGAACTAGCACTATTTACAAAAATCCTTAGTAAATCTATTGAATTGTGAGGGTCGTGTTTTCTTGAGTTAAATCCATGCTATGACTAATTCAACAGTTTCATAACAATGATTGAAGAGATCAAGTAAGCATGCAATGTGCCTAGGATGATGCATGTTGATGTAAATCTTTGATAAAATTATTTTATGCTCTTAATATAAATTCTATTTTGATAACTCTTAGATGTCATTAATTATTTATATCATGATCTCAATTGATTGAATGTTTTTATTTAAATACAACAACTTAACATACAAATCCACATAAATGTGTGCTAGGTCAATGGCATAATGGAAAATGAAGAGGTCAATAACATGTAAATTTGAAATTTGAATTTTAAAATTCAATTTTAGATTTGCAATGCATAAATAATGGGTGAAGTCCACACCCAAAGATCTAATGTAAGGTTGATAATGGGATGCCTAGGGATAAAATACAATCTTTGGGGATGAGTAATAATGGAATTGAGATAGGGTAATGCCATGAGCCAAATTCCAATAAAATTATGCCACTTTTAGATTTGTTATTACATAAAGGACATTGAAATCAAAATGGACCTAAATTAAGGGAAATGGACATGGGTGCACTTTTCACCAATACACAAGGTGAGCCAATAATATAAAGGGGTGTTCCTCCATGAGAAGTTCTAGTATATATTTTGGATGGTAAGCATGCTAAGACTACTTGCTTTTATGTCAATCATTTTAAATTTATAATGCTTTATAGGCTATAATTGGATTTGAAAGATGAGGATTCCTAATTGTAATTGGATTTCTAAGACCTAAATTTGATCTTTGTGTTTACTACAAAACTATTAATGGTCGTATTCTCATCATTGCATTATATGTTGATGATATGATATTTTCAGGAAAGATAAAAGTTTGATTTCAGATTTGAAGTCCTAGTTGTCATCATAGTTTGAAATGAAGGATTTTGGTGTAGCTCAATATATCCTAGGAATGGAGATCAAAAGAGACAAAGCTAACATAAAGCTTTGTTTAAGTTAGAGTAAGTATGTGAATTCGGTGTTGAAGAGATTTAACATGACAAGTTGTAGATAGTTAGTTGTTCCTGTAATGCAAGGGATGAAGATTTTTGTGGAGGATTATCCAAAGTATCCTTCTAATATGGATGAATCATGACATGACCATAGTACCCTATGCTAGTGTTGTAGGAATTTTGATGTATGTTATAGTCTGTACGAGGCCATACATTTCCCAAGTAGTAGGAGTCCTAAGTCAGTTTATGGCTAATCCTAGAGGGGTGCATTGCGATGCAGTTCAAAGAGTGATCAGATACTTGTGGGATACTTCTAAGTATACCTTATTGTTTCATGGTTATCCTACTAGACCTCGACATTCAATTTTTATTTTTAGGTTTGTGGATTCTGATTAGGCAGGAGATATTGGCAACATAAGGCCCACAAGTGGAAATGTATTCACAATTTTTGGTGGTGCCATTAGTTGGATGAGTAGGCAATAGGTTGTAGTCTCTTTGTCCATGAAAATAATAATAATATGTTAGTGTAATTAATATTTAATTACACATTAGCATAAGTTTACTTAGGCTTTATTTAATTCCTAAGTTTTAGGATCTTATCTTTATCTTATCGAGCTATCTTGTTGCTCAAGATAAGATTAGGTTTAGGCATCTTTGCTTTTATAAAGCAAATCATATCTTGTAATTATTGAATTCTCGAATAATTAATGTTGCACATCTTTTTGCAATAGCTATTGCTTTTTTGTTTTTCTCTTATGTGGAAGGTCTATTATGGTTTGCAATCAGATCTTGGTTTCTAACATAGTATCAGAGCCTTGATTTGAAACCCCTTCTCAGATTTCTGGAGAGATTCATTGCAAAGTCATTCGGGATTCCTCGAGGGTTTCATACCTTGAGTTTGTCTCTCTATTTGGGTGCTCTTGCATGGTTTCTTTCGGCGCATGTTGGAGGAAATCTGAGCTCATATTCGAGTTCAGGGCTGTCAAAAAAGTCAAGATCAAATTTTGTTTCACCTGAATCTGACATTTTATGCCAGAGTTATGAGGGTTTGAAGATTTGTCAGATCTGGGAGTTGTGAAGCTTTTGGTGTGTTTTCAGGTAGATCAGACCTTGCCATTAGATCAAGAGCATCCAAGAGATGAAAAATGACATATAATATGCCTATGTTCGGCATCAGCTGTTCGTGAGGCAAAAAAAATTTACCCAGCAGGCCGTACGGCCTGCCAGGTATGGGGTACGAATTCGCAGAATAAAAATCTTTATATATTCTGAAATTTTATTTGTATCGGGCTTTTATTTTTTTATGGGGGCTTGCAAAAAATAAAAATAAAAAATGTGGCGGATTAAAGTATCATGGGGGTTTATTTTAATTTTTTGTGGGGTTTGTTTTTATTGCCTGGTACCCTTGTACCAGGCTTCGGCAGCTCGTACCATCCTTACACCGACATTTATTTTCTCCCACTCCCGGCCGGTCAACACCTCCCATCTGCCAGCATTCTTTTCTGGCTTTCACCGCCGCTGTTGCCTCCTATCGGCCCTTGCTACCTTCTTCGTACACCGCCAACCTCCCTTATTTCTCTGGCCGCCCGTTCCCTTAGCCTCCCCGTTGGCTTTTATTTTCTCGGGGCCCTGCCAACTGCTGCTTTCCTCTGCGCACCTCTGTCCTCCGCCCCCGGTCACATCTGGCTCTGGGGAGCTCTGCCAGGGGGTGGTGCCAGGAGGCGGCGCCACCTTCATGCTACCACTACTCAGCCCGGCCGCCGCCCACTAGGCGGCGGTATTTTTTTACAATTTTTTTTCCCCCTGATCATATGGCGGACTAGGGGCCCGACCGAAAAGTGCTTATTTTTTGCACCCTATTAGCCTTTGAGTATCCTGATTTGCCCCCATATAGCCATTTTTTTCATTTTGTCATAACTTTTGATCCCGGAGGCGGATTTTTTGAAATGAGATATCACCGGAAAGCTGGCGAACCCAATTTTCTGATGGTTCAATTTGTTTTCAGATATTTTGCTATTTGATGGGATATTTTTCTAGTTGAAGTCAGATGTTTAGATTTCGCTTCGGAGGGCATATCTTTTGACTCGGTGATCCTTTTTTCGTCATTCTTGCAGCATCGGAACTGATTCTGTCCTCTACACAGATCTGACATCAATTTATATTTTTTGTTTATGCATGTTTGTATGCTCTCCTTTTACAATCATCGGGTTATTGTAATAAATGAACTATGATAAAGTTCCATTCAGGGGGGTTTTTTGCATATCCATATTCATCTTGTTTTGATGGCAACTCGTATGGGTTATCTGGTCTCCTTGTTGTTTTGGCCACATTTTTTGCTATAACTTGACACATGTCGGATTCATTGGTTCACACTTCAGTTGGGAGATTATGTTTCTTGATCCTCATTGGTTCAGATTCTTCTCAGTTTGAGGGCCATGTTTTTATGGTTAATGTTCCAGAGTCTATTTTTGGTACTCCTTCCCATGGAAGAGTTTTAGTCACAGTTTGACATCGACATTGAGATACACGGTTTCCAGATTCAGTCATCATTTCATTTACTGTTGCTTCACAGATCCCAGGGTTGTTCCAGTTTGTGAGTTTTTGAGTGTTCCGTGGCATCGGGTCTGCTGTCACATTATCATGATTCCGGCTTTGGTTTCACTTGTAGATAGAGGTATCCTTCCTTGCTTGTCAGATTGCGGTTTCAGTGTTACTCCACAGTATTCTTCCAGTGCTTCTTTGCAACAGTCATCTCATTGTAGGGGGGTTTTGTCCCACTAGGTTTTCCTTCTCTACCTCATTCATTGCATTTGTACATGAGTACCTGATCAGGCCTTGTTGCCGAGACTCATATTTGCATAATAATTTGCTTCTCCCTAAGTTGCACTTATGGGGGTTTGTTAGTGTAATTAATATTTAATTACACATTAGCATAAGTTTACTTAGGCTCTATTTAATTCCTAAGTTTTAGGATCTTATCTTTATCTTATCGAGCTATCTTGTTGCTCAAGATAAGATTAGGTTTAGGCATCTTTGCTTTTATAAAGCAAATCATATCTTGTAATTATTGAATTCTCGAATAATTAATGTTGCACATCTTTTTGCAATAGCTCTTGCTTTTTTGTTTTTCTCTTCTGTGGAAGGTCTATTATGGTTTGCAATCAGATCTTGGTTTCTAACATAATACATGATAGCTACTCTTTCTTGTAAGGAAGCTATTTGAATTAAGTGGTTGTGTTCAAATGTTGGGCTTGATGCTGTACATATCACTATTTATTGTAATAGTCAGAGTACTATTTTCTTGGTAAAGAATCCTACTTTATGTTAACTACTAGAATTGCACCCTAGCTAAGCTGCAAGATTTAACAGGATAAGCTGCATAACTTAGCTTTCTAGAGAAAACATGGGAAGACCTCTAAAGCTGTGGGTTGCTTGTTGGTAGAGGTCAACCTCTGGAGAAGGTCGACTTTCTATTGGTTATCACCTAAAACTTCAAATCTTTCAAGGAAAAGGAAGAAAGATTTGCATGAAAATGAAAACTAAACCCTATGGTGATGCACCTAAACATTACTTGGATTTGAAACTAGATTTCATACACTTGCTTTAAAACTGGCATGAATTAATTATGCACAATTCATTGCAGTATGTTAATGCATAAATATTTCACTAAAAGGTCATAATACAACTACTTGCAAAGGGAAGATAGCTTCACAATAAAAGAATAACATGTATTAAATAGACTCAATCAGTAACTTGCATGAACAAACTAGTTGCAGAAAGGTATAAACATGTGAGACAAAGTTATAAGGAATTTTAAACAATCTCACTAATAACTTGATCAATCACTTATATACACTAAACAACAAGAACAAAAAGACAAGAAATTGATCACCAGAAATAATAGAGGTCTCCACTGTATATCATATCCAAAATGAGCTACAAAAACTACAAGAATCTGACAAAGGACTATATAAGTCATTAAGTCTGAGAAGCTTTTTAACTCTCACCAAATGAGTTACAAAAGCAACTAAAAATCACCACTCCAAGCAGTTGCATCCAAAATAGGATCTAGAAGCATCCATTCCCACACAAGCCTTTAAAAAACCTAATTTCTAGCCATTGAACTTCATCCAAAAGAGCTCCAAATAGTTGGAAAAATCAAGTTTGACTTGGTCCAACATAATGATACTTCAAATTGCCTTCCAAAAGCTCTCAAAAGCAATTAAAGCCTCCAAAATATCCCCCACATGTTGGAAAAATGATTTTTAACCTCCGTATACCCTTAGCATGTCATAAATTTTCATTTATATTCTTCTCATGACTTGGTCATTTAACACATGCTCCATTTTTGCATTTAAAGATGATGTCTTAAATTTAAAGTGATTTATAAAATATCACTTTAAACTCAAACATTTACAATGTAGAATGAATGCAAAATTACAAGACTTCTACCTTCATGTATCGGACAAAGACATAAATGAAAGGAATTAACATCACACTTTATGCCTAAATTACAAGGAAAAAATAAAAACCGTGGGGTATTAGTCATTTCACATTTAAAAAAAAAAAAGTAAAAAATGTGATGTCATTGGTTTTTACAGAATTAGGGCAAACCCTAAGAGATGTGAAGACACAAAAAGAAGTGAAAATACTTCATTTTGCATTTGCAATTCCAAGGGCACCGCCATGAGAGAACCAGGGTTTGATGTTCAAGCTTCTAGAAAGGAAAATTCTGCAAATCTGATGCTTTTTACAAGCTAACATGGTGAGTTTCTTGCTGTCTAGATTTTATTATCACAAAAGATTTAATATTTTTGTTTGTAGCCCGCGGATTTCTGTCATTTTAATCCCATTTCTATGGCTGCCATGATCGTTCCTGCCTGAGCTTTGAAATTTTGAGATTCAACTTCAAGAATCTTTGTATATAAAGACATCGTTTGCTATTTTCATTTTAGACAAAATCTGAAGATTTAAAGCAAAACCACAGGCTGTGGCTTTCCCTTTGTGTTAGAAATTTTTTGGGTTTCTCCTTTACTCTGGGTTGCATATCAAAGCTCCTGAAAAAGACATTGCTCTATTTTTTCTTCATATACAAGATTGGCATGGGTTTTGAGACTTTTCCTTGTGCGGGTTTTGAGATTTATCCTTCCCTGTAGTTCGCCTTTTATGCTTCTAAATCGATGCATCTGGGTTTATTCATTTTTAATGATGGGCTCCATCTTATCACACTGAAAATGGGTTCACTTCCTCTGTATTTAAATATAAAAGCCCACAATATTATCTCTGTATCAATTTGCAAAGAATAAGCTACATTTTAATAAAAATCTTCCTATTGCTGTTTTATCTGCAATTTGTAAGATTCAACCTTTTCTGTTGAAAACCCAGGAGGGTTTCAAGGCACATGAAGGAAATACATTATGGGTTTTGACTCTACATATTAGCTTGTCATTTTTCCTGTGCTTAAAATCTTCCAAATTCAGCTTTCACTGTGTATTGAATTTCTGTGTTGAAGCTGAAAAAGAAACTCAATTTCAGTATTGGATAATTTCCTAAAAACCTAAAGTGATTCCATGTAATCATGACCAACAGTGTCATAATCACCCTTACTATGTGTAGACACCTAAATTTGGACACTTAATTTATCCAAATTTATCCCTTTCATCTAAACATCCTGTCATTTGCATTAATTAAGCAATATTACTATTATTTAATTAATACCCTTAATTCTGCCAAATCCCTAAGGTGTTTAGTTAATAATTAAATTCCTTATCTCTTTAATCCCCCTTTCATCAAATGAATTAAATAAATGACATTTATTTAATTCCTCACATGTCACATCACTTTTCCTTAATCTTAATCAACCTCTTAATCTCTTCATTAGGCATGTGCACATGCCTAATCCTTGATTAGGATGTGTCACATCCTCCAACTTTTGCAAGTTGGCTTCTAATCCTCATTATCCTCTAATTATCTTCTAATTAATGATTAGTGAAACCTAATTAGTATCTTGGTCAACTCTCCCCATCCCCCAAGGAATTTTTAATTCCTTTTTATTCATCCAAGGCTCCTCTCTTCCCCATGTGAATTTTTAATTCACTTTTATTCCTCCTAGAATCCCCTTTTCCCATGCATCTTCTAGAATATTTGACTTGTCACATCAAGTCACATGTGGACAAGTGCTTCCCTTTTTGAAACCTTGTCTTGTCCATGAGATTCTTCCAAGCATGTGAATTTTTAATTCACATTTATTCACCCAAGATTCTTCTCATCCTCCAATGTACTTCCAAGGTACATGTCCTTACACATCATGTACCTCCCTTCCACCTCACTTCCACATCATCACATCTTAGGCCATCTCACATTTCACATGTCAAGATGTGAAGGCTTGTGAGTCCTCAACTCACCATAGCCCTACATCTTGATCTTGGTGGCTCAATCTCAACCATTGAATTCTCTAGAGAATTCAAATTTCTCTATAAATACCCCATGTTTTAAAACATTTAAAGGACTTAGTCATTTTTACACCCACATGTTGTCACTTTGAGCACTTAACTCACAAGCATTTTCTCTCATTTACTTAAGCCATTCTAGCCATTAGCATTGCATTCTATCATAGAATTTTCATCTTGCATAGCCATCTAAGGAGCATACAAGAATTTAAAACATCAAGGGCCAATCAAGGGATTCATCAGCATGGAGAAGGTATAACCATTTGTAATATTCATTTTATCTTCTTTCTTTGTGTTATCAATTTTTTAGGCTAATCTTGAGGTGTCCCTTTGTGTTTTTCTCTCATTGTATTATAGTTGTTTTTGCATATTTAAGATAGATAAAACATTTAGGATCACATTTTTGGCATGCCCAGTGGGACCCACAAATGAGTTCCTTTACTTCACATTTGTTGTTGTTGAGATTGTTTGCAGGTACAGGTCACAGAGGGGCGACTACGCCCTCTTGTTCATTGTAGAGGGGCAACTATGCCCTCTTGTTCACTGCAGAGGGGTGACTACGCCCTCCTATTCATTGTAGAGAGGCGAATACACCCTCCTGGTTACTGCAGAAGTGTGAATACGCCCTCCTGGTTACTGCAGAAGTGTGAATACGCCCTCCTGATTGCTATAGAGGGGCGGATAGCTCTAATCTATATTTTGTTTCTAACTAGTTTGCTGCAGAGGGGCAGATACGCCCTAACCCATATTTTGTTTCTAACAAGTTTGCTGCAGAGGGGCGGATATGCCCTAACCCATATTCTGTTTCTAACAAGTCTGCTGTAGAGGGGCGGATACGCCCTAACTTATATTCTATTTCTAACTAGTTTGTTGTAGAGGGGCGGATACGCCCTAACCTGAGAATTGTTTCTGACATTTTACTATAGCGGGGCGGATATGCCCTAACCTGAGAATTGTTTCTGACATTTTATTGTAGCGAGGTGGATTTTCCCTAATTTGAACATAGTTTCTGACATCTTACTCCAGAGGGGCGGATACACCCTCCTGATTACTGTAGAGGGGTGGATATGCCCTCCTGGTTACTGCAGAAGTGCGAATACGCCCTCTTGATTACTATAGAAGGACGACTACACCCTAGTTTGAATATTGTTTTTGACAATTTATTGTAGAAGGGCGACTACGCCCCAGTTTGAATACTGTTTCTAACATTTGACTATAGAGGGGCGGACACGCCCTTTTCCTAACTTTGTTTTCTCACAGGTTGTCGTAGGGGGCGGATTTTCCCTCCTATTTATTGCAGTGGGGCAGATTTTCCCTCCTGTTTACTACAGTGGGGTGAATACGCCCCAAAACAACACATTTTGAGAGGTAAAACAGTCATTTTAGCTTAGTTTTTGCTCCAGTTTTTTGCTATTTTCATATTCTAACCACCTAACATTGTTTGTTGCAAGGATATTTGTGTTTTTGTTAACATTTTTCCTCCTGTTTACTATAGTGGGGCAGATTTTTCCTCTTGTTTATTGTAGTGGGGTGGATACGCCCCAAAACAACACATTTTGAGAGGTAAAATGATCATTTTAGCTTAGTTTTTGCTCCAGTTTTTTGCTGTTTTTAGATTCTAACCCCCTAACATTGTTTGTTGCAAGGATATTTTTGTTTTTGCTAACATTTTCCCTCTTGTTTACTGTAGTGGGGTGGATTTCCCCCTATTTACTACAGTGGGGTAGATACACCCCAAAACAACACATTTTGAGAGGTAAAACGACCGTTTTAGCTTCGTTTTTGCTCCAGTTTTTTGCCGTTTTCATATTCTAACCCCCTAAGATTGTTTTTTGCAAGGATATTTGGATTTTTTCTAATATTTTGCAGCATATTCTTGTGTAATTAATGAAGAGCGAAGGATAAAACAACTAACATTTACTTGCAGGGCCATCTGTTTGTTTAGATTTTAAAAGTTGTCCTTGTTGTTTTCGTTAATCTAGGAACATAGTTTAATTAGGGGAAGTAATTCTTATTGCTTGTTGTATCTATTTTTTGTGTCACCCAAGGGGGGCATTAGTTTGTTTTCACTTTCCCCTTGCACTTCGTGCGAGCTTGGGGAGTAGTTGGAAACGATTAGTGCCTTCTTTTTAGTGGGACCTGCTTGGGGATTTCATCACCCCAAGGGACGATCCCAACCATGCAAACCGGTGGGGTATAGAAAGGGGGGAGAGCCAAATTTGTACCCCAATCTAGTCACGTCGCATCTGGCAGAGCGTCGAAGCTAGGGTGATACATAAATACATAGGTAGATGTGAAGAGTTGGTTCGAGCCCTTCAGTATCTCGTTGGGGCTCTTGACTCATGATTGTGACGGTCTGGTGTTCAGGGTTTGGGCCTCACGTACTGAGAGTATATCGAGGACTCCCTAGAAGCCTTGTGCATCATAGATTAAGACCTTTGTTGGCCATACCCTTAACACTAGTCATAGGATTGTGCTTACTTAAAGTGTCTTCTTGTGAGAAACCAGTAAATTTTTGACAAGCCAACCTCATTGTTATCATTCCAAGTCCTTGCCATAGTCATTCCCATCCAAACCAAGTCACTGTTCTTCACAGAAGGGCGAATGCACCCTCTGGTTTACTATAGTGGGGAAAATTTGCCTTGCAGTTTACTACAAAGGGGCGAATATGCCCCCCTGAACAGTCAATTCCACTCTGTTTGACCATTCCAAGCCTCAGTTCACCCGTTTAAACCATCCCAAGCCCCCATTTGATCATTCCAAGCCTCCGTTTAATCATTTTGAGCCTTCATTTAACCATTCCAAGCCTCCGTTCAACCGTTTAAATCATTCCAAACCTCCGTTTGACCATTCCAAACATCTGTTTAATCATTCTGAGCCTCTGTTTGACCATTCCAAACATCCGTTTGACCAAGTAGTCTTTCATCCCTTTCGATCCTCCATTTACTCATTTCGAGTAATCTTTCATCCATTCCAAGCATCCATCTCCTCATTCCGAGAGTTGTTCATCCTTTCTAATCAATTGTTTACTCGTTTCGAGCCTTCGTCTCTGCAACCTGAGAGTCGTTCATCCATTCCAAGCAGTCGTTTACCAGTTATGAGTGCTTTTTCATCCACTCCTATCATTAATTTCCCCAATTTGATCATCTATTTCCTCAATCCGATTATCTAACACCCCGTTCCAATCACCCGTCTCTTTGTTCTAATAGCTTGTTTACCTGCTCGGAGAGTCCAAAAGCAGTGGGGAAAATTTTCCCTACAGTGGGGCGGATTTTCCCTACAGTGGGGAAAATCTACCCTATAGTGGGGAAAATTTTCCCTGCAAAAGGGAAAATTTGCCCCTCTGTGAGGGCAGATCCTCCCCAAAAGGGAAAATTTTCCCCTCTGCAGCAAAAAGTTGGAAAACAGACAATAAACAGATCCAGCTTCCAAATCCGACCGACGGAACCAATCCCATCATATCCTTCAACCCGATCCTAATATGAGCTTTAATCTAATCCCAATCCAAGCTTTGGTCCAATCGAATCATATCGATACATCATCCTCAAGCATCTCTAGGTTACACATCCCTTATCATTTTCTCAATCCAAATCTTTTGAACTTCGTTTGAAGTTATTATCCAAATTGAACTAGGTGTTTGAATCTGATCATCATCATCAACATCTGCTTAGAATTGTCATCATCCTAAGTCAATCATCATCGGCCCAATCAATCCACTTTCAATCTCAAGGTGGATTTGGTGCCGCAATCATCCATTCATCCTTTAATCTGATCAATCAGTATGCTAAGTCACCTAGGGTAATCTCTGAATGGGGTTTTCCAATCCCTCTCATCATCCTATCCGATCCATCATTCGATCTTATCGAATCCAATCCAATTGCATCCTTATCCAATCACCTTCAACCCAATCAATCTACTTCCATCTTGAGGTAGATTCAGTGTCGTAATCATCCTTTGATAACCGATCCTATCGTCAGAATCAATCCCATCACATCATCCAATCATCCTAATCTAAGCTTTAATCCAATCTCGATTTGAGCTTTAGTTCGTTTCCATCCAAAATCTTTGATCCATCCTATTTATCCTTTTATCATCATGAATCCTTATCCTCCATCAATAGTAGTCAAGGGAAACCCTAATTACGTTGACGACGATAACGAAAGTCTTGTCGATCAAGAAGTATATGACATAGATCCCCTTGATGCTATCTTCACTAGTAAGCCTTCTCCACCCACTTTCCACAATCCAGTCACCTCTTCAAACTATCTCGTTATGTCTTCACCCATGCCTAATTGTGCTCCTTAGGCTGCCTTTGACAAGGGATGTCCAGTATCTTCCTCATCCGCATATCCATCATATCCTTCATCTAAACCTTCCTCTTATCTGACACCCGCATCCTCTTATCCTAATCTACCATCCCAATACTCTTATCATAATCCTGCACCCATGTCACACTATCCTAATCCTCCATACCAATCAACCCCATCAAGTTACCCTAATCCAACATTCACATCTCTCTATCCTGATCCAACATCCACGTCTTCACATCTTAATCCGCCATCCCAATACCCTTACTACAATCTACCAGTTGCATCCTCTTGTCTTAATCCATCATCCACATATCTTAATTCACCATACCAATATCCCTACTTTAAATTTCCATCTAATCCTAATCCCCCATCTACTCCTAGTCTTACATCCAATCCCATTCATCCATCTCACCCTAGGCCACCAATCCATAATCCTAGTCCTCCACCAATCCCTAATCCTCCATTTATTCCTATCACACCATCTCAACCTAGAGTATGCAAGTTTCTCACTCTGGAAGTTCTCCAAGGACTTATAACAAAGAAGACATCCCCCACTCCACACATTGTAGTCATGGAACCATGCTATCTCGATCCATCATCTACGGTCACTAGTGATGAGACCCCTCTCCAGCCCACACCTATCATTGATGCTACCACCCCTAGCACCACTCAAACTGTCAAAACCATCACATCCTTTGAATCCACTGAGCCCCCATCTCCTACTCTGAGATCTACCGAGCCCATCAAAGATAGCCAAATCCGATCCACTCCTCCTACACCTAGATCCTCCAAACCCATCGCAAATCTGCAAATCCAATCCACTCTTCCCATTCCTAGTGATGACAGACAAGTCCCATCCATTCCTTCCATTCCTAGTATCACCGATATCCCTTCCCTTGAACTTCATGAATCCTCCATCCTTCCATCTCCCCCACTTGAAGAGTCCCTTCAAGACTCCATTATCATACCACCCACACAAGATGAGTCATTCCAAGAGCCTGATCCAAAGCATGCTAGCATATCCCCTTTTTCACATCAAGATCCTATCGACCCATCTAGCCCATCTCAAGATCATAATCTCCCATTCGTTTCATCCCATGATCCCCTTCTCTCTCATGAGCCCTTATCTCCATCTCCATTGCACGACCCTTATCACCCACTACCACAAATCCATATCCTATCATGTCGCCTAATTCCTCTCTTGAGCCCTTACCACTCCCTCGTCCCGATCAAGATGCTGCTATCCCCTCATCTCCATCTCATGATCCTCCATCATTGCCTAAACCTACTATCCCCTCACCACTTGTATATCCCCTTAGTACTCTCACATTCTTCCATGGTGGTCTCCTTGCAGAAGAAAAACATGACATATATACCACCCATCCTCCCCCACCTAATAATGGACTCGCATCATTCTTCTAGAATAACAAAAATCCTATCATGGATCGAATGAACTATCAAGGAAAAGGTTTAGGCCTTCATGAGCAAGGTATTTTAGAGCCCATCCAGGTCAAAGAACAACTCTGCATGCAAGATCTTGGACCTATTTCTCAAGACTCACAATCTAAAGATGTTGGTACAACTTCTAGACGTCCTAAACAAGCCTCTTCCACAAGAAATATAGGCTCTTCCCATTGCTCCACCAGATCATTTGCTACCATCAATCCTCCTCCATCGTATCACCTCAAAACAACCGTCCATATTCCTCCTTCATCTGCTCCATCCATTTTGGGTCCTTACATCCCTCCATCCACCATCTCCCATCCTCCATCTACCCCGTCCATGTCTTCTCCAAGTCCTAAGTCCATTTTGGGCTCTTATATCCCAAAATCACCTCCTCCATCTTGTCCTATTCATCCTTTCATCCATCCATCACCTATCCATATCACCCATCATAAACATCCCACTCTCATATCCCATAGCCAGGATCAACGAAGGCACATACCTGCACATCCTCCATCCACATATAATCCTCAAAATCCTACCACCATTATTCCACACCATCCTTCTCCTTACACCCATACCATTGCTATTAAAAGCACTTTGGATGCCAAAATAAAAATGCATCAATCTAAACATCCACATGAATCTAAAGCTTCTCATGTCCTCTCTAAACGACATGTTGAAGAAAAGAAAAATAAAATCCAAAATAAAAATCAAATCCGTAGCCCGCAAAGGTCCACCAAAGCAAAGATCAAAACCATGTGGATCCCCATGAAAAAATATTCAACACGTTCAAATGAAAAATTTGTAACAACATCCAAATTTTCTAATCCAAAAGCTAATCATTTTCATCCACCCTCTCCTAAATCGGTTTTGGGTCCCTATGTCCTGAAATTCACTATCCCATCTCCTCCATTATCCCTGCATTCTCCATCCATTAATCCTCTTATCATTTCACATCCATCACCGTATGTGCCAATGTTGGTCTTGAACTCACCACCCCATCACACACCTACCCCATCATTCTATCCATACCCTTTCCAGCCTCCCATCCATTATCCCACATACCTCCCCCATCAAATCCCTCTAATTCATCCTCTTGCATAATCCATTTATCCTAATATGGTTGTACCAATATCTAATAGTCACTTCGAACATGGGCTCTTAACACCTTGTATGGAACTTGATGCTTGAATCCTTCATCCATCTCCTTGTCACATGTCTTCTAAATCCACTTATCTTTCTCCCTATCCTTATCCATCTCCTTCCGCATGCTATCCAAAAAGTCAAACAAAATCCAAAAAAGTAAAAAAAATCCAAAAAAATTGAAAAAATAAGAAAAAGTAAAATTAAAGAAAAAAAAGAAGTAAAGAGAAATAATTCATCCAATGGTGAAAACTTGGAAAAAAATCGCCTTGGATAAGTACCATGATGAAAACTTGGAAAACATGCGTCATGTGTCAATCCCCATATGTCATTTTTCACACTTGGGGGCAGCTTCCTGATATGCATCCCCTCCATCCTCTATGATTCCTGCTATGCACATATCTTCCTGCTATACATCCCATACATCCTTTTCCTCCATCCCACCTATCTTATGCAACCTACCATCATATCCCATTTATCTCCCATCCCTCCATCCTTCTTGTGATCTTGATCAAAACAGGGGCACCTATCTATGCATGCTTTGGACACCTCTTGGTATACATTCCCTTCATCTATGCTCTATCAAATTCCTTAGTCACCCATCCTATCCTCCTCTAGTTATCTCCTTTATCTTCCAATCCACTCGTCTTCCATCCCTCATGCCTCATCATACATGACATATCTAGAGTGGGGGCATCTACTTCCTTTGTGACATAGTCCTTGGAGACATCATCTATCATAACATCCCTTCATCTTCTTATCCATCTATCACAGCATCCCTCCCATATCCCCATCCTTATCTTCTTATCCATCTATCCTAGCATCCCTTTCATCTCCCAATCCTTATATTCCTATCCATCCAAACAATCCCTTCCATCCCCCATCCCTATCTCTCTATCCATTCTTTCATCTTTATCCTCATCCCATCTCACAATCCCTTGTCATTGGTATCTAGCTATAGGCCTCCCTCCATGCAACCCAATGCCATTTATCCCATCACCATCACTTCTGCTTCTTTTACACATCTTTTCAATCTCCTATCCTTTCTCATCATTCATCTCTCTATCATATCATCCTCCCAATTCATTTTGATGATTTGGACCACTATCCCATTCCTGAGCTTCATGTGATCACCATCATCCTATCTGATCTAATAGGTCTATCCTGTCTCATCGTATCGGTCCCATCATTTTATCCCCTTATCAGTGATCATCTTGCCATCCTTTATCTTTGATCTTTTGTCAAACTATGTTGCCCCTGCACTTTCACGTAGGCAAGGTCGATCCTTTGATCCACCCTCGAGGCTCCTTTATCATCTATCATCGATCGTTCTGCTTATGTCCATCCTATCTTGGTCATCTATCAAGGTCTCCATCATCCTCTTCCCGCTTTTATCCATGGTCAGTCATCAGCCTTTTATCGAACTACAAGGGCTCTGCGCTTTCACATAGGCAAGGCTAATCTTTGATCGACCCCCGAGCCCCTAGGTCTTTAGGGTGTGTCAGTTTCGTGTCTTGTCTTCCTTGCGTCATGTCATCAAGCTATGCCCTTATCTAGCTAGTTCTTAACTAACAAGATCCACTAATATCAGCGGATCCACTCAGTTTTGAATATCCTGCTTCATATCGATCTCTTAGTTTAGTATCCATCATCGGTCTCAACATGATGCATCCTTCCTAATAGACCTCATCAACCCCATCCATCCTTGTAATCCTTTGGAAAAAGATATTTAAAAAAAATTGATTGTGATCTTTTGATGCTTTTGGCTTTTATTTATCATTTGATCTCCTTATCATCACTTGTCATGGTCGCCTTGATCCATCATATCATGGTATGATTTGACTAGTCAACATAGGGGCATCTCTTGATCGTTTATTGTTGTTGTCTTTTGGGTTGTCCCACATTGTACCCACCAAGACCCCTGAGGTCTTGTGTTATGCTGGGGCATCCTTTTGTGCTTGTGGTTATCCCAATGCCTGGCCCAACTAAGGTCTTCATGACTTTGGGGTGTTGGGATAGCCTTCTTGTCTATTGTGTTTGTTTTATGCATTAGACACGAATCGACCTTGGTTCTTCATACCTTGGAATCTTGTCTTATGCTATAGAAACAATCAGTGCTCTGAAGATGGAAAATTGCATTAGGATTGCATTTCATTTTCCATTCCATCACTTTGCATCCTCTTTCTCATTTACCCCTTACATCCTCTCATCCATTTTGAGAGCACATTCGTGTTCTCTTAAACCCGCATGTCCTCTCAAGGGGGCATCCTCAATCCCTAATCTTCTTCTTCACGCCCGTCATTTTTTCCTTCCTAGTCACTCCTTCGAATGACTGGGGCATCTTTTCCAATCTAACCATCTTCTTGCAGGATCTATGTTTTAATATTCTTTGAAATGATGCTACTTCGTAACACCATCTCAAAGAGGGGAAAAATGTAGACACCTAAATTTGGACACTTAATTTATCCAAATTTATCCCCTTTCATCTAAACATCCTGTCATTTGCATTAATTAAGCAATATTACTATTATTTAATTAATACCCTTAATTCTGCCAAATCCCTAAGGTATTTAGTTAATAATTAAATACCTTATCTCTTTAATCCCCCTTTCATCAAATGAATTAAATAAATGACATTTATTTAATTCCTCACATGTCACATCACTTTTCCTTAATCTTAATCAACCTCTTAATCTCTTCATTAGGCATGTGCACATGCCTAATCCTTGATTAGGATGTCACATCCTCCAACTTTTGCAAGTTGGCTTCTAATCCTCATTATCCTCTAATTATCTTCTAATTTATGATTAGTGAAACCTAATTAGTATCTTGGTCAACTCTCCCCATCCCCTAAGAAATTTTTAATTCCTTTTTATTCATCCAAGGCTCCTCTCTTCCCCATGTGAATTTTTAATTCACTTTTATTCCTCCTAGAATCCCCTTTTCCCATGCATCTTCTAGAATATTTGACTTGTCACATCAAGTCACATGTGGACAAGTGCTTCCCTTTTTGGAACCTTGTCTTGTCCATGGGATTCTTCCAAGCATGTGAATTTTTAATTCACATTTATTCACCCAAGATTCTTCTCATTCCCCAATGTACTTCCAAGGTACATGTCCTTACACATCATGTACCTCCCTTCCACCTCACTTCCACATCATCACATCTTAGGCCATCTCACATTCCACATGTCAAGATGTGAGGGCTTGTGAGTCCTCAACTCACCATAGCCCTACATCTTGATCTTGGTGGCTCAATCTCAACCATTGAATTCTCTAGAGAATTCAAATTTCTCTATAAATACCCCCTCTTCTAAGGAATTTAAGGACTTAGTCATTTTTACACCCACATGCTATCACTTTGAGCACTTAACTCATGATCATTTTCTCTCATTTAGTTAAGCCATTCTATCCATTATCATTGCATTCTATCATACATGGTTCATCTTGCATAGCCATCTAAGGAGCATACAAGAATTTAAAACATCAAGGGCCAATCAAGGGATTCATCAACATGGAGAAGGTATAAGCATTTGCAATATTCATTTTATCTTCTTTCTTTGTGTCATCAATTTTTTAGGCTAATCTTGAGGTGTCCCTTTGTGTTTTTCTCTCATTGCATTATAGTTGTTTTTGCATATTTAGGATAGATAAAACATTTAGGATCACACTATGATATATGCAAGATTATAATATCAATGAGATTTCATGAAAGAGTAGTCGGCTAAGACAAGAGCTATCTCAACCATTCACTCCACAAGACGATAATGCCCTATGAAAAGTGATTTTGCTTAAATGATTCAAAACCATTATCGTATTTTGTAAGCATTACCCTTTATTTTATGTATAACCTTAACATTGCATTTCTGTCAATATGACTTGAGTTGTTCTTTAAACACTCTTTTGTTAAGAATGTAGTCTCCATAGTCGGTTTTCATGTTACCTGTGAACCCCCTTAGAGATACTTTCTGATATAAAATGTTCTCTTACTGCTTTGTGCAATAATGATGGACAATGTATTGATGATTTCCTTTTGCACCAATATTATTTTCTTTGCTTTTCCCTTGTATTTGATCATTTATTAAGATAATGACTAGCCTGTCTCTTGCTTAATCAAACTGTTATACTTTTTTCATGACATTGTATATTATCCTAATTGTGAAAACTTCAATGTATTTGTGCCTTGTCTTCATTCTCGTGAGCATGTCATCTATTCTTGTGGCTCTGAACATTTCTCCTTTTATCTCTTAGATCATAATGATTGCTGCTTGAAGGTTATGGGCATAAGGAATGTTGCCCCTGTCACTTTGTTTACTCTTTTTATATTATGGCAATCTTGAATTGTATTTGTAAACAAATGATCATCCTCATAACTAGAAGATTGTTATAATGGAATTTCTTTTGATCATGCTAGATGAAAACTCTATTGAAGCTTAGATCACTTCCCCCTTGAATCTGCAATGCAATCTGAAAATGAAAATAACTCAAACAACACTGATATTATTCATATTTTGCATACCATTATTATGAGCTCAACTCAACCCTTGTGGGAGCCACATTTCCACCACTCATTTTGAATTAAAACATGATTACACTTGTAACTGCACATGAAGCAAACAAGTTAAAAAAACATGTGTATTTCAAGTGTGTTTGATAATTCCAATGGTTTTTTGGAACACTTGAAATGCACACAAAACTTATTTAATGCAGATCAAGACCAATTTATACATGCATCTAGGAAAATGATCATGTATGGTATGTAACCTTTCATTGATTAGAGCGTTTCTCTAACACATTGCTTTGACTTTATGCAGGAAACAAGAGTACCAAGGAGCTAGGAAGACCTGACAACTCAGACAACAGTTGGACAAGAATACACGACAAAACTAGACATTCTTAGGAAATGACTGGTTACCTTCCCTACATGCACTTTTCTTTTCTTCATTTTCTTATTCATGTATATGTTCATCTTGATTTGTATTGAATAAGACAAAAGTTAAACTCACGGCTTGTGTGAGTCAAATGAATATTTCCGTATTCAATAAAGATTACTCTTTTCAGAAAAGATGTGTAAAATCTTTCTTATATTTCATGCATCTATATGAATGCAATAATTTGTAGTTGTAATCTTTCAAATTATTTCATTTGTACACATGAATGTAATGTAGGGGAGATAGAAAAAAAAAACCATTTTCTTTTAAAAATCAATAGGCTCTACCTAATTGAGCCATAGGTGAAAATTTGGTAACACTTTCCATGCTAGAACAAAGCACATTGATGTTTAGTTTCATTTTGTTTGTGACATGGTGGAAGATGGGAAGGTTAAATTGGAGAAGATTGACACCCTGACGAATGTTGTAAATACATTAACAAAGCTAGTGAGCACAAATAAGTTCAAATGGTGTTCTATTTCCATGGGCCTCACGACCTTGAGCAATTGATTGCAAATGACTCTTGACAAGTCTTTGACAAGTGGGAGAATGTTAGGATTAATTCATGTATTAAACTTTGAGTCTTAGAATTTAATTATTATTCAATGATTATTTAATTATTTCCTAAGTTTATTGCCTACAAAGTTTGTTTTCACTTTGTGGGACCTATCGATGAGGTGGCATCCTACATGGAAGGTGACATGTACAATTTGCAAGCTAAAATTAAATGAAGGTAGGCTTCCCACTTTGGAGGTCCTAAATTTGAGGCTAACTTGATGGATTTTGTCATAAGTTTCTATGTCATGACTATGAAAAAATATGACAACTTGCTATGACACGTTATGATACTTGTAAGAGTTATATATGAAACGTTGAAGAATTGTTGAGATATTGTTATGCTATATGAATTTCTTTAGATTCTTATTGTAGTGTGAGACTCTTGAAGAGTATTGTTTTGACACTATATTGTAGCCCTTTTTGTTGAATAATACATATTGAGCTACGTGTTTGGAGTGTGGGCTTTTCTTAAAAGGGTTTTCCCACGCATATCTGGTGTTAGGTGTTTTTCTTGTACCTATATTGTTGTTTATCTTTACCAATTATGTGAATCTTCTTTATTGTAACTGAATAAGGATTAGAAACTATAGAAAATTTTATATTCTCTCCTTTGACAAATTGGTGTAGGGAGAGATTTTTCTTGTACCAACTTCCTTTCACATCTCTATAACCATTTCTCTATCATTTCAATATATAGATGATATATATATATATATATATATATATATATATATATATATATATATATATATATATATTTCAACAACTATGAATATCTTTGGGGGAAGAACCATATCTTTGAACAACTATGAGTATCTTTGGGATAAGAACCAAAACTATTTGCAACTATACAAGTTCTCATACCTACTTGCATCGCCTCTGAATTTCCAAATACCTAAAACCATGCTACCTATATTAGAAACTATATGCCTTTATACACATACTATGTCTCTAAGGGATCCATAAATACTAGGAGGAATAAAAAATCTTCCCTCATCTAATTGTATACATCACTAGATCATTCATAGAATCTTGAGTTTTGAAGGGAGGTAGATGGCCTTTCTCATCAATTGTGCATGGGAATTAAATGAATAAATAAAGTGAGTGTGGAATGCAAGATAAGGTAAAACACATGAAATCCATAATATGAATTCTTAGGAATGTGCTTGAGGATCATTTGGAGATGAAACTTAACTATTACATTAATGGTGAATTGGAAATATTCATCATCCATAATTGAAAGCACATGTGAATATGTACCCTTGGAATGGACCATGCTATTTGGGTGGAAAAAACCTTATGGAGTAGTTGAAGGGTCAAATCAAGTCAGTGATGGAATCTTGGGAAGGCCTAGGGAGTGGTTGAGCTATATTAGGAGAGAATGAAAAAGCTTAAAACAATTTGAGAGGTTGAAAAGGGGAATGCAAGATTTCATTGTAGGACTAGACATGAGGATTAGATATTTCAATTGAAATCTATAAGTTTCTTGAAATTTTGTAAAAGGGATGAAATGAGTAGAGGAATCAATATGTAGAAATGTGGGAGAAAGATGTAGAATAAGACATGGCAACAAGATTCGTAGGTTGAAAATATGACATTGAAAGGTTAGCTTGAATTCCAAACTAGAAGAAACAACCATAAAAGGGGATTAAGGAATTTTGCAAGAAATTGATGCAAACATGGACATCAAGATAAGACATTTGAACGAAAGTCCATGGAGAAAGGTTATAGTAAATATAGGAAAACAATGTGAGACTACTACTTAGAAGTGGATGTAATACTAAAGGAAGTTTAGAGGTGCAAAGGAATTCTACAAGGAAGAATGGGAATGATGTGGGGAAAGCCTATGGAACTAAAGGAATGAATTAGACATGGGGCTAGGGAAGAAGTCTAGAGCCACTTCAAAATTCCACAAAGGTAATGGAAAGGAAGATTTTTGGGGATGTAGGAAATGGAGGGAGGTTGAGACATATGAATAGGGAGGGGAAATTTGGGCGACTGTTGAAAATCCACAAGTCTACAACTTAGGGAAATGAGAACATAAGAAAGATAATGGGAAATCTAGGGATATGATATAAAACTAGACATGTGGTCAAGAGGGGAGAAAAATTCTAGTTGACCATCAAAATATTGCAAATGGAGGAAATGAAGGAAAATGAAGCAATGAAAGAGACTAATAGGTCTTTCAAGGAAACCAAGTTGGAATGGAGGCTGAAACTGAACATTAGATGATTGGAAGAAGCTTGATAGTCCACCCAAAAAATATAAAATTACCAAGACACTCCTAGACTTGTAATTTTTTGATATTTTTGTAACTTCTAGCATCACACCTGCAATTTTGACTAAGGGAGTCTCACGTAAAATTTTCTCAAATTAATTATATATGATGGCTTATATGAAGTCTAAATGTATAAAGGGGGCTTGTGCTCAAAGAAATTCTTACATTGATTGACTAATCCAATAGAATAATCCATAATATTTCTCCTAGAATCTCTTCACTAAGAAAAATTCCTACAGCATCCTCAATTTTTGGTGAAGAACAAGTCCAATGATTTTCATAATCAAATTCCCATGAATCAAATAAAGGATAAAGTAAAATATTACACAATCATGATGTCTTTATGAATCAAACCTTGGTTGATGCACATCTTGGATAAGCCATGTTTTAGATGGAATTTTTTAAAGTTCCCTTCTTTCATTTTCAGAGAATACAACTTCCTTTTAAGAAATAATTTATTCACTAAAATTTGTACTGGTGTATTGTCCCTATCTTTCTCTAAAACACATATTCAATTTTCTCTTAATAAATTCATCAAAACATAATTTGAAAGATAAACACATAGTACTTTTATCTTATCCAATATAATGTAGTCTTCATCTAGCATACCAAAAGGTTTTGTTGAAGAATATATCATACAATTCATCGATCTCTCTCCATTAAGATGTCTTCAACCTTCAACTTCCATTATTTAAAACTTGACCATTGAATCTCTCAATATCAAACATTGAAGTGCTAGCCATGATTCTACAACCTAAATCTTAATTTTTTTATAGAATAAATAAAATGTTTTATTTCAACCAACCACACAAAATCAAGAAAATGCATCCCCTTTCTACTACCAAACACTAAACTTGGATCAAACGCTTAATGTATGGCTTTGATATCAAATGATAGAAATTACCAAATCACATGATTATAATAGAACTTAAGATTATGCAATCACATTAGAGATTTAGTTTACTCTATCAAATCACTTAACAATAAAAATGAGGAAACAAATATTCAAAAATTTGTATTACACATGAGAAATGACATTTAACCTAGCAATCCCTTGCGGGAAAAAATATAGCACCAAAAGATAATGAACAATTGTATTAATCTATAAAATAAAATCCAAATATTTAATACAATTATCCCTTATGTTGTTGTCCTCAATATGTAAAGTATATTATAAAATTAAACATGTATTTGCTTTAGATTCACCAGCATCATACCATCCTTCTCCTTCCATGTCATGGCTTAGATGTACCCAACGTTAGTTTATAGAATACCAATTGATTCCAAACTAGCTATTTTTTGGAATACCATCAATCAACCAAACTGAGACCATGTTGTGACATCATCTTTGTCATGTGTCATTTAGACCATGAGATGTTTTTGATTGGAAAAAGACAATCTATCTAGAAGCTCCCATAATTGGTCAAAGTCATCAATAGGTGACCAAACATCAATAGTTGACCAATCATCAATAGTTGACTGTATATCACATATATTGAAGATAAACTATGAAGAAGAAATATAACAATGGTGTGATATTTCCATGACCATTCTCATGGCTTGTGGTAATAGTGGTGACATGTCCATGATCCAAAACACCTTCCATATCATTGACATGTCTTCTAGAAATGTTGCATGCACTCTAGCAATGTTGCTCATAGTCTACAAAAGATGTGGTACCCATACTGCAAGGAACCAATTGTGGTTGTTACCATGACATTATCAAGGTTAAACACACCTCTAGGCTAAATTACAGAGTCTTAACTCATACCACACAATCACTATAATGATTCAAGTTGCACCACTTTGCATACTACATAACATCATGTGTTGCTTGAGATTAAACTTCTATTGAAAAATAACTCTCTATAAATAAATGGTACATCATAATTTCAACACAAGTCACATGTTAATACAAGTTCTTCTCACACATCAATAAAGACCTAAAATGAAAGGTAAAAGTGCAAGGTATTCATTATCACCATTACACCATGCTAATCATGTTAGGAAAGGTGCCTCAACCTTATGGTCGTATTTGTGATATATATTCTCTATGACAAGTGAGCCTAAAAGGCCCCCTCATGTAGGTTGAAGGTTCCCCCCATGAGGATTTGGAGTGGGTAATGGCCCCTTCTCCCAATGGGGGTTTAGGGGCATCAACATGTGTGTGGGTTTGGGGATGACAACACCTTTGAAAAAATGTTCTAACCCCTTTGTATCTTTTTGACCATTTTTTCCATTGTTTTCTTGGACCATAATATTGTGAAACTACCTTTTTAATGTGCCTATTAATATTCACACATACATTAGAGGTTTAAAGAATTAAGCTACCAAAATTCCTGTAGATCCCTTGTTGGTGATATTTTTTTAAAGGTAGACTCTACAAGTTTATTGTAACCATTGATAATTGAATAATATATTGAATTGCTTTGGAATGTAGAATTTTTCTCTTGAAAGGGTTTTTCTCACATAAATTAATGTGATAGTATATTGTTTTTGTGTTTATTTCCTAGTAACTATAAGATCTTTTGTTTTTACGCATATCTCGTCATGTGAATTAGTGTCGGAAGCATATTATGCACCCATGCTTCCTTTGAAACCATATATAAAGAATAAAAATAAATTTGCTCATAATTGAGTCTTATATTTAGCAAAATTAATAAAAAAGTAATTTACGAAAAAGACATAAATCAATAGAAACAAATCTTTTGTTCATATATGTGACTTAAAATTAGTCCATGGATGTCAAAGAACCCTTGATTTGCTGGGAAGTTGAATGGTTTTAAAGATCAAAGCTTGTTGAGTAAAAGACCCTTGACACCATAAGGGATGAGAACAACATCATGTCCTAGTCGACTTTAGTAGAATTGATACCTTTTAATCCTTGATTTTGATTTTAAGTTAAAAAATGATCAACTTAGACTTATGTTTTCACCATAAGGGATGAGACTAGCATCATATCCCAAGTGACTTTAGTAGAATGAATATCTTTTAATCCTTGATTTTAAGTTGAAAAATGATCAACTTAGATTTATGCTTACGTATTAGATTATAAATGAATACCATGAGAAAGAATAAAAAAAAAATAATCCACGGATGATTACAGGTTTATCCTCACCGCCTCAGATATTCTCTCCTCTTTATTAACCAGTGGATTATGCCTAAGAGGTCCCACAAGGCAGAAGACATCCTCTGCTTTCTTTGTTCATGCCACTTTCAAATATATACCTAATTGAGTAGAAAAGCTAAGTTATACAAGACAAAATGCTCTCAATGCGTCCCCTAAAGTTTGTTGGAACTTATTAAAATATTGTAATGCCCAAGCACAAATATCCACAGAAACATCTACTGCCACCAATATATCCTTTTGATTGCATTGAATAGTGAGTGGCTGTCCTTGTTTTGTTCCATTGTTTTCTGAATTCAGTCAAACCTGTCAAATGTTGGGTGGTGCAGGCATAACTGGATAAGATTGGATATTTATAACAGTAAACAACTCTCGGGCCACTCCAGAAACCATTAGAATAAGTCACTGCTGCATGATAAGCGCCAGCATGGTTATAAATCCTAGATGGGCCCAAGCCAAGCCAACAAAATGTATTCTATTCCCCATAGGACCGGTTTATAGGTGTAGTTTTAAATTTTCAGTGAGATAAGGACCAGGCACTCAACATCAATGACGTCTATTGCCCACTATGGCTGCAATGAAAGCTAAGCATTTGTCTGGTTATTCAGTCACGCTTGCATTATGTATTTGTGTGGTCATATGTGATGTTTGTTTATAGATCTTCCTTTTTTATTCTTAAGAATTTAATGAGTCAAACTGAGGCTCTTGGGCTGTATACACTTAATCTTGGACAGGTGTTATTTAGTTGACAAATTATCTGTTTAATGCAATGAGTACTGATAGTAGGATTTATGTCATTGAAGCTTTTAAAGTCAATTGATTTCATAGTGGAAAGAGAGCTTGTCAACGCTTGGTTTATGCAAATCAAGTGAAATTATCTTGTAAATACATGAAGTGACTCGTGAATGTAGATCTATTAGAGAAAGTCTTACAAGAAGTGACTCATGAACCGATCTATTAGAGAAAGTCTTACAAGAAGTGACTCATGAACAGATGGGCCAACAAGGCAATGGAAGGGATGGCCCTCCCATGGAGACTTTAAACTTATTTCACTCATGAGTGGGTAGGGGAGAGGACCCAATAAGTGGGCACCCTTCAGTCATGGTTGGTTGCATTGATTTGAAGTCATTGTATGCTAGTACAGGTAATGGAATCCATAGGTTTAATTGTGGTTGGTTGCGTTGATTTGAAGTCATTGTATGCTAAAACTAGTAATTGGACCCATAGATTTAATAGGCATGTTGGAAGAAGTTGTAAAATTTATTAGATGTCTTTTATTGATTAATTTTTAAGTTATACATTAAAGGTTGCCTTATTTCATTTAATATGATTGAATTTCTTTTTCTATTATATATTGAGATGAATATATACGATTCTTTTTTTTTTTAATATTATATATTGAGGTAAACCAACAACATTTTTATGATTTTCTTAAGACATGTTTTGGAGATGATCTTCCTCTTGTTTTTGTAGGATTACATGTTATTCACCATTAATCCTATATTGTACGGAGACTTAGTAGTAGTCGGCTTGTGGATACCTTAGCTATTAATTAAGTTATATAATTATTAATATAGTCTTTTATAGGTAGTTAAATTAATTTGGGTGACATCCAAGGCATAAGTATGGTATTTATAGGAGGTAGAGTGTTGGCAAGAAAAGAGAGAAATCACAAACCAAAGTTTTGAGTCCTAGAGTCTTGCAAGTTGTATTTATACCCTAGTGATATAGTAAGAGAATAATTAGAAGGTTTGCAATAGAAAATATCATCATGCAATAACTTATTAAGGTTAAAAATTCATAATATAAAATTTAAACATTTATTATAAGCATAAGAACCATATATATATGTGTGTGTGTGTGTACATATATTATGTATATATGTCTATATACATATATATACACATGTGTGTGTATATGTGTATATATACATATACATATACATATACATATACATAAACATACGCATACACACATACACACATACACACATACATACATATATATATGTATGTATGTATTTCTGTTTGTATATGTACATACATATATACATATATATATATGTATATATATATATATATATATATATATATATATATATATATATATGTATATATATATATATATATATGTATGTATGTATGTATGTATGTATGTATGTATGTATGTATATGTATGTGTGTATGTGTGTATGCATATGTTTATGTATATGCATATGTATATGTATATGTATATGTATGTGTGTGTGCGTGTGTATATATCAACTTCATATATTACAATATCAAATGTATTATCTATTTGTAGTTGAAACAATGGAGAAAATATAGGGTGGGTGAAGAATGAATTCACCACAAAGACCTATTTCCCCTTATTTCATTCAAAATCTAAGCTATGAAATGCAAATGAAGAACATCAATTAAATCTGACAGAAAAAATAATCAAAAGGTATATCTGGAAAGGGGAAAACAATGTGTACCTTTCACCAAAAATCACCTTTTGAAGCTCACTGAGGACTCATTCACCCTATGGCGAATGGGTCCTGGCTAGGGTTTCTAAAAAATGTTTTTTGGGTTCTCTTCTGCTAGGTTTGCACTCTTAGGTTCTATGTGTTCACTATCAAACAATCGAAAATAAAATATATAGAGGAGTTTCAACCTAAAATATGCAATCACACATCAAAGAGAAAAATGTTGTTTGCTAGGTGAATGGGGGTTTGCCTTGGTCAAACCCCGTTTTGGTAATTAAACCTTGAAATGAAATAGAAACATAAAAGAAGGAATGATGAATGAAAAACAATGTGTAACAACTCACCAAACCTTAATTGAACCTTGGATTGTAGATCTGCAAACTAGCATGAAGAGGAGCTTCAATGAATGTAGATCTTGATCATGAAACTTGATGTCCTTGAATGCTTGATTAGATCTTGAACACTACACCAACATATTAGCTTAAACAACATGCACAATGCAAGAAATCTTTGACATGATGATAGGAATCTTGATTGGTGCAATAATCTTCAATAAATTTTCCCTTGAATGCCTTGAAAATGCTCTTGAATTGCTCTTTCAAGGTTCTTGTGAAAATACTTTTGAGATAACTTGAATTACTAGGTGAAACATAGTGAAATAACCTCTTATTTATACATATCTTAAGATTAATTCTCGAAATTCAAATATCACAAGCCGACATTGAATTGTGGATTTGAAATTATTAAAATACCACCAAAAACATATTTTAAAGGGGGTCCTAGGTCTAAGTGAGGACCCATTTGCATAAGGTGAATGGGTCTTAGGTCACTTACCTAGGACACACATTGCTTAGTGTTAATTTAGGGTCTTAGATCTAAGTAAGGACCCATTCACCCTATGGCGAATGGGTCCTAGGTCACTTACCTAGGACACACATCTTCCAAAGTTAAGTCTTGTGTAATGACATTTATGAATGTCAAGTTTTATCTCTCAAAAATTATATTTAATTAGGCGTGGATTTGAATTAAAGGGGCCAATTAAGGAAAATTAACCTCAATTAATTAATAAGGCCCTAGATTAATGTGAAAGTGAAAAGGTACACCTTACAACACCAAAAACAAGGCACAATTAAGTCCATTTTATTTAAAAGGGCCCTAAACTTAATGTGAATATGAAAAAAAATATTACAACACTAAATTAAGGCATCATTAAGCTCATTTTATTATCAATTATTCTAGAATTAAGTGTGAAAAAGGGATACTTTTTCCTACACTTAATTTTTCCCCCACTTTAGTGAGAGGATGACCCTATGTCAAACTCACACTAAAGTAGACATTCAATACACTTATGTATGCAACAATGACAAAGATACACAATCATACACTATCAAATACCAGGAAGATCAAGCCTAGATGATCCAATCAGCATGGAACACATTTAAGCCATCGGTTTTCGTTTTGTTGTGCTCACTCTCAGGTAGTGGAACCTTAGGCTATCCACTAGGTGAGTACGCCAAAAAGGTGGAAAATAAGAGAATTAGTTTAGGCTCCCATACCATATCAAAGCTATCCTCCTGAAAACTTCAAAAAGGCATCACAATGCTAGGTTTTGTGTTCCATAGGACTTAACAATCTATGTTATGTTAAACACCTATGAACAAGGGCAAGGCTCCACATGCAAGCAAGGTGTGTTATGCTTGGTGGTCTTGAATTCAAAGTTTTCAAGCCTCATAGGGCTTAACAAGCTTCGTTATGCTAAACATGTATGAACAAGACAAGGCTCCAGAGGAAAGCAAGGTGTGTTATGCTTGGTGGCCTTGAACTTAGGGCTTTGAGCTTCATAAGGCTAACAAGCTACATTATGTTAACACTTATGAACAATAATACTAGTAAAAGTTTTTTTTTGTTGTTCAGAAGGATTTTTCTTATTTTGTGTAAGGTCTTCTTCTTAGGGAACATCGTGCCTAATGTCTCCAAGAGAGGACAAGTCAAGAGTAAAAGATTCACAACTTAGGGAATGTAGTGCATCACATCACCACTAAGAGGAAAGTCGTACGCTAAGAAATATCACACTCTTGGAGGACATCAAACCCAATGACACCACCAAGAAAAGGATGCATCACAAGAAAAAATAAAATAACACCATGAAACATGAGAAATGTCAAAAGATATTATCAATGTATGCCCCCACTTTAAAGCAGTTGCTAACACCATTGCAATGAGCAATTGCTTTGAAGTAGTCAATGCTCAATCCTAAGACATGAGAGCTTACTCAGAAAGCCCTATGCCAAGTCATATGTTTCTGAAATAAACCTATGCCATGAAAAAGGAAGGAGGGGTTGCCCATAAAAATACATAAGGGATCTTGTTATAGAGCTCAAAAATGTCATCATTCCCCAAATACTCATTTAACTAGAAGAATGACATAAAGAGAGAAAAATCAAAGAAAATCCTTTTGGGTTAACATGGAAGAGACCTAAATTTCTCAATGCCTTGTGTCATCCCCAAAAGGAAAACACAAGACAAGCGAAAAGGATTAAATGTTTACAACATAGAGAAGAATATAGATACATATAGACAAATACACATGAAGAGAGAGAGAAAGAGATACATCAAACAAAACATTATGAGGGATCACATTATGCACATGCAACCACAAAATAAACATGAAAAAAACAAACAAAGCAAAAGACTAGTAAGGCACATGCGAGTCAACCTATAGTAGGTCGTCTACATCCCAATCTTGATCAGTACATGTGGAAGGCAGGCAACTAGCCAAAAGGACAATTTCAAGTGCTGAACTAGGACAAGCACAAAGTTCAACACTCTTTTTAGGAGAATTGTCATTTAAGCTCATAGTAGAGGAGAACAATGAATTCAACTCATTATGTACTTGTTCATCAATCTTTGCAATGTCAATGTCATCTAAACTAATCATAATAGGAGGTCGAATGAAAATGTCCATAGAATTTTGTTCGTGTTTATGTTGCGGCGAGGGCTAAGAAACATCATGCCTTATGGGAGATAAGTTTGGATTTTGATTTTCTATGTTGGTATTTTCTTCTTTAGTTTGTTACATACGAGCAATAGCATGATGTCTATGCCTACGCTCTCTAGCATTTCAATTTCTTCTCAATCTATTTTCAATTTTTGATTGTGTAGGAGCGGATTTGTCAACCATAGGTTTCTTTTCTTCCCTCAAGGGAGGAACAGAGGGAACCATGGGAGGTTGTTCAACCACTTTCTCTTTATCTTTGTAAACTTCTTTGAATTTAGGAGGGATAATGGGATTGTTTTGATTGTCTTGTGGTCTATTATAGGAAATGGTAGGATGATTTATCATATGCTTCTCTTGGATATTTAGAAGGGCTTTTGGTTCAATCATGGTTTTGTCAAGGATGTGTGGCTCAATCACAGGTTGAGGCATATTTCTAAGGGATAATTCTACTACATGCTTTGCCTTAAAATTTTAATATGATTTGAAAAAGAAGTCTTCACAGGGTTGAATAGGTTCAATAGGCTCAGGCCAAAATAAATCCAATAAAAAGTTGCCACGGGAAGACAAAAGATTAAAGCTACTATGGTGCATAATAAATATGTCATTGCTAAAGGGAAACTTTAAACATTTATGCACAACCGATGGGATGAAATTCATGGAGTGAAGCCATGGATAGCCTAACTTCACATGAAGTTGGTCCGATGACGGGATGATAGTGAATGAGGCATTTAATATTTTTGAACCAACTTTTAGAGGGAGATTTATCGAGCCAAGCACAGGGCAAGAAAAACCATTATGAGTTTTGATCCATGATTTTGGTTTGTAATATGTATCTTGATAGAGTTCATGCACAAATAGGGATTCTTCAGTAATCACGTTCTCTACACAGACAAGATCAATTGATATCCTATTAGTAGGCTTGTCATTGATTCTTCTAGCTATGTAAAGTGACCATTGGGTGCATGTTTGATTGTAATTTTGTGAGAATGCAATATCAAGGGGCCTTTTGGTTGGGCCCTTACGAGGTTTAGCTTCAATAAATTCCACTACTCCAACCGCTTCATCCATATTTTCATCTTTTGTGTTTTCATCATCTGTGTCTACATTCATCACATCGTTCTTTCTTTCACTAGCTTTGACAAATGAAATAGTGTGTTTCGGCATGAGATTTGTAAGGATTTGTAAGTTTTGGTTAGGAGGAGCTACATACTTATTAGCTTGATCATTCACACCTCCAATTTGAAGTCGATTAGAATCAATGAGGTCTTGCACAAGATGTTTAAGACACTTACAATATTCTGTATCATGTCCATTTTGTTGGTGGTTGTAGAAACTTAAAAATGTCCTGAATTGTATACACACTTGAATCTAATATATTAATATTATTTCATCCTGAATCTCATCTTCTCTTTGCTTATTTGATTAAATTAACCTACTTATTTAATTAAATACATCATTTTCATTTATTAATCTGATTAATCTAATTAGGTTAATTCCTACCCCTTTCATGCTAATCTTTCGTCTTGTTAAATTGGATAAATCAAAATATTTAATTTTAACACCCTAAGTACTCTCATTTAAAATGAATAATCTTTTAATTATTTAATTAAAAGTAATTTTTATCTTCTTTTATTAAATAAGTTAATTATTTAATTGATATCTTGAATTCCTCTACTTTGCATAAATGAAACTTTGTTTTAATTATCAAATTACTAGTTAATTCTAACTCTCCCACTTGCAAGGGAATATTCCTTGGGAACATTCCTCCTTTGCACATTCCTCCAAAAGGGAATATTCCTTCTTGTGCACTCATTCAAATTTCTTCAACTTGCACATTCAAATTTAGTTTTAAATTAACTAAATTGCTAATTTCCCTCCATCCACTTGCATAAGAAATATTGCATAGGAATATTCTCCTATTTGGCTCCAAATTTGGAATGATTTCTTTCAAACAAATTTTGTAACAAACTTTCAAAGTTGTTACAAAGTGTGTTTGTTTGAATCATTCTCAACCCTTGATCTTTCCTTGATCCATCTGATCTTTGGTTTTCATTCATTGATGAGAATCCTTGATTCATGTTTCACCCTCCTTTTTCATCTTGACCATTGATAGATCAAATCAATCTCATCCATTGATTTTTCATTTGCTTTCCTATAAATAAAGCACTATTTGGAGACAAATGGATCCACCTTTCAAAGAAAACTTATGTTGTTGAAAATCACTCTCATTTGCATCCATGTTTTATGTTAAAATCATTTTAGGTTAATCTTTTATGCACTAGTAGCTTAAAAGAATCCATTAATGGCTTCCATGGTAACTTAGTTGCATCGATTTTGTATATTTTGAAACTAGGGTTTTAATCTTTTGAATCTTGCACACACCTAGAATATTTTTTCATACACTCACATCAATCATCTTAGCTTTTATCATGTTAGATTATCTCTCATCATATTTTACAACACATCTCTCACCGATTTCATCAATTTTCTTCAATAAAACTGATTGAAACAAGCTTATTATACAATGAATTGGGAAAGGGTCACCATTCCACATCAATGCGACACCACTCCCCCAATAGGATAAGTTTCAATGTCTTAGAGTAGATGTTTATCAAATTTTCATGTTTAGAATGATAGTTTTAATGGATTCTTTGCTTTGTTTAATTGAATGATCTTATTGGGATTGATGCTTAGTGGCTTAAATATGCTTTGAATTTGTATGGATCAAGTGTAGTTAACCTATACCACGTCATTAGTCATAGTGGTAATGACAATAAGTGTTTGACATATAGTTTGAGGGTAATGGTTTATTAGGATCAAGAGCTTTGACAAGAGGTAAGGAAATCATATTCTTGTCCATGAGTTGCAACATGATATTATGAAGTGTGTTGGGTAGAGGGGTAAATTTTCTATTCCTATACCAATTTGCGGAAATTACTCAATGCATAATTTTATTGAATAAAATTTTCATAACATGCATACCAATTTGTGGAAATTGCTCAATGCATAATTTTATTGAAGAAATTGTTCATACAACATGCATACATGAATACAGATATATGATCATCTAGATCACTCAAGGCGTAGGAGAGAGCATACGTCTACTATGCAGGACTTGGGACCTTGAATTAGACTCTAGAATCTAATCCAAAAATCTTTCAATGCCTAGAATGAGGTGTCCCCAACAATTTATAGAAGGGTTCGAGCTTGTAACCTCAAAGCATTTTACAATATATTTGGAATCCGTCCATACAAGAATGATGTGTCCCACCACCTACAACACTATGGAGTAGACAGATGTCAGGAAGTTTGTCGTAAACACTAACATAGTGGAGAAAAAGAAAGACAATCACTTTTTGGACACCTGTGAGTGAGAAGGGCCCACTTAACACCTATAAGTGGCTATAGGGATTGTGCTTTTTATGACATGGTTGCTTCCTGTTGTCACTTCTTAATGTGGGTGACATCACGACACAAACAAGCCCATGTGCTAGCTCCAAGGGAAAGGTATTGGTCTCATCAATTTTTTCGGTAAAGGTGCAAAGGCTAGTTCCTAGTCTTGAGTATAGTCATTGAACACATAATTTCTTTGTACAACATAATCCTGGGAATATGCTCGATCCATTTCAATCCTTCTGGCCATAGTTGCAGGTTTGAGAGTTATCTGCAGGTCTTCAATCCGAACTCCTGGGTACCATCTTGCTTCTAATGGATATAACTCAATTCTGGGAAAATCATATCCAGTGTGAGGATAATGTGTTAAATATTGATCCATGCATTGAGTCATTTTCCACCATAATCGGGGATGGATATATTCTAAGAACTCCTTCATATCTTCATTGAACCTTGAACCAATTAAATCTATGTATTCTTTGAAGGAATCTTGGTGGAAAGTAATCCTGCTTATTATCCCAAACTTAAGACATTTAAGGAAATTCATATTGCTTTGCTTGGACCAATTCATTCCAAAGAATCCTTGTATTTTGACATGGATACAACTATATCTGCTACACCATTGCCTTATTGGGGAATCTTGTAATCCCAGAAGTGCTAAGAAGTCTCTTTCTTCATCAGAGTCAACTAATCCTTGTCCATGATAGTATTGAATAGTTTGTTTGAGTTCTCAGAGCCACTTATTGAGGAAAAATTATTCAAGTTATTTGATTTGAAGTTTCACCATAGAAAAGATCAATTAGTAAAGACCTAAATTCTTCAAAACGAGAAGAGAAAATATCACACTTTCCCATGTCCTTCTACTTGACATAATCAATGTTTTCATCTATGGGTGTTCTTTTCCCATGATCTGGTAAGTTATTCCACCAATTTCTAAGATTTCCAGATAATAATCTGACTACATACAAAACTTTTGCAAGTTCATTCCATTGTCCACTCCTATCAAAAATATTTTCAAGTGTATCTACCCAAGTGTAGATAGTGTCAAAGGGATTCACAATTTTATCAATATTGAGAATCTATCCACTTACAGTGAATGGCCTAAGCTACTCTAGCTTAACATTTTATGTTATTGCATCTTTCATCTCAATATCAAAATCAGCAATTTTCTTCATGGATTCCCATAGTTCTACTTCTTGCAAATTTTGATAATAAAAAAATCTAACTCTAATTCCTCAAAATTATCTACATCAGTATTTACAAAAAAATAAAAATCACTAGCAGAAAATTCAAAAGTATTTACATCAGATGACTCCTCGCCATTAGACTCTTTGTTAGCAAAACTAGGCTCATCCATATACACAGGTTCTGCTTGCTCTTCTTCTACCTCAAGTTCCTACAACCAATCACGTAATTTTCCTTTTTCTTCTTTGTTGGCTAAAATGTGTTCTTTGACTTTATGCATGGATATTTGTGCAGGTGGTTGAGCTCTTTTAGATGTTTCAATAATCTCCTCCTTTTGGTCTTTCCTTATTCTTCTCTGCACTATTATTCTTTTTTTTTGGGGACTGGTTGCTCTTATGTTTTACCTCTCTTTTCTCTTTCTTCTTCCTTAGAACTATCTCAGCCAGTTTGTGTTTTCCTAATTTTCTTAGCTACTAGCTGAATTTTTTCTAGTTTTCTGGCAACAACATCTATAAGTATTTTTTGATTGTTCACATCTTATTTTCTTGCATTTTCAAAATGCTTTTGATTTTCATAGATAGATGTTATATAACTATCTTGGTGAGTTTGGTTGGTTACTATAGTTCTAACATCCTATTAGTGCCTAACTTACTTGGTAGTTGATGCTAGAAAGGTTGTTTATAATAGAGGAAGAGTGTTTCTCAATCTTTGTGATAGAAGAACTATTTTTTCCTTGCATTGAAGAAAGATTATTGAGCTCAATCCGAGTCTTTAAGCAGTTATTTCCAACACTTCTAATATATACAACCATGTTGTCAATGTTGTCTTGTGTTGAGATCATCCACTGGGCTAACCAATTTCTTTATGCTTCAGAGTTTTTTTTGTTTTTCTCCTAGATCAACATGAAGTCTAGCTTCATATCTACCCCAAACAAGGGTGTTGGGTAGAGGGGTAAATTTTCTATTCCTATCCCCAAAGGAAAAAGGATTTTTCATCTTTATAGTAGCCACTTGGTTATTAGCTTGTTGATTTGGTTGAGGGGAATTAAGTTGTAAAAATCCCCTATTTTGTTTCTTGAAAGGTTGATAACTATTTTGAGGTGTGGATTCAAATTTTTTAGGATGACTAGGTGGATTTTTCACATCACGACTAATAATTTAATTTTGGTAATCACGAAGGGCTATGCATAACTGTGTGAAGGGGGAAACTCATCATCTAAAACTTTCTTTGGATTTTGTCTTGCAAGTTGGAAATAAACATTGTTTGAAGGTTGACATTAGGAATCTTAATGTTTACTTGTGAATAAAGCATTCGATATCATGCTATGAAATTAGTGACTTTCTCATCATCCTTTTGTTTACATTTCATCAGATCAGCTAAAGTCATCTTGGGACCCATACGAATTTGGAATTGTTTGTAAAAGGAATCAATAAGTTCATTGAACAAACAAATTGAATTATTCAGTAAGGAGCAAAGCCACTCCAAAGCGGTATCTTTCAAGGATCTAGGGAAAAGCTTAGCCAAGATCTTATCTTCAAAAATAAAATCACTACATAGGGCTATGTAAGTAGAAACATGGCTAATAGGATCTCCTTTCCCACCATATTTCTCAAATCTAGGAACCTCTATACCTTGTGGCATTTGTTTTCTCAATATCTCCAAGGATAATGGATTGGTTTTGATGTATTGTGAAGGTTGGCCATTGTTGTTTTGATTCAGGGTTCCAATTTGTTATTGAAGGGATATCATGTTTTGCAAAAGTGTGTTAATGATGGGATCATCATTGGTATTATGAGATAGAGGGGAATAAAGTGGAGTGGTGTATGTTTGCAGAGGGAAAGTGAATTGTAAATTTGTGAGGGGGGATGGTTGAGAAGATATGATATTTGAATGCACAAATCTAGAGGGATTCCCAACGAAAAATACTAGAAGGAAGTGTTGAAATTGCTAGTAGGTTGGATGGTTGTGGTAATACAGATGGAGATGGGGATCATGGAAGGAGGAATTGAAGTTCCTCCTTGGCTTTGAGTATAATCCAAAGCTTGAGCACAACTAGTCATGGTAGACATGTTATTAGTAGCAAGATGACCTATACCTCACATAATCTAAAGTAGGAATGACACCAGTATCCGTGTTTTCATTATGTGTAAAGTCTTGTAACTTTTCTAGGTCTTCATCTATTCTTTGTATGCTTTCTTATGGGACATGGACAATGTCATGCACATTGGTTGTAGGTAAGGAAGTCATTGGAAATGAGGTATGCAAACTATGATCCATAGGGGGTTGATTATTAACACTATTAGAAAGAGAGTTAGAAAACCCAAGATCCATGGTGAATAGTGTATCACAGGATCACATGAGTCTCAAACTACATCTCATAATAATATTGCTAACAAGACACCAAATTGTAAAACTCATAAAAGTTTCACAAACTTGATGCTAACTCGAAATGGAAAAAGGGTAAAATGCAATGTAATGACCTAGAATGCAATATGTAAATGTAATTTTTAGATTCTAAACAAGGTAATTTTTTGACTACACTATGCAAAAATCTAAAAATGAAGTCTTGTAAATGCAATTTTGAAATCTCACAATGCACTAAATTGATCAAATTAAGCTAGATATGATCAAATTGATGAAATAAAAATTATGCAAATAGAAATAGAAATCTAAAAAATAACAAACAACAAAAATGAATGTTTTAATGGCCAAAAAATTAGAATATGGCATGATTAGGGACTCATTTTCCCTAGGGTGAATGGGTCTTGGGCGAGGTTTTTAAAACAAGTTATTACAAATTTTTGAGTTAAATTTAGTGGTTTCTAGGTTTTGGTCTGATACAAGTTTCAATTTTAACTTTTTGTGAAATGAGGATTGAATGCAAATGCAAAATGTGAAAAAATTACAACCTAGAAAACCTAGTTTAATATGCAATTTTTGTTTCAATTTTTAGATGCAAATAAATGCTATGTAAATGATATGCAAGATGACTTTTTTTTTGTAATTTTTAGATTTAAAGAATGCAAAATATGCAATCCTAAAACCCCTTAAATGAAATGCAAAGTTAAATGCAAACTAGACACCTTAAATGAGACCCAATTCAATGCAAAAAGATGCAAATGAATGCAAGATCTAATCTAGGATGAAGAGGACTCCAAAATAAAAAATGCAAGGATTCACGTCGGGTTCACCAAAATGAAACAATGAAGAAAATATAGGGTGGGTGAAGAATGAATTCACCACAAAGAACTATTTCCCCTTATTTCATTCAAAATGTAAGATATGAAATACAAATGAAGAAAAAAAATTAAATCTGACAGAAATAGTAATCAAAAGGTAGATCTAGAAAGGGGAAAATAATGTGTACCTTTCACCAAAAGTCACCTTTTGAAGCTCACTGAGGACTCATTCACCCTATAGTGAATGGTTCCTGGCTAGGGTTTCTAAAAAATGCTTTATGGGTTCTCTTCTTCTAGGTCTGCACCCCCAGGTTCTACGTGTTCACTAGTGGACAACAAGAAATAAAATTTGTAGAGGAGTTTCCGTGATACGACAATTCTTTTCTTGCAACTTTGACAACTTTGCAACTTTCTTCAATTTTTCTCTTGAAAGGATCTTCAACCTAAAATCTGCAATCACACATCAAAGAGAGAAAATTTTTGTTTGTTAGGTGAATGGGGGTTTGCCTTGGTCAAACCCCGTTTTGGTAATAAAACCTTGAAATGAAATAGAAACATGAAAGAAGGAATGGTGAATGAACAACAATGTGTAACAAATCACCAAACCTTAATTGAACCTTGGATTGTAGATCTGAAACAACATGAAGAGGCTTCAATGAATGTATATCTTGACCATGAAACTTGATGTCCTTGAATGCTTGATTAGATCTTGAACACTACACCAACATATTAGCTCAAACAACATGCATGATGCAAGAAATATTTGACATGATGATATGAATCTTGATTGTTGCAATAATCTTCCATAAATTTTCCCTTGAATGCCTTGAAAACGCTCTTGAATTTCTCTTTCAATGTTCTTTTGAAAATACTCTTGAGATAACTTGAATTGATAGGTAAAACATAGTGAAATAACCTCTTATTTGTACATATCATAAGATTAATTCCCGAAATTCAAATATCACAAGACAACATTGAATTGTGGATTTGAAATCATTAAAATACCACCAAAAACATATTTTAAAGAGGGTTCCTAGGTCTAAGTGAGGACCCATTTTCCATAGGGCGAATGGGTCCTAGGTCACTTAACTAAGACACACATTACTCAATGTTAAACATAGTTTAATTTAGGGTCTTAGATCTAAGTGAGGACCCATTCACCCTATGGTGAATGGGTCTTAGGTCACTTACCTAGGACACACATCTTCCAAAGTTAAGTCTTGTGTAATGGTATTTATGAATGTCAGGTTTTATCCCTCAAAAATTGCATTTAATTAGGCTTAGATTTGAATTAAAGGGCCAATTGAGGAAAATGAACCTCAATCAATTACTAAGGCCCTTGATTAATGTGAAAGTGTAAAGGCACACCTTACAACACAAAAAATAGGGCACAATTAAGTCCATTTCATTTTAAAGGGTCCTATTTTTTTTTCTTTTTATCAAAATTTGTTCCTATACCTCGAGTTAGTGGAGCAAGAACAACACAATATTATTGACCATTTCCTTTCCCACTACGAAGTGGATTCAAACCTTTGACCTCGAGGAGCAAACCCCAAGCCCCCAAAATCCACAACGTTTCTTGGGTTAAAAGGGCCCTAAAATTAATGTGAATATGAACATATTACAACACTAAATTAAGGCATCATTAAGCTCATTTTATCATCAATTATTCCCAAATTAAGTGTGAAAAAGAGATACTTTTTCCTACACTATAGTAGTTTACTATATACTTATGACTATAATCGGGATGTGTCCCTTATAATAAATTTCTATTTCTAGTACTCCTAGTCAGTCGTATGCTCTACATCCCTTTTGTAGTCATGTGTGGTGGATTATGATGTTTTTTATTAGAGGTAAAAAAATGGGTTTTGAAGGGGCCCAAAACCCTTTACATTAGAAAGCAACTGAAACAAAGATAATAGCAATACGACATCAAACAACTCAACAATAGTGACCCATTAGGAAAAAAATAGCCAAAACGGAGGACCAACCAACAACACTACATACTTTTCAGAATGTCTATCGCCTCCATGTCGTAGTCTATAGCTTTCTATGCATCATCAAAAACATCAGAACTTTCCTTTCCATAAACCCCGCCTTGAGCTTTAGTTTTGTTCCTTGTTTGTGCTCTAGGACCACCCGTATTTACCTCATAAATCAAAACAATACCTTTTTCACCACTCTTCCCAACAGCAACAACTTCACCCATCTACTTACCAACAACAACACCCTCACCATCATGGGAAATATCTTTCCATTTTTTAGCACTAACCAAAAGAGAAGTAACAGCAGCAGACTCATAATTACCAACAATTTTATGACCCTCCCCACTTCTCATCATAGAATCCCAAACTTTCCCCATTTGTTCCTTAAGAATGAGGATTCTTCCTTCCATATTCTGCTTCATTTTGAGGGTTTCCTCTGCAACCGTATTTGCCATAGTGTTTAAGGAGTCAAACAAATCATCTATCTAATTTTGAACAGAGGACCCCTCAGCCTTGTTAACCTTTCCCCTGACTCTGACATTCATTTTATTGAGTTCATGGAAAAACCACTTAAAAGCTTAAACAAAACAATAGACCCCTCACTTGCAGTACCAATCACTTTAGACAAATCATCTCTATCAATATTAAAAACCCCTTTCCCTAGGGAATCCTCCTCCTCAGAAGAACTAATCCTATCCTTATCAGTAGGAGAGTCCTTACCTTTTTCCACAACACCCAGAGACTTAAGCTTATAGATGGAGCTCACAATTCCCTCAACCACAATTTTTCTCTTCATAAACCTCTCTAGGTCAACCCCCTGGGTCTCCAGATCACCAAAAACATCCCCATACTTATCTTTCATCTAGAAAACCAACTAAACACTCGGGGAGTCATCAGCAAAGAGGCCGTCCACAATTGTGAGAGGATGACTCTGCTCCAAAATTTGACTCGCAGACCGCAAAACCCTTTTTTTCCCATTGACTTCCCCCAAGTCCTTCTTGGTAGCCAGCGACAGTGAGGAGGCCTCTCCATACAGGTCATGTTCCTCATCTTTGGACCCCTACTCAACACCACAACAACAACTTCATCACTATAGGTTAAATAACCTCCACTAGCACAAGCTTCCCCTTTTTTGTTCTTTCCCGAGGGAGGGAAATGTGGAACCCCTTCCAGAGAAGCAAGAGAATCCAACACAAACTCCACATCATCCTCAGACTCATCCTATTTTTCCAAAATTAGTTTCCTTCTCTTGGCCCTTTTACTAACAGGTTCATCTTCAAAAGCCATATCATACTCTTCTATAGGTTTATGTTGTTTACCCTTCGAGGTAGCCATAGGTTTGGGAACCTAATTTTTTTTTGAATAATCAAAAATCAAGAGAATTAACCCAACATGCAAAACAAGACTTTTTAGATTCTTCTTGTGATCCTTAATACTCACATCAAGAGACATAGGAAGATAAAATGGGAAAGAAACCCGCTTCTTGTGATGAAAGTGATTTAGCAAAATGAAATGATAGTTACTCACCACTGAGAAACGGCCTTCCAGGGTAATGTAACACATTAATTCCTCCGCTACATCCACCCATAAGGCCTTAAGGGAACTGCGCTGATATTTGCCACTCTAAGCAGTCTTTAAGTCCTCCTCATCACCTTTGAAAAAAAAATTCATTGTTGGCTGCACCTCCTTTTTATCCTTGAAAACCTCATGTCGTCCATAGGCAAGCTAGTAATTCCAGCAATGAATTCTTCATTAACCTTAAACTTAGTCCGATAAAGCTTAAGCACTTTGTTATTCCATCCCTTAAGAAAGAGGTCTGTAACCTGAGGATCATTGCCATGAAGTTTCTCCAAATAGGGTGTTAACCCTCCCTTAACCAACACCTGCCAGACCTCCTTCCTTTCCCTCTCAACATCACAAGATTTGGGTTCAAAACGATTTCTATCACCACCCATCTCACTACAATTAGCAATAGGAACCAGCTTACAAAAACTAAGCCCTAAACCAAGAATGCTTTGGAAAACAAAGCCAAAACTACCCAGAATCTATGTGAGGCCAGAGTTGGGACAAGGGAAAATAAAAGCTATCCTTTTCCTATAACACCCTGCACCCGTACAAATCAATTGATTCAAATCTTGCACACCATATTTATTCATAACACTCTGCCATGTGATGAAGAGCATGGACATCGCCAACCATAATAGGACTTTAATCCAAATGATCTGAACACTCATGATTTATAGTTGCAATGGCCTCTATAGGAAGAGGGTCATTCTGACCCCACTCCCTAAAATCTCTTACACCAATGTTAGCGAAAATATCGGCTAGCCCATTACCTTCTCTTAGGATATGTGAAATATAAAACTCATCAAAAGACTTCAAAATATCTATCGAATCCTTTATCAAGGACTCAATAGTCCAAGAGGGAGGAGTGCAAATTTTCAAATTATTTATAATATTCAGAGAGCCCCCCTCTAGCCATACTTTTTTATAACCTTTGGTTTGAGCCAATTTGAGACCATGATGGGCTGCAGCCACTTCCATGTAGTGGTTTGTTTGGGTTCCTAAAGGGAGTGTCACAATAGTTGGTGGATTCTAATGTTATTGTTAGTGTGTTCTTTCCTTTGCCAACATTACCCCCTTTTGAAACTATCTTGTCTTCAACATAAAAAATTTCAATTTGGAGGTAGAATGTTTTTGTAGATTTCCTTCACTTATTAAAAGGTTATGTCTTATTGGCTCTTTGCTTATTGTAACACTTGAATTTGATTATTAACTTAAGGATATTTTTTTCTTCTGCTATATTGTTTAGGATATGGGTTTTTTGGACTATTTATTTTGCATCTCTGAGAAATATAGTGACATGATCAAATCTCAATCTAACTAACTCTTGGAGCTATTTGATTTGTGCTTTTATTACATCTCTATGATCTTGTAGCTATTGTAGCCGAGGATGCATTGTTTCTATTTTTGTTCATGTTGTTCCATCCATATCATATATTGTGTCATGGGTACCAACCAATTGTAATATCCATATCTCAATTTGATCCATTTGATTCTTCAATCCTTTGGTTAATGTGGGCCATTGGAGATAGAATAAGCACAATATTTTGATGTCACTAGTTGTGTTCTATAGAGTATTAATATGAGTCTGCAAATGTGTATGTGTGTCATGCCCGAAAATATTTGACAAGAAAACCCACATTTTGTTTTGAGCCAAGTGCTCACGCCTTACCAAGCTTGACAAGGAGAAATTTTATACACATATACATCTTATACATAGGTAATAGAGAAAATTGAGCCCCCCATGAAACCAATACAAATTGAAAAAGATTATAGTTTGATTTCACTATTTTGTTTATTTGAACAATCTTAATGGAAGTTCAGGTTGAAAGCCTTATCAAAGATAGATATAAAGTATTGACCTATTTTAAAATAATATAGATTATAACACCATGTCCTCGTGATGAAAATATATTTGAATTTTCCCTTCTTCTCTTTATGGGTGATATACAAGAGTTATATTGGTTTGATTGAACATGTGGATTCATACATAAGAGTGACATATTCTGAGCTTGTTTTCAAGTAAATATCAAATTTAGACCTTAATGCAGGAGTAACACATTTGAGTATCGGTTATGCGTGCAAACCTTGTTTTTATTAAATATACATGCTATGAATATGTGAACAAATGGGCTAAGTTTAAAACATATTATTTAGACACCCTTTAAACATGAAGGATATTATCATATTAATGATATTATGATATTATTATTATTATTAAATTTTATTGACACCACCAATAATGTTAATAATCCCCTTTAAAAATGAGATTATAGTATTGTTTATTAAAAGTTTAATTCTTAGCAACAATACAAAAAGCAACAAATGTTAATATTAATATTATGGTTAAAAGTCAATGTTAATGGTCTGAAGAGTATTTAACAACAACGAATAACTTAATTCTTAAAAGAGTTAATTATTTTCTTTTGTAGTGGCATTTATTGAAAGTTCCACCATGTAATACTATGTTCACATTTACTCCTCCATGCAAGCCTAAGGTCGGATATTGATATCAATGGTACTTCTAAACCAATTATCAACATCATTAGTTAGGTCCATGATGGTGTTTAACATTATTATCGATCTCATTATTAGTAAGGCTAAATGTATGTTTATTAAAATAATTATCATGGAACTAAAATTCTAGTAGCCGATTCAAAACTCATTAGGGTTCACTCAATACCCATATCACCGCTTGACATTTGTACTGGCTTCGCTCTTAATATTTCTACCATCATCATTTTTGAGTTTATTGCCGATACCCTTAATATTACTAATAAGGTGATTATTGACACCACCATTCTCCTTCAATCCTAAGGACGTGATGAATTATAATTGTTGTATTTATTTGTTTATCTATTATCTATTTATTTGTTTATTTATCTTTTTGTGAGAAAAAAATATACATTTATATACAATGAAGAAATACATATCTTCTAAATACATATATCCTATATTTACTTTAAAGAATAATTTAAAATTATAATAATAATGATTTATATATTTATATATAATAGAAATTACATACCCTCTATTTACATATATTTTCTATTTATTTTAAGAAATAATTCTAATTTATATTGAAACAAATAATGATTATCACTTACAACCTAATATATTATTTTCTATGTATATTATTTTACACTAAAAGAAATCCAAAATATACAAAATAATCCTTTTTGAAAGTAGTATTTCAAAACCTTTATTATTTTTTTCCTTGCACCATACACTTATTCCATTTCATATGAATCTTTTCTCTTTTATTTTATTCCTTAAAAGGAGTGGGAATATATTCATTCCCCCATTCTTTATTTTAAAGGAATATTTAAGCATAAGTATTACATGAGTATCTAGAAGCTAAGGTCAGAAATTATAGAGATGTTAACGTAGCTCCACTCTTATAAATATTTTCTTTTGTTTTTTTCTTTACCTCATGACTACCGTCCCAAACCTCACTTTATTCATAGCAGCACCAACATTCACCAAATTCATTATTACTAGCGCTTGTATCTTAACGAGGTGTAATGGTTACGTCGATAGCAGGATATACTTTGTCAATATATTGAAGGGCAGGGGGGAAAATCGCAAGAAAATGTAAATTGCTTTTCTTAAGACTAACTATTTGTAGCAAAAGTCAATTGATGATGGGATGCGAGGAGATTTGAACTCTAGATCACTAAAGAACATTTCCTCAAACAATTGGCATGAGGATTGATTTCTAAGTATATATAGTGATTTTCTGAATGTTGACAAGATACATTATGTTGTACTCAACAGGGATGTTTAAGTGCATGCTAATAACTGTTGTATGGCATCAATACGAGTGCAAATGCTAATTGTGATAACAAGGATTACATGCATTATAAAGATATTCCCTTGCAAACAAGATTATCATTTGTAACACAATCACAAAAATATGAGAATAGTAGTACTATTACTACATTCTGAGTGTATGTAATGGCTGTCCATACATATGAGACTGCCTAGAAAACACATTTTAGACTTATCCTATTCCAAGAAATGACTTAGAGGTTATATTGAATGTGTAGCAGTAGATACAACATTGAGTTTTGAGATTGAACGAGATATATAGTACAATACAAAAACAACTCTTAGCCAAAACTCTCTAAAAAAAGGGAAAGAAATTGCAAATCTAGAGCTCTGAAACCATAAGAATTGTTGATCAACCTTACAAGAGCCAAGGATCACCTATAACCAAAACAACCTTCCACACAAGAGAGATGTAATGAAAATGCTATGAAACCAAAGAATTAATTAGACACAAAAATAAAATTGATACAATATGCAATGAATGAAACCTTGTTATAAAAACAAGGATGAAATCCTAGGGCAGCAAAAACATAAGAAATGTCTTAATCTTATGATATGAATCATACAACACAAAACATAAATGACCCAAATAAATATAAGTATGAAGTGTGAACAAAACCTAATTTGCAACTAATTAGATAATATGCCATGTTAATCAATGGATCCCACTCACTCATCATTATTTTACTCACAATACTCTTACACGTTCTATCCTAAATAAAATAGATACAATTATTCAAGTTATTTATTTAAATTATAATTATAATTAGAATTAGTCACTCCACTTCTTAATTAGTTAGTTGATGAAAAATTTATGTTCTTTTAAAAATAAATCACTAATCCGAATTCTATATATCTCTCCTTTCTACTATTTTAAGATAATTTACAATTTCTAAGTGAAACTATTTACAAATTTCCTTACACAATTTACCATGTTTCTTACTATTGCAAATTCTAATGGTAACTAAACCTTCAACACAGATACCAAAGACTGAGTGGAACTTGTTCATGGAGCTCAACTTTTCAAAGTTTGAATTGGACTTGCACATGAATTGAACAATACCAAATGGAACTATACTTTGAAACAAAAATTTATAATGCTTCCCCACTAGAGCCCATCCATTAGACCACTTCCAAAATATTTTTAATTAAAAGAAAAAACACTAGGCAAGTATTGAAGTTTGACCTAAGTATCTGCAATAAATAAATTTTGGTTTAACCTTCAAATTCCAAAACTCGTTTAAGGACTTACCTTTTAACACTAAACATAGATCTGACCATTTGGAATAGCTTGTTTTATTGTCTCTTACTGAGAGACGCTATAGTAATGTAAGATTTTCACGATACATGAAATTGAATTGAAAATTTGGAGAATGAATTTGTAGGTAGAGTGCATGAAGTTGAATTGAAAAGTTTTAGAAAGAATTTGTAAGAACACCCTCAATGATCCATCAACAACAACTAAATAAGATTGCAGGAATAGCTCATTTAAAAGGGGTTACAATGTTTGATGACCAGTAGCAAAACATTAAATTGCTTTAGGATTGTACATTTGCATTTAACTAACAAGATGACCATCAAAGTAAAATTTAAGAGGTGAAAAGAAAAAAACCAAAAATCTTATGTATCCATAGATTAGTGACTCTATGGTTGAAAGGCAAAGCTTCTCATAAACATATGTTTATGACCTTTGTATCTATCATCACACTTTGGAAGCCAAATCCAAGTGGAATTTTTTACATTATAAACTACTACTTCTACACTTCCATGGGCTCTGAAACATAAACAATCTCCAACTCCAACACACTCAAACCATATTGAACAAGAAGTCTTGAAGAAATCCATAAGAAACACCTTTGGCATTCTAGCAATCTCCTTCCATGTTGTTGTTGTTGTTGTTCTCATTGTTGTTTTTGTTGAAGTAGTTGAGGAAGTGAGTTTCCCATCCATTTGAATTTTAGATATGATGATATGCCTTACAATATACTCTTTCTCAATGCCTTCCACCAGAAAGAGCTTGGATCCACATGCCACCAATGTAGGCCTCATACCATTCACAACATCCCCATGCATAGGCATTTCCACTATATACCAAAACCCATGTTGGATATCAAAAACCATGACCCCACATGGCTTCACTATAAGACAAAACATAAAACCATTACAAAAAAATTATGTCATGATTCTTAATCCAAAGCTCATCAAGGAGGGTCCTTGCAATCTGTTAGAAACCAAGATCTAAAATGCAAACCAAAAAAAGCCTTCCACAGAAGAGAAAATCAGATAAAGAAAAGCTTTGCAAAAAGATGTGCAAAATATTATTATTCAAGAATTCATAATTACAAGATAATGATTTGCTTTATAAAAGCAAAGATGCATAACCCTAATCTTATCTTGAGCAACAAGATAGATCAACAAGATACGGATGAGAATAATTAACCTAAGAATTAAATAATTACCAAAGTAAAGTTATGCAAGTGTAATTAAATATTCATTACACTAACAACCAAGATCTGAAATGTAAACTAGAAAAAGCTTTCCACATAAGAGAAAATCAGAAAAAACAAAGCTTTGCAAAAAGATGTGCAAAATATTATTCTTTAGGAATTCATAATTACATGATAATTTTTTTCTTTATAAAAGAAAAGATGCATAACCCTAATCTTATCTTGAGCAACAAGATAGCTCAAAAAGATAAGGATGAGAATAATTAACCTACGAATTAAATAATTGCCTAAGTAAAGTTATGCAAGTGTAATTAAATATTAATTACACTAACACCCCCCCATAAGTGCAACTTAGGGAGACTAAAAAAGCATGCACCTAAAACTAAGATAAATAAAATAAAGCATGAATGGGTCCCAACAACAAGGCCTAATTAGGTACCCAAGTACAAATGCAATAATGAGGTAGAGAAGGAAAACCCAATGGGACAAAACCCCCCTACAATGAGATGACTGCTACAAAGCAGCACTGGAAGAACACTGTGGAGTAACACTGGAACCACAATCCAACAAGCAAGGAAAGATAATTCTATTTAGACGAAACCAAAGTAGAATCATAATAATGTGACAACAGACTTGATGCCACGGAACACTGGAAAAATCACAAACTGGAACAACCTTGGAATCTGTGAAGCAATAGTAGATGATATGATGATAGAATTTGGAAACTGTGTATCTTGATGCTGATGCCAAACTATGACTAAAAATATTCCATAGGAACAAGTACCATGAAGACTTTGGAACATTAACCATAAAAACATGGCCCTCAAATTGAGAAAGATATGAACCAATGCAGATCAATAACCATAAACTCTCAATCTAAAGTGTGAACCGATGCGAGTTTGATATGTATCAAGCTAAGACAAGATGTGGCCAAAAGAAACTAAGAAACTAGATAACCCATGCAAGTTGCCATCAAAACAAGATGAAGATGGATATCAAAGTACATGCACACTCTAATCAGATTATTATGCAAGAAACCTGCTGATGGAACTTTATCTCAGTTCATTTATTACAATAACCCAACAATTGTAAAAGGAGAGAATGAAAACATGCATAAACAAAAAATAAAAATAGACCTCAGATCTGTGTAGAGGACTGAAGCAACTTTCCAACACTGCAAGAATGACGAAAAAAGGATCACCAAGTCAAAAGATATGCCCTCTGAAGCAAAAAACTTCATCTGAGTTCAACCAGAAATATATCCCATCAAACAAAAAAATATTTGAAAACAAACTGCACCATCAAAAAATTGGGCTCACCAGCTTTCCGGTGATATCTCGTTTCATAAAATTCGCCTCCAGGATCAAAAGTTATGATAAAATGAAAAAAGGCCTATAAGAGGGCAATTCAAGTACTTCATAGGCTAAATGGGGGCAAAATTCCAGCCCTTGGACACTGGCGGTAGGTCTCCATGTGACCGCAAGGCAAAAGAAATGCAAAAAAAGAGCCCGCCACCAGGGGGTGGTGGGCGGGAGGTGTGCAGGAGGCACCGCCGGTGGCGTGGTGGAGGTGTCGCTTCCGATGGCGAAGGAGGAAGGCACTGGCCGAGAAGTGGAAAAGAGGCCGGAGACATGGTCAGACCGGCCGTAGAATGACGGCTGCAGGGTCCCACGGCTAGAGGGGCCCATGCAAAGTACGAGACCTGCAGCCTGTAGACCCAGGTATTGCGGGTATCAAAAATATTTTTGCACAACCCCCCATTTAAAATTAAACCCCACAAATAAAAATTCCACCAAACGAATAACATATGCCCCACATAAAATATTTAAGGCTCGATTCAAAAAAATTGCAGAAGATATACAAATTTTTTTATATATTTTTTCTACAACTATATCGTACCATGTACTTGGTGGGTCGTACGACTTGCTGGGTAAAATTTTTTTGCCTCACAAACAACCGACGCCGAATATAGGTGAGTTATATGTTGTTTTTCGTCTCTTGGATGCTCTGGATATGATGGCGAGGTCTGATCTGCCTGAAAATGCACCAGAAGCTTCGCAACTCCCAGATCTAGCAAATCATCAAACCCTCATAACTCTGGCATAAAATGTTGGATTTAGGCGAAACAAAAGTTGATCTTGACTTTTTCAATAGCCCTAGACTCGAAAATGAGCTTAGATTTCCTCCAATGTGTGTTGAAAGTAACCATGCAAGAGCACCCAAATAGAGAGACAATCTCAAGGTATAAAACCCTCCAGGAATCCCAAACTACTCTGCAATGATTTTCTCAAAAAATTTGAGAAGGGGCTGCAAATCAAGGCTCTGATACCATGTTAGAAACCAAGATCTGAAATGCAAGCTAGAAAAAGCCTTCCACAGAAGAGAAAATTAGAAAAAGAAAAGCTTTGCAAAAAGATGTGCAAAATATTATTATTCAGGAATTCATAATTACTTGATAATGATTTTCTTTATAAAAGCAAAGATGCATAACCCTAATCTTATCTTGAGCAACAAGATAGGTCAACAAGATAAGGATGAGAATAATTAACCTAGGAATTAAATAATTACCTAAGTAAAGTTATGAAAGTGTAATTAATTATTAATTACACTAACACAATCCTCCATGACTTTTTAGAGGACTCATATACCTCTACAACACATGAATTTTCCCTGGTTTTCCCCAAAGCCAAAACAGAGTACCCCCCATTTTCAAACTCTGTCACGCCCTTCGCCATAACGATAGTGACAGAAGTATTAATGAGGGTTTTTTGTACACAATTTTGTTAGAGAATTACATACATAGAGCAATGCAGAATTAAGAGAAAAAAAAATTAGGGACTTCCACTAACAATAGACCCCGTGCAGAGCTATTGCAATTTATGCCATACTTGGCCTCCAGTAGAAAAGATAGAGACAGGTTTTTCCATGTATTGGTGGCAAAGGAATACATGAGGTATGGGATTTTTGGTTTGGGTGTACACATAAGCAACCATGGTTGGGGCCAACGTGCATCATTCCACAGGTTCATAAAGTAAGGGCTAGACAACATGTTGCTCCATTTCTTGGAGACTGTGTGAAAACGAACAAGGCTTTGCAGGGGCAAATGGGCAAGCATAATCAATGTTAAATCCTCTGGAAGCTTTCCCCACACCGATGAATCTAATGAGGGCCCTAAGTTGGAGCCCTAGAATTCCAATTTCAGGTCCATTTTCACTAAAACCTTGTTTTGAAATTCAATCTTCATGTTTCTTTCTAGCCCTGGTCTTGATCTGACTACAGTACAACTCTACAACTCCATATCTAGCTATAGATGAAAAAGAAAAAGAAATCCAATAATTTAAAAAGTTGTAAGTGCCTGGCCCAAACCCAATTTAGTCCTTTGGCATGAATTTACAATTACAAATAAAATGGTTCTAACTTATATCCCAAACAATCATAAGACTTCTCATGGCATGGCTATAATAAACCCAAAAACTTCAAGTGCCTCTCCAAAAAGATTATGATGGATTTATTTGGTACGGATTCAAGTTTACAAAGGCACACAATGGTATTAGCACAATTTTTCACTTACCTAAAGTGATAAACCCACAACTTGAAATCTGAAATAAAAACATTCAACAAATAATAGGGATTCCATTCTAAAAGTAGATAACCTCGCACAAAATCTTGCCATATACACTAAAACCAGACCCCCACATAAATAATCTTCTGAAATAGTCTAAAACAAGGCGCCCTTGCACATTCAAAATGAAATTACATAGTGACTAAGTAAAATTGACTAACCCATATGGTAGCAATGAGTGGGTTTGACAATATAATGTAGATTATAACAACAAGCCTGTTTCTCACTCATCAAAGTAGCATTTACAACATAAACTTTAAATACATCTGAATACCTGCACCTGAAGGTTAAGACGACCCTAATTGAGAATGCAACACACGTCCTCAGAAAGGCTTCTCCTGAAAGAACAACGACTTCTTATCGACACTCGTTTCTTGGTGTAGGAGATGCGCCCAACTGAAACCTCTTCATTTGGCTCCTCTAAACTTCCAAACTAACCACAAATACAAGTATTGTTGAATGCTGAAATATTTTCTTCAAAAAATCGCATCTAACTAAATCTCCTCAAAATATTCACTTCCACAACTCCAAATACACTCTCATGCTCTGAAAAGGCTACGCCTAGGGCTTCTTCAAGCTGAAACAACTTCAAAGAGAGTGTAGTGAACTCCACATTCGTCCATTTGAAGAAAAATCATTGCAACACATGATAACCACGAAAACTAGGAATGAAGCTTTCTTTCACCTTCCCATCACCACGAGACCCTAAGAATGGTGTAGAATGGTGTGAGTAGGCTTTGAGCCATACCTGGTGACGTAAATCTGTCCTAGCCGAAGTTTCCGTCCACACTTCTCTCTGCAGGCAGGTGTGAGGGATGGCCCCCCTCAAATCCAAGGTCTCATTTCTTTGAATACACAAGTAATTGTTAGTTTTTCCGATGGGATTTCCCACCTATAATAGCCCATCAACTAAATATTTCCTTGGTAACATTTATAATGTCATATAAAAAAATATACTTAAGATATGTGTGAATCCCAACTTAACCATGATGTTGCTGCTATTGAACTGTAACCTTTGTATATTAGTTTTAATAATCCAAATCAATTAGGATTAATTTTAATGTCTTATTGTCATGCGTTCTAATATGGTACCTTTATAATATAATCGTTTATATTAATATTTGTGCTACTTATCTAAGGTTGGGGCTATAATGTAAATGGTATTTAATTCTTCATCTGGCTGCGTCGGACAAAGTGCTGGATGTCTATGCATATAATTTCATGATGAGTTGAAGTCCATTTCAAATAAAAAAGAAAATAAGCCCTAATTTACAACCCTAAAACATATTTTCTTTCTTTCTTTCTTTTTTTCTATCTATGGGCAACTGAGAGTGGCTGCCAGGGAACTGCTACAACAACAGTGGGTGTGGCGAGGAAAGCACAGGCACCATACTAGCAGCTACTCAGGGTTTTAAGTGTTTTTTTTTTCTTTTCTGTTAAATTTCTTTACATTCGTATTCAATGGGTTGCTTTGAACTTGTTTCCCCTCCTAAATGTTTTTATTTCAGATTTAACACCTGGACTTATCTACAAAATGCACAGGTAATTTTGTGAGAGAGAAATTGCCTCTTTCGTTAACGACTACCTGGTGTGAGGGTCACCTAGGCCAGCAGTGGCTCAAGAGCTTCATACACCTGTGGCATAGCACATGGGGTGGTCAAAATATTGTAGGCTTGTTTGTGGGGGTTGGGACCCCATAAGGACCACAGATCCCTCAATGGCAACGCTTGATTGAAGGTGGAATTGCATGGTTTTCCCAAACCTATAGTCTGTCATTTCTCAGGAAACAGATCTCCTTTTACCTCATAAGTGGGGTAACATTTATTTATCTTTTATTTAAGATTATACTGCTTTTTCCTATAGCTATTAGACTTATATCCATATAATTGTAAGGGATGCTAATCTCTTTTATCTTAATAAAGGTTTGATCATGCTTCAATATTGGCCTTACACTTATAGAAGAATATAGATATGGCAGTTGAGACAGACATTTCCTTTTTTTTTCATTGAAGGCAATAAGCCAGAAGTCACTGTTTACGTAGTTTATTTTTTTTGCAAGTGAGTAGATAATGACACAGATTCAGTCCTCAAACTAGCCCATATATATACAGATTAAAATGTGCACAAGACCTGCAAATCCCTTATTCTTTCATCGAGCTGTAGTATTTTTGGGAAGTAAATAGATTAGTTGGATGTGACAGGCTAATCAATGATATACCAAATATAAATTCATTTCAGTTTCCAAGACTCTTTTATTTTAACTTATCTATTCTTTAGCTGGTAGTGATATATTCGAAATAATTGGTACTAGCTTAGACCAGTGAGCTTTAAGATGCTAACATAAGCATTACTACATTCAACATGAACAAGGGGGAAATACATTACGTGATGCTTGTAGTAAAATTATGATAACTAACAAACCTTTATGTACATTTTTTTTTCAAGGATAAAGAGACATACAGATGAAAATTCCACTACAGAGTATTATATATTCTAACACCTTCTTTTGAGAGAGGGAGGAATGATCTGATTTGAAAACTTTTCTATGTTATTTTAATTTTTATAACAGAATAATAAATGTATAGAGCTTTACACAACACATTATATCTCTTTTCTTCCAGCATAAGAAAATTACATAACCCTTTCCTTTTCTTGCAGACGGAATAAAAGATGACTACAGTCCTACAACTGTCTTTTATAACATTGCACAGATTATTCAAAATTTTCTTCTTTTTTTTCCTTAAATAAAGAGCAGATTGGCACTTCTGAACAGAGGACAACAATATTAGGAAACGTGTTTAGCACTACAAATTTTAGCTTCACTCAGTGACATTAGCTTATGAACCATCTATCACTTACAAAATTCAAAATATAATACTCCAATAATCCCTTAATCAACTTGTTATAATACAAGGATACAACCATAGAAATATCTTAAATAACATGTTAATGCATCAAACTTGCTCTTTTTGCATGCCAATGAATTTAGCTTTGCTTTTTTCCATTCTCTTTCATGTTACAACAAACACTAGCTTTCCATATTCCAACCAAATTTAAAGGAATAAAATGAAGGACACACAACTGATTAAGACTTTCTCTCCACCCTGCCATTATGGCGTCATGGAGCCTTGTGGGCTCTAGCCATTCCCCCGAGCAAGGAAATATTTCAGCCCCCACAAAGATGAATGGAGTTCTTTTGAGATTTTACAAAAGGAATAATAATAGCATAGCATAAATTTACTTACATACAGATTCTCCACTTGCCATATTCAATAATGAACCATACTAACTTGATTCCTTCTTACACCAATTAAACAAAGGAAATGGAAGTAGAAAAGAAACTTATCTTTTAACTTAGATGAGGTGTTTAGGCTCTTTTCTTATCCTTTCCTCTCCATACCAATCCATCTTGATCACTTCCTTCCAAGAGGAAGGACTTCTTTCCTCCCATCTTCACTTTAATCCCAACCAAAGTTCTCTGAAAGGAGAAGTGGGTAACACCCCCCTCATTCCTCCTGCCCCAAAATATATAGAAGTTTCAACTTGCAACCTTTGGATGGAGAGATGTGGAGTGTACCTACCTCCATCAATGAGAGTCTTTTCCCTATTAAAGAGAAAACATGCACTTGGACAACCCCTCTATCTTTCCATGGCAATGTCTATGTAGCCCACAAAACGGGCTTGATTTGACCATTTGATGGTATTTATTAATTAATTAAAAATTTAATTAATTAATAAATACCATCAAATGGTCAAATCAAACCCTTTTGTAGGCTGCATAGCCAATTCCTCTTTCCATCCCATCCTTTCTTCAAAACTTGTCACTCTCCAAAATGACAACTTTTCAGGGTCAAATCATGTCCTTGGAGTACTATTGTATGCCCACTTGACCCCTACCCCTATAGAAATCATGTCCTTGGGGTACTGTTGTATGCCCACTTGACCCCTACCCCTATGGTATTGACCCTAGGGGGTTTATTTTTGCATCATAACCAAGGAAATTGACCAATAACCCTCCTTAAAGGCCCATTTAAGGTCCCATCCGAATTTCAAACTTGGATAAGGGTTCCTAACCCCTAACCCCACTCACACCCTCATGAAACATAATTAAATATCCTCACAACCCCAAAAATAAATTATCCCTTTAAGATCAACCCTCACCTCCTCGACATATTAACTTATTTCTTTCTAAGCTTTGAAAGGGGGGGTCAAATTCATAACCGCAAGAAGATGCCTTTTTTATTTACCCATTGGCCTTCCCTTCTTGTATTGACACTCTTCCTTTCTTGCACATTACCAATGGAATCATAAGAATAATCATATATCACATTTTTGATATCTAGAATAAAATTTAATTGTACAACAATTTCCATTTACAATTTCAATTCATATTCACAATTTACGAGTTCATAACACCTTCATGGTAGTGACAATGAAACAGATGTCAAGATGAAATTCAAGAATATTGTCACACATTCACATTATGTATTGTCCACAATACAACTTATCATCTATTTATAAAAAAACATATAACAAATTAGATTTAGTATTAATCACATGCAAAGCGGGGTCTTACATTCTCCTCCCCTTAATTTAGACTTCCTCCTAGAAGTCATTAAGGTTTGGAAACATAACCTCCATTTAGTAATGTACATAACCTATTAAATGTACTAATTACTTTACTTCCATGATGAAATAATTCAAGTCATTTAACTATAAGCACGTATTAGAGACATCCCTTCCATGCATCAAACCTCTAAATAATTGGAACAAAATTTCTCACCATAGAACATTTATCCAATATACTCACAATGTAACAAATGCTAGTAATAAACCATGTAATTAACTTTTTTGATTAACAATTACACCAACATATATCCAAAACATAGTAACATCCTTAGAAACCCTTCAAGGTTCCCCCTTTTTTCTTGCATCATAAACATCACTCTTGATGTTAGAACATATTTTCATTCCAATATCAATTCTTGTCTCAAGAATAGTATTCCCCAATTTTGTTTGTCACTTTCTTTCTCACATAGCAGTCAAATCTTTTCACATGTTATTTATTTACAATTTTACTCATACATCACAACAATTACACATAAGTCACATCACAAGGTTCAATGGGGTTTACAAGGATGGAGATTCTTGGGTACCATAGCCATTAGGAGAGATCGTCTCAAGGTCCTTCTCTAAGGACCCTTCCATACATCTCCTAGGTACCTTCCCTTGTTTGTATAAGGGTTTAGCGTCTAAGAGGAAGGTACAAAAAAGAATAATCATAGAACTAGGGGAAGAATGGATTAATGACCGTCCTATACTAGTCGCATTTGCAACCCCTTCTGAATAATTCATAATTCCCTAATGCGTCTACTCCCCTATATGCCCTGCCAGGAAACCCCCAGGATATGGCAATTTTACAGATGCCACATTACACCACACTTGCCAGCAGTTAACAAAACAATAAGAAGCCTCAAACTGAGTAATATAAAATCATAAACCAACATTTCAATAAACAAAATATTATAAATTCAAGAGGAAAACTAAATAAAGATCAGTTGCAGCTACATTTCAACATTTCAATCTTAATTAAAAAAAAAATTTAAATACATCCTTGAGGCAATGGACTACACAAACTTTCAAATGGCTAAATATCCCTAATAAAATAAATGTAAAATTTAACAATGCTAGCATAAAATAAAATAAAATAAAATAATTAAGAAATTTTCAATAACAATAAAACTTTCACACTACAAGCACCATGTGACTTTGATAAAGCCACCTAAGGGGAGGAGGGGAATGGTGGTTCTCTAACCACATAAGTATAATAGCATGCAATAACTGGTGGTCCTTGACCACATAAATATGATAGTGCACAATATCATGGTGGACTCTTCCACATATTATCAATGCCCTGCACTATTGAAGTATCCAAAATTTGTGATCAATATGGCCCAAGTAATTCCATCCTTTACCCATGGGTTATAAACATCAAGGAGTAGGTTTGCACTATGAAACAACAAGTGTAGTTCTCACATGTGGGGGAGTAGGTTAGGAACGCGTCCAAGGGAAATCATGGAGTTCCCACTTGGGGTTCTCTCACCCCTCAACCCCTATTTACACTAGCAGGCATCTCAATCTCGTAGGGGAGATGTACACTAGGGGTGCACATTTAACATTTGAACAAGACTTACACAAAGAATTACTCACATTTCATTTAGTAGACACACATCTACACATATCATGTTTGCATTATTTCACAATTAACTGACTCACACAATGGACTATCACAAAGGGTACATATAAGGGATTGTACTTGACGTCCCTCACCCTTATCCCAAGTCAGATACCCGATATCTTATACTTGGGCACAACACATTTACTAGTTTTTTACTTCACATGTCATAACACAATACACTTTATGATATTCCCCATATTATAGAACAAGGAAAATACACTTAAAAATATTCTATTTTCTTTAGATAGTACTCACTTCTTGTCTCAATTTTTGGAAACATCTACTAACTTTGCATAAGTACAAGAAAACACTAAAAGATGTGCAACTGTAACTTAACAATATATAGTTCACCACACTATTAGCACATACATACTTTATTTTCTTTACACAATGTTCACTTTGTTTATTCTTTTTTTAACATCTATCCTTTGCATGCCGGTAATATAAATTGCCATATAATTCACAATTGTAATCTAGGTAATAATGAATTTTCTTACAATTAACAATACATGGTACATCACACTTCCCATCTTACTGACATCACATTTATGATCAAGATTTTTTTTTTCTATATTTGTCCATACCATTCTTCCTCTTTTATTCAACTATGCTTATTATATTCACAATATATCAATGCAGTTAATTTCACTCTTTTTTTTCCACAACATGCTAAAGAAGTTTCCCCTACTTAATAAAGAAGATAGTTAACCATTTTCATTTTAAGCATCACAATATGAGAGAAGAAAAATCATACTCAATGCATAAAACACATGACAAATAATGGAAGCGTAATTCTCACAATTTGGTAATGTTATTTTATAAATTTTGCATTTCACTATGTAAGATTGAACCATTTAATCACATGTTATAATCATAATTTTTTTTACAATCTCAGTTTCATCTATCCTCGTAAAGATACACAATGAGTAAAACCAATTCTTAGAAGTTTTGACTACCTTTATGTTTTCTCCATACTAACCAACACACAACATTAGTTGCTTTTATTTATTTAGTCTTGTCCATTTTAATTCCCCAACCACTTAATTTACCTATAATCACACATAACTTAAAATAAAATAATTCATTAATCATCCTTATCCTTTAAGGACAACACCTTCTTGCATAGGTTGTTAATTCCTATCTAATGTTTATCCTTTTGTATTTCTTCTCTATCAAGTTCTTTAGTATATAGCAAAGTACAAGAAGAGTAGAAATAACATGTCCCAGATAATACTTTAGCTCCAATTTTCATGTTTTGACAAGATCCCTTCCCAAAGGTTTTATGTATAATTACTATAAGGAAATAATTTAAATGTCATATCTATTGAACCCTACAAACATACCTTAACTTAATCCTTCTACACATTCACCTTTGGCTTGAATCTTAGTACTCAATTTGTTTTGTTTGCTATTTAATCTGTTAACAACAAAACATAAGGTTTTGGTTGATCCTAGATGTCTATTAAGTTTACCAGGTCACCATTTCTTTGCAAAAGTGTTTAAATAACTTTAAAGTTCCACCCTTCAATTCTAGGTAACATCCAATTTTGACCCTTTTTCTAAATAGAGTTTACTATGCAATGTAAGATTTCAAACATTAGATAATGTTCTTTATCATGCAATCTTATGTGCCAACCATAAGTTGAATCACCTTAGAACCTCAAACATTCAATAGCAGGACTCCTTCATATGTTGAATTATGATTTAAATAAGTTTTAAGAGGCTTACATGTTACTGATGTCTGAAGTAAGGGCATAAGATTGATCCTAACACATCCTTAAGTTGCACTTATATATCATTACATAGAACCAAGGATTATGTACTTCCAAAGTTATATCTTCAGTATTCTCATTACCCATCCTCTAATTTAACAATATAGGTGTTTCCAATGCATACATAATGAGAGTTATGAGGTTTCTAGTGTGGTACACTTTTTGAACATATAGTTTATTCGTAGGTGGTACCACAAATTTCTTTCTTTCCTCATCCATTCTATTCCTCACAACCTCTATTAGAATCTTAGTTTAGAGTATAGAAGCTTAATTATCCATCCTTGTTATTAAATCATCCACTAGTTACTTTAATTATTGTCCTAGTGACTTTGTTGTGTCTTTCTACAACTGAGGTACTTTATTTTGAGTTATATTTATTATGTCTTCTAGTTGTTCTATACTTTCTACATGCTACTTTAATATATATTCCTTTGTAGTACTATGGAGTATATCCCCAAGTTGAAATTTTTGATCGGGTGATATACTTAAGATATTTTTACTTGTGTGCTAGTTAGTGGCAATTGGAGAAGCTATAGTATTTCAATAGGTTTGATTTTATTTTGTTGTGCTAGAAAATCCTTTATGTGTTGCGTGGTGGGTGTGGGAAAGCATATAAAGATGAGGGACCAAAAAGGGGTCTTAAGTGGCCACTTTTTTCTTTTTCTTTTTGAAATTAGGAAAAACTAAGCTTGGATGAGAAATTGAAGATAGTTACACCCAAAATTTGAAGATGCAACAAAAACAAGAGTCAAAGTGCTCTGAATCTACTTTCTAAACTACTATCTTTTTTAAAATGGTAGAGATTAAGGGGTTCAAAAAGGAGGTCCACACAAATTGGTCCTACTTTTTTCAAAAAAATATTAACATTTGGTGTGCCCCCCCTAAAATGTTAATTTTTTTAGTATTTTAAAAATCACTTCTTTGATACTTTTAGGATGATGGAGGATTTGCAGAGGGAAGGAAAATATGTGTGGGTGGGGGATGTTGTGGAAAAGGCTCAAAATGGTGACTAGGCTCATTTTCCTAAAGAGGAGGGTGACAAGAATAAGTGCGGGGCGAAGGAATAATTGGAAGGTGTGAAGGTTGACATTTCCTCCTTTGTAGAAAGGGACACAAAGCACCTAGAATAAAAAGTCGTTATTGGCAGGTTTTTGGGTAATCATCTAACAAGGAAAGAAAAGGGGAATGGACATTGGAAAACTAGAATCTTGATCTTGTTGTGAATTTCCTTCCAAAAGGCTTCTTTATAGTGGTCTTTAAGAGTGAGGAAGACAAGAAAAAAATAATTGATGGGCCAATCTAGAAGCGCGGATTGACATATTTGTTCCTTCAAAAATGAAAAAGAAATTTTAATCCCTTGGAATACAATCCTCACAGTAGTCCAACATGGATTTGTCTTTATAACCTTCCATATGAATATTGATTTGAAAGTTGTATTGCAAAAATTGGGAATGCAATGGGGAAGACAATTGGCGTTGACTTGAGGGAAGAGGAATCCCTCATTTACGCAAGAATTTTGATCATATTAGTAAAATAAATCCCACAAACAATATTTCTAAACACTAGAGATAGTGTGTGGAGGTAGATCATCAAGATCAAATCGACTAAATACTTCTGCTTAAAATGCAGATGTAGAAACCATAATGAAGGTAATTGCAAACGGTTTCCTCCTATCACAAAAAATGTATGGAGGGAGAAAAAACAAAAAATTGATGGGGGATCAAAGGAAGGAAGGTAACAATGCAATCAAAATTAAAGAATTGCAAGCATCAACCCATGTTAAAAATTGGAAGATCATGTTGGTAGAGCTAATAGAATCAATGAATCCAAAGATTGATATGTAGAGAGAAGAGGGGGAAATTAGATGCTCTGGTAGTGGGGAAAAGTCACCTTTGAAAATGATTGAATGGCACAGGAATGAAGACTCAGTAGATTCAAACCAAATGTTAGAGAGAGAAAATTTGGAAGAGTTGGACATTCTGGAAACAAGGAAAATCTACTGGAAATTGCAAAATCTGCCCCAGTTTCAAAGGTGGGTAGGAAGTCTTACAAACAAAAGAGAGAAGAAAAAGCTTTACGTGGCAACCAACCTTTAATCAGATCCTACATGACTCAATCCAAGGGAGAATAGGCCTCCCTTGGGGGGGATGAAGATCTTATCATGGAACATTAGGGGCATAAATTCCCCTAACTAGAGGCGACTGGTCAAGCACCAGTTGGAGTGTCAAAGTTTCAAAATCATCCTACTTCAGGAGACAAAGCTTGAAGGGGAAGAAATCTCATGGTTCATCATATTTTGCAAAGGTTGGGAAGGTAGTTTCACGAATGCAAATGGTGCTTTTGGTGGTCTTGGTGTTCTTTGGAAACTAGGAAGAGTCAAAGTGGTAGTCTTTGCTTCCAACCAAAATTGGATGAAAATTGAGGTAACAAATATTCAATCAAATTTACTTTTTGAAATACACAATGTTTACAGCCCCATAAAAACTAAAGATAAAAAATCATTATGGGATGAAATTTCACGAGCATTAAGCAATGCTAAAGTATTCCTTGGGGGGGTTTTCAATGCTATTATATATTTAAGTGAAAAATTGGGGGGGTTTGGGAAAATTTATCAAGCATAGAAATATTTCATGAAATTCATTGAGGAAAATAAATTGATTGATATTAAGGCCTCAAACAAGATTTACACTTGGAATAGTAGGAGGAAAGATTTTACTAACATAGCTAAAAGGCTAGACATATTTCTTGCCTTTGAGGATTGGCTGTAGGGTAACCTATTACCAGTATCCTCCATTTGGCCAATAGAAATATTAGATCTCTATCCAATTGAATTACTAATCAACGAAGATACAAAACTAGCAAGCAAACAATTCTGGTTTGAGAAAATGTGGTTGAGGGCAGCAGAGTTACTTGATCTTCTAAGGCTCTAGTGGATGAAACCTATCAAGATTAAGGGGTCAAATATGTTTATCTTTTAAAAAAATTGAAAAAAATGAAAGAGAGGTTAAAAATATAGAAAAAAACCTCCTTTAAAAACATCTTTGAGGAAAAGGAGTGAATTGAAGAGGATGTGGCTCAACTCGTCAATGTCATTGTTAAACATGGGATGACAAATGTAGAATTCGAAAGAGAGAAGTTATTGATGGCTAAGTACAATGAAATTTTGGCTAGAGGAGAATGTTGCTGGAGATCGAAGTCTAGAGACATGTGGCTAGAAGAAGGTGACATGAACACAAGATTCTTTCACAATTCAACCAAAGTGGAACATAGTTGGAACATAATCTCTCGTATCACACTCAATGGTGGTGGATATATAACATGCAAGTGGTACATTTATAATGCAAGGGTAGACTTCTTTACCTCTTTTCTGGGTGACAATGGTGAGGCAGAGAATTTGGTAATGGATATTGTTAACGATATTGAGCCAACGATTAAGGATGAGGATAATGAATTTCTTTATGGTAGAATCTCTAAGGAAGAGGTGAAAGTAGCCTTATTTCAAATGCGGCCAGATAAAGCTCTGGGACTCGATGAATTCAATGCTTGATTCTATTAGGTGTGTTGGGATTTTATGGGAGAGGAGATCCATGCAGTGGTTGAAGATTCAAGGAAGGAGAAAACACTTCTCAAAGATTAAACAACACAAAATTTGTGTTGATCCCTAAAAAAGAAGACTGTGAATCCTTTGTTGACTATCAACCCATTACTTTATGAAATTATATATACAAAAGTATCTCCAAAGTAATATCCAATAGGTTGAAGTAGATTCTACCCCACGTAATCTCTCACGAATAGTGTGTATTCGTACTAGGCAGGTGCATTGCAGATAGCATTATTGTAGCACATGAAACCTTGCACTTGTTGAAAACCTCAAAATTCAATGGCGTGGTGGTGCAATTAGACATGAGTAAGGCGTATGATAGGGTGTGTTGGCATTTCCTTATGGTAGTATTGAAGCAATTTAGTTTTGGTAATGATTGGATAACTTGGATTTTTAGTTGCATCTCTTCTCCAAGGTACTCGATTGTGATAAATGGGTCCCCTTGTGGTTTCTTCTGTGGGGCGAAAGGCTTGTCATTAGGGGGACCCATATCACCATTTCTTTATGTTCTCATGGCAGAGACACTGAGTAAACATATAACAAAACTAAAACACCTGAACTTATGGCATGCCATTGTAGTTGTGAACAACATTCTATCCATCACACACCAGATTTTTTCCATTGACACAATTTTTCATGGTAGATCCACAATGGAAGAAGCAAGAGTTATGAAATTGGCCTTTGAGAAGTATTATTTTCAAGTTGGGAAACAAATAAACCTAGGGAAATCTAATCTCTATTTCATCAACTACCTAAGCTTGGTTTGTAGAGGAGAATCTTGGCTATTTTGGGTTTTAATCTTCGCCAACTCCCAACCAAGTATTTGGTTATCCCCCTCTTCATAGGGTAAATTTCAGTTTGTGGGGGAACATGATCAACAAATTCAGTTTGAGAATTGAAACTTGGAAAGGCTATTGGCTATCACTGGTAGGAAGGGTAATACTGGTTAAAGTTGTTCTTGCTGCCATTCCTATTTATATTATTTCTTGCCTTGAAGCTCCAAGCAAGGTGATTAGAAGATTGAAATGCATTCAACGTAAGTTGTTTTGGGATGGATCTCACAAAAAGAAACGTGTCCCTCTGTTGGCTTGGGACATGATATTAAGGTCAAAGGACTCAGGGAGTGCAGGTATCAAAGATCTCAAAACTCAAAACAGGGTGTTTGGCACCAAGTTGGCGTGGTAAATGCTCAAACATCTAGAGGCACTCTGGGCCAAAATTTTGAAAGATAAATATTTGGACTCAAATGGTCCCAAAAGGATTCTAACTATTTCCAATCCCCAAAAAGGCTTGTCTATCTAGAACTATATTATGAGTTGTAGGGGTGTAATATGTGATCACTTATCATGGAAAATTAGAGACAATAGACATACATTATTTTGGGATGAGTCCTAGAATGGCTATCCCACCCTCAAGGAAATACCAAGATTGGAAGGGGCAATTGAAATGTTGAAGGAGTTGTATGGTGTATGTGTCAGAGATTACTTGGATCTGAGGGTAGATAACAATCAATGGATTTGGTCTTGGAAATCCTTTAATAGGATCCAAACCCAATTGAGATCGACTCTCCAAACTAAGCTATCAAAGAGGCACATTTTAATCTCAGACTCCCCAAATAAAATCTTATGGTGTGCGGCCAAGTCAGGTCCATATACGACCAATTCAGGTTACAAAGTAATAAAGAATGACATGGCGACAGTCTCTTGGCCTAAGAGGTTGTGTTGGGGGAAGAATGTCCTCCCAAAAGTGGGGGATTTTGCATGGATCACTCTCCATGAGAAAATTATTATGGGGGATAGACTAAACAACTTTGGGATTTTTGGGCCCCACTGGTGTTTCTTTTGCAAGCAAAGTAATGAAGATTGTCATCACCTTTTTGTTCAATGTGAATTTTCCCAAAAGTGTTGGTTCGTATTTCAGGATAAGGTGGAGTGGCAGGGCCCCCTTCCCAACAATTTGAGACAACTTTTTGACTTGTGGCCCATGTTGTATAAAGGGTCTGTATTTGAAGGCCTTTGGTGTGAAATACCCGCAATGGTTATTTGACAAATTTGAAAGGAATGTAATGCAAGAATCTTCAAAGAGAAGGTTACGCACCTTGCTGGTATCATCACAAAGATCGAAGTAGGAGTTTGTGAACATTTGAACAAAAGGCTTAAGGTGGAAAAATATAGGTATTTCTCAGCTTGGGATGAAAAGATGTGTAGAAATTGGAGTCTTCTTAATCATCCAAAAGGACATCTTCTCAGAAGTAGGGCAGGCAGAGGAAAGCCTAAGTGGTCACTGCCTTTGAAGGGGAGGTTGAAAATGAACTTCGATGGGGCCTCGAAGGGTACCTTGAGGCCCTCAAGTGAAGGTTTCCTAATACGTAATGATTTTGAAAAAACTGTTAGGGGTGGCCTCAATTAAGTTTCCCTAAGGGAGAAACAATGAGGCCGAATGTGCAACACTGTTGGAGGGGATAAATTTTTGTGCATCCAAAGGGTGGAATAGTGTGGACATTGAGGGCGATTGAAAGATTGTGATCAAGGTGGTAGGGGCTAACCATGCTCTAAGTAAGCTCAAAATATGGGTGGAAAAAATCAACATTTGTTTGAGTTGGTTGCGTGATTTCAAAATTTCTCATGTTTTCAGAGAGGAAAATAGGGTGGTTGATCTTCTTTCAAAGCATGGTATTGTCCAGTTAGAGGAAAGGCTATCATCAGAGGTACCTAATAGGTGGTCAGGTCTAGACGTGTTTATCAAAAAAGAAGAATGGTAGCCGGGGGACCCATAGCTAGAGGGTGTGTTTAGGTTTTGGAAAGCAAGCCTAGTCAAGTACCAAAAAAAGGTTGTATCTCTCACAATGGAGGTGGTACTAGCTTTACAATGCTTTGGTTTTTGTTAGCCTATAAGGAAAATTAGCTAGTTTTTGTAATGGTCTTTGCTCGACAAGTAGTGCCATAATAATCGAGGTGAAGAATTGGTACACTCTCAAAAGCATACGTTACATCAAAGGTTGAGTGCAAGGACAAAACATTATCCCGATGCATCCAAGTGAATCTTGGGTGCTAGTTTTGCTTGTTTGAAAAAGGATGTTTTTTGACTTTTGGCTGGGCTTATAAATCTCTATTTGGGATGCCTTTGGTTGTGTACTAGTTTCTGGCCATGGAAGTTATGGTGGTTTGTAGGTGTTATAGGATATCCATGGGTTGGGGTAGATGGTTGAAGCAACTCTAGAGACTTATGAGGCCCAGATAGCCCACCTATTCAAAATGGAGGATATCGAGGTCATAAAAGTGATCAAGCAAGTGCTCGAGGAGCATAGGAAGAAAGGTTCTCATATCCATGTGATGGGGATCTTTTAGGGCTAGTCCTCTCTAATGTAGTTCGTTCAATGAGGAAAAAAGTACAAGAAAGGTTGTTTCCTGACATTTGCAGTATATGCATGTTGCGGCCCTTAAAATGATTTTTGCTATTGATAAATGACCCAAAGAGGGAGTTATCTGTGACAGTTGATGCAAGACAAGTTAGCACCAAAAAAGGATTGAGCATGGCCCTCGACAAGTTTAGGGAGGCGATTGATGGGAAGAATTTACAAAGGTTTTTTGGATTATGTAATATAGAACAAAGGAGTTCTTGAAGAATATTAGGTTAGGAGGATGATAGATCTAGGTGCAAGGATGATCATCCTACTTTGATCTTTTATCTATGTAATTTATATTTTAGTGCAATGAAAGAGTGCTACCCTCATTGGTAGAAATTTTCTTAAAAAAAAATCACTTCATTGAGAAATTAAGCTAACATTGATATGTAGTTTATGCCCAATTTTTCTACTACTTTTTTAATGAATATATAATTTTTTACTAATTTTCAAAGTGGAAACATCCTGAAAACATAAAGTTGTGGGTGCTTCCCCCTATTTTTTTGAAAACTAATCAAAAATCATTTTTTTGTATATGTGTAGAATGGAGTCTAGTTTCTAAAAAATATAATTGATTTGAAATTTTTATGAACAGTTGAAAAATAAAGTCAAAATTACTACACATTGGTTTTTAACAAAAAATATATACACTATCAAAATAAATTAAAGATGAAAACCTTAACATACTCAAAATGTGAAAAAAATTACATGGTTAGAAAGCTAAGAGAGAGCTTAACATTATCATGGTATTTGTTGACTTGATATTGAAACACATGCAAACCTAATGGGGAGCACACTCAAGATTATGTCATTTTTTATAATTTGCAAAAGCACATCTTTGGACATTAAAAGTAAATCCAACCCTTAATTGTGAAGAAAAAATCATCATAAAAATTCAAGCATGTTAAAACACACTCACATTTATGTGAAGAGAAACTCTCTTTATCTTTGTCTTCCTATTAGACTATATCTCTTTATCTTTCTCTTCCCATCAGACTATATACATGAAATAAGTATTTAAGTATAAGTGATATTTATACAAGGACATTCAATTTATTATACTTTAAGTTATATTTCATGTATATAGTTTCAAGATGTGTAAGAATGGTTTCGAATATGTAGGACTTATAATGTAGATTCTAAATTTTGGAAGATATTATAATTTTTAGACTTACTCAAATTTTAGTAATCAACTGAATCTTATCATCTTGCTATCTCTCTCTCTCTCTCTATCTCTCTTTCACTCTATCTATATCCCTTACACTTTATACCTCTCTCTCTCTCTCTCTCTCTCTCCCTTCCTCCATCTTTGTCTCTACCTTTCTCTCTATATGATACACTCTCCCCCTTTAGCTCAAGAACTACCTCTCTACCTCTATCATTTTCTCTCTCCCTCCCTCCCTCTCTCTCTCTATCTACATCTCCTTCCATCCCTCCTTCCCTCTCTCTTGCTCTCTCTCTACTCTCTATCTCATGTCTCTCTCCCTCCCCACCCCCATCTCTCTCTCTCTTCCTTCCTCACCTCTCTACTTATCTTTATATCACCTATCCCTCTCTACCTCTCCCTCCCTCTCCATCTCTCTTTATCTATCTCTCCCTCTCTCCACCCCTCTCTCCCTCCCACCTTTCCTTTCGACTTCTCTCTATCTCACTTATCCCTCTATACCTTTCCCTCCCTCCTTTCCCTCCCTCTCACTCTTTCCATCTCTCTATGTCACCTATCCATCTCTACCTATCCCTCCCTCCCACCTCTCTCTCACTCACTCTCTCCTTCCCTCTCTTCTCTCTATCTCACTTCTATTATCTCCCCCCTTATCTCTCTACTCTCTATCTCACCTCCTCTCTATCTCCCTCATGACCTCTCTCTCTCTCCTCTCTATCTCACTTCTATTATCCCCCCCCTCTCTCTCCCTCGTTCCCTCTCTCCAATCTACTCACTTCTATTCTTTCCCCCTTACCTCTCTACTCTTTGTCTCTCTCTTTGTACCTACTTCTCACTCCCTCCCTCCCCCCTTTAAATATCTCACACACACTCTCTCTCTTATTCATCTCTACCTCTCCCTCCCTCCCCCCTTTCTCTCTCAATCCCTCTCTACTTATCTCTACCCCACCTCTCTCTCCCTCCCTATCTCTATCTAACCTATCCTTCTCTACCTCTACCTCCCCCCTCTCTCTCCCCTTCCCTATCTACTCTCTATCTCACCCCCCCCCTCTCTCTCTCTTTAAACCTACCTATCACTCCCTCCCTCAATCTTTATTTCCATCCCTTTATCTCTATCTCCTTATCTCACCATCTCTCTCTCTCTCTCTTTCTATCTCACTCTCTCCCTCCTTCCTTATCTACTCTCAATTTCACCCCCCTCTCTCTCTCTCTCTCTTTCCCTACCTCTGCCCTTCCTTCCTTCTCTACCTACCTCTTCCTACCTCAAGAGAGAGAGATAGATGGAGGGATGAAGAGTGGAGATAGAGAGAAGTACAGAGGAATATAAGTAGAGAGATAGGAAAGGATGGAGGGTAGGAGAGAGAGAGAGAGAGGGAGGGAGGGAGAGGGAGGGAGGGAGAGAGAGTGAGATAGAAATGTTGAGAAAGGGATGAAGATAGAGAGAGAGAGAGGTCTAGAGTGCAAGGGATGAAGATAGGGAGAGAGAGAGGTCTAGAGTGCAAGGGATATAGATAGAGTGAGATAGAGAGAGAGCAAGATGATAAGAGCCTATTGATTACATAAATTTGACTGTTTGAAAATCATAAGATCTTCCAAAACCTAGAATCTGCATTATAACTCCTAAAGATTCAAAACTATTCTCAAACATCTTGAAACTATATACAAGAAATATAAATTAAAGTATAATAAAGGAAATTTCCATATATAAATGTCACTTAAATGTTTGTTTCATGTATATAATTTGATGGGAAAAGAAAGACAAAGAGATAAAGTTTGATGGGAAGAGAAGGACAAAGAGATTTTATCTTCATAAAAATGTGAGCATGTTATGGCTTGGTAGTGACTGAGCCTAGGCTCAGTCACTACCAAGCTGTAATGCAAGTGTGTTTCATTACAACATGCTCATATTATGTTTTTTATGGGACTAAAAAGTGGTGTGGCCAATTTTTTTTTCCCCATCTTTCTTCACTTACCCATGTGGAGGTAGAAGATGTTATAGCCTTGTCTAGTGATGGTGGTTTCTTGTTTCTCTTTCCCATCATAAGAGTCACTAAAATCCATATTTTCCTCCTATTGTGTTTCCCCCCCTTCTTCTAGGAGTAACACATAGGCCTGTTTTTTAACTTCAATATTCTCTTGTTCAATTTTATTTTTATCCTCCTTATTGAGGCTCATCAATATGTCCAAAATCTATTTGGATATTAGTTCTTTGGATTACAACTATATGAGAATTTTATTTTTCACATGTTTTAGATTTGAATGAATCTATTGTATGAATTTCTTCCTTATTTCTTCCTCTTATCTTTTCCAAAATTTCTCTTTTCTTTTTGATGGTAGAGACAAAATGATCTAAAACGTTTTCAATAATATTATCCAAGGTGTTGGCATACATGTTGATTTGTTTGATTATTGCTTCTTTGATCACCCTTTTTGTTTTACAACCCCACCTAGGTGTACACTTGTGTGGTTTTCTTTAACTTACCACTTTATTGTTCAACACATTTGTGAGGAGGTCTACATTCACGATGTCATCCTTCTTTTCTTTTTCTTCCTCCATTGATTTTTTTTGCCTTATCATTATTCTTTTTTGTGGCTATTGTATTGCTTGTTCCTCCTAATTATGTTCTATGCTTGGAATTTTAATTATATTCCTTTTTACTCATTTCTTTTATCTTTAATTTTCCTTCACTGAGATTAATTTTATTAGTATTTCTAATGCCTCAAGTGATGGTTCTATTTTTTGTGCTTGTGATGAAGTAGTTATGATGTTGTTTGTGTTGATTTCTTTGTTTTGGTGTTTTTTGTGAGCCCAAATACCCTACATTCAATCTCTTTGATCTTCACACTTGCGGTATGGAAGTAATTTCTTATGGAATTTTGGACTTTAAAATTCCTCATTTCTAATGCAAATTTTCTCTATTTTTCTCTAGACATTCTTTTGAACTCTTCTTAGTTTATTTATGTATGAATTACTTATATGTGATGAACCTTTATGAAATTAAATCCTTTAGCTTTTTAGTAAGGTTATGGCATATTAATCCACCATATCATTACCTATCTCATGAGGTAGTTTAGGGATCCATGAAGCCCTAGGTTCTACCATCTCCATTAATGTATAATCTTTGTCTACTAGGAAGATAATAACATTGGAATATTTGTAGATCATGTCATATGAAATGTAGTCTCTTCTTTGCATTTGTTGTTGAATGGAATTGGGAAAACCCTAATATGTGGCAATATATGATGCAAAGTTCTTGAATTGGTGAACATGTGTGTTTACTTGTGCAGTGTTAGACTAGTTGATTTTATATGCTTTGCTAGAGAATGATGGTAACACATTCAAAAAATAAAAGGTTTGGTAAATTATCAAAGTATCATACTAGAATTAATAATGTGCATTCATTTTACTTTGAATATTTATGAGAAACTAATCTTAGAGGACTTCACATAAATATATCTCTTTTCCCTTTATGACCATTTGATATTTTGTGTAGAATGTAATTTCAATAATTAAATATTCTCTATTTATATAATATATTTTGTATGTGATACCCATGGTGGTGTATCTTATAACTAGATTTATGACTTTTGTAATATTGAGGCTCCTTCTATTATGTGTTGCTCCTATCAATTTTGTGACTTTATTATTTTTTATGGCCTTCTTGAAAGGTAGCTCCCCTATTGCACTCAAACCTATAATGACTTGGCTAGCTTGCTTTGTGATTCTATAGGATTTTAATAGGTAGATCATACACTCATCATTAATTTAAGTCAAAATTATCATTATCCACCCATCTTCTATTTAAAAGTCTAGGAAATCCTTCCAAACATATATCTTCTTTGTTTCAATCTCATGGTATTGAGGCACAAATTTCCTTTGATATGGTTGTAGCAGGGTTCTCTAGAGTGGTTCAAACCTAATATGGTTGATCTCTATGAGGGGTGCATGAATATACTTATGTCTTCCATGTAGATAACATCTACTTGGACCCCTAAGAAAGAATTATCTTGGTCTACCTCCCTCACCTTGCATGGGAATTAATTGTACTTTTGGCATGAATTCTCAAAGATATTGATGAGAGTGAGAGTTATCATATTCTATTTGTGATTTTATTTAGCTTAGATTAGTTTGCAAAGATAACTTCTTGTTTACACTCACAAGTATGTAGTAGTGGTATTAGTGAGGTTTTGAACCTTGTTATATAAACTTAAAAATATGATTTTGCATTTAATGTATTTATTAATTCTTGTTTTCACATGATTTTATAGTCATTACTATCCAATGGTTTGTTTCCTTTCAATGGTATTTACTTTAAAAAATACAAATTTTATTTTTCTTTTGTTTATTGGGTAGTTTGTTGGTAACACTTTAATCTTGCATCATTGACATATCTTGCTAGCAATTTTCTTGATAGTGTCTTTAATATTACTACACTTGAATTAGAATTTTATTGAATATGATATGGCCTAGCCATCTTACCTTTAGCTCTCCTTACCTTTTAAATTTATTATCATATAATTATACTACATCTCATTTTTTATATTTTTTTGTGTCTTAGGTTTATCATGCCATTCTTTTTGGCATTTGCATTCTAGACATTGATTATATGCCACAAATATACATTATTTTCATCCTATTTTCTTAGATCTTTCATTATTTGGTTTTGTGAGTCCTCTTCATTCAATTGCAAAGTAAGTGTGGTGCAAAGGTTTAATATAATAAAATCATTGGTAGAGTGGAATCTAGTCCACATATTGGCCCAAATGGAGATAATTTTATTTCTCTTTTATAGGTTGTTCTATAGGCCCATAATGTTGCTAGAATTTTCACATCACAATATAATGTGTTCCCATCACATATTTTTGTCAATGCAATCCTATAATTTTGTTTAAGGCTTAATTGTCTCACTTTACTTGTGGATGATATAGGCTAATTTTTTTATGAGTGATCATGAAATTTATTAGGAGATCCACAATTATTTTATTGATAAAGTGTTTACCTTAGTCACTAGTAATGCTTAGAGGGCAACCAAACTTGCTTAGTATATTTTCATATATAAATTTTATGGTAATTTTTATAATATATTCCTTAGTTGGTTTAGCCTATTCCCATTTTGTAAGATATTTTATTTAGGTAATAATAAATTTATATTTTGTTTATTTTCCTGGTGGCTCAATAGGTCTAATGAAGTCTATTGCCCATTTCTCAAAAGGTACTTGTGCTAGAACTATCTACATTGGAATTTCATCTCTTGTGCTGGGTTTACCTACTCTTTGACATATGTCACATTGTTTAGCATGTTGAATGGTGTCCTTAAACAATGTGGTCCATCATAACCTAGAAAGCATAACTTATTTGTAGTGGTTTCGCCCAAGTATGTTCTCTAGAGATTCCCTCATGTGCTTCTTTGAGGATATCTTGTCTCTAACATTCAAACACTACTTTGCAGATAATTTCATCTCTTCCAATTATGTGCAATTCCCATTCAATTGGTGTATAAAGTAGTGAATTCCTTAAGAGTATCTATTTTATCATTTCTGGGAACTTTTTTTTTTAAAATTATCCAATAGATATTAGGCTTACCATATCATCAAGTTATTTTGGTATCATTGTGAATCTAAATAGATTCATGTATTAGGTAATTCATCTTCTATGTTGTCCAATTATTCCCCTATTTCTAGTCTTGATAAATATTGAGGTCCTTGGTTTCTTTTTCCAAGTTCTACCATGATATTAAAACCAAATTATTAGAATATTAAGTTTCATCTACACATTCTTCCTTATGTGATTGATATGTTTAGTAGATACTTTAAGGGTTTATGGTCAAGGTAAAATATAAATAGAGTGGATAGTAGATAGTGTTTGAATTTTTACAAGGCATATACCATTGCTAAAGCTTCTCTTTGTATAGTGTCATAGTTTTTCTCTACTTGAGAGAGTTTGCAGCTGAAAAAGAAAATTGAATGATCCTTATTCTCCCTTGGTTGTGCTAACACTACTAAGATTGATATTTTGGAGGCACCTACGTGTACATGGAATTTCCAAAATATTCCAATATGAAAAGATTATTAGAGGGGATTCTACTATATTGTGTTTTAGTGTATCAAATGCTTGTTGATATTATTTGGTACAATTGTTTGCTTTACTTGTTCTCTTATTTAGAGGTTCTTCTATTGGGGCCACTATTGTGGCATACCCTTTGATGAATTTATGATGGTATCCAATATAACCTAGACTTTTTTTAAAGATATTTCTGGTGGTATTAGATTTATAATAAGTACTACTTTTAAGGGATCTACCATAAGTCCCTCTTTATAGATTATATGCCTAAGGAATGTACCAAATGATACCACAAAGATACATTTATTTAAGTTTAGAGTAATTTGTAAACTCTTGCATATTTCTAGCATTAAGTAGAGTACATGCCTTTTAATAGTTCATATATTGTTTAATCATTTAGGTAGACTTCTACTAAGTCATGAATGAAGTCCTTAAATGTATTGACCATAATGCAGTTGGATACTACTAGAACATTATTTAGTCCAAAAGGCATCATTATGTACATGAAAGATTCCAATTTTGTTGTAAATTTAGATTTTGGTTGGTCCTCCTAAATTTTAACTTTGTGGTATCCCAAGAAGCCATCAGTGAAGTAGTATGCCTCCATTCTAGAAATAAATTCTAAAATGTCTTCTATGAATGGTGTAGGTAATGGATCATGGACACAAGCCTTATTTAATTCCCTAAAATCTACAAATATTCTAACATCACTATTTTTCTTATTTTTTACCACCATGGGATTGATCCACTTTGTATCTTCCATTGGTTTGATTATTCTTGTTACTAGAATCTTATCAATTTCTATCTTAAATTTCTTCTTTATATCGGGGTTTAATAAATATGGCCTTTTCTTCTCAGGTTTTTCTCCTTTAAGTTGCAATTTTTATGAATGGTTTAATTTTCCATTATTTTGTAGTTTTAGTCATTTTTCTAACACGTGATAATGTTTGTTTGTTCTAGTATTTAGAAAATTTCTTAAGTTTCTCTATTAGGTTCAACTGTTATGTGAAAGAGGCTATTTTTTTAAATGTCTTTACTTATTTTTCTCAAAATAAGATCTCATCTAGTATTATTTTTTCTTGTTCTTGAATTATATTTTATCTAGTAGCTTTGACTATTTTGGTATGTTTATCTTTAATGGGGTAAACATATTTTTCTTCTTCTTCAAAATATGATGCATCTATTTCTTGTCATGTGTTGGCACCTATTTTTGTACCCCATTTTCCACATAGATTATCTCTTAGTTTGGTAAGGAAAGCTTATTTTGAGGCCCTAGGATGACAAGGTAGCTCAAAACTAATGTCATTGAAATCTCATTTTCAAAATCCTTTTAGTAGAAAATTTTGATAATTCAAAGTGAGCCTCCACCTCCATTTTTAAGGTGATTGGATGAGTTTTGAGCTTGATTTTAATATTTCAATGTTCATGAGTGGGTCCATAAAGTATCATCAAATGAGAAAATTCTTTAGTTCTAGTAATGGTATGAGTGTTCATATTTCATCTTCATTCTCCATTCTCAATTTTGTGGTTGTTGGATAAGTTTTGAGGTCAAAATATTTATTTTTTAAAACAACTTGCAAATTGAGCCAAATTACAAAGGAACCCTTGGACATTAGTCTATTTTTAATGTTTTGATGAAATAATGATATTTTTTTTGTATTTCTTATCACTCTTGACAATATTTCATGAATTTTGGTTATAGTTTGAGCATGTAGTGTGAATACCATCATTTTTATCAAAATGGATTTAATTTGTAGCTTCATCAAAGTTTTAGTAGAAATTATTAAAAATAAATAAATTTTAAATTGATGTTTAGCGGATAATATTATACTTTATAAATATCTATTGCATCCCTTAGAAGGCAAGTATTTTTATGGAAATTTTAAAAACTAAAAAGAAATATTTATAGAAATTAATTTGTAAAGTCAAAGTGAATGGGAAGGAAGCCCCCAAAACACAACACAACTTTGAGGGCTTATTTCTTCCCCAAAGGTGCCTAGGTTGAAATCTTAGCATTGACCTTTGATTGGCCAATTTTAATTTTGTTAATGTTTCATACATGAGGCATTCAACTTCATTCTTGATTTTTCCATTTGAAAAATAAAAGTTTTAAAGACCTCCCAATGCACTAGTGCAAGTCTTCAAGTTTTTTCAAATTCAAAATTACATGAAGTGTAAACATGTGGAGGATAATTTGAATAAAATTTTAACACTTCAAATTACAAAAAAAAAAAATCATTCACATCCAAAAGCATGGTGCAATAATTTTGAATGTCATACCATTATTGAAAATGCTTCACCAATATAAAAAATGTTTATAGTCATAGTTGCAAAATATATGAGAATGATTTAAAATTTCCTACCATACAGATTAGCCACCACAACACATAGATAAGGACCCAAAAGTTTTAAAAAATGACATGCAAATGTTTCAAATGCCTTGCAGAGATGATACCTTTGCAAAATGTAAAATACCCTTAGATATGTTAAAATGTGGAAAAAATGTATCATGTTTGACTATGAGTTTAAGCATCATGTGATCATTAAAATTCCCCACTAAGATTCAAAATTGGCTCACATAAGTTTTACATTTCCAAAGATGGCTTCAAATGCTTTGTTCAAACGTCAAAGCACTTTGTAAAGGTATTTCATGCCTGGAAATGGTTAAAAAACACCTTGCCACTAATAAGAAAATTTTGTGAATTGTCTTGGAATGAAGTACCCACTAGTTTTGATGGTATTATTTGACACAAAATCTATAGTCAACATGAGTTGAAGGAATTCACTTTCAAACACCCTTATCAATATAAAATATTCTTTAGAGATCAAAATTTTAATGGTGAGGGATGTGGCCCTTAGATAACATCTCTAGAGTACATTCTATCTTCTTGAGTTCATGTTTCAGAATATTCTTTTTAGTTAGATATTACGTATATCCAGATTAGTGTATGTACATTATTTTTTGGCTAATAATATTCATTATCACTCTTGACAATATTTTATAAATTTTGGTTATAGTTTGAACATGTAGTGTGAATCCCATCATTTTCATTAAAATGAGTTTAATTGCTAGATTTGAATCAAAGTTTTAATGAAACTTATTAAAAAAGTATTTTATTTTTTTAAATTGATGAAGGGGATAATATCATACTTTATAAAATATCTATTGCATCCCTTGGAAGGAAAGCATTTTTATGGGAAATAAAAAAAATAAGAAAATAAGATTTATAGAAATTAATTTGTAAAGTCAAAGTAAATGGGAAGGAAGCCCCAAAATACAACACAACTTCGAGGGCTTATTTCTTCCCCACAGGTGCATTGGGTTGAAATATTAGCATTGGCCTTTGATTGGTCAATTTAATTTTTGTTACTGTTTCATACATGAGGCATTCAACTTCATTCTTGATTTTTCATGTGAAAAATAAAAGTTTAAGGATCTCCTAGTGCACTAGTGCAAGTCTTCAAGTTTTTCCAAATTCAAAATTGCACAGGGAAGGAATGGGGTGTTGCAATGAAGTGAAAACACATGGAGGATAGTTTGGGTAAAATTTTAACACTTCAAATTATAAAAAAACTATTTCATTCACATCCAAAATTATGGTGCAATAGTTTTGAATGCCATACCATTATTGAAAATGCTTCACCAATATAAAAAATGTCTAGTCACATTTACAAAATATATGGGAATGATTTAAAATTTCCTACCATGGAGAATAGGCACCACAATACATAGATAAAGATCCAAAAGTCAATAAAAAAAAACTTGCAAATGTTTCAAATTTCTTGCATAAATGAATGATACCTTTGCGAGATGTAAAAGACCCTTAGATATGTTAAAATGTGGAAAAGGATCTTATCATGTTTGGCTATGAGTTTAAGCACCACATGATCATTAAAATTCCCAACTAAGGTTCAAAATTGGCTAACATAATTTTTACATGTCCAAAGATGGCTTCAAATTCTTTGTTCAAACATCAAAGCACTTTGTAAAGGTATTTCTGATGCAAGGTGTAATAACCCATCCTAAATTATTACTTAATTAACATTATTGTAAATGACACATGAATATATTCCAAATTAAAAAGACAACTAGTGGCTAAAGTCAATCATAGCTACACATGTCCATTTAAAATGAGTAAATGATTCTTATATATTCACTTCAAAAGTCAAATTACAATATTAGGTTTGACTTGGCTCCTAAGGCCACAAAGTCATTACATTGCACACTTACATCAAATACATGAATGTATTACATCAAGTTACATCTTAGACTAAAATAGTCTTATGAACAACTAAGGTTCTTCTTTGACGCTCGCCTCCACTGGTGGATGAGAACATGGTTGAAGCGCTTTACTGCCCAACCACGAAGCTTACGCTTCCTCATAATTCTTCTAACTTGAAGAATGCCTGACCTTGCACAAAAAATTTAGCAAGAGAACAATCTGCAAGGTGGAATCTGGTGCATGCCCATACATCAACATGCAATTTCTATCTACAAGTTAGAAAATAAAATGCAAGATCTATGCTAGGAATGGCATAGAGTGATATCACAAAGTTCATACATACAAAATGAACTATATTACTTGGCCAAGCATATAAAATGTGTTGAAACAACAACAAAACAATAGGTTTTGGTAAAGCAAACCTATACTCTCTGAACTCCATTTCGGCACCCGTCCTGAAAGGTAACTTTCTACAATACAACATCTGATAACAACTATCTACCCTCTAGCAACATCTACCCTGAGGTACTCTAGTCTACTTAGGTATCACTATTTCATTCAAGTATTAGAATATTCTTCTCACATATGTCTTCTAAAAGAAGAATTAGATTACTAATTTACTCTCTAAATAGAAATCAGATTTATGATTCAAATAGAGTAATTCAATAACCAATCATATCATTCTTATGAATCACATTTACTTTTCATCATAAGCATTATCCATTTTAGAATGAACTAAGAACAAAATTAGAAGGTATGTCACAAGTATGTGTATGTACATAGACGAAGTCTATGTGTATACACATATATGTGCCTACTTAAGTTTTTGATTTGTGCATACATTATGAAATAAACCATTCAATTGGATTGGAATCATTAAATTATATTCCATTTGATGTTTCTTTTGTCAAAATAAAGAATCTAGAACAAATCTATATTAATAGTTTCACACATACTATTGTTTCTTTTGCACTCTTACAACTATGATCCTCTAACATTGTTGTTTACATATGAACATTCATCATTTAAACACAACCAGTATTGTTTCCTACTAAATAGTTATAGGATAGTTTTTTCATAAATAACGCTCATAGTTTACAACTATTCAATGTTGTTCTAGCTAAACAGTTTAATGAACAAGACTGTTTTCAACTACAAAGATAACTTTGCAACAAAACAATGTCGTTTGCAACAAAATATTCACTGTTTTACATCAATACAATTCTGTTTCAGACTAAACAGTTACATTTTATGACAAACAATATCGTTTTCCAACATAACATTCACTATTTGCAATTACTCATTGTTGTTTCAAGCTATTTAGATATTAAATGATAACATTACAATTTAATGTTCACCATTTTAAACAGAACAAGTTCTTTCCACAATGAACAAAAAATTAACAATGTTATTTCACTAGTAACAAATATTGTCTACAACTTCTCATTTGTCAATTTCAAGCAAGCCAAAAATATTTCACTAACAAATTAACTAGCCCAACTTCATACATGAAAGCATAATGCCCAATATTCAGATCTTCAAGAACACTTTCATTAATGAAATTCAATATCCAACTTTTTATAAATGAAATGAATCTAAGATTGACATGCTCGTCGATGTTAAGATTGAACAAGTATTTCAGTCAAAAGATAGACATAGAGGTTTTAGGTTCTAAGCAAAACTCATGCCTTTTCAAGTTACAAACAAACTTTCATAGGTCACTCTAGAATCGACCATCCATATTGGTCTGGTGCTTTTCTTTCTTAGAAACAAGAGTCATGTATGGATATGACCTTGAAGGCATGCTGGTTTTACACCACTCATAATTGACATGCATACTCATATCGATCATAGTTATAAGGAAACAACCCTGTGGTCATATAGATCGAACCCTACTTGGGTTTATTGAATTTTAACAAAAATTTCACCATCATTTCCATTGAAACATGGTGACATTTTAGTACATATAATACAATCTCAAGCATTTGTTTAAGCTGCTCATTATTAACCCAACCGATAAGAGAATACGATACATATGAAAACAAGACACAGGGTATGATACCCTTTCCATAGGATCGATAGTCAATCCTCTATAAATTAAGCAAACATTAATACATAGTTGAATCAGAATGAAATTCTGATTAGCAATTGAATGGCAAGCACTAATGTGCAAAGTTGAGGAACAGTCACATCTCAATAATTCTAAGCCTCAGCCTAGCTCTATGAGCTAGCCGATAAGGCTCTAAATAAAACTCATACAATGCTGTCCACTGGCCATGTGACCCAAAAAAATGATTGAAAACAACACAATACTCGACTCAAGGCCGTGGTTACTCAATAGGAAATTTACATTTTACAGTGTTAATGAAGCATTCAAAAAAATGGCAGAATACCATTCGTATGTTGAGGAAAATGATAATAGAAAAGTTGAGTTTTCTTCTAAGGAAACCAATTTACCTGATAAATCGAGATTTTGTGAAACTTGCCTCTGATTTTTCCCACTTTCATGAGCTCTTCTCTGTCTTTTTTCTTTTGAGCCAGAAATTTTTCATTCGTTGTGCTTTTTTGCCCAGGGTTATGAATTCAAAAATAGAAACAACAATATCTTTTTGCATGTTACTCAGTGTTGCCATTATGGAATTATTTCCTTGCCACCGACCACTATCTTGTTTGAATATCACCATTAAACTTGTGGCAAACCACATCCTTCATGGGATGCCTTCATCATTTTCATTTGATTTCAAACAGTTTGATTTTTAAATAATATCAGTTATCAAATTCAATTTCAATAAGAATAAGAATAAGAATATGTATACATATATATGTATATGTATATATATATAGTATATATGTATATATATAGTATATATGTATATATATATTTATATGACTTCATTCATATTTACTATGTTTGTTCTTCATTTTGTATATATATTTATATATATATATATATTTATGTGTAGATTGTTTGTTTGAAGGAGCTTATAAGTTCCATATGCTATCATTTAATTAAATAAGGAACTTTAATGTCATCTCGAGCATCCATAAATATGTGAACTAAAAGGAGTTTCTTTTTACTTAATTTCACATAACGAAACTCTTATCCTTTTAATCTTTCTTTAAAATATGTACTTTCATTTTCTTCAAAACATAGAGTTTAAGTAGACAATTTAATCTACAAGCCATTCATTTTCAATCACTGAAATAATTCAAGTCATGAAATTACATTCTATATATACAAAATAGTTCAAATGCAGGTCATCATGCCATTCGTGGTGTGTGCACCCATATTCCAATTGGCTTACCGTTCGATCCGGCTAAACAATCCTACTTCAACCGTGTTCTCGTCCTTCAACCTATTGTATAATTAAAACAAAAATGCTGCCCCCATTGAAATTTAAATCCTGCACTATATTTTTTAATGATTTTTTTGAGAAATTTTCTAATTTTTAAAATAAAACCAAAATTAAAAAACTAAAAAAAATATCAAAAACTGTGTGCACAGGAATCCGTATAGGGGCCGTACGGGCCCTTGTACAATTTTTTTTTTCCTCAGAAACTCCCAACACATATTTTGGCGATTTGAGAGGTGATCTTGAGGTTTTTGGGCCTTTTTGAGCATGATAGAAAGCTCCGTTTTGGCTCAAAATGAACCAAAAATGCATCTACCCTCTAGATCCGAAAATAAAGCAACCACTTTATCTGGCGTCAGGAACCCAAATCAGATGAAACAAAAGCCAAAATTGACTTTCTCGATAGCTATGAATCCAATGGTGAGGTCCTTTTTGCACCAAAATGCACCAAAAAATTCCCACCTCCAAAATTTGCTAGAAAAGGCAAAGGGGATTCATATATGAAGCCTGCAACGCTCGTTGAAGAAAGAAAATCTCATAAATTGAGAAGAGGTTCGTTGAATCCACGCTCTGATACGATGTTGAAGTTGATAATCCAACCTCACATATCCTAATGAACACCTGCATGCAAATAACCTGTCACACAAAAGAGATCAAGAGACACAAGAATGGTGCTTTGCAAAACATGAAGCAAAAATGCATTAACCAGTATATTAGATTACAAAAGATTAATCCTTATAAAAGGAGATCCAAACCCTAAAATTGAAAACCCTAGGAATAATAATAAAATAAAGAATACCTAAGTTTAGCTTAAGTGAAATAAAGTAAAGGTGAATTAATTAATTAATCAATTGATATGATTAAATTAATTAAGTAAACAACCTATTACTCTAACACCTATCACCTTGCAATTGCACACACTTGCACTTGCAATTTCATCAGTAATGTTTAATTCTTGATAACATATAAGATAATTTCAAAAGTTTGCATAGTCAACATCAATCAACTTCTTTCAATCTATTTTCAAAAATTCCAAAATTTCCATTTAATATATATTGAATTTCTTCAATAATTCAATTTACAATATTATAATAAATATGCAATAAAATTGGGTTATGACACAAGGTGTGTGCCCTTGGTCTCCTTGTGATGTACAACACAACACTTGAGTTCGTGACATGGCTTAACTGCCTCTCATGGATTCATTAACTCTGGCGGTTGTATCAGACATTAATAGGTTGATCTTTTGGTGCAACAACAACCATCTTTGTAACAATTGGTATTAGAGCCTAGGTCATGGGTTCAAACCCCTCACTTGCATTGGGGGGATTGTTGCAAGGTGTGTGCCCTTGGTCTCCTTGTGATGTGCAGTGCAATGCTCGGGTTCGTGACATGGCTTAATTGCCTCCAGTGGATTCATTAACTCTGGCAGTTGTATTAGGAATTAATCGGTCAATATTTTGGTGCAACAACAACCTTCTTTGCAATAATTTCATGCTTGGAAATGATTAAAAAACACCCTGCCATTAATAAGAAAATTTTGTGAATTGTCTTGGAATGAAATACCCACTAGTTTTGATGGTATTATTTTGACACAAAATCTAAAATATGCAAAATGAGTTGAAGGAATTCACTTTCAAACACCCTTATCAATATAAAATATTCTTTAGAGATAAAACTTTTAATGGTGGGGGATGCCATAAATAAGTGGATGTTAGGATTTTACATGCCAATGAACATGTAGAATCTACTAGTATATACAAATAATTTGTTTTATTCTCTTACTCTTAGAGCAAGATGATATTAGAACCAAGTAGAATGCGAAGATAAAATGGTTGTAGGAAAATTATTTGATAGAATTCCTAAATAATTACAAAGAGAGAATAAGGAGTTTTGAGGGTCGATCAAAATGTGTGATGCAAATCATGTTTTCACTTTCTAGTGAATGGGTAATTTCTTAAGGTTCAAATTTTTCACCTGCAAGGTGAAAGTGAAATTTGGAAAATATTTTTATCATAGGGGTAAAAGGTTGAATGTGAATGTGAGTAAATATTTTTAAAGGCCATTTTTAGTTTTTAAAAGAGAGCCAATAGAGGAGAAAATGTTTAAAGATATTGAGGCATATTTTTTTATGCCTATTTATTTGCAAAAGGGTAGGATCAAATTGTGTCATGTTACTCTTGGATTTAAATTTGATTATTTCTCTTCTCATATAATGCATTTTGTTAGTAATTTTGAAGCAATTGTTGATTTCTAGGGAGATACTGATGGAATTTTTTCAAGCCAATCTTAGGATCAAGTTTGTAATTATTTGAGATTTGTAATGTCAAATTCATAAAAAAATCTTCTTAAATATGTAATAGTTTGTTGCAATTTTGATGTCTGCTATGACACTATAATTTTCACTAGTAAATCAATGCTATGCTTACTCTTGTTAGTTATACAACTCATCTCCATTTTTTCTTGTATGTTAAGGGAATCTAAAGGATTTCTAGGTGCACATTTTTTGCACTTATACTATGGTTTAATTAGTTTGTATCCAAGAGATATAATAAAAATTCTTATTATGAGTTGCTTGTAATTAGAATTCTTACTAACTTGGTATGTGGGGCTTATAAATTGGAAATGGATTATTAAGTTTGGGATGTATTATCTAAAAATGAGGGCATTTGAGATTCTAGGCTTTGTAAGGAAAATTTATGTGAAATATGCTCATCTAACTTGAAAAATATTCTATCAATTATGGCTATCGATCTTGAATTGACTCTATTATTGAAGGATAAGGCATCTATCTCCTATAGTTATAGCTAACTCAACACCTCAAATATTCAAAAAATGAACATCTACAACAAGGAATAGTTTATTAGGATTTGTTTTTCTTCGTATAACTTAAAGAATGTAAATGATAAGCCTAAATTATTGTTTGTTTGTCACCCCTTTGTATGTTTGAGATGTAGATAGGTTAGTTTGTGTGGTTTATTAATTCACAATGCTACTAAGGATACAAAGGATCATTCCCGCACCTATTAAATTACAAAATCCTTTAATAATATATTTATGAATGTGTCAACTATCCACATATTTAGTGTCTATAGCTACAAGCTAGTATGTAACCAACAAAATCTGAGTTAGTGATAGAAAATCACACTTATGTGTTGTGCCATTTGGACTTGGTTTCATATTTGTAGCTTTTTTTGTCAAAGATCTTTATCATTATTTAAGACCATTTTTAAGATCACCCTCTTGAGTCCTATGGAGTTCAAAGTGTAGAAGATAGGGTCCAATATTGTCTCATTGGATTTTATTGTTCTTGGTTTGATCATAGGGTTGTCATATTACCTAGATTGAATTGATCTCCAAGTTTAGGCATTGTGTCATCTCTTAGAGATGAGGGTAGCAAGAAAAAGAACCAACACCTTGGCTTAGTGATATATTTCACTCTTCTTATGATTATCACAATATTATTTTTTATTTGTATCTTGATAGGGATATTTGTGTCAAATTATTCTTTTTATCTTGGTATTCTTTTCTTAGAGTCTCTTTTTTGTTTAAGATATAAGAATTCTTAAGCTTTTGTAGCAATATTTCTTCTTTACAACCGCTTCTTGCCACTTGTGGTGTATTCTTAATGACTTGTAATATTATTTTTTTCTCATTTGATTATATTAGGACTAGCTTTTTTAAGTATTATTGTGCCCATTCACTTGCTTTCTTCTTCTCTTCCTTGCATTCATTTGTGTAGTATCCTAGTTCACCATATTTGTAGTAGGTGGTATCTTTTCTTATTCTTTTTCCCTTTCCTTTACCTCTTCTACATCTATAATTTTTAAAATAACATCTATCTTCATTTAAGTTGGTAGGTGGGTATGATATTTTATTTTGTGGTGGTGTATTATGAAGTGTGAATATTTCTTAGATTTTTCTAGGTTTGTATTTTATATTCATGGTTTGGGGAATAAAGGTGCCTTTTTGCTAGCCTTTTCACATATGCCATTTTAGGGTCTATTATTTTTATTTTATTTTTTTGTAGTGGTGATTACATCATGGTTCTTTCTCTTCTTCTTCTTCTCAAAGCCTGAACAATAGTGATGTTCAATCGTATATTTCATGATCATCCCATTCTTTGTGGATGCCATAATAAACTATTTATGTTTTCCTTAGAGTTATTCTTAGGTCTAACCTAAGTGTGGTAGTTGTCTTATCTCCTTTAAGGGCCAATCATTAATTTATGATGTGTCCTTCCATAGAATAATAAGTGCACTAAATGTTTTTTTTTTATAGTTTCTTGTTTAGCTAGGATTTCTTATTTGATTTTTAATTTTTATAATTATAGTTTTGATCTTTCTAGTTCCTTATTTTTGGTGAATTTTTCTTGTCTTCTCCATGTTTGAGATTCCATACAGTAAGCTAATGTAAAAGATTTTGAGTAGGGAGTGAATATCCTTCCATCCAATGATATTATTTATAGAGTTAATCTAGAGATGAACCTTTCAATGTATTATTTTTTAACTAAAGGTTCTCTAATTTCCTAAATGCTCTTTATATATATATGATCATAATATTTTATAGGTATTCCTTCTTCTTATACCATATCTCTCATTTTTATTACTTTTAGTAGGAATTTCTAGTGATTCAAATTTTGATAGAAACTTAGCTTTAAATTTTTACTATTATTTGTCATGTTGAGTGCATGTCTTTTTGTACCAATTTAATGTGTCCTTTCTAAAGTTCCTACAAAATCAAATAGCTTTTCCTAGTTTCTGGTGGTGGTGGTAGATTTTCTTTCCCATAGTGACTCAAAAAATAAATGTATGTTCTATTGCGTATATATTATGTCCTTGTCAAAGATTGAGAATTTGATTGAAAATTTATGTTGCAATTAGGATGTTTTTCTCTTTTGTAGTGCTTATTTGTGGTATTATTTGGTGATTTATCCTTTTATTTTTGAATTTATTGGTGCATTGCTTTCTTGATTCTTCCCTTATTTTTAGATAATTGTATGCCAAAGTACTCCCTAATTTTGCATCACAATTTTGTACAAATTGTTGCTATTCATATTCTATTATTTCTCTTAAATTTTTGATTGTATTTGATGTTGAAATTCTTCATGACTTATATGGCATGGGGGACGACTCCTAGTATAGGGTTTGAAATTCTTCAAAGTGACATTTTATTTTAGGAGAAATATTTTCATTAATTAAAGTATGTCATTAGATAATGATGTTTTCTAATCTTCCCCTCTTATTCCAATTGCATTGTTAGCCATGTTGAACATGTTACTATTTTCTTCTTGTAATTCTTGATATAGTCCCTTATCTCTTAATTTTCTCACAACTATTTTCTTCTTGTAATTCTTGATATAGTCCCTTATCTCTTAATTTTCTCACACTTTTTGCTAACCAATTGATATAAATACACCACATTGAATCTCAAATATTGTAAATTTTCTAGGGGTTCAAGAATTTCTTAAATATTTCATGAATGATAATCTAAATATTAGATAATTTGTGTTTAAGGGGTGGTGTTTGATTCAATTCAAAATATTTTTCCATATTTTTGAGATATCCCATATTATTTGATGCTTCCTACTAAATTAGTGAAGATATTTGTTTCTTTATTGTGGTGTGAATTAAGTTGTGTCACGTAGCTCTAGTACTTTGTCATTAGCTATGACCCCTATGTCACATTGAATTATACCCCATTCTTCAAAAGAATGTGGATTCATATCTTCCTATTTATTCACAACCCCTCTAGTGTGCTCTAAATTCTCCTCCCTATAATTCTTAGCTATATCCCTCTTATTGTGATTTCTCCATTATTTTGTGGTATATTTCTTATTATTATTATTTTTTCATTTTTCTTCCATGTTCAACTTCATTTTCAACTGGGTATTTTATTTAATCTCTCTTAAAGGTGTAGAAGAGGGGGATTCACTACTCATGAGTTCTCTTCATTCAGAGAGCCTCATGGGGTAAACTTCCCTAAACTACCTTAGGAATCAGTAGTGAGAGTTTTAGAATCTGAAAGAGCAGGTCACAAAGATTTTTTGGACAAACTGACCAGCTCTTGGCCAAAGGATGTTAGCATAGGAAACAGACGACAATGCAACATGTTGGCATCCCAGAGGTGTGTTGTCATCTCGTACGAACCAGAGAATGAGTTTATCACAAAAAATAATAAGCTGACTACTTCTACTCTGATTATTGAGAAATTACAGAATGTAGTAAAATGATAGAATGTGATAAAGCAATAGAAAGTGATAGAAATGAGATAAAGCAAAATAAAAATGGTAAAGATAAAGAGAAGAAAGGAAAGAAGATTCTCACAACTGCGCAAGTGATGAAGTCTCCCGTATGTGAATGTCTTCAATACCTGCAAGTGTGATATCTGGAGAAAGTGTTGGGGCTATATAGGGGTTTGCCTCAGTCAAACCCCCATTTTGGTGTTCCCACCTCCATGGAAAACCAAGAAGATAGAGAGAAAGAGATGACCAAAGCACGTGGTGAAAGCAAAACCCGCTTAGGAGTAGAACCCGCACCACCAAGTAAGAGTGATAAAAGAAAACCACGCTTGAGGAGGAGAACCTGTATCACAAAAGAGGTGATAAAAGCAATCCCCGCTTAAGGAGGAGAATTTGTATCACAAAGTGTAGATGCAAAAGAAGGAGATGTGAATTCCCAAGATGCTCACAAGCATGCAATATGGGAAATGAAGTTGTAAGAGTGAAGCTAAGAGAACTTGAAAGTACTTGAAGCTACTATGGAAAGCTATGTGCAAGCAAGATTTGGATAGTAGAAGGCTAAAGCCAAAGCAAGAGAGAAGCTAGAATCAAAAGAATGGAGCTAGAAGAAGTTAGAGGAAGTTAGAAGTTGCAAATGGAGTGAAAAGATTGCTTTTAAGAAGAGAAAAGAGTTACCATTGAAAAAAGGTAAAGACAAGTGAAAAAAATGCTCAGAGATAGCTGCTTGAGCATTTAAACATCGTAGGATGCTAGCACGATGCACAAACATTTGCGTGGCATGCTAGTGTCCAGACACATTACGCTACAAAACGATGAGAATGGGAAAATCCCAAGGTTTGATGCAAGCTAACATGTGAGGGTGGCTACTGAAAAGGGGTGCTGGAGCATCCTAAGAAGGGAAAAGGCTGATGTAGGGGCTAAAATGAGCCTACTCAAGATGCTAAGAGAGTGGACACTAAAGAAGACACAAGAATGTATGTGAAATTGCAAGGGGTGCAATTTTACGCCTATACATTTTTCCCTCACTTTAGTGGGCATATGAATCTACATTAATATGCACGCTAAAGGAAATCTACTAAACATAAATAACATCATATGCCAAAAGGATACTATAGAGGAAGTAGATAACTCTTCGAACCACAAAAGCATGCCCCTAGACTGAAGACCTGCAAAACAGATGCATTAGACAAGAAATACTTGCACCAGACAATAGCATTATAATATAAAAAGCTAAAGGATTCGAGTTAGCAAAGTAAAGAGACCTTGGTGTAGAATGTTCTCTTAGTACTATGTGTCATCCCTGAATTAAGAAATAATATATAGAAAAATAAAGAGGGAAGGGCATATACTCAGGATGAAGAAGATGTAGATCTTTGATTCGGTATACGCAAGTTGAGAAGAGAGATAAAAATGAAATGAATGCATGAGTGATAAAAGCAATCTCCGCTCGAGGAGGAAAACCTGTATCACAAAATATAGGTGATAAAAGCAATCCCCACTCGAGGAGGAAAACCCATATAACAAAATATAGGTGATAAAAGCAATCCCTGTTAGAGGAGAAAATCCTGTATCATAGAATATAGGTGATAAAAGAAATTCCTGCTCGAGGAGGAAAACCCGTATCATAGAATATAGGTGATAAAAGAAATCCCCGCTTGAGGAGGAAAACCCGTATCACATAATATAGGTGATAAAAGCAATCCCTGCTCGAGGAGGAAAATCCATATCACCAAATAAGGATGTAAAGAGCTCTACAGGTTCTCGGTCTTGCAAAGCAAGACAAATTAGAGAATCTTGTGGCTACTACAAGCTGTGTTGCAGGACAGTCACATAAAAGATAGGTCTAGTTAGGCTTCCCCCAAGCTAGACACGACTGAATGAAATTGGTCTAGTTAGGCTATCCCCAATCTAGATGCGAAAGAATCCATTTGAGATAAAGACTTTCAAAGGGGGTCCCTCGAGAACCCTTCAAAAGGAAGGGGGTCCACTCAAGGGATGCTTCAATTGAAAGATAGGGAGAAGAGAGGGGGTCCTTAAGAAGGACACACATGTCCAAAATGAGTTATCACTGCCCCCAACATACAGGGGAGGAGAACCATGCAAGACACTTAGCACATATAGGATAGAGGTAGACCTCGATATCACTTTTCATGTGAAGTAAAGGAAGGTGCATCAATCAAACGAGAGTTTTATGGCACCTGAATCATGAAGTTGTTGTATTTTATCTTTCAAGGCTTTGAATTCACTAGTGGAATGGCCAAGCACTTGATGGTATGCACAAAAAGAATTTTTTCCTTTTTTATGCTCATGAAATTTCTTGCATGTAGGAGAGGGAAGAGTGATTAAGCGAGCTTTTAGAAGCCACAACAAAATACACTCTTTCTTAGGTAAAGAATGAGGAGAAGGAAGCAACCATTTCTCTTATGGAGAAATGTTTGATTGCTCACAGGAAAAAGATATGAAGGTAGAAGACAAAGGAGGAGGATCTTCATAGAGAGCATTATTCCAATAATGAGAATTACCCTCTTCTATGTGATCACCATCATCTTTCTTGATGGGACTACCAACATTAATCTCTTTAACAAAAGTGCAATTATCTTCCTCAGAAGGAGGAGGATCAACATCAAGGACATTACAATTTGCATTCACATTACCCTGCGATACAAAAGAGTAATCATCTTCGATAGCGGGTTTGGGTGATGTCATCAGAAGGTCTAAGTGGATCAGGTTGAATTTATATTCTTGGATGAAGGAATCTGTAAAGTCTAAGGAACCCCAATCATCACCAAGACACACGTTCTCTTGAGAAGAGATAGGAGCAGACTAAAGCAAGTCCCATAATGAGATCTTAGCTGGAGTAACTTGAAGTTGCTTGACAAGATCGTAATCACTAGGTGCTTTATTGTAGGCTTAAGAGTTGAAGGAATACTTGGTTGTTTATTCATTCTATTTTCATAACTATGGGCTATCGCTCTATAAGAGGGAGCCTTAGAAAAATCAGGAGGGTCACTGCCAAATGGAACACCATTAATAGAGAAAACCCTTTTAGGAGAGGGACTAGCTGGAGTCACATAAATGATCGGTCTATTAGTCCTTTGAGGGGTAGCAGAGAAATATATTGCATTTACAGAATCATCACAACTAGTAGAACAATTATTTGAAGACATTCTCAACATCAATCCAAACAGGATCAAATGTGGAATAATTATTTGAAGAAACATTCTCAACATCGATCCAAGGAGAATTAGATGTGGAAGGAGGTTCATCATTCACTAATGCATCATCTCTAGAGGAGAGTGCATTAGAATAGATAATAATTTCATCATTAAAAAATGTGACATCTCTAGAAGAGAGTGCATCAGAAGGTATAAGAGATTCCTCCTTCATGAATGCATCATCTTTAACAAAGAGTGCATTGGAACAAAGATAGGATCCATCATTCAAAAATGCAATGTCCCTAGAAGAGAGTGCATTGGAATGAGGGGTAGATTCATCATTCACAAATGCATCATCTCCAAAAGAGAGTGCATTGGAATGAATAGAAGGTAGAGTAATATTAAGGAAAGTATCAATGATTTCATCTTCTTGCAACAAAATATCCTCTGAAGCAAGAGGACATTCGTGAGAAAGATCAAAGATATCAAGTGACATAGGAAAATCCAAGTCACCATCACATGCATTTAATGGAACATCATTAATAGTTTGAATAAAATTAGATACTGAACTAATAAAAGAAGATATTAAATTCATTACGATCTTTTTGGTATTTTCTATGTTTTAGTAATTCATGTTTTCAGAGGTCTTCAAAGTGAAATTTGAGGTCGGAACATGTGTTAGTCCCTAAAATTTGACTACCAAAGGCACTAGTATTTTAGGGATTGAACTAGTTCTCTAGGAGACCTTTCCAATGGTGCAAACGGTTATGAATTTCGAGCACCGAGTCAAAAGTTATGACCCCGCCAAGTAGGGGTAAATAAATTTGTAGTTTTTCGGAAGATTTTCTCTTCATGTTAGGTTCACCAAAATGTAGAAGAGGGGGATTCAGTACTCATGAGTTCTCTTCATTTAGAGAGCCTCACGGGGTGAACTTCCCTAAACTTCCTTAGGAATCAGCGGCGAGAGTTTTAGAATCCGAAAGAGCAGGTCACAGATATTTTCTGGACAAACTGACTAGCTCTCGACCAAAGGATGTCAGTGCAGAAAATGGATGACAGCGCAATGCGCTAGTGTCTTGTACGACCAGAGAATGAGTTTATCACAAAAAATAGCAAGGTGACTACTTCTACTCTGATTATTGAGAAATTATAGAATGTAGTAAAATGATAGAATGTGATAAAGCAACAGAAAGTGAAGAGAAGAAAGGAAAGAATATTCTCACAACTGCACAAGTGATGAAGCCTCTGGTACGTGAATGTCTTCAATACTTGCAAGTGTGATATTTGGAGAAAGTGTTGGGGCTATATAGGGGTTTGCCTCAGTCAAACCCCTGTTTTGGTGTTCCCACCTCCACAGACAACCAAGAAGATAGAGAGAAAGAGATGAACAAAGCGGGTGGTGAAAGCAAAATCCGCTCAGGAGTAGAACCCGCACCACCAAGTAAGAGTGATAAAAACAAACCCTGCTCGAGGAGGAGAATTCGTATCACAAAAGAGTTTATTAAAGAAATCCCTACTCAAGGAGGAGAATTCGTATCACAAATTGTAGATGCAAAAGAAGATGTGAAGTCCCAAGATGCTCACAAGCATGCAATAAGGGAATAAAGTTGCAAGAGTGAAGCTAAGAGAACTTGAAAGTACTTGAAGCTGCTATGGAAAGCTATGTGCAAGTAAGATTCAGATAGTAGAAGGCTGAAGCCAAAGCAAGAGAGAAGCTAGAAGTAGAAGAATGGAGCTAGAAGAAGTTAGAGAAAGTTAGAAGTTGCAAATGGAGTGAAAACACTGCTTTTAAGAAGAGAAAAGAAGCTTCTCCAGCCGTTACAAGGTGTTCTCGGTTGTCACCATCGACAAAAGGTGAAGACAAGTGGAAAACATGCTCGGAGACAGCTGTTTGAGCATTTAAACATCACAAGATGCTAGCGTGGCACGCAGACGTCCGTGTGGTGCGCTAGTGTCCGGACACATTACGCTACAAAATGATGAGAACGATAAAATCCCAAGGTTTTATGCAAGCTAACATGCAAGGGTGGCTACTGAAAAGGGGTGTTGGAGCATCTTGAGAAGGGAAAAGGCTAATGCAGGGGCTAAAATGAGCCTAGTCAAGATGCTAAGGGAGTGGAAACTAAAGAAGATGCAAGAATGTATGTGAAATTGCAAGGGGTGCAATTTTATGCCTATACAAAAGGCATGTGCAATCATATGGGGAAAAAAAATTTATCCACGACCACTTTGATATGAGTGAGTTAAAATATAGAGATGGGGGCTTTGTATAGGATAGAGAGAGGTAAAATCATTCCTAGGACTAGATACATATACCTCTTTCTAGGCCAAACATTGAGCATGTCATAATCCCTTCCATTGTGAAGGATAGTATTGATGTGGAGACTCTAGAGTCCACTAAATCCCTTAAACATACATTGTTACAACAAACCAAACCTTTACCACAAGGTGATGATGGTTAGGCTCCAAGATCTCAAACATCACATCACATTTGATGAAACTATAGATATTTTTACAATTATGGGTCTAGGGATAGTTAGGATGCACATGGCCAACAATAGGACACATCCATATTAGATGATATGGTGTTCAAAGATGACCTATTGGATATGCCATTTAGCATTGATAGATAGGTAATTTTGAATAATTTTAAATGAAATTAACTATAAATCCTTTTGAAATGTAAGATTAACTATATTCATCTATGATAATTAAAAATTAATGTAAATTTATTTTAATAAAATTTTAGGGTCAGAGTGCTCATCCTACATCTATCAGCCCTTCATATCCTAATTATGTGGCCATATCAAGTCCATAGGTATGCAATTAGTAAAAAAATAGTAAATATAGTACATGTAAATATTTTCCTTATATGAATGGTAATCTTAAAATTCATATTAGATGTTGAACATGTGGATGCCAGACCTTTGACATCAGGACCTACCGATAGGAGTGGTCATACAACTTTCATTAAGACGAGCTTGACTATTTTTAATCATTATGTTGGTAAAATATTTTATTTTATTTTATTTTTTATTTTAATCATTAGGCATTGCTACAATAATTTTTTCTTTGATGCCTTTACTGGAGGTATGAGCTAGATAAGTAAATTTTATATTCTATTTTTTTGTTTTATCCCACATCTATTAGTGTAAATTTGAATGATATTAATCCATAGTTTATTTTTTTCTTGATGCCTATCATAGGGGGTTGCAAATCTAGATCATGCACTTGTCCCTCAAATGAATGAAGAGAGGTAAAAATTGCTTGAGATTGATTATCATATGACGCTAAGTGATTTTTCCCTTATATATCGTTGTATAATTCACTTTTCATATATTAATGTGTATATTTTTTATTGTATTAGGTGGACCCCCAAAAAAATTTAGGGATGAGGTCAAGTTAGTGGGTTTAAAGGTAACAATAATCACTTGCCTCTCTATCTACTCAATAGTTAAAAAAGGTCATTGATTATGTCCCATTGATGAGAAATAAATAGGTTCTTATACCAATTGTTGGAAAATTCAATCTCTATCCAAATGTGACTTCATTAGATGAGATACAAGGCTTAGACAATAGGAACATGAAAATCTAAAAATTATATGCAAATATTAAAATTAATTTTCCTCAATATATAATTACCATGGTTAGATCCATCTTTATGATGCCAAAAATCAACCAACAGAACATACTTATAAACACTACCTTATGTGAACTTATAACAACAATATATAAAGAATAATCTCATCATAAAATAGCAAAAATGAGGCACAAATCAACAACACAAGATCATCATATAGCACAGGATTTATGTGGAGAAAACCTTGTGAGAAAAAACTCCACCAAGAAGAGAGGTCAAGTATGCATTATCTTCAAATAAATGATATTAAAATACAACTACTTTCATTCTCACATTTTCCTCCAAAATTGTAACACCTGCGAACAACCTCCTTATGCCTCAACTTGTCCTTGTTCCTACAAAGAAACTCTACATTAAACTGTTGCTCATATTTTCTACATCTAAGAGGTTGAATTTATAGATGTGTGAAGAGGTCTTAAGCCCCAAACAAGGCTCCCAAAGATGAATCTTCATCCCAAACATTCCCAACCCTTAGATTACCTCCTTAAAATGCGAAAGGACATCGATTTTGGCTCTAATACTTTCCCTCCAACATGGGCACGAAAACTTGGGAGATAAACATCACATTATGTAGCATAGTAAATTGTCACCCTTGATAATTTTACACTACTTTTTGTTCTCCCTTAAATTATTGGACCTAATTGAGCACCTAATTTCCTAAATTATGCATTCTTCGGTCCATTTTTAATAATTATCGACAAATTGCATGCAGAAAACAAATGCATTTATCTAATACTTTACCCCCAACACCTTAATTTCCAAAAAATAGGGTTGAGACACACCCTATGAAAAATTAGTCCCCCTATTTTGGCTCTAAATTCAAATGTGTCTGTGTTGGCACTTTATTACTTGCAAGTCAATTGTCCAAAGTAGGCTATTAAGATTTAATTTGTGAGAAATTAGAATAATTGCATATAAATACCTAGTTATTACATCCTTTGAAATCTTACAAGTAAGAAGTGAAATAATCTACCAAGAAGTAAAAAAATATAGTAAGACATGAAAAAATCTATCAAGAAGTAGAAGAAACTAGCAAGAAGTGAAGTGATTAAGCAAGAATTATTGTCAATCTAGCATTATCAAGAAATTCAAGGGCACATTTTTAGTGATTTATTGCATTAATTCAAGATCCAAGCTTCATGTCAAATCATATGTGAGTTTATGAATGTTTATGGTTTCATTGTTTGTGAAGGCTAACCCCTTTGTAGGTCTCCAAGCAATTCAAGAAAATCAAGCAACCAAGATCCAAGCCTTGAGGATATTTGTATGACTTCAGTCCTTTAAGGAAGCCATTGAAGGGTGGTGAGCTGCAAAACTTTGTTGATTCATCATTACTCCTTATCATTTATCCATTTATCATTGACATTGCCATTGTGGAAGTGGAAACACTAACATGGGGTTTGACTAAGGTAGGCCCCTAAATGGCACAACCCTTCCTCTCTCTTTGAATGTGTAAATTTCAGGTTTGAAGGAGATTGAAGGAAGTTTGAAGACTAATTACTTGTTGTTGCAATCAAAACCCTAGATCTTGAAAACTCACGAAAACTCACTTATAAGAATATTTGACAGTGATCCAAAAAAAATGTAGACAAAAATGGAAAGCTCTGATCTAGCACCAGAGGACTAAGAAAATCGGTTTGAAATATATCTACAAGGAAATGTATATGCCCTAGGGTAAATTAGTCCTCCATTTTCAACCCCAAATTTTAACCATAGTTTGTCCATTTCAATTGTCTAAATTTATTTTTGACTTTCTGCATTTGTTGTATTTGCATCAAAACATTAATTTACATCATTAGCCTAGTTAAATCATTGCATTTCATCCCTAAATTCATCCTGGATTTGGTCAAGTGTTGTTTGAATCACCTTTTTGTTGGAAACAAGCAACACTGAGAGGGGGGGTGAATCAGTGTTCTACAAATTTTAACTCTATTATCCTTATTTTTAACTCTTCTAACACATTCAATCAATAACAATATGTAGAAACAAAAAATAAGAAACCACACAACCATAACACAATGATTTTTACGTGGAAAGCCTATAAGGGGAAAAACCATGGTGGATGGCCAATCCACAAGTAATTCTGAGTATACTCAAGGAGAATATTACATAAGGGGAATGCACTTGCATTCAGGCTCATTGCCCAGAGCTCACTGCTCAAAATAAGGCTCACTGCCTTTACAAAAGAGATTGGAATAGTTCCAAAAGAAAGTGAATAGTTTTTTGAAACCCTATCTAGGATAGAGATGCCATTGGGTGGCTTTGTCATACTATTTTTGTCTCACATTTTTCTCAAATATCTATTTTTGTGTTCTTTGTCCACTTCTGTTGTCAGAATCTTGCTTCTAGATATTTTATTGGGTATGTTTGGAAATTTAGTGTTCATAGTGGGCACACAGTATTTTGAAACTTGCATGAGCTTCACAAACTAGGGTCCTATTTCCAATACTTCAGTGAGGCGTAGTTGTAGACTTATGGAATCCCATACTATTGTTACATTCATTGTGGATCCTGAGTCTTCCAATTATTTCACACAAGGTATTTCCAATACCATGACCATTTTGGAATCTATCCCTAATCCTACCATACCAATGCCAACTTCACAAAAAAGCACCTTTATAGATGTTGAGACTGTTGTTGCCCATATTCTCGAGGATAAACTGAAATAATTAGACAAAGGCTTAGAATAATTACAAGATTACTTAAGCACTAAATCCTTAGCGAGAAAAATAATGCCTATAGTAGACAACATAAGGAAACTAATCAATGATTCCCAAGTATTAGAGGTTTTATGTAGCCTAGCCCATCTAGTGGATGCCAATATTCCTACGATGGCTAGTTACACTCAAGCTTTGGGATTCACTCAAAGCCAAGGGGGAAGTAAAATATCTCTCCCTACAACTATACCCTCTATTCCTACATACACATTTCCAAGTTTAGCTTCAATGATACAACCAAAAAATGGAATAATTCCAAGCTTAGGGATTTCAAGTGGGTACCCTTATAGTTTCATGACCTCACATATGACACCTCAATATTCATTTCCTCTTATAAAATTGCAAAATAGTAGTCCACCAAGTAGTTACACAATCCCACCATATTCACCACATTCCCAAAACATGTCAAGCAATGACTCGATCATCAATCAACTTTTGCAAAATGTGACCTCACTTCAACAAGAATTCTCAACATTGAATCAAGCTCAAAATGGAAAACCATCACAATATGTCAAAAGGATCCCTTTGTCACTTAACATTTTGAAAACAACCATGCCTCTAAACACCAAAATTCCTAGGTTTTAGAAGTTTAATGCTAAGGGAGATCCTAATAGTCATATATCGGCTTATATGGCATTGTGTAGAGACTTCATCTTTAAAGACAAGTTCCTAGGAGAACTCTTTCCTAGGTCATTGAAAGACATGGCCTTGGAATGATTTTTCTCATTGTCGAATAACTAGATTCATTCATTCAATGAAATTGTTGATGCATTCCTACAAAATTTCCAAGAAAACATATTTCCATAAATTACATTAACTGATTTAGTGAGGTACAAATAAGGAAAACATGAAAAAGTGATAGACTTCATAGGACGATATCAGTCACTATACTCACAAATCAATCTTACTCTTCCTAATGTGGATGTTCAAAGAGTGTTCATTGAGAATTTGCAACCTGAAATTAGAGATAAGATATTTTTGATGAGGTATCCATCATTTACACACTTGTGTATAACTCTTCATGACTATCAAAATGTAGTTAGTCAATATGAAGAAGCATCTTCATTGATTCCTACTAACAAATTCGAATATGTACCTCAACACAACTATCAACCATTCAAGAAACAAAATAAGAACTTTATCAAGATAAACACACCCCAAACAACTAACGAAATTGAGCCATAAGTTCAACTCCATACCAATTTAGATCAAGAGATAGACAATTCACCCAATTGCCTAATACCATTATGCCAATTACCTCCAATTAGACATGTGGACACAATTTTTTTTTTATCTCCAAACTTCAACCCAAAAGTCTTTTGCTAATATCATCATACACATGAACATGGCAAAAAATGATGCATGCATCTTAAACATCAAATTCAAGACCTCATCGATTCTAATCACATTTAGTCGGCCAATGTTAATGACAAAGGAAGCAAGTCTGTTTCCCCAACTAACCAAAACTTACAATTTTTTACCAATCCAATGCCGAAACATTCATCTAACTTTGTGCAAGCTTGTGATGTTAAGAATTATGATATGAATGATGTTAAGCATAATGACAAGAATGATAATGATGATGGTCTAGATAATATGATTGCTTTGATAGATGTTCAAGTTCATAAGTGCCAAACTACTTTACTTCCTGGCATCGCTTTCACATACATTGATGCATCTATGCATGCACTAGATGGTCCTCTCTATATCTCAAAATGTATCAATGAAAACATACAATAGGAATACTCATTGATCCCGTGTGTGTAGAGAATGCGATCACTAAGGATTTCCTATTTTTGCATGATCTTTATCAAGATTCTTATGAAAAATCAAAAGAATGGTTAAGAACTCATGATGGTTTTTTTCACCCTATGATAGGTTTGATTACTCTTCCTCTTAAAGTTGGAACGAAACAATTAGATGCATCATTCTCTATCATCCTAACATTAGACCAATTTCGTGAGAAGTTAGGCTATCCATGGCTATGCTCCATCACTTTCATCTCATCGATTATTCACAAGTTCATAAAGTTCCCATTTGAAAACCAAATATACAAAGTGAATCATAGTGGGTTTAATCCTTTGTCCTCCCATAGAAACTTTTAATTTATTTTGGAATCAACCTATAGAACCGATCAAGCCCCATGAGGATTTATTTTTCAAATCATACCAAAAATTTAAGGAAAAGCGTATAAGAAAATTATCCCTTAGAAATATTCTTGATAATGATAAGGCTATGGTCATTCCTCCCACCCCAAAAGTTCTAGATGAACCCATGCCTGAAACAAAATCCCTTCCAAATTCACAAGGTATTTATGCTAGAGTTCCCCCACCTATATTGTACAAGAGACCAAGAGACAATCAAAATATTACCTTTGTTCCATCTCAAGAAAAGAAATTATTGACCTAAAGAGAGCGGTGTCCCAACCCCTAGAGGTTCCTTTAGTTCCTCCCCCAAGGGAAGAAAAGAGATCAATGGTTGAGAAGCTTACTCTTACACCTTCAAAAACTGAAAATCGAACAAGAAGAAATAGAAATGCTAAAGAGTGTAGGCGTAGAAGTCATGCTATTGCTCGTCAGTTGGATGAACCACCAAACACCTCATGACCAAACACCAGTTCAAAAAAATAATGTTGAATCACCACCTTCATAAAAACATGAAAATGAACCTTACATGTCTCAACCAAAATAAAAACTGAAACAAGAACATACAGCTGATATTGTCATCAAACCTCCCATTGTGATTAATTGGCTGCTAAAGATAAAATTGCTAAAATTGATGAACATGTGTATAATGAACTAAATTCAAGTTGTTTTCAAAGTCCATGGATTTTTATGGGGCAATCGTGATGATCCTCCTGATGAGAGTGACTCACTAGGTGTTACACTTGGTGATGCTTCTAGTCTGACACTTGTTTTAGTCCCTTTGGCTAGTTTTCTACCTTCTATATATGATGAGAAATATTGGGATGCAAAAGACTTGCTTTAGGTTGGATCACTCGTGCAATACTTTGTGTATTTTTTTATGTGTTCTATGTGTTTTCTTGCATGTGATGTGATCCCCTATGTTGTGATGCTTGGAATGTCTTTATATTTGTGAGTTTCCTTTAGATTATCCTTGTTGCTCTGTTGGCACAAGGATACAAAGGAAACAAATATGTTGTGACATTATTCTATTTGTATCTCCATTCTTATATATGTCGTAAAATTTATTCTTTTTTATCTTGTGTTTTCCTTTTGGGGATGATGCAAGGCATTGAGACATTTAGGTCTCTTCCATGTTGACCCAAAATTTTGTTTGTTTTCTCTCTCTATGTGTCATTCTTCCATCATGTTCATTATTCCATGAGTACTTTGGGAATGATGTCAATTTTGAGCTCATTTCTATTATGGTATCAAAGATGTTACTGACCGTAGATCTGTGGATCCCTTATGTGTTCATCTTTTGTGTTTTTGTTGCATTACATTGGGGCAACCCCTTATCATGCTGCAGATTAATTTGGGAACATATCATTGGCATAGGGATTTTCCAAATAATCTCTCATGACCTTATCACATGGCATTTATCCTTTTTCTACCTTAAAGCAATTGCTCACAACATGGTGTTTAACAATTTCTTTAAGGTGGGGCATACATTGGAATTTTTGCTTCACGTTGTTCACACACATTGGACTTAGTGATGCATTGACATTGAAATTTTTTTCTTCACTTTGTTCACACGTGTTGGAATTAGTGATGCATTGGACTTAGTGATGCGTTGGAATAAAATTTTGTACCACCTTATCAAAATTATCAAGGAGTATAATTATTGGTATGGTTGACATGGGTACACACCTAGTGAATATCAACCTTCACTAGAACTTGTATGTTTCTCATTTTTCTACTTTGTCTTGGGGGCTCACGTAGTGAATATCAAACTTCACTAGCTCGTGGTGCCTTCAATTTGTGATTCACCTAGAAAATATCAGACTTTGTTAGCCTGTAAGTCATGAATGTCTTTAGGTATGGATCCTAGCATAATGCAACTTTCTCGTTCATGAGAATTCATGCCTTCCTTGTGTATTTCATGTTGACATTTTATATGTTTACATATGTTGTCTTGTTGCATTTCATACATGTGTGTTACTTTGTGCTTATTTTGGTTTTCCATAGGATCATAGATCCTAGGGGCTTGTACACTCCCCCTAGATTCTTTGTCATCCCATTTCTTCAACATTTGGACAATAAGACCCCTCTTGACATATATTTTCTACTTTCATGTGAGTCTAAGTGTAATTTCATACTCTCAGTAAAGTGGGGGCTAAATGTAGCATAGTAAATTATCACCATTGACAATTCACACTATGTTTTGTTCCTCTTAAATTATTGGACCTAATTTCCCGAATTATGCATTATATGGCCCATTTTTAACAATTACCGACAAATTGCAAGCAAAAAAAATGCATTTATCTAATACTTTTCCTTTGACACCTTAATTTCTAGAAAATAGGGCTAGGACACATAAGCCCAATGGAGAATTAGTTCCCCTATTTTGGATCCAAATTCAAATATGTTGGTGTTGACACTTTATTACTTGAAATTTAATTGTCCAAAGTCGGCTATCAAGATTTAATTTGTGAGAAATTAGAATAATTGCATATAAATACCTAGTTATTACATCATTTAAAATATAACAAGCAAGAAGTGGAAGAATCTAGCAAGAAGTGAAGTGATTAAGCAAGAATTATTGTCAAGAGTATTAACAAGCAAGTCAACAACAATTTTTTAGTGATTTATTACAACAATTCAAGATCCAAGCATCATGTCAAATCATATGTGAGTTTATGCATGTTTATGGTATCATTATTTGTGAAGGCTAACCCATTTTTAGGTCTCCAAGCAATTCAAGAAAATCAAGCAAGAAAGATCCAAGCCTTGAGGAGATTTGTATGACTTCAGTCCTTCAAGGAAGCCATTAAAGGGTGGTGAGTTGCAGCACTTTGTTGATTCATCATTCCTCCTTATCATTTATCTATTTATCATTGACATTGCCATTGTGGAAGTGGAAACACTACCACGGGGTTTGACTAAGGCAGGCCCCTAAATGGCACAACCCTTCCTCTCTCTTTGAATGTGTAGGTTTTAGGTTTGAAGGAGGTTGGAGGATTTTTGAAGATTAATTACCCATTGTTACAATCAAAACCCTACATCTTGACAACTCATAAAAAATCACCTATAGAAATATCCAATGATGATTCAAAAAAATTGTAGACGGAAATAGAAAGCTCTAATCTGGCACCAAAGGACTGTGAAAATAGATCTAAAATATATCTACAAGGAAACATACACCCTAGGGTGAATTAGTCCTCCATTTTCATCCCCAAATTTGAACCATAGGTAAAAATTATCCTACTATGTCCATTTCAATTTTTTGAATGTGTTTGTGACATTTTGTATTTGCTGTATTTGCATCAAAATAATAATTTACATAATTAGCCTAGTTAGATAATTACATTTCATCCCTAAATTCATCCTGGATTTGGTCAAGGGATGGTTAACTCACCTTTCAAGCTATAAGTCAATCATATACCTTGTCCAAGTCCTTCAAACCCCCACTACCATCCATCATCCACTATCCCTATCCATTTAAATCACATGAAAAAGGTGTAAAACCTTAAAAAGGGAGGTCTCCCCTAAAGGTTTCCCTTTTGTAACATTTCACATTAAATGCAATAAATGATGGAATACCAAGAGACACCTGTTGCCTCATTACAAGCTCCCACTTGGAGAATATTGACAATCACTCATTTTTCCTCTTTCTTATCATTTATTATCCCATTCTAGGCATCCACATGTGGGAAAAACAATATTAAATATTTATGTCCACAAGTCACCTTTACCGCTATTAGTGAAACCCATCACACCTTATGAATATATTATAAACAATGGTGGTAATTAATATTACAAAATATTTTCCCAATACACAGTCCCTAGAGACACTTTCCAAGGATGTTAAAACCTGAAACAATGAAAATAAGTTGGGGGAGAAAGGGGTTCACCAAAATAATAATAGATAGACCTATTCTCCTTTATTTCATTAGGAAATGAGATCCACACAAAGAATTGACTTACAACCCTTAGGTGAGTCAACTCAATGAGTGAATCTTCATATTTCCTTATGACTGAAGGATGAGGGTCAAGGTCAAACAACACAACTTTGGGGAGAAAAACTAAAAATAGTAAACTAACACCAAAATGCAATTCAACACTTGAAACAACAATTTTAAACTCAATACTGGCAAAACCTACAATCAAATTGTAGATCAGAGAAAGGAATATTTGAGTTTACCTTTCACCAAAAGTTAATTTTTGAAGTTGATCTATGACTCATTCGCCCATGGGTGAATAGGTCCTTTATTAGGGTTCTTCTGCAACTTTCAGGAGCCTTTGGTCCTATCTCTGCACTTCCAGATTCTTTGAGTTTCAATGTTGAAAATTCAGAAATAAATTATGTAGATGAGTTTCTATGTCGAAAAGTCAGAAATAAATTCTATAGATGAGTTTTTATGAGATGACAACTTTTATGACAACTTTTGCAACTTTTTCAACTTCTTTAATTTTTCTCTTTAAGAGATCTTCAAGATTTCGTCCACCTAGATCTGCAAACACAACATGAAAGGGGAAAAATTGTTTGATTTTGGTGAATGGGGGTTCGTCTTGGTCAAACCCCATTTTGGTAATCAAACCTTGAAATGAATTGAAACATGAAAGAGGGAATGAAGAATGAAAAAATCTATGTTACCACTCATTAAACCCTTGAATAAACCTTGTAATAGAGATTTGCAACTTTCATGAAATGACTTCAATGGATGTGGATCTTGAACCTTGAATATTGCTTGAAATAATGGCTTTGAATACTTGATTGGATCATGAAACCTACATCACCATATTAGCTGCAAAAACATGCATGATGCAAGAAGACTTTGAAATGACAATTAGATCTTGAATGCTGTAATAAAACTCTGATAAATTTTCTCTCGAATGCCTTTGATCATAATATTTTCCTTAGGAATGCTTCTTGAAATATTCTAGCTTGAAAAATCTAGGTGAAACAAAGTGAAATGACCTTATATTTATAGATATGTATCCTCAGTTTCCTGAAATTCAAATATCACAAGCCAAAATTTGAATATACACTTAGAGATATTAAAATCCCACCAAAAATATAATTTAAATTTAGGTCCTAAGGTCTAGGGAGGACCCATTCGCTCATGGGTGAATGGGTCCCAAGTCCCTAAACCTAGGACACACATTGCTCAATGAGAAGTGTTATGTTAAGGAATTAATTAATGTCAGGTTTCCTCTTTGAAAAATGCAATTAGATAGTCTTGGTAAATGAATTAAGGGGCCAATTAAGGAATAATTAAGCTCAATTAATTAAAGGAGCCCTAAATAAGTGTGAAAGTGTATATAAATACATTTTACAACAATAAATTAAGGCACAATTAAGTCCAAATTAAATAGGAGGGCCCAAACAAGTGAGGAAATGTAAAGGGATACATTTTTCATCACTACAATACCATACAATATGACATAGGATTTACAATGTAGATGGTACCTTAATCCTAACATCAATGGATATGATAAATTATATTATGACTTTGTTCTATGCCTATATGGCTTTCTTGTACATGTATTTTTGTATTATTGACATGTGAATTGTATACATCTATGGATTTATTGTAAGCCTATATGGATTTTTTGTATACATATTATAGGTTTACCAACATATAATATTGTATTCCTATATGGATTTTTAGTTAATACATTTTTTTTATTGATGTTGCCTATATTTTCTTTAAATTATTATTAGATGCTACAAATTTGATTCCTTTTAATATTTTTTTACTATAAATATGTCACCCTAGTGCTTGATATGAAAATTATAACATGAATGTTAAAAAAATAAATATTACCTTGTTCCTAATCTAATATATCCTCAATATTTTAAACCCAATTACTATCATATGACTTTCACTACCCTTGAAATGATCACTATTGTGATTCAGAATCATTGGTGTGATATTTTTCATCTTTTTCAATACCTAAACTCCTATTCTATGAAATAATACCACCCCAAAAAGTGAACATTGTCAATCAACTTGAGTGTGAAACTTTCAATTTCAACAAAAAGGATTTTCCTAGTTAAAAATAAATTCTAAGAAATTCTATCTCATATTGTAATCATCATCCAAATTTAAGAGAATTAAGATAATTAAAAGTAGTTCAACCCTAGCACAAAAATCACACATGGGTTTAACTAAGGATAAATGGAGTAAAGTACTTCAAAACTAGCACAAAAAGATCCCAAGGTGTTGCTAAACACTACCTTGATCTAGTGTAGGTAATGAATAAAATTGAGCAAAATTTGTAGGTGACAAATATAGAACTAAATTTAGTTGTTGTACCCTATAAAAAACACCCCATTTTTCTTGAGAAAAATGAGGACCCCCTTTTCCTTTTAGGTCTTCAACCAAGTGTTCCTCTAAGGTTATCATGATTCTAGTTCTGGATAACCCTTAGATAATTGATTTTTACTTTAGGAATTCATGATTAACCCCTTGGTTCAATTGATCTTTTGGTTTCTCTTATTTATTCATGTGTGATGTGATTTTTTTGTTACTTATCTTCTTGGATATCTAGATGAATTTGAATCTTGAGTGGTTTGTGAAGTCCCTTGGAGTCTTCCTAGTTCTTGACATGGTCATACTCTTTAGTTTTTTATGAGTACATCTTATGCTTACAAAAGGAGAATGTCTACTATGTGTTTTATATTTTTCATGGTCATGTTATCTTAATATAGTTTGACATATTTTTCCTACAATATAATTATCTTAGATGAGCTGTCTTGGGTTTGGCGTCTGCTGGTCTTCACCATTTAATGGCGAAGATGGTTTATAATACATCAATAAAGGTTTGGTTTGATATTTTCTCAATTATTTTTCTTTAAAGACTCATTTAGAGTGGTGTTAGAGTTGATTAAAGGGGTTTAAGTAAGACATATTTCAAGTTAAACCTTGATTATGGATAATTTTTCAGCTTAAGTAAGCTTCTATAACCCTCTCTTAAATGTCCTAAAACCTCTCTTTTCTATTATCAACCCTCTATGACTTCCTAAGCCTTTAGAATCCTTCTAAACCCTCATAAAACCCTTAAAATAGTTCAAAAGATTATTTAGGAATCTAATTTTTTTAATTTTATTAGAAGGAAGGAGTTAAATAATACAAATTTTAAATTAAAAAACCATTAGATTATGCATCCATTAATGTACATCATAGGATTCCCATTTACTTATATTTAATTTATGGTGTAATTGGCCATTACCCTTAGCTTTAAATTTTATGGCCTACTCTTCATATAAAACCCTAATTTACATTTCACTTATTGCTAGTTATCTTTTATTATTTTGGACCCTTAAAATAGTTGTATTTGTAAAATTTTAATGTCAATCCTCCTTAATGTTGGGCCCACACATTCAGTGTATAGCCAAGAGTCTCTTAGCAATTATAGGAGAGCAAGCACTAATTGAGGGAAACATTTGATTTATTAGTTTTGATCCCTATATTTGAATTTGTTTTATTTAATTTTTTTCCTTAATTTTGTCCTAGATGCCATGGTATCCCTACAGTTACGCCTATTTTTAATGTTTATATGCAATTTATGATACATTTCAACTAGTATTTTTAAATCAAGATTAAAATGGGATATATAAGGATTTTTTTCCCCATCATAAGAGGAGGCTTAGTTTTTTTTTTATATTTGCAAGAGATTAATGATTGGAGTTAAAATTTAATTGGGAAATTGTATTTTCTCCTTCATGCTTGTAAGTTTATTGATACCAACTAAGAGGAGTGTGGTTATAAATTTTATTATTATAACTAAATGGAAGAAGCATGCGAAATTGATTATAAAGCACAAAATATGCACTTACAAATTAGGGTCTTAGTTGTAAATGGGATCTTCCCAAATGATTGAAAATAATTTCATGGATAAGAGGAGGTTACCATAAAGGAAATAATTCATACTAAGCTTGAAGGAATAGTTATTGACTCTAGAGTGTTGCTAACTTATAGTAAAGAATAAGTGCCAAACATCATAGGGATTTTATGAAGAAAAAAAATATTATCCTTCAAAACATGTTAGTAGTTATAACATGTTATATCAATCAAATTGATAGTTAAAAAAAGTTCACAACTATGGGGACATTATGATAGTCATGTCAACACCTAGAGATGATTAGGGGCACTCTAGGATTGTAATAACCAAGAGGTGAGTTGTGATGTCATACAAACAAGGAGGTGGTATGTCACAATGGTGTCATCAAAATGCATCTAAATTATTATGTGGATCATCTTTCATCAAGGAGACATTAAGAGATGAAAATGTGCCTATAATGGATAAAACTCTACATCTTATAGTTATATGAATTTAATGAAAGATAAAATGATGGTTATGGAGGGGAAGGTGGATAGTTGTTGTGAATAAGAGGTGTGTGTGTTTAAAATTATCTCATTACCCTCTTAAGAACATTCCCAAAAGGAACATTGTCATCTAATAGAGATTGTTTTTTTTTTTATTCAAGGGGTAAACGCTTTTGACCGGAGCTATGAACCGGAATACAATCATTCAACAATACCACCCCCACGGGGTTTGAACCTTGGTGGCAAGAACAACAATACCACCTTTAAACCAACACACCATGCCAATACCGACATCTAATAGAGATTGTTATCACCATGAAATTATCATCAAATCTGAGGGATTTTAAGAGATTGGCATGTTGTATTGAATCCTGGAAGGATCAAGAGACTAAAGAAAACAATTGAGGCCTCCAAAATATTTTACCTACTTATTGTGCCTTCGCACTCACGACCCATTTTTTTCTTGGAAAAAATGAGGACCCCCCTCTTTTCTTTTTGCATTTCATCATTTTCCTTTCATCTTTCTCTCCTTTTTTCTTTTATTTCCCTTCTTCCTTCCCTTTCTGTGTTTCCTCTCTTTCTTTTCCTTTTCGGGGTTCGCAATATCAAGCTTATTAAGAATTGAATACTTACCATGTTGGGCCTGATCCTCAACCTCTTTTTTGGGCTTTCATTTTTGTCTTGTTTGTCGAATGTCGGAATTGATGAATCAGGATTTCACCTTATCACATGCTCAGTCCATGAGGCCCAATGGTGGCGATGTCTTGTTGCCTCGAACCCCATGCACATCACTTCACCTCCCAGTATTGAATGCTTTGAAACCTAGTTATGAGTGTGCCATTAAATACATTAAGTATCATTAATGAGGATGTTGGCTAGGGGTATTATCAAGTCTTGGATTTTCATTTTTGCAATTATCCCTTGTGTTATCATGATTTTGAGCTCTACAAACCAATTTACAAAAGCACTATTTTCTAGTTGAAATATGCCATTGTTGCTACATGTGCAAAAAGCGTTTGTGCTCTCTTGATCATGTGGTTGTGCTACTCATTTTCACAGGTCTTAGTGTTTTTTTGTGATCATGGTTGGTTCATTGGGTTCATGGATTTTATGTCTATTTTCTCTCGCCGCTTTCATATTCAATTCCAGGTTAGATTTCAACTCTGCCAATGGTTTATTTTCCAAATTCCTGTCTTGGTTTCCTTATGTAGCTTCGATGTTGTGTTTTTTTTGTTTCACTTGCCTATGTGGCATTTTATTTTGCTTTTGTTTCTTGTTGATATAGCTTTGTGCATGTTTTGTCACCATTTTTTGTTTTTCCCTTGCAATTTTTGTTTTTGTTTCGTTGCCCTGTTAGATCAACATTTCATTTGGTGCATCGATCGAGGATGTTTATAACGTCATCCTTTGGGTGTCAGGCCTTAGGAATTTGAGGTTTTCCTTTTTTTTCTCGCTTTTTTACCTTCACATTTCATTTAACTTAGAGCATATCGGACGTTGAGTGTTGGTGATTTTGCTTACCAATTAAAAAAAGAATTCAGTATGCAGTATGCCAAAACCTCGATCCCTGATCCCTGACCTCTTTTCTTGAATTACAATGTGTTGGTTTAATGCTTGAAATGAATTGATTGAAGACCCAACCATGACTCTTAAAAAGCATGAATATTTTGGGCGTTGCTAGTCAAACCTACCTCTTAAACATAATATGACACTACAAAGTAAGCGGTAAATGGTTGACCCTAACCCCGAAGTGCTCTTCGAACGTTGCTAGTCAAGAATGATGCTTAAGGGAAATGATATCATTTTAAAGTAGAGATAAGTCATATCCTTGAACCCCAACCTCTGAAAGGTCGAGAATGTAAATCAAGTTAAAGAGTGTTTTGAATATGAGGTAGGAGGGATTGATGATCCCTAAAACCTTAAGAACAAGAACCATAACTTAAACTTACCAAGGAACTTGCATTATGCGATAAAGGGTGTGATGGATATCCGAACATCGATCCTTGAAGGTCTGAAAAGGTAACTTGGACTAATGAACAAGTTAAATAAATGAAAAATAGGTAAAGGATAGGTTTGACACTTGACCCCCGATGGGTTAGATTTTGGAAAATTGAACTCCTTAATGCATGCATTGTTGGTATGAGGTAAAGGGTAGGTTTGAGGGTCGATCCCTAAAAGATTATATAACTATATAGTTGTAAAATTGCACCCCTTGCAATTTCGCATACATTCTTGCATCCGCTTTACTGTCCACTCCCTTAGCATCTTGAGTAGGGTCCTTTTAGCCCTTGCATCATCCATTTTCCCTTCCTAGGATGCTCCAGCACCCCTTTTCAGTAGCCACCCTCACATCTTAGCTTACATCGAACTTTGTGCTTCTTCCATTTTTCATCATTTTGTAGCGTGACATGTCCGGACACTAGTGCACCACACAGATGTTAGTGCGCAATGCTAGCGTCCTGTGACATTTCAATGCTCAAACAACTATCTCCAAGCATGTTTGCTACTTGTCTTCACCTTTTGTCGATGGTAACGGCCTGAGATGCCTTGTAATGTTTGGAGAAGCTTCTTTTCTCTCCTTAAAAGAAATCTTTTCACTCCATTTGCATCTTCTAACTTTCTCTAACATATTCTAAGTCCTTCCAACTTCTTCTAGCTCCACTCTTCCACTTCTAGCTTGTCTCTTGCTTTGGATCCAACTTTCTTCCATCTTTCCCTTGCTTGCATAGTTCAACATAGCTTGTTGTAGCAGCTTCAAGCTCTCTCAAGCTCCCTTTACAACACTCCTTGTAGCTCTATCTCCTTTGCTTCAAACTTGTGAACATCTTGGGGTTCCATATCCCCTATCATTTGCATACTTCATGATACAGGTTCTCCTCCTTGAGCAGGGATTGCTTTTATCACCTCTTTTGTGATACAGGTTCTCCCCCTCGAGCGAGGTTTTCTTTTATCACTCCTACTTGGTGGTGTGGGTTCTACTCCTGGGCGGGTTTTTCTTTCACCACACACTTTTTTCATTTCTCTCCTTCTCTATCTTCTTGGCTGTTCATGGAGGTGGGAACACAAAAATGGTGGTTTGACTGAGGCAAACCCTTATACAGCCCTGACACTTTCTCTCAATCTTATAAACACAGGTTTTGAAGACATTCGTTTAGTGGAGGCTTCATCACTCATGTGGTTGTAAGTATTTCCTTCCTTTCTTCTCCTTATCTCTATCATTTCTACACATTATTTTAGCTTTATCACATTCTGGAAATTCTTGGCATTTAGAGTGGATGTAGTCACTTTTCATTTTCTGTGACATTCTCACTTTCTGGTCTATATGAGATGCCGACGTGCCTTTGAGACACCAATGCACCTCTGAGACGTTGACGCGCCTCTGAGATGCCAGCACACGCACTGTCATCTGTATTCTGCGCTGTCGTCCTTTGGCTGAGAACTTGTCAGTTTGTCCAGAGAATCTTTGTGACCTACTCTTTCAGATTTTGAAACTCTCGCTGTTGTTCTTGAGGTAGGTTAGGGCAATTCGCCTCGTGAGGCTCTTTGAACGAAGAGAACTTGTGAGTAGTGAATCCCCCTCTTATACTTTTTTGTGAACTCGACATGAAGAGGGAATCTTCTGAAAAACTAGGAATTTATTTACCCCTACTTGGTGGGGTCATAACTTTTTACTTGGTGCTCAAAATTCAGAACTGTTTGCACCGTTGGAAAGGTCTCCTAGAGAACTAGTTTAGTCCCTAAAATAATAGTGCCTTTGGCATTCAAATTTTAGAGTTCGACACAAGTTCTGACCTCAAATTTTGCTCCAAGGACCTCCGAAAAATATGAATTATTAGAACATAGAAAATACTAAAAAAATCGTAGTGAATTTATTATCCTCTTTCATTAGTTTAGTTTCTAATTATATTCAAAATATTAATGATGTTACATTTAATGCATGTGATAGTGACTTGGCTTTGCCCATGTCACTCAGTATCTTTGATCCTTCTCACGAAAGTCCTCTAGCTTCAAAGGATATTTTGTCACAAGAAGATGAAATCATTGATACCTTTCTTAACATTACTCTACCTTCTCTTCATTCCAATGCACTCTCTTCTAGAAATGATGCATTTGTGGATGATGAATTTTCCCTTCATTCCAATGCACTCTCTTCCAGAGATGATGCATTAGCGCGTAATGAATCTCCTTGCACATTTGATCCTATTTGGATCAATGTTGAGAATATGTATTCAAATAATCATTCTACTAGTTGTGATGATTCAGTAAATGCAATCTATGTCTCTACTACCCCTCAAAGGCCTAAGAGACTGGTTATTTACATGAATCCAGCTAGTCCTTCTTCTAAAAGGATTTGTTCTATTGATTGTGTTCCATTTGATGGTGGTTCTCCTGATCTTTCTAAGGCTCCGTCTTATAGAGGGGTAGCCCCTACTAATGAGAATAGAATGAATAAAAAACCAAGCCTTCCTAAAGCACCTAAACCTATGACTGAAGCACCTAGTTATTATGATCTTGTTGAGCAACCTCAGGTTACTCAGCTAAGATCTCACTGTGGGACTTGCTTCAGTCTGCTCCAGTTTATCAAGGTATGCTTCAGGAAGCCTTGCAAAAGATCCTCTTTCCTTCTACCACTAGACTAATAGATGCTAATGCATTGATGGCATATATTTGTGTGGATTCACCAAATATCACATTCTATCCACAAGAGCTCCCACCATTGGAAGTACATAAGCAAACAAATCCTCTAATGATTATAGTCAACATTAATAAAATTGGCATTAGATGTACTCTCATTGACATTGGTTCAACACTCAATATATGTAGCATTGATCTGCAACCTAAGATTAATATTCATCCATCTTCTCTTAATGATTCTTCTATTGTTATTCATGGGTTCGATAATGTTGGACAACAAGCTCTAGGTACAATAGTATTACCTTTACAGCTTGGACCCGTTACCATACCCACCCTTTTATATGTCATGGAAAAAAAGTTACCGTATAATCTCCTCCTCGATAGACTGTGGATTCATGCTATGGGTGCAGTCCTTTCTACCTTACATAAATCTATTAAGTTCATTTGCAATAATTGAGTAGTCATAGTCAAGGCTGACCCTGATGCTATGCACTTATGTGAAATGGTAGCTGCTGGTCAGGCTTTGGTTGTGCCTACTATCATTCCTTTAGTATCTTCCATTGTGTCAATGTTTACTCCTGTAGTACCTACTACAAAGGATACTCTTGAGATAAATGTACCTAAGGAAGATCCCTGTGAAGCAAGAAATCTCAAGTGTACTCCTTCTCAAAAGAGTGCATGTCTTGGTGATGATTGGGGTTCTCTAGACTTTACAGATTCCTTCATCTAGGAGCATAAAGTCAACCTGATCCACTTAGACCTTCTGATAACATCATCCACACCTGCTATCAAAGATGATTACTCTTCTGTATCATAGGGTAATGTGAATGCAAATTGTAATGTTCTTGGTGTTGATCCTCCTTCTGAGGAAGATGATCACACTTCTATTAAAGAGGTTAAGGTTGATAACCCTGTCAAGAAGGATGATGGTGATCTCGTAGAAGAGTATGATCCAATTTTCTAGAATAATACTCTCCATGAAGATCCTCCATTGTCTACTACCTTCGTATCTTCTTGTGAGCAATCAAACCTTTCTCCACAAGAGAAAGGATTGCTTCTTTCTCCTCATCCTTTATTTGAGAAAAAGTGTACTTTTTTGCGGCTTCTAAAATCCCACTTAATCACTCTTCCTTCTCCTATACACAAGAAATTTCATGAACATGATATAGTAAAACATTATTTCTGTGCATACCATTGAGTGCTTGGCCATTCCACTAGTGAATGTAAGGCCTTGAAGGATAGAATACAACTTCTTTCTTCAGGTTCCGTCAAACTCCCATTTGATTGATGCACCTTCCTTTACTTTGCATGACAAGTGATATCGAGGTTCACATCTATCCTGCATGTTCCAAGTATCTTGCATGGTTATCCACCCTTGTGTGCTAGGGGAAAATGATAACTTGTTTTGGAGATGTGCATCCTTCTTAAGGACCCCCTCTCTTCTCTATGTATTTCAATTGAAGCATCCCTTGAATGGACCCCTCTTCCTTTTGAAGGGTTCTCAAGGGACCCCCTTTGAAAGTCTTTATCTCAAATGGATTCTTTCACGTCTAGCTTGGGGGTAGCCTGAATAGAACTATTTCATATCTTCGCGTCTAGCTTGGGGGAAACCTGACTAGACCTGTTTCATACAATCACATCTAGCTTGGGGGCAGCTTGACTAGACCTATGTTTTCTGTGACTGTCTTGCAACACAACTTGTGGCAGACACAAGATCCTTTGATTTGTCTTGCTCTGCAGGACTGAGAACCTATAGAGCTCCTTTATATCCTTATTTTGTGATATGGTTTTTCCTCCTTGAGCGGGGATTGCTTTTATCACTTTCACTTCATGATATGGGTTTTCCTTCTTGAGCGGGGATTGCTTTTATCACCTATATTTTGTGATACAGGTTTTCCTCCTCGAGCGGGGATTTCTTTTATCACTGTTGCATTCATTTCATTTTTATCTCTCTCTTCTCAACTTGCGTATAGTAGATCGGAGATCTACATCTTCTTCATCTTGAGTATATGCCCTTCCTCTCTTCACATTAAAATTCTTCTATACGTAATTTTTTAATTTGGGGATGACGCATAGTACTGAGACAACCTTCTACATCGAGGTTTCTTTACTTTGCTAACTCGAATCCTTTAGATTTTTATGTTCTAACATTGCTATCTGGTGCAGGTTTTTCTTGTCTAATGTATTGGTTTTGTAGATCTTCAGATTGGGGGCATGCTTCTGTGGTTTGAAGAATTATCTGCTTCCTCTACAGTATCCTTTTTGGCATGATGTTATTTATGTTTAGTAGATTTCCTTTAGCTTGCATATTAATGTAGATTCATATGCCTGCTAAAGTGGGGGAAAAATGTATAGTCATCAAATTGCACCCCTTGCAATTTTGTATACATTCTTGCATCCAATTTAGTGTCCACTCCCTTAGCATCTTGAGTAGGGTTTTTTTTATCCCTTGCATCAGCCTTTTTCCCTTCTCAAGATGCTCCAACACCCATATTTCAGTAGCCACCCTCACATGTTAGCTTGCATGAAAATTTTTGCTTCTTCTGTTTTCGTTGTTTTGTAGCGTGATGTGTTCAGACACTAGCGTGCCGCGTGGATGTTAGCACGCCATGCTAGCATCCTGTGACATTTCAACCCTCAAACAATTGTCTTTGAGCATGTTTTCCACTTGTATTCACCCTTTTTTGGTGGTAGCAGTCTGTGATGCCTTGTAACAACTGGAGAAGCTTCTTTTCTCTCCTTAAAAGCAATCTTTTCACTCCATTTTCATCTTCTAATTTTCTCTAACATCTTATAAGTTCTTCCAACTTCTTGTATCTCCACTCTTCCACTTATAGCTTGTCTCTTTCTTTGGCTCCAAACTTCTTCCATCTTTCCCTTGCTTGCATAGCTCAACATAGCTTGTTGTACTTCAAGCTCTCTCAAGCTCTCTTTACAACACTCCTTGTAGCTCTATCTCCTTTTCTTCACACATGTGAGCATCCTGGGTTCTCCTCTTTGAGTGAGGATTGATTTTATCACATCTTTTGTGATACGAGTTCTCCCCCTTGAGCGGGGTTTTCTTTTATCACTCCTACTTGGCGGTGCGAGTTCTACTCCTGAGTAGGTTTTGCTTTCACCACACACTTTGTTCATTTCTCTCCTTCTTTATCTTCTTGACTGTCTGTGGTGGTGGGAACACCAAAATAGGGGTTTGACTAAGGCAAACCCCTATACATCCCCAACACTTTCATTCAATCTTATAGACACAGGTTTTGAAGACATTCGTTTGGTGGAGGCTTCATCACTCACGTGGTTGTAAGTATTTCCTTCCTTTCTTCTCCTTATCTCTATCATTTCTACACATTATTTTAGCTTTATCACATTCTGGAAATTCTCAACATTTAGAGTAGGTGTAGTCACTTTGCATTTTTTGTGACATTCTTGCTTTCTCGTCCGTATGAGACACTAGCGCATCGCGCTGTCGTCTGTATTCTACGCTGTCATCCTTTGGCCGAGAGCTTGTCAATTTGTCCAGAGAATATTTGTGACCTACTCTTTTGTATTTTGAAACTCTCATTGATGTTCTTGAGGTAGATTAGGGAAGTCCACCCTGTGAGGCTCTTTGAACAAAGAGAACCCATGAGTAGAAAATCCCCCTCTTCTACAATAACGTCTTTGAAAATAAGTTATGATTTTGAAATAAAAGGTATATGTTTCCAACATAACTTGTTTTGTAGGGCTGCTCCCTTCTAATATATGTAGATGTTGATATATGGTATTCATGCATGCAAGAGGTATGCCATCAAAGGATTCAAAAGATATGAAGTACTATCCACCATTGAAGATGTTCACCCCATATGCAAAAACTGGGGATATTGACTTGGCCCATGTAGACATGGATGCGATCAAACACATAATCAACAATGATGAAACTAGAAGTTGCATGGCTAGAGCTTTGGAAAATTTAGGGTTGGTGGAAGCTGCTGCATTCCCCGTAACTGCTCAATCTCCGAAGTTGGTGTTGTGCAAAATATTACAATCATAAGAGTTGGAAGGTGTTGGGGTTATCAAGGGAAGTTGTCTTGGATATCACTGTAGACATGATTGAGAAAATATTTAGGATTCCTGCCCAAACCTAATATGAGGTAATAGACATGAAGAAGGCCATCAAATTTTTTTATGATCATGAGGTGGAGAATTTCAATTACATTAATAATAATATGTTGGTCCATCCAAGGAAGGTAGCTATCATTATGGCTAAGATCCAACACAGAGCTGAGTTTAAGGAGGACATCAAGTATTTGATTGTCATATTAAGTAGGGTGTTTGGTTACCATCATGCAAGGGACTTCTACCCATGGATGGTTAAATTAATCAAAATCATCAATGATTCTCGTAAGAAAAAGATTGATTGGGAAACCCATATAAGTGATACATTGCATGATCAATTGAGCACTATCCTCACATCTTCCAAGTTTTACATGACATCTTACTTGGTGTACCTACTATCATCTCAAGCCTCCTTCTCAAGACTTGATAGAGTGGGATCCTTTTACTTAGGAGAATTTACAATTTATGCGCATTAACCTCAGTTGAAGCTAGAGGACAATTACCATCATTTTTTTGTTGTTAATGGTAACTTCATCTACTCAGTTATTACAGGATTGGAGGGAGATTTCTCTAGGACCTGATTTGAAATGAGGCAATGGAGGCAATAAAAGGTATTGGAAACTGGCATATGCACTTTAAACCTCTTTCTTACTTCAAGGTGGTAGGATTTCATAAGATTCCCTACAAAATCCCCAAGTATCCATCATATAAGATGGTTTTATTAGAAATTTATAGAAAAATCAGTAAAGTCCATCATTTTATTACCGAAAAATATAAGTACAAATTCAACTTCCCCATCCATCTAGGGGGTATTATTGTGCCAATATGAAAATTACTAAGGGAGTTGGTGTGGAAATATCTAAGTAGAATTTGGTACTGTACAATGATGCTAGGGCCATATTTGATCCAATTGGAAAAATCAACAAGGTAATGGGGGCTTAATTCATGATTCATAAGCCAAAGCTCAAAGACCATTGGAAAAATTGTGAAGTGGGCTATGAGGCTGGGATAAAAGATTGTTGTCAATTAACAATAAATTTAATCAAGCATGGGACATAGACCCACGTATCGAAGGATCAAAAGGATGATGGGAAGGTCCTTGACCTGGCATATCATGGCCAAAAGGTCTATAACCAACCTATTTTCAATGAATACTACTTGATCAATGAAAATGATGATAACAAGACTAGAGCACAAGAGGTTATAGCTCAGTCTCTCTAGTGGTTGAAGAGGTCATTCCCTATGATGAAACTGCTAGCATCTATAAAGGAGGTTGAGAAGAAGAAAAAGGGAGAAGGTTTATTTTTTGTAGCCACTAGAGAAGGTTCATTATCTACAGTTACAAAGGAAGGGCCATTGACTACTACTACCCCAATAAAGGAAAAGAAAAGGGGTAAAACTAAAAAGGTAGCAAGAGAGAATAGAAAAGAAAGGGACCACATCAATGTGGCTTTGAGTGAAGAAGAGCTTGCAGAGAAAGAGACCCTGATTTGTAAGAAAAGAACTAGTGAAGCAATCAAAGAGAGGGCTTCTCAGAGACAAGTTCAACATACATATTCTTCCACTCCCCCTCATGAGTCTTCATTGCCTTCACCTCCTCCATCACCTAAGAATAAGCCTCTAACTCCTCCATCTCATGCACCACCATCTCCTCCTCCTCTAGAAGGCGAACTACCTCATGAGGAAGAAATTCCACTTAATACAACATTGGAGGAAGGAGAGATAGGAAAAGAACCTTCGATGGAAGAAGAACCAAAAAATGAACCCCCTATAGAAGAAGTTCATATAGAAGAGGAGGTGCCTAAAGAAAAAAATCATATGGAAGAGGAGGTGCTTAAAGAAGAATTTCATATAGAAGAGGTTTGTGTTGAAGAAGTGCCTTCTCAAGAAAATATACAGAAATAACATTTGGAGGAATTTGACCAAACAAAAGAGGTACTTGAGGAAAAACCTCATGAAGAAGAGGAAGTGCATGAAGAGAGAGTACTGGGAGAAGAAGAGGTGAAAGAATCAGAACGAAGGGAGGCTGAACAAGAAGACAATGCTAAAGGCTCCCACAACACATAAGTTCTCACCTCTCCTAGAAGGGAAACATCTGTTATTATGACAATATGGTTAAATTATACCATCCAAATAAGACAAAAAACATATGTAGAGAGCCCAAAAAAAAGTATAAGAATATTATCGAAGGCTCTCCAATCTCCACTACATAGTAGGAAAAAAGCATAGAGAATTTTGACCATCATAGTGGATGAATAGGGAAATAGAACTGCAAAAATAGTTGTACCACTGGTAAAAAAAGAGAGTATGAGGCAACACCTAAAGATTACCAGATTTGAAAAGTTGATTTGGGAGTCAAAACTTTAGAATGAGAGAAACAGTCTCTCCAGATGTCCATATCTACAATTTTGAAGAGAAAGCAAAAGGAAAAAAGCACCAAAGAAGAGCTAAAAGCTCAAGTAGCACAACTCGCAGCATGGATTCATAATTTAATTAGACCTATTGATGTTGCACATCATGAGTCTATATTGTAGGCTTCTCTAAAGGGTGAGATCAGAAATTCTGACTCAGATGGATCCATCCCTATAGCACAACAGTGGAAAGAAGTTTTTTTGACTTTAGCAGACAAAGTGCTAAAGGACTTAATAAAGTATTATCACTCTATTAGTGATAAAGACTGTGTTGCTCAAAAAATTGAGCTAAGTGTTGATGAATAATTATTAGTTTGGGAGGATTACATCCCAATTTTGCACCAAATAAATAAAATGTCAAGGGAGGAAATTTTGAAAGTTGCAATAATCGAGGAAGAATATCAAGATCAGTTCCTAGTATGGGTAAGGGTAGAAAAGTTATGGGTAAAAGTTTTGAATAAGTGTAATACCAAGTTAAACAAAGATAGAAGTTGGGAAGAATAAGTAATGAGTAATATTCATCAGACAATTGAAGACTTGGGTTTAAACACATTTTGGGATACTTCTGTGTTAGTGCGAGAGCATGGAAAAATGGTTGAAGAACTGCAAGGATAGATGGAGGGACAAGTGACATAGGAGGGAATCTATAAAATGGTAAATAAGAAGGTCAAAATATAGTCTCTATAGGAGAAACTGAAAACCTTCAAGAACATAAATCAATAGATAGAAAAAAAAAACATTTGATTAGAGAGTAAAAATATAGTTTCAAAACATCCCAACAATGGACAAAATGAATGAGCTGATAGCCTCCCAAAATAGATGGATATAAGAAAATGGTCCCTCATGTTCATTTTTTTTGATGATTTTAATAAACAATAGTAAAATTCCCATGCCTATATTTAGAAAGGGAAAACTAGCATTGGAAATTTTGATAACTGCTATCACAAAACCCATGCCCAATTGCCAAATGAAAGGATAGCATTGGAATTTCAGGACACTTTAGTTAGGTTTCAGTTATTTTGAGTTAGTTTTTTATATTTCTTAAATTTTAGCATCATGAATTGAAACTCCAATTAGGGCATCCAGTTGTTCTTTTGTTTAATTTTCAGTCAACTTTTAGTTTAAACTCGAGCATTGGAGTTAGTCCCAATTAGCTTTTTGTTAAGATCCATGATTTTAGGAAAGTAGACTTCTATATAATTTTTATTCTTCATCATTCAAGGGATCTAATTTTGATGTGATTTTTTGCAAACAAATAATACAATCTCAACATGGATTTTGCCTATTGACTTTGTAAAAATTTGAATTATTGATTAATTAAAGGGTTACACCTGTTTTACATGCATTTTGATTTGGCATCATGGTGATGGTATGGATTTTTTAGCTCAATCTAAATTATTAAGTTAATGAAATATTGTGGTAATTGTAGAATTAAATAAGATTCCATCTCAAATATGCATGTGCTTGATGGTGTTCTGATTTGGTGAGATTTAAAAATCTTATGAATGATGTGTTTCCTCAAAAGATTGAATTATTGTTATTCATAAATGTGTAAATTTTTATTTATATTAACACTAGTTTTAATATTTCATTTACACGTACATAAATGATTGTTGAAACATATCTAAGATCATTATCCATTAACTTAGATTTTATTTCAAATTCTCTTGTTATTCTATCTCTTTTGACTTTTATTTTAAAATCGGTTATGAATATCCTAAAGAGCATTCAATCAATACAAATTTGTTGTAGATTTGAAATGCAATCTATTTTCTGAGTATTCAAATTATGATTTTATGGTTGCATGTTAGTTCTAGTAAGCTTAAAATCCATGCCCCTTGTAAAACATGTTGATAGTGAACATTGTGTTGTTCCACACAACTAAGAACTAGTTACAAAAGAACATTTGAGTAGTTTCCTAAATTTCAAGAGAGACACTAAAGCCTTATTGCTTAGAGTGTTGTAAGTAATTAAACCAACCTCAATAGAAATTGGTGCTAGACGAAGGGCCCAAAATTAGTAAAACTATAAAATATCATATCATTTTCCCTAGAAAGACATCATAAAATTCTTATATTTTCTCCAAACAAGGAAGATATGACTGAATTGACTCAACACAGGAAAACCGAGAGTGACAAGGGTAAAAATAGAGGTGAAAGTTCTAATTCTATAATTTCCACATTAAACCTAGGTTTGTAATCTTCACCTGTAAGTCTGACCATGCCCAAAACATAACAATTGTTGTACCTCTGGCATTACAGATCTGGCATATTTAATAGTAGACAAAAGTTCCCCTGTAAACATAACGGGAGCTCTACACGAGGTACCAAAAAAAACTAGAAAAATTTTGCCCCAAGTTTTTATATGGTGAATCTCAGACAGTAAAATACCACATAAAAACCTTTAAGGAAATCTACAACAAAGCATAGATTTCCCATTAGGATGTGGTCTATAGATTGTTCCAATATTCATTAGGGGAATTTTCCTATAATTGGTACTTGAATCTACCTAGAGGAGGAATCCATACATGGAAATATATAGAGGACAAGTTCCTCAACCAATTCAAAGTATATACAGAGCTGACCATTTTGTACCATCAATCCGTCTCTTGTAGGAAAGAGATCAATGAACCGATAAGGGTCTATAACACAAGGTTCCATAGAACATACAAAAGCTTGACACATCCATACAATATACTTGAATTGGAAACAATATAGACTTACCTCATATCTCTAGATCCCTTCACCAACCTATTCTTGAGGAGATTATGTGTAGCTGATAGGAATACACTGGATAAAGTCTATAATGAATCTATCACTTTATCCCAACAAATAGATCCACAGTTAGGAAACATTTCTGGATCTCTACCCACTCTTGGCCTACCAGGAATGGTAAATCGGATCCCTACTATAAATAACACCTTAGGTAACCACACGACACTAATGAATCCTATTCCAAGAGTTGTGAATAATTCACAATTTTTTTTGTCCTATCCATTCACAATCCATCAGAATCATGACACACCCACACTAACATATCCAAGTTATGGATAGGAATCCAATGTTACTAATGGAATGAGACAATTAGGGAGAGATTTATTTGAATAACAAGCAACACTCCTAGATCAGGGAAATAATACTCAAATAACTTTCAAGTTCAAAGAAATGAAAAAGATGCTATCACAAGTAACAAATGAACTCACACACCTGAGAGTTAACCCTCCTCACAAAGGAAATAGCTACAATCAAGGTCAACTAGGACAACCAACACTTTCAAGGATTTTTTTTTTAATTTACAACACCCAAGCAAGCCATGGAATATAAGGCCCAACAACGAGGGAGTACCTAGTCCCTTAGAAAGTGCTAATGTCGCCAATTCCATTCATGCTGATGGTTGTAGATTTTATGAAACTTTTGACCATAGTGAGGCTAGTTTCCCATAAATACAAATAATATCCAATCTCATGTAGGGGAATACCCAAACCCTAGAAAGTAACACGAATTCTATGATGGTAGATTCCTTTTCTTTATTCAATGAAGCAAACTTGGGTCAACGTTCTAAAGAGGAGGTTCAATTTACTTTCCCTTCAGAGAATGAAAATGATTTAGAAAATAATGAAGTTTTTTCTTTCCAACAAAACAAAAAAACTCATAATCTAAGGAGTAGAAAATAACCATTGACTGATGGGATTCTACCTAGATCAAGTCCAACTTCTCTAGATCCTCATGCAGATAACAATCCCCCACCCCTAAGGCACCATTTGTAGGTAGTTATAGATCTAGTGGCTTTTAGAATCATAAATTTGCTAAGCCCGAGTGAGGAAAATTACAACACTGTAGATGACTTAAAGAAAACGAAAGCTAACATTTCCATTTTTGATATGTTGCAACACTATCTTATTAAGAAAGAGGCATTACTAAAATCATTAGACAGTTCTAAAAGTGCTTCTGTCAACTCTCCTTGAACGGACAAAGGTCAAGCCTTGAGCTCATCAGATACTATGGCTATAATTTTTAAAGGTAAGACCAGAATCCCTCCATTTCTATTAATAATATGCATGTTTCAAAAAATGTACATAGTTCTATTTAGTAGACTCTGAAGCATCATGTAATATTATACCCTACTCCATATGTCAAAATCTAGGAGTAACACCTAAGCCAACCAATAGAGTTGTGGTTCATTTGGACAAAACTGAAGTCATGGTCATAAGGGAATAGAAAAACATTCATGTGCAATTAGCTTTTAACCCTAGAGTCTAGGAATTTATATTGATATACACATAGTAGATATTCTTGAAATGTACGAGATGCTACTTAGTAGAGAATGGACCAAAACCTTTAGAGGATGGTTCTTAAATGACTTCACACAACTCTAGCTACCATGGAAGGGACTCAATAATCAAATTAATATTGATACTGAGCCTAAGTCAAAACATGTAATAACTGAATACAATGCTCCTAATGAGGTTGCATTCACTAATTTGGACTTAGGTGTGTACAAGATGAATGATATCATGATGATATCTTTAACAACAAACGAACTAGCAGATGAAGATAGACCCATCAAAGTACTGCAAGAGCTTGAAAATTTTGACCATATTTTTCAAGAATTCTTAGGAAAGATGTATGATAATATGATCAATCTTAGAAAATATGCAGATAATGTCATGTTGTTGTTACTAGGTTGGTGTCGAATCCATGATATGGACCACTCTAAATTTTCTTGCCCAACTTGCCAAGATGCACTGGCAAGGGTAAGAATGATACACCACCTAAAGTTAGAAGACATTGATTTAGAAGCATCTACAACATCAGATGAAAGTTCAGACTCATTGCACTATTAGACCTTAGAAGATGAGCAAAAAAAGATGAAGAATCTCCTATATTCCCTTAAGAGGAACATATGGAAAAGGAAAGCCTGATCTCTATAGAGGAAAACTCAGCTGAAATTAAGAAGAAAGTAGTAAGGAATCCTGATTCTTTTAGTCCTAGAGTGATATTCCTATGAAGAAATAAGGACCACAAGCACCATCCTCAAAAATAAGACCATGTGGAAGCTTAGATTTGATGGGTCTAAGTGCAAGTAGTGCTGGAGTTAATGTAAGAAGACCATGTGGAAGCTTAGATTAGAGGATTACTTCTCGCTCACCAAAAGAAGGTGAAGCACCTATTTTTAGAAGGATATTCTCAACTATTTGTATGTCAAGTAAGAAGTCAATATTATTGCCATGATAAAATATTGTCTTCTTATAGAAATAGAGTACGAGATCTAATTGAAGGTTTTGAGGCATTTAACACAAAGTCTATCCCTAGAAGAAGGAACTATGTTGTAGATGCTCTTGCTACCTCAACTAGTTCCATGGAACCTATGACCATCTCTCATTTGAAATGATTATGTGTCGAGATGGTTCCTATACCAGCCATTCTAGATAATATTACCAACTTCTAGGTATTTGAAGACGACCAAAAAATCCTTGAGTTCATTACCTTCTCTAGGATTTTTGTTGCCTAGATTATTGATGAATCCGATAGGGATCCATTTGAAGAAGCGAAAGATGGTATAAAAAATTTAAAGAATAATATTATCCCCAAGGGGATGGTTTCCTTGGAAAGGATATTTGATCTTGATAATAAATCAAAGTTTGAAAGGGTCGCTTTAGGTTCAAATGGAGGCAAGTGTGATCTCCATAACTTAGGGGATGAGTTAGATAAGTTAAGTCTCCATTGGTTAGGTATGTACTTTAGAGGAAATGGATGGCATAATCAAATCCTTGAAATATTATAGAGAGGTGATTGCTTGGTTACAAAGAGTTGAAGACATATGAAACTTCCATAGTTACTTGTACCATTCCTTTAAAAAAGGAAACAAAGCCTTTTAGACAAAGGCAACTTTCAGTCAATGCTTTGTTAGAACCATTGATCCAAAAGGAAGTCCAAAAGATATTAAGTGCCAAAATCATCGACCCAGTACGACATTCAAACTGGGTGACAAATATAGTTCCTATATGGAAGAAAAATGGAGAAATCTAGCTGTGTGTGGACATTTGAAATTTTAACTGAGCTTCCAAAAAGGACAACTACCCATTACCTTCACTATATGAGGTCTTACAAATAGTCAATGAGTCATAGATGATGTCATTCTTGGATGGATACTCGAGGTATAATTGAGTGATGGTTCATGAAGAAGATAGGCTAAAAACTACTTTCACCACCAAGTGGGGAACCTTCACATATCGAAGAATGCCATTCGAGCTCATTAATGTTGGAGACACTTTCCAAAGAGCAATGGATATAGCTTTCAAAGGGATAGTTAGAAAGTGTATAATCATATACATGGATGATCTAATGGTTTTCTCAAAAAATAGAGTTGATAATGTGAGTGACTTGTGCAAAATACTCCAGTTTTTGTAAAGAGTCGGGTATTTCATTAAATCCCAAGAAATGCATTTTTGGAGTAACTAAAGGAAAGATCTTAGGACATATCATTTTTGAAAAGGGTATCTCAATAGATCCTAATAGGAGCTGGTCCATACTAAAGTTACCACTGCCTAATAGAAAAAATGAATCAAAATCATTATTTGGAAAGATTAATTTTTTGAGAAAATTCATTAGTGGGTTTTCCAAAATTATGCGTCCATTAAATGATATGTTGAGAAATATGCCAAGATAAAATGGACAATAGAGGAAAAGAAAGCCTTTCAGGAGATCAAAGAGGTCATAATCGATGCACCTGTATTGGCTAGCCCAAATTACACCCAACCCTTCAACATTTACACTTTTTCTTTAAAACATTCTTGTGTGGGTGTTCTAACTCAGAAAGGAGATGAGGGTGATGAAAGGCCAATAGAGTTTATGAGTGTGCCTTTCAAAAATGTAGAAATTATATATCCTAATTTTTGATAAGCAATTGTTTGCTCTAGTAAAAGCTGTAAAGAAGTTTAGACATTATACCTTGAAGATCAAGGTCATAGCTATAGTTCCTGATGTTGTGGTCAAATCCATGCTAATGTAGAATGATGAGGAAAGTGGATGAAAATTTTCCAAGAGTTTTATATGGATATTCAACCCATGAAGTTGGTGAGAGGCCAAGGGCTGTCAAATACACTCTCTGGGGTAGATCAACAACTAGAATTCTAGTAATATACTTAGCAAGATATCACTTTTGATGACTGGTACAAAGACATCATCCAATAATTGTTACAAAAAAATGCCCAGATAACATGGATGTATCCTAGAGATATGAATTAAGAATTAAAATTCAAGTGTATATGATAAATATTTGGGTCTTGTATAGAAGAAACTATGAAGGTGTCTACTTGAGATGCCTAAAGAAAGAAGATGTTGGTTTAGTCTTAATAGAATTTCACAAGTTTGACACTGGTCATGGTTCCGTTGAAGCAACTACTCATTAGGTACTGAGGGTAGGGTATTACTAGCCAACTTTGTTTAAAGACACTTACCGACATGTAAGGACTTTCCACATATGCCAAACGAAAAACCAACAAAGAGAGAAATGCACCCGTGCCACTATAACTTGTACATGAGGTACGCCCTTTTCCCAATGGGGCTTGGATTTTATTCGAATGATACATCCCCACTCATCTAGATGACATAGGTTCATTTTGGCAGCTACTAACTATTGTATGAAGTGGTATAAAGTAATTTCTTGTAGATAAAGCATGACTGATGTGGTAATCAAATTATTAGAGGACCATGTAATGACCAGATTTGGAATGTCATTTTCTTTGGCATGTGATAATGGTCCTTCCTTTTCATCAGTTCAATTTTTGCAATGGGCTTTTGATCATAAAGTTATTTTAAAGTATTAGTCAAATTACTACCCTCAAGGTAATGGAGTCATAGAGTCAACTAATAAAAAACTTGATAAGTGTCATTAAAAAAATGTTAGATAAAAATCCAAAAGATTAGCACCCTCACTCAAGTTTTCACTATGGGTCAAAAAAAATAAGGTCAATAACACCTTAGGGACATTCCATTATCAATTGGTTTATGGTATAGAACCCGTGTTTCCCTTGAATATCAACATTCCAACTTTAGAATTCATGGAGAGTTATTTGGATACAAATGACAAAGTTTAGGTTAGGTTTCTTAACCTACTAAATCTAGATGAAAAGAGGAATGCTACTCTCGAGGATGTTTTGAAACATCAAGCTATTGTCAAGTGATGGTTTGTCAAAAGAGCTAGAATAAAATATTTTAAGATCTTAGATCTTGTCCTACTATGGGACAAGTCTAGAGAAAAGAAAGGGAACCATTCAAAGTTTGGCAGAATTTGGACAGGTCCTTACCAAATATTTGAATCTTAGGAGACAACACTTTCAGGGTTAGTACTATGATTGGAGAACCTACCCCATTTCCCGTCAATGGGAAGTTTCTCAAATACTATTTTGGATCTTGAGAATGATGATTACTTCTCATTATATATTATTAGAATAGGTTTTGTTGTTTTGTTTGGTTTGGTTTTGTTTCTTTTCTTGGTTGCCTCATTTTTGTGTCTCGTTTGCGTTGGAAACACAAGGGAAGACAACTGAGAGGGGGGGTGAATCGGTTGTCACAAAAATTATAATTATTAAATATATTCTTAGATCTGATAAATAAACATGAAATCATAAACCATCACCACATCAAAAACACACATAACACCAATATTTTTATGTGGAAACCCTATTAGGGGAAAAACCACAGTGGAGGTTAGTCCACAAGATTATACTCTGTTAAAAGTATCAAAGAAAATGGGGAATGCACTTGCATTCAGGTGCACTACCTAATACAAAAAGGCTTACCGCCCAAAGGAATATACACTATCTTACATAAACATTCAAATTACATTTGGAAGATTTTGAACTGAGAAAATAGCATATGCTAATGCCTGATTACAATTCTGGTTAAACACATAAACTTTGCTCACATGTCTTCACACTTTACTTCTACCTTTAAATGATTAGAACATTATTCACAGACAACACTCATACTCCACTCACTCACATACCTTCAAATGGTAGAAATAATTTTTTATATATATCCGCAAATAGGGATAACATATCTACATGTCGGCCTCAATAAAATATAAAACATGTAAAAACTATCGGCCCAATCCATAAATAATTATCAATGCGAATCAACCAATATCAACCAAAATATAGTGAAGGCCCAAACCAACATCCTCAAACATGAAACACCTTAAACAATTATGCCTCGAAGATCCACAACATGCTACAATCACCCTGTCAGCCATGAACATGAAAAACATGAACTCACAGAAGGAAAAAATCAATCGCGAGCACAACGATCAATGCAAATCAACAACACAGATAAAGAATGATCTAGAAACATCCATGAGCATCATGAATCACCACAGAAGCATCTGCAACAATTAAAATTACTAGAATAACAACATCTTCTTTTAGGAACACAAACTGAAGCAACAAAACAACTGTCAAAACATAGATACTCATAACTCGATCAAATCTTCATGCAGATCTTTGAAACTTAATGTGGATAAACTAGATATACTCGAAAAAAAACCATTTAATCCACAACCTCTGATCATCAACATACTGAGCTAGCCAACATACTGAACTGCACTGCATCATTGACAACTTGCAACTTATTTTATTACAATTTTATCAATATCCTTGACATATACAACCTTAAAGACATTAATGCCAATAGTGTTGACATCAATGACAACCACATACCAGCAAAATCCAACAATCTCCCCCTTTGGCATTGATGGAAACACATGATGTGAAAAACACCATCAACACAACTTTCTCTTAGCACTTTCTCCCCCTTAGATTTTGACTCTTTTCTCCTCAACTCTTTCACATGAATCTTCTCCCCAACAAGTTTTTCACATGACTTTTCTCCCCCTTTGAAATCAATGAAAAAGATACACATTATCTTTCTCCACACAAGATCTGAACCACATTTATGAACATCTGACTACTCCCCCTGAGTAGCAGCCATCACAACATCAATCGGTAACAAGATATGACTATGAAATGCATAGAATGATGCAAGTCAATGCATCTTAATTCTAATTAGGAGGGGTAATCACCCCTAACTGCCCTCTAAGATACTCAAAAGTATCCTTAGGCAAAGGCTTGGTAAAGATATCTGCAATCTATTCCTTAGTGGGAACATACTCCAATCTGACTTCCTTTTCACTCACCTTCTCTCTCAAAAAGTGAAACTTGATAGATATATGCTTGATTTTTGAATGCAACACCAGATTCTTAGAAACGTTAATTGGACTTGAATTATCACAGAACATAGAAATAGGTTCATCATACATAACTCAGATATCTTTCAACATCTGCTTCATCCACAACACTTGAGTACAATTGTTAGAAGTAGCAATGTATTCTACCTCTGTAGTAGATAAATAAATGGAATTCTACTTCTTACTTAACCATGAAATCAACTTCTTTCCCAAGAAAAATGCACCACCACTAGTACTATTTTTTTCATTCACATCTCTTGCCCAATCAACATCAGTAAAAGCACTCAAAGTAAGGTCATATTCTCTAGGATACCATAGACCAAAATCAACTGTCCTCTTCAAGTATCTAAAAATCCTCTTCATAGCTATCACATGAGATTCCTTAGGATCAAATTGAAATATTGCAACAATGCATACGCCATTCATGATATCAGGTCTAGTTTGAGTCAAATAGAGTAATCCGCTAATCATGGATCTGTATCTAGTTTGATTTGCTTTAGGAGAATCTTCATCTTGTGTCAACTTACATCCGATCACCATAGGTGTACCAACTGGCTTTGAATATTCCATACTAAAATTCTTTAGAAATTCTTTCACATACTTGGACTGAGATATAAAGATCCCCTTATCTAGTTGAGTAATTTACAATCCCAAAAAGAATTTCGTTTCTCCAATCATAGACATCTCAAACTCACTCTACATCTCATCAACAAACTTCATGCACAAACTATCATCTCCTCCAAAAATGATATCATCAACAAAGACTTCAACAATCAAATCTTTATCATGATCAAACTTGAAATACAAATTACTATAAGTAGTAACTTTATTAAATCCAACCTTCAAAAAATACTTGTCCAATTTGGCATACCATGCTCTTGGGGCTTGCTTAAGTCCATACAATGCCTTCTTCAACCAGCAAACCATATCTCCCTTGTCAGTCAATTGAAATCCATCAGGTTTCTCAATATACACTTCTTCCAGTTCACCATTTAGAAATGTTGACTTGACATCCATTTGATAAACCTTGAAGTTTTTGTAAGTAGCATAAGAAAGAAATAGTTTCACAACTTCAATCCTAGCAACAGGGGAAAAAGTTTCTTCAAAGTCAATTCCTTCCATCTGAGAATATCCTTTACACACTAGTCTTGCTTTGTTTCTAACAACTTCACCTTGCTCATTTATTTTGTTTCGAAAGACCCATTTAGTTCCAATTACATTTTTTTCCTTAGGTCTAGGAATGAGAATCCATATATCATTCTTCTCAATTTGCAGTAGTTCTTCTTTCATTTCTTCCACCCAATGTTAATCTTTGCATGCTTCATTGACACTATTATGCTCAGTCTTTGAGATCAAACAATATTCTTCTGCAATTCTTCTCCTAGTTTGAACACCTTTGTTCTTATCACCAATAATCTGGTCTTCTGAATGATTTAGTCTTACATACCTCAAAGTTTTAGGATGTTCTTGAACTTCATGCTCTTGTGATCTCACTTTGCACTTTCACTAGTTCCTTCCTCTTGATTTTCCTGATTCACTAGAATGATATGATCTTGATTTGGAGTCTGAAATTTCTTTCCTTTATCCAAACTGTCATTTTGATCATCTAAATCATATCCACAGGATTTGGATGGTCTAACTATTTCTTCATCAACCTTGACATTAGCACTCTCAATTACTTTCCTCAACCTCTTATTGTAGCACTAATAGGCTTTGCTTTTAGTAGAATAACCAAGAAAGATTCCTTCATCACTCCTAGCATCAAACTTTCCTATATCTTCATCTCTTTTGATAAAGCATTTACTCCCAAATATTTTTAAGTATCTAACAGTAGGATTATGACCATACCATATCTCGTAAGGAGTCTTACTAGTATCACCTTTGACTTGTACCCGGTTGAGAGTGTAGACAACAGTACTCACAACTTCTCTCCAGTAGATATGAGGAACATTTCCTTCCAATATCATAGTCCTATCAACTTCTTCAATTGTCCTGTTCTTCCTTTCCACAACTCCATTTTGCTGAGGGGTCTGCAGGGCAGATAATTGTCTCTTTATCCCATGCTCTTCACAAAAAGAATTAAACTCACCAGAAGTGAATTCACCACCTCTATATGATCTTAGACATTGAATCTTTAGACCTATCTCTGTCTCAACCATACCCTTAAAAATATTGAATTTCTTTAGAGCTTCAAGTTTTTGCCTTAAGAAAGTAACCCACATCATTCTAGAATAATCATCAATAAGTAACATGAAATACCTGTATCCTTGTAAACTTCTAACTCTAGAAGGACCACACAAGTCAGTATGCACAACCTCCAACACTTCATTTGATCAATGTTGTTTGCTCCAAAATGAAAATATAGTTTTCTTCCCTAACTTACATTCCTTGCATATAGTATTGGTAGGTTTTATCAACTTAGGAATATCTCTCATTGATTGAGTAGAAATTATCTTGATAATATTATCAAAGTTTACATGACACATTCTCCTATGCCACAACCAACTTTCATCAACTTGAGCAATCATACAACTTTTACCAGCAACATTTAGGTGAAAGATATTACCTTTTGTTTTTGAACCAAAAGCAATCGCATTTCCAGAACTCCCCAATATTCTACAATTTCCATTCTTGAATTGAAGATTGTATCCCTTGTCAACCATTTTTCCAACACTTAAGAGATTATTCTTCAAACCTTCCACATATAGAACGTCATCAGTATTATGCTTACCATCAAGAGAAATGGATCCTCTGCCACATATTACACCTACTTTTTCATCACAAAATCTTACAACACCACCATCATACTTTTCCAAGCTCACAAACTTAGTTTTATCACCTATCATGTGGTGAGAGCATCCATTGTCAATCACCCATTCTTCTTTTTCTTCATTTCTGTCTGCTAGAGCTTTCTCCACATTTGTGCAACTAGTAGATTCAGTAGGTGCAGGATCATTTTCCTTGATAGCAATAAATACTCATTCATCCTCACTTACATTCCCTTTATCAGATTCATCATTTGTCACACCTTCATCAGTAACATAATAACATTTTCTTTGTAATCTAGGCTTGTTGGGTCTTGGCTTAGGAACTCTTTTTGGACACCTTGAGGAAAAATGACCTATCTTATTGCAAGAAAAAAATTTAATAGGGAATTTCCCTTTATACTTACCTTCTCCTTTGGCTTCTCTCTTGACAATAAGTGCTTCAGGCTCATCTAGTTTCCTCTCTTCTTCTTCAATCTATCTCATTTCCTCCTCATACTTGAACATCTTTCAAGAAGAACTTTCTCCCCGATCATATCTTTGCTTATATTTTCTGAAGATAGTAGCTTTAAATGCAAATTTTGTCTTAGGAAGAGCATCACAAAACCCACTTAACTCAAAAGTAGTAAGCTTACCAATCAACATATCTCTGGTTACATTTGTCATAGTCTAGATCTCCTCAATAGCAGTAGCTTTGGATTTGTATGCAATAGGAAAGGATATGAGCACTTTAGCAACAATTTTCTGATTCTTCCAATGTTCCACTAGCACATCTGATGCTACACACAAGTTCATTCACTCTCTGCATAAAAGAAGTAATGTTCTCATCATCACCCATTCTCAACATTTCATATTTCCCTTTTAGACTTTGCAGCTTAGCAATCTTCACATGTGCATCACCTTCATACAAAGTTTCCAACTTTTTCTAGATCTCATAAGCAGTCTTCACATCCATTACATTTGTCATCTCAGAATCAGTCAAAGCACTCAACAATTCTTCCTTAGCCCTGATATTGTACTCGACATCCTTAATCTCAACAAAAGTAGAAGGACCATTCTATGGGATGATATATCTATTATTTGTAATGTTCCAGTATAGTTCACCAATGAATCTCAGATGACACTCCATTCGAGTCTTCCATAGAGAATAATTAGTTCCATCAAATCTTAGACTATCCTTCTTATATTTTTCCATCCCGAATCACCTCAAGTTATTAAACTTCTTCCAAGGAACCTGCTCTGATACCAATTGTTGGCAACACAAGGGAAGACAACTAAGAGGGGGGGGGGGTGAATCAGTTGTCACATAAATTATAATTATTAAACTTATTCTCAGATTTGATAAATAAACATGAAAGCATAAACCATCACCACATCAGAAACACACATAACACCAAGATTTTTACATGGAAAACCTATTAGGGGAAAAACCACAGTGGAGGTTAGTCCACAAGATTATACTCTGTTAAAATTATAAAAGAAAATGGGGAATGCACATGAATTCAGGCACACTTCCTAGAGTTCACTACTCAAATACAAAAAGGCTTACTTCCTAAAGGAAGACACACTATCTTACATAAATATTTGGATTACATCCATAAGATTTTGAACTGAGAAAATAACATCTGCTAATGCCTGATTACAGTCCTGGTTAAGCACATAAACTCTGCTCACTCTTCTTCACAATTTACTTCTGCCTTTGAATGATTAGAACATTATTCGCACAAAACACTCACACTTCACTCACTCACATGCCTTCAAATGGTATAAATAATTGCTTGTATATATCTGAAACTAGGGATAACATCATCTACATGTCGGCCTCAATAAAATATAAAACATGTACAAATTGTCGGCCCAATCCATAAATAATTATCAATGTGAATCAACCAATTTTTTCCACAACATAGTGAAGACCCAAAAAAACATCCTCAAACACGAAACACCTTAAACAATTACGCCTCGAAAATCCACAACATGCTACAATCACCCTGTCGGCCATGAACTTGAAAAACATGAACTCACAAAAGGAAATCATCATTCACAAGCACAACAATCAATGCAAATCAACAACAGAGATAGAGAACATTCTAGAAATATCCATGAGCATCGTGAATCACCATAGAAGCATCCACAACAACTCAAATTACTAGAATCATGACATCTTCTTTCAGGAACACAAATTGAAGCAAAAAAACAACTACCAAAACACAAATACTCATAACTTGATCAAATCTTCATGCAGATCTCTGAAACTTAACATGGATAAATTAGATATACTTGATAACAAACCCTTTAATCCACAACATCTGATCATCAATATATTGAGCTAGCCAACCTACTGAACTGCACTGCATTACTGACAACCTGCAACTTATTTTATTACAATTTTTTCAATATCCTCAACATATACAACCTTAAAGACATTAATGCCAATAGTGTTGACATCAATGACAACCACATACCAACAACATCCAATAGTTTGTTTGTGGATTTTGTGAATGATTTGGCACCAAATTTCAAACATTAGTAGGATACCTATGGTATTTCTATTTTCAAACCTTTTACCTATTTAAAATCAAGGGTATGCTAATCTATTATTAAGTTTCAAAATCTTAGTTGATATGATGTATTGAAGTTGGTGAACCTATGAATATAGCTACCTGTATCTTACCACCTATAAATTAAGTGAATTAGGATGTGGATTTAGGATGGGTAGCAATGACCTTGAAACCCAAGGAAATCTAAAGATGCCCTCCTTCTTAGTGACCATAATGATTACCAACCCAATACCGGGTGTTTACTTAGAGAAAAGATTATAAAAAAATAGAGAGAAAGAGAAAAGAAATATAAAATCAAGAATAATTGCAAATGGGTGATTCAAATAACCTCTACTAGGACTATAAATTCCCAACTAGCAGTAGATCTATGTTTGAGGGAATCAGAGGTATCTTTGTTGGGGCTATGGATGCATGGTTGGTAGTAGAGCTATGCCCTGGTCACACTAACTAGGTCTCAAAGTGGAATAAAGAAAATAATATACATATGAATAAGATAGTTGGGAGAAAGGAAAGATCATACAAATTTTCTTGGTTCACAGGTCATTCTATCATATCCTGACCATGTTTTGGAAGGAACTAATCATATGCACACACTATGAGACACAATAATTCTATTGCGATAGGTGAATTGGTAGAGATACTTAGGTTAACATAGACTTCCAGGCTTAATTTTTGGTTGTAATCTCTTTAAACTTGTTTGAATTTTTTTGAAGGTATAAATTCTTTTCAAGAATTTTTTTATTGTTTTCTATTTGTTGTGCCTTCATGCTTACACCCCATTTTTCTAGAAAAAAATAGCGACTCCCTCTTTTCTTTTTGCATGTCATCATTTTCCTTTCATCTTTCTCTCCTTTTTTCTTTTTATTTCTCATCTTCCTTCCCTTTTTGGGGTTCATGGTATTGGACTTATTAGGAATTGAATACTTACAGTGTCGGGCTTAATCTCTAGCCCATTTTTTGGTCTTTCACCATTGTCTCATTTGTCAAATGTTAGACTTCACGAATCAGCCTTTGGCCTTATCGCATGCCCAATCCATGTGCATGCCACTTCACCTCCCCAATATTAAATTTTTTGACACCCAATTATGTATACAATATTAAATACATTAAGTATCATTAATGAGGATGTTGGATGGGGGTATTATCAAGATTTGTATTTTGATTTTTGTAATTACCCCTTGTGCTATCATGATTTTGAGCTCTACAAATAGAGTTAAAAAATCCCTCTTTACTGGTTGAAACCTGCCATTGTTTCTCCCTATATGAAAAACATTTGCTCTTCCTTAATTGTGTGGTTATGCAAATCATGTTTGTGGGTCTTGGTGTTCATTTGTGACCATGGTTGGTTCATTGGGTTCATGGATTTTGTGTCTATTATCTCTCACCACCTTCATATTTAATTCCAAGTTGGATTCAAACTCTACTAATGTTTTATTTCCCAAATTCTTGCCTTGGTTTCCATATGTAGCTTCAACATTATCTGTTGTTTATTTCACTTGCCCACATGGTGTTTTCTTTTTCTTTTGTTTCTTGTCGATCTAGCTTTGGGCATGTTTTGTTGCCATTTTTTGTTTTTCCCTTATCATTTTTATTTTTATTTCATTACCCTATTAGATCGACATTTACTTCAGTGCACTTATTGAGGAAATTTATAACATTATCCATCGGGCCTTGGGCCTTGAGCTTTTGAGGTTTTCCTTTTTCCCACTATTTAACCTTCATGTTTCATTTAACTTAAAATATATTAAGCGTCAGGTGCCAGTGATTCTGCTTATCAATTAAAACAAAGAATTCAACATGTAATATGTTGAAACCTTGACCCTTGATCACCAACCTCTTTGCTTGAATTATAATGTGTCGGTCATATACTTAAAATGAATTGATTAAAGACCCAACCCTGACTCTCAAAAAGCATGCATATTTTGGGTGTCGCTAGTTTGACCTACCTCTTAAACACAATGATACACTACAAAGTAAGCAGTAAATGGTTGACTCTAACCCCAACCTTGAGGCACCCTTCATACATCGCTAGTTAGGAATGACACTTAAAGGAAATGATATCATTCTAAACCAAAGATAAGCCATATCCCTAAATGTTGACCTATGAAAGGTTGAGAATGTAAATCAAGTTAAGGAGTGTTTTGAACATGAGGTAGGAGGGATTAACGATCCTAGAAACCTAAAGAACTGGAATAATAACTTAAACTTCCCAAGAAACTGCCATTATGTGAGAAATGGTATGATGGGTCTCTTAATGTCGATCCCCTAAAGTCCAAAAAGGTAACTTGGACTAATGAATAGGTTAAACCAATGAACAAGAGGCAAAGGATATGTCTGACACTCAACCCCCGATGGGTCGGGGTTTCAAAAATTGAGCTCCTCAATGCATGTATTGTTGGAATGAGGTAAAGGGTAATCCCGAGGGCTGATTCCTAAAATATTGTATGTCTTTGAAAATAAGTTATGGTTTTGAAATAAAAGGTATATATGGCTAACATAACTTGTTTTGTAGGGCTTCTCCCTTCTAATATATGTAGATGTTGATATCTAGTATTTTTGCATGTAGGAGGTATACCACCGAAGGATTCAAAAGAGATGAAGTACCAGTACAAGGGATATCATCCAAGAAATGGAGTACTAGTACAAGGGCTATCATCCAACGTCGAAGATGTTCACCCCATATGTAGAAATTGGGGATACTAACTTGGGCCATGTAGACATGGATGAGTTCAAATGCAGAATCAACAATGATGAAAACATGACCTGTGTGGACAGAGCTTTGGAAAATTTAGGGCTGGTGGAAGTTGTTGCATTCCACATAACTATTGAATATCCAGAGTTGGTGCTAACTTTTGCAAAATATTACAATCATAAAAGTCGAAAGGTGTTGGGGTTATCAAGGGAAGTTGTCTTGGATATCATTGTAGACATGATTAAGAAAATCTTTAGGATTCCTACCCAACCCTAATGAGGAAATCAACATGAAGGCCATCCAAAATTTTAATGATCATGAGGTGGAGAACCTCAATTACATTAATAATAGGTTGGTCCATCCAAGGAAGGTAGCTATCAAGATGGCCAAGATCCAAAAAAGAGCTGAGTTCAAGGAGGACATAAAGGATTTGATCATCCTATTAAGTAGCATTTTTGGCTACGAACATGTAAGGGACTTCTACCCATGGATGGTTAAATTCATCAAAACCATCAATGACACCTGTAAGAAGAAGATTGATTGGGAAACCCATATAAGTGATACACTTCATGATGAATTGAGCACTTTCCTCACAACTTCCAAGTTTCACATGACATCTTACTTGGTGTACTTGCTATCATCTCAAGCCTCCTTCCCAGGACTTGATAGAGTGGGCTCCTTTTAGTTAGGAAAAGTTACAATTTATGAATATTACCCTTAGTTGAAGCCATAAGAAAAGTACCATCATTTTTATGTTGTCAATGATAATCTCATCTACTCAGTTATTAGAGGATTGGAGGGATATTTCTCCAAGAGGATTTCAAATGAGGCCATGGAGGCAATAAAAGGTATTGGAAATTGGTATATATCTAGTATAAATTTTTTTTTTGCATCAAAGTGGCAATCTATTATAAGATTCTGTACAAACTCTCTAGGTATCTATTGGATAAGATGTTTTTATTTAGAAATTTACAAACAAATCATTGGAGTCCACCATCTTATTGTTGAAAAACATAAGTCTAGATTCAACTTCCCCATCCAAGTAGGGGGTATTCTTGTGCCAACATGCAAATTGATAAGGGAGTTGATGTGAAAATGTATAAGTACAATTTGGTACTATACAATGATGTCAGGGCTAGGTTTGATCTAATTGGAAAAATCAACAAGTTAATGGTGACTTACTTCATTCATGAGCTAAAGCTTAAAGACCATTGGGAAAATTATGAAGCAGACTATGAGGTTTGGATGAAAGATTATTATTGCTTGACATTACATTTAAACAAGCATGGTACAAATACTTGCATTTCCAAGGATCAAAAGGATGATGGGAAGGTCCTTGAACCAAAATATCATGGCTTGAAGTTCTATAACCAACCCATTTTCAATGAAGACTATTCCATCAATGAAAATGATGATATCAAGGCTAGAGCATAGGAGGTTATAGCTCGGTATCTTTGATGGTTGTAAAGGCTATTCACTATGATGAAACTACCAACATCTATGAAGGAGACTAAAAAGAAGAAAAAGGGAGAAGGTTCATCCTCTGTAGTTACAAAGGAAGGACCATCTACTATTATTTCCCCAACCAAGTAAAATACAAGGGGTGAAACTAAAAATGTAGAAGGAAATAAGAGAAAATAAAGGGACCCCATCAATGTGGCTTTGAGTGAAGAAGAGCTTGAGGATAAATAGACCCTAGTTTGTAAGAAAAGAACCAGTGAGGCCACCAAAGAGATGGTTTCTCAAAGACAAGTTGAGAATACATATTATTCCACTCCCCCTCATGAGTCTCCACTTCCTACATCTCCTCCGTTCACTAAGAATAAGCCTCCAACTCCTCCATCTCATGCACCACCATCTCCTCCTCCTCCACCAGAAGGTGAACCACCTCATGAGGAAGAAATTTCACTTAATACAAAATTGGAGGAAAGAGGGATTGGGAAAGAACCTATGAAAATAGAAGAAGCACAAAAGGAACCCCTTACAAAAGAAGTTCATATAAAAGAGGAGGTGCCTAAAGAAGAAATTCATATGAAAGAGGACATGCTTAAAGAAGAAGTTCATACCAAAGAGGTTTCTATTGAAGAAGTGCCTATTGAGGAAAATATACAAAAAGAACATTTGGAGGAGGAATTTGACAAAAAAAAAAAGGTAAATGAGGAACAAAATCATGAAGAAGAGGAAGTACATGAAGAGAAAGTCTTGGGAGAAGAAGAGGTTGTGAAAAAATTAGAACGAAGGGAGATCAAACAAGAAGACAATGTCAAAGGCTCCCACAACACAAAGGTCCTCACCTCTCCCAAAAGGGAAATATTCATTGCTATTCCAATATGGTTAAATCATACAATCCAAAGAAGAAAATAGATGTATGTAAGAGTCTAGAATAAAGTATAAGCATACTATCAGAGGCTCTTTGATCTCCAATACATAGAAAGAAAAGAGTACATAGAACTTCAACCATCATAGTGGATGAGTAGGGAATTTTTTTTATAGAAATAGCTGTACCACTAGCCAAAAAATTTGATTCTAAGGAAAAACCTAAAGATTACCATATTTGACAAGTCCATCTAGGAGTCCAGACTCAAGAAGGAGAGAAACAGTCTCTCCAGATGTTTGTATCTCCAATTTTGAAGAGAATGCAAGAGGAAAAAACACCAAGAGCTAAAAGCTCAAGTAGCATAGCTCACAACATGCAATCATAATTTAATTGTACCTATTAATGCTGCACATCTTGAGTCTTCTTTATAGGTTGCTCTAAAGGGTGAGGTTAGACATGTTGACTTGGATGGATGCATCCCTATGGAACAATAGTAGAAATAAGATTTTTGAATTTAGTAGATGTATCGTAGAAAAAAGGACACTTTGCTTGACATGGGATTAATTCATGATAAAATGGACTTAATAAGACCTTAATATGGTGTTGTGAAGCATTTTATGCATCCACACTAGGTCTTGGACCCTTACAAATTGAATAAAATGATTTTAATGACGTCTTGTAAAGGTGTTGTAGAGTCTTGTAAAGGACTTTCATGATTTTGTAGGATTAATAAACTCATTTCTTCCTAATTCAACATTATAAAATGTGTTTAATAACATTATTACATCAATCCAAAAGGTTCTTAATTTAAACTTAATGATAAACTAGTGTTGTAATGTGTCTTGCACATTCACATTTGTTTTTGTGCTTTTCTAGGCTATGTGGACCTCATTTTAGTGTTGTAAAGTGTATTTAATCACACTTTCACATTGAATATTATGTCCCAATCCCTATTTGACATTTACATCATCACTAACAAGTCCCTAATGACCCATATTGTGCATCTCGAGGCTTTAATTGATCAAATACCTGACAAAGTTGCAATTTAATCCCTATTTCCTTATACCTTAGCTTCTGAGCTGTTGAAATGGCCCCTATGGGACCCATAAACCATGCATGGTGAATCAGTACTATCCAGGTGGGATCCATTCACCATGTGTGGCGAATGAGTCTTATTTGGCCCCCATTTTGACCTTTGAGCAAGAAAAAGTGAAATTTAAAATTTATTTTCACTACATGTCAGCTTGTGATGAGGTATTTGTTGGAAATGTAAAAATCTGGTGTTTTTACATGAGTTTTCATTCATAAATTTCCTGATTTGGTCCTACAGTATGCATATTTCATTTATTTTTTTCCCTTTTTCCCCTCTGAGTTCATCCATGTCTGCATTTGCCTCATTTTGGTCCTTGGTGTAGGTTCATTCTTGTCTCCCCGATCAATTCTGCATTTTTCTGCTTGCATGAGTCTGTATTGCCTATCGGCAAGACTCATTTAATGTCACAACGGTTGAAGATTGTATGCAGGTGGCATTCGGCAGGACTTTTGTATTGTCACAATGATTGGTTTTCTCCTTCGGGCTATCGACAAGACATTTCTGTGGTTGTGGCGACAGTGGGATCTTCTATCGGCATATGTTGTGGCTATTGGGGTGGTGTCTCACCGAGTTCTGTATGTCTCCCTAACTTGTGCGCATGGAACGGTTCGTCGGTGTGAGTCAGATGGTCAGGCTAACATCTTGCCGAATTCAAAATGTCTCAGCGACGGGTGCACTTTGGGATCCCTTCGGCGTATGTTATGATCTGCAGCGGGAGGTCTTGGCAAGTTTCATTTGTCTCACCGACGATGCAAATGCTTTCTTCAAAATGAATTTCAGTAAGACTATGATGGCTTCGGCGAAGGGTCATAACGAATGGGTCGGGTCTTGCCGACAGGTAACGATGGCTTTAGGCGAAGGTTCTATTTTCTCTTGGCAAACGAGTATATGCTTGGGGCACTTCGGTAAAACATGGTGCATTCTATAAGAGGTCCCCCCAACATTGCTTTGTCTTGCCGATAATACACATGGGCACTCTGTCAGCACGAAAATATGAGGGTCTTGGCGAAGATATATAACAAGGGATGCTTGGGTATAGGTTGGGGCGATCGTCGTAAGGTCTCGGCGAGAGACCTTCGGTCTTGCCGATGGTAAACAAGAGGATCTTTGTCGGCGTAAGAACTACCATGTCTTGGCTAATGGAAAACAAATGGGCCTTGCGGTATAACAAAGTGAAGTCTATGTGAGGTCTCCCCGATGGATGGAAGCTATGGCGATAAAATGAGACAAAAGGACATATCGGTAAGAAACTATTTGTGTCTAGTGATTGAAAATCGTAGGGGAGCCCCTCTCAGGCATAACTGCTTCTAGTCTCACTCCGGAGCTGGCTCAGCGGCGAAGCACCGACGACCGTTACTGATGACCGGCTTGCCAGCTGATTGGAGCCAATTTTGTGTTGCCACATGTGATCTCAATTTGTTATTTTCTTCAAATGCTTGTGTATAAATAGGCATTTTGCAATTGTAAAAGGGAGATTTTTTAGATGAGCTATTAGTTATTTGATATACAGTAGGCAATTTCTGATGGATACAGTACTATAGATTCATCAGATCAGAGACTATGATGCATGTTTTCAAATTGGAGGTATTTATGAAAGTCAATTGACGTTGCTGCACATTTTTGGTCTCAATTATCTGTTGAATTTGATGAAAGTATGGCTAAGTTGTCTCCAAGATGGAATTTTTCTGGTTGTTTAAATTGATATGACAAGTTTGTATTCAATTTATCAGTGCACATTTGTTGTACTTGTGTGATTGATTGATTGGTTCTTTCAAGTAAAGACTAAATCCTTTTAGTTAATCACAGTAATAAGAGAGATTCAATTGGATTATTCAAGTAGAGCTTAGTAGTCACAATTTTGCATGTTTATACAAGTTGTAAATAGAATATATGTCAGATAATTTGAGTTTTCTCCATAGAGTGTTGCTCATTTGATTTCATTTGACTCCGCATACCCAATAAGGCACTGATCTCTGCATTTTATCATTTTGAATTCATTCATTTTCTTTATATCTTTTAAAATTGAGCATTTTAGAATCTAGACCAGAGTATTGTTACCATTTTCAAGTTGAATTATAATTGTTCACTCCCATCTGCCATTGTGAAAAAATTGTGAACAAGTTATAAGAAGATTGATTACAAGTTAAGTCTGCATTATTCAGAGAGGTACACCCACCCAGGTTTTGCAGCACCTAAAGAGTAGAAGGTTGAATTCTTCAACCTTGTCTGTTACCCTGAAGCGTATCAAGAGATTGGAAGCCTCTTGAGGCATCTTGCCTGTGTTTTTTAGAGCTAACAAATTGGCGACTCTACTGGGGAACAATCAGAATCAAGGCCTTAATCATAGAGTCAGAAATCTAATACAGACTCCGCTGGGAATTAGAAGTATCAGGTATTTTTCTCATTTTTTATAAAAGTGAGTGGTGACTCTGACAGAAATTTTTGCAGCTGTTGATAATGAATGGAAGATCTCAGTACAGGGGAGGTCATACTGGAGCTCCTGTTGGTAGTAGTAAGTGGACACATAAAGATGACGGAGCTGATAAGGAAAAAGGAATAAATGAGGATATGTGTTTGACATATAAAGATAAGACATCAAGAGCACATAATTGGTTTGATACATGGAGAGATGATTCAAGTGCAGAGCTTTATACCCCTGAAGATCGAAGAAATCCCTTCCCTTCTATTGATCCTCAGAAACAGGCTGAGTTTGAAGCTGCACTTGAGTCTGAACGAATTAGAATTCAACATGAATATGATGATCAAAACCAGATTAATGAGAATGTGATTTCTCAAACTGATTATGAGTCTTTGAATTATGAGGAATTCAAGGCACAGTTTGAATCTCAGAAGAAGGAGAGAGAAGAACAAGAAAAGGCCCAGATGATACAAGCAATGAAAGAATTTGAATTGCAGAAAAATCAAAACATTGCTCAGACAGTTGATCGCCCCCCAAAGTATGTGCCACCTCATAAGCAGGGCAATCATGGTGCAGGGCCTTTTGGTCCACTTGTATCTCCTCACCATAAGACAGGAAATCATCAGAAGCAGCCAAATCATCCGCCTCATATCCCCACACAGCATACAAATGTGCATCCACCTCCTGGTCATCATCACATCCCTCAGCATAATGCACAATACAATAATCCTATGCATCAATATCAATATCCACCTATCCCTCCCCCTCACCAATACACAACAATGATCAGGCAGTTTGATTTGGCAGGGTTCAATCCATGCCCTTACGCTATAGATAGCAGCTGGAGAGGTCTAGTTCCCAAGTTTACAGGGAGCAATGCTATCACTGTTGAAGAACATCTAAGGAATTTCAATGTGTTCATTCAAGACATAGGTATGCCATATGAAGATTTGCATATGAGGTTGTTTATGATGTCACTTATTGAAGATGCCAGGGATTGGTTTAATAGCTTGCCAGCGTATTCAATTAATTCTCTTCAAGCATTCCAAGATCAATTCCTAGAGCAGTATGGGAATCTGAATGCACTAGATGCAACTCTTTATGAATTGATGCAAATTCAGAAAAATCAAAATGACTCAGTTTATGATTTCAACCAAAAATTCAACAAATTACAGACTAAGGTACCTCCTGGATCAAGGTTGCAAAATTCTATAGCTTTAAGTGTTTACTTAAATGCATTTGATCCCAAAACAGGGTACAAACTAAGAAATAGATTTCCAAGAGATCTGGCTGAATCACAAAATATAGCATTGACAATTGAAAACAACAGGAAGGCTGTTGGTATAACTAATAAAAGAGACAATCTGAGGCCTCCTCAGCAAAGCAATAATTATCAGTACAGACAAGAAAATACATACAAAAATGAGAACATGAATGAAAGGCTGAGACTGCATGATATGCCTTATAATACAGATTGGAAAGATGGGAAACCTATATCAGCTAGGCCCATAAATAAAGACACTCTTGACCCATTGAGCAAGAAAGGAACTTACATGGTGAGTAATAATTACTTTTGTGAAGTTTGTAATCAGCCACATTCTCTAGACTATTGTGTTGTAGCTCAAAGGATGCAAGAACAAGGAATGATGATGGATGGAGAGGATCACATAGTTTATTTGACTTCAATTTTTTTTCACCATGTTGAGGAAAGAAGTTCATCTTCATAGGATGAAGGCTATGAATATGATGTTTCCAATCAGAAGTATAATGTCCATATGGCTGAAAAGTAGATCTTTTATGATTCTGATGAAGATTACACGGAGCCCCATCCTATTGAGGCGCCTGCTCAGTGTAATGTAAGGAGACTCACTGAAGATGAAATAGAAAGAATAACTGTTGCTGCAGTTGAGAAAGCCAAAAGTCAATACTGGTTGAGAAACAAAAAAGTAAATGAGCTAGATGGAGTTCTTGGGGGAATTTTTATAAAAGATCAAAAGGCAACACAGGAAACTGTAAAGAAGCTAGAAAACAAGCAGCATGATAAAATTGAACAAAAGCCAGTCCAAAAGCAGAAAGTTGCAGAATTACACAAGGAAATGCAAAAGTCTGATCAACCTAGTAAAAAAGAAAAAGAAGAAAGCAAAGGAGAAGCGCCATAACTGAAGAAGACTGTTAAGACGAAAGGCTCCTCTTTTGACTTCGCACAGGTGTTATCCCAGGTAAAAATGTCTGTTCCACTACTTGAATTGATGAAAATTAAGGAATACAGAGATAATGTTGTTCAATTGATTACAAATGGGAATGAAAAACATATGAATTCTGAAGAAGTCAATAGGCAGGAAAAGATAAATAATTCAGAGGTCTGTCTAGGTGATGTTTTAACAACCTCCCCACAAGTGGATCCTTTCTTCACCACACTGCTTATAAACAATAAATTGCTGAGGAATTGCATGATAGATTCTGGTGCTGCTATAAATATTATGCCAGTTGGAGTAATGAAGCAGCTTGGTATGTGGGTTGATACATGTGAAGGGAAGTGCTATGCAATGGATAACAGACCTGTACCTGTGGTGGGAATTATGAGAGGTGTTGAAGTCAAATTGGCTACTTATCCACAAGTGGCTTATAATATAGACATAACAGTCATTGATACTCCTCCTCAATTCGGGATGCTTTTGTCAAGATAGTGGACAACAGCTGTTGGTGGAAACGTTCAATTTGATTTATCTTATGCTACTATTCCAATAAATGGGCAAGAAGTGAAGTTATACAGGGAGCCAAGAATGAACCAGCTTGTTGATTATGTGCCTCATGATCAAATTAATTATTTTTGTGATGTTGATCTGGGGAGTTTTAAAATAGAACCAGCTCAGCCAGAATTAATTAATAGTGATCCAATTGAGAAACATGCTGCACATAATTGCAATGGCATATGGAAGATGTATTTTGATGGAGCCTGCATTCAAGAGGGTAATGGAGCTGGGATTGTATTTGTTTCGCCTGGAGGTATTAATTTTAAATATTATTTTCTGTTAGCATTTAAATGTACAAACAATGTGGTAGAGTATCAAGCTTTATTGACAGGCTTGAACATAGCTGTGAAACACAAGATTAAGTTGCTGGCTGTTTTGGGTGATTCTGAGTTGGTTGTTTCACAAATCAAATCAAAATATGCAGCAAAACACAAAAGATTAAAACAATATAGGAATGTTTTATGGGATACAATTGAATTGTTTGATGCATTTTCAATTGAATGGATTGACAGATCAAAGAACATAATGGCTAATTTCTTAGCAAATGTGGCACTCAAAAGAGATGACGTTACACTGGCTGGGGTATCACAGATTGAGTTCAAAGCAAGGCCTGTTGTTCCTGATAATGTTTATAGTTGGCATGTCTTCAATGATGATGCTGATCTTTTGAAGTTTCTTCATTGTATTGATTAGTATGAAGCCCAGGAAATTGATTTCAATGCTTTTGTTGAAGAAGTTGATGGGAAGCAAATAGTGTTTGGAAAAGAAAATTGCAGCTCAAAACAAATAAGCTTCCTAAAGGATTAGTGGCACTAGAAAGGGTGTATGATGGAAATGATCGGTCCCTTATGAAGCAAACACCAGTCAGAAAGGAAGATGTTGAAGAGATTAACTTGGGGACTGAAATAACACCAAGAAAGGTGTACATAGGCAAGAAGATAAGCCCTACAATCAGAAGAATGTTGATAGAGTTGCTAAGAAAATACAAGCATGTTTTTGCTTGGTCTTATGAAGATCTGAAAGCATACAGGGAAGAATTATTTTAGCATGAAATACCATTGAGGCCAGACGCCAAGCCTTTTAGACAGAAGCAAAGGCCTATAAATCCAACACTAGAGCCTAAGATGCAGGAAGAATTGACAAAGCTTAGAGATGGAGGAATTATCAAACCAATCAGGCACTCAACATGGGTTTTGAATTTGGTTCCTGTGAGAAAGAAGAATGGTGATATTAGATTATGTGTGGATTTCAGAAATCTGAGCATGGCATCTCTCAAGGATAATTATCCTCTACCCAACATGGAGGCAATATTGCATAAGGTGACAGGGTGTGAACTGTTGTCCATGATGGATGGGTTTTCTGGATACATTCAGGTTAAATTCAAAGAATCTGAGCAATACAAGACAACATTTACAACCCCTTGGGGAACATATGTGTACATAAGAATGCCTTTTGGTCTCACTAATGCTGGAGCGACTTTCCAAAGACCCATGGATGTAGCATTTTCTGATTTGATTACTATTATCATGGTGGTGTATCAAGATGACTTGACTGCATATTCAAGGAAAGCTGAAGATCATGTGCAACATCTTGAAAAGGTATTTATTAAAGCTCTTGAATATGGTATTAGTTTAAATCCAAAGAAGTGTCATTTTGCAGTCACAAAAGGTAAGCTCTTGGGGCATATTGTTTCACAAGAGGGAATTAGAATAGATCATGAGAGAGTTGAAGCTATTGATAGAATTCCTATTCCTAAAACTGTCAAGGCAATACAATTATTCTTTGGACAAATTAATTTTGTTAGAAGATTCATTTCTAATTTTGCTGAGATCATCAAACCTATATCTAAAATGCTGAAGAAAGGACAAAAAATGGATTGGACTACTGAAGCTTTAGATGCTTTCATGTCTATCAAAAAGGCTATCAAAGAGGCTCCTATTCTTAAATCTCCAGATTTTACGAAGCCCTTTCAGATTTTTTCATTTGCCTCAATGCAGACTATTGATGTTGTTATGTTATAGAAGAATGAGGATGGTTATGAATAGCCTATGTCTTTCTTTAGTAAATCATTGCAGGGGTCTGAATTAAAGTATGACATAATGGAAAAGCAGGCATTTGCACTAGTAAAGGCTATTAAGGCATTCAAACCATATCTTGTTGGAGCGAAGGTGATTGCTTATGTCTCTCATGTAGCTGTCAAGGATATTTTGACACAATCTGAAGTTACAAGGAAAAGATGCAGATGGATCAACAGGATTCAAGAGTTTGACATGGAAATACAGATTACTAAGCTAGTAAGAGGCGAAGGCTTGGCTAGGCTGATGACGTAAACTAATATTGATGCAAATCAGATCTGCAATGTTCAGGAAGGGGCTGCAATTGCAAGCATTGAGCACACTCCTTGGTATACTGATGTTATGCACTATCTTAGATACATGAAGTGCCCAGATGGATTGAGTGATAGCCAAAAGAGAACTTTAAAGTTGCAAGCATCAAAGTATGTCTTCATAGATGGAGATCTGTTTTGGAAAAACAGAGATGGCATATTGTTATTATGCCTGGATGAATCGCAGGCCAAGCGTGTTTTAAGTGAAATGCATGAAGGAGTTTGTGGAGAATATTATTCAGCAAAGACAACTGCACACAAAATTCTCAGGGCAGGTTATTATTGGCCAAAGGTTTTTAATGATTATTTTACACATGTGAGAAGATGTGAGGCCTGCCAAAAGTTTTCTAGAAAGTTGAAGTACCAGGGTGCTCTACCACTTCAACCCTTGTAGGCTGATGCTCCTTTCCATCAATGGGGAATTGATTTCATTGGAGATATACAGGAAAGGTCAAGTGGAGGACACAAGTGAATATTGGTTGCCACTGATTATTTTACAAAGTGGGTGGAGGCAATCCCAACCAAGTAGGCTATAAGTAAAGTTGTAACAAATTTCCTGATGGATAACATTATCACCAGATTTGGTACACCATTGAGGATAATCACAGATAATGGGATGTGTTTTAGGTCAGATGAATTCAAAAGCTTATGTGATAAGTATGGCCTTACTATTTCTTATGTAGCTTCTTATCATCCACAAGCCAATGGTCAAGCAGAGTCCAACAATAAGAGTCTCTTGAAGATTATAAAGAGGATGCTGGGACATAATAGGAAGGCTTGGGATTCAAAATTGAAACTGGCTATATGGGATGATAGGATCAATGTGAAAAAGGCAATTGGAAAGTCTCCATTTGAATTAGTGTATGGAGCACAGGCCAGGTTGCCTATGCAGAATTTGTTGCCAGTCTACAAGTTTGTCTTACTGGAAGATGTGGAAGTTCCTGAGCCCATGGAAGACAGAATGGAGCAACTTGCTGAACTGTATGAAGTAAGGAGAGAGGCCCAAAGTCAAAACATAAAGTTACAGGAACAGATGGAGTATCTATTTGACAAGAAGGCAAAGAATAGAAAATTTGAAGAAAATGATTTGGTGTTGATGTGGAATGCAAGGTGTCAGGAGAAAGGAAAGCATGGTAAATTTGAAGCTCTTTGGCTGGGACCTTTTGTTGTCATTGGAAAGAAGGGTGAAGAATCATATTATCTACAGAACATGGCTGGTGAAGATCAAGAATTTCCTGTTCATGGGCAATTCTTGAAGCTTTTCTTCTCTTAAGCAACATAGAGGATTAAGGGTTGCCAGTGCATGGACAACTCTTGTGTATCCTCTTTAAAATTCTTTTCCATGCATAGTAGTTTAGGGTTTTGCATTTATCTCCACTCTGCATTCATTTCCATTGCCATTCAATTCCATTGCTACTCACTGGTTCTTCATTTTGTGTCTGGTTTGCTCACCCAAGATTCTGGATCCTTGCAATGATCTTACTATCATTCATCCCCAGACGGAGCCACTGTTGGAACTGTAAAAATCTGGTGTTTTTACATGAGTTTTCATTTATAAATTTCTTGATTTGGTCCTACAGTATGCATATTTCATCTATTTTTTTCCCTTTTTCCCCTCTGAGTTCATCCATGTCTGCATTTGCCTCATTTTGGTCCTTGTCGGTATAGGTTAATTCTTGTCTCCCTGATCAATTCTGCATTTTTCTGCTTGCATGAGTCTGTATTGCCTATCAGCAAGACTCATTTAATGTCACAACGATTGAAGATTGTATGCAGGTGGCGTTCGGCAGGACTTCTGTATTGTCACAGTGACTGGTTTTCTCCTTCGGGCTATCGACGAGACATTTCTGTGGTTGTGGCGACAGTGGGATCTTCTATCGGCATATGTTGTGGCTATCGGGGTGGTGTCTCATCGAGTTTTGTATGTCTCCCTGACTTGTGCACATGGAACGGTTCATCGGCGTGAGTTAGATGGTCAGGCTAATGTCTTGCCGAATTCAAAATGTCTCAACGATGGGTGCACTTTGGGATCCCTTCGGCGTATGTTATGATCTGCGGCGGGAGGTCTTGGTGAGTTTCATTTGTCTCACCGACGATGCAAATGCTTTCTTCAAAATGACTTTCGGTAAGACTATGATGGCTTCGGCGAAGGGTCATAACGAATGGGTTAGGTCTTGCCGACAGGTAATGATGGCTTTCAGCGAAGGTTCTATTTTCTCTTGGCGAACGGGTATATGCTCGGGGCACTTTGGTAAAACATGGTGCATTCTATAAGAGGTCCCCCCGACATTGCTTTGTCTTGCCGATAATACACATGGGCACTTTGTCGGTAGGAAAATCTGAGGGTCTTGGCAAAGATATATAACAAGGGATGCTTCGGTATAGGTTGGGGCAATTGCCGTAAGGTTTCAGCGAGTGACCTTCGGTCCCGTCGATGGTAAATAGGAGGATCTTTGTCGGTGTAAGAACTGCCATGTCTTGGCGAATGGAAAACAAATGGGGCCTTGCGGTATAACAAAGTGAAGTCTATGTGAGGTCTCCTCGACGGATGGAAGCTTTGGCGACAATAAATGAGACAAAAGGAGCATATTGGTAAGAAACTATTTGTGTCTCGGCGATTGAAAAGCGTATGGGGGAGCCCCTCTCGACATAATTGATTCTAGTCTGCAGAGCATCTCACCGATGACTGAAGGTTATGGTGATAGGAAACAAAGTGTGATTTGTGTGATGTCTCCCCGATGTCGCAGGGTCTGGGCGAAATACAAGTGCAGGGGATGAAGCGTTTGAATTGCCTTCGGCAAGACGATATGTTTTGTCTTGCCGACTGTCACTGGTAAAAAATAGAATTTCAAAATGCTGGGCCGACATGTTTCTGCTTAGATGACCGTTGCTTGCCAGCTCGATTGGAGCCCGAATTTTGTGCTGGGCCGACATGTGATCTCAATTTGTTATTTTCTTGAAATGCTTGTGTATAAATAGGTATTTTTCAATTGTAAAAGGGAGATTTTTTTTAGATGAGCTATTAGTTATTTGATATATAGTAGGAAATTTTTGATGGATACAGTACTATAGATTCATCAAATCAGAGACTATGATGCATGTTTTCAAATTGGAGGTATTTATGAAAGTCAATTGACGTTGCTGCACATTTTTGGTCTCAATTATCTGTTGAATTTGATGAAAGTATGGCTAAGCTGTCTCCAAGATGGACTCTTTCTGGTTGTTTAAATTGATATGACAAGTTTGTATTCGATTTATTAGTGCACATTTTATGTACTTGTGTGATTGATTGATTGGTTCTTTCAAGTAAAGACTAAATCCTTTTAGTTAATCACAGTAATCAGAGATATTCAATTGGATTATTCAAGTAGAGCTTAGTAGTCACAATTTTTCATGTTTATACAAGTTGTAAACAAAATATATGTCAGATAATTTGAGTTTTCTCCAGAGAGTGTTGCTCATTTGATTTCATTTGACTCCGCATACCCAATAAGGCACTGGTCTCTGCATTTTATCATTTTGAATTCATTCATTTTCTTTATATCTTTTAAAATTGAGCATTTTAGAATCTAGACCAGAGTATTGTTACCATTTTCAAGTTGAATTATAATTGTTCACTCCCATCTGCCATTGTGAACAAGTTGTGAACAAGTTGTTATAAGAAGATTGATTACAAGTTAAGTCTGCATTATTCAGAGAGGTACACCCACCCAGGCTTTGCAGCACCTAAAGAGTAGAAGGTTGAATTCTTTCAACCTTGTCTGTTACCCTGAAGCGTATCAAGAGATTGGCAGCCTCTTGAGGCATCTTGCCTACGTTTTTGAGAGCTAACAGTATTATTGGGTACTAAGGCACAATTATCTATAAATAAGTGTTTTTATCCTCATTTTACAAATCTTATCTCATTATTATATCTCATCATTAATTCATCATCTATCTTCTCATCCAAGACAGGCAAGCTAGGGTTTCTTTATTAGAAGTCATCAAGTTTGCTTTCTAAAGTAGTCAAGGGTTGAATCTTCATGTATTGTTGCAGAATTTCAAGATAATTCATCATGGAAAGGTAAAAATCTCCATTATTGCATGTTCCATTACTTCATTTCATCACTTTGGTTTAATTACCTAAAAGGTGTTTGACCAAGGAAAACCCCCATGCCCTAACATTCAACATATCTCTTTTGTCTTGGTTTTTTGAAGATTTAGGACTCTTGGATGCTTAGAAATCATTGGAGAACAAGTTGTAATTCATTCAAGTCAAAGAATCAACAAAAAGTCATTTTCATACCCAAATCCAACAATTTTTGAAGTAGACACCTGTAGAAGACAAAAGTGCAGATCTAGACCTACAAAATCAAGTCTTGAATTTGAAGATTCCTGGAGGAGGACTAATTCGCCATGCATGGTGAATTAGTCCCTCTTGTAGGCCTAAAAACTGATTTTCTCAAAATTCAACTCTCAACAGTTAGAAACCTGTTTTTAGAAGTTTTCACTAGAAGCAGGACTAATTCACCATGCATGGTGAATCAGTCTTAGTAGCCATCAATATTGTTTTCTGAGACATTCCAGAACCTTTTGGTAACATCAATCTGCCTCCAAGTGCAATGTGCTTAGTCTCATCAATTTTTGTTATCATTTGTTTTAGTTTCTAGTTCATTCTTGCATAGCACAATGTGTTTTCAAACAAGTCTTATTTCTTAGGTTTTGCTTGTTTAATCAATCAATCTTATCAATTAGCTACACTTAGATAACTTCATTTAAATATTATAACATCACACACATCCTAACTTGAGTGAATCATAAGCATTTTTGGCTCTATCTCTCTCCTTTTAGGTAAAAATCCCTGAGAGTGCAAGAGAAGTCCATAGGGTCCCAAAAATTTATGTTTCAGTAGACAAAGTGCTAAATTACGTACTTAATAAAGTATTATCATTCCATTAGTGATGAAGAGAGTGAGCTACTCAACAAATTGAGTCGAGTATTTATGAAAAATTATTGGTTTGGGAGGATTACATCCTAATTTTGTACCAAATAAATGAAAAGTCAAGGGAGGAACTTCTAAAAGATGCGATAATCAAGGAAGAAGAACAAGATCAGTTCCTAGTATGGGTGAGGGAAACATTGTTTCAGGTAAATTTTTTGAATAAGTGCAAGACCAAGTTAAATAAAGATAGAAGATAGGCAAAAAAAATAATGAGTAACATCCACCAGGAAATTGAAGACTTGGGTTGCACATTTTGGGATACTCTTGTGTTAGTGCGAGAGCATTACAAAATGGTTGAAGAATCACAAGGACAAATGTAGGGAAAAGTGACATGGGAGGGAATTGATAAAATAGTAAATAAGAACGTTAAAATCGAGTCTATACACAAGGAACTAGAAACCTTCAGGAACATAAAGCAATAGATGGGAAAATAAACATTTGATCAAAAAGTAAAAATGCAGTTTCACAATGGCCCAACAATGGAAATAATGAATAAAGTGCATTGATATCCTCTCAAAATAGCTGGATACAATAAAATTGTCACTTTTTTCATGTTTTTTGATACTTTTAATAAACAACTATAATATTCCCATGCCCAGATCCAATAAGGAAAAACTAGCATTGGAAATTTTGATAACTGCTATCATAGAACTGTAGAGAAGGGGGATTCGCTACTCATGATTTCTCTTCATTTAGAGAGCCTCACGAGGAAAACTGCCCTAAACTACCTCAAGGAACATCAGTGAGAGTTCTAGAATCTAAAAGAGTAGGTCATAGAGATTCTCTGGACAAACTGACAAGCTCTCAGCTAAAGGACGAAAGCACATAATATGGATGAGAGCACGACACGCTAGAATCTTAGAAGTGCATTGGCGTCTTGTACGGACCATAACGCAAGAATATCATAGAAAATGACAAAGTGAATACTTCTATTCTAATTGCTAAGGACTTCCAGAATACAGGAAAGTAACAAAAAGTGATAGAATTGAAATAAAGTGAAGTAGAAATAATAGAGATAAGGAGAAGAAAGGAAAGAAGATGCTCACAACAATCCAAGTAATGAAGCCTCCAACTAGTAGATATATTCAATATCTACATTTGTAAGATTGAGAGAAATTGTTTGGGTTGTATAGTGGTTTTCCTCAGTTGAACCCTCATTTTGGTGTTCCCACCTCCACGGATAGCCAGATAGATAGAGAGAGATGAACCAAAATGGAAAAAGCGTGTGGTGAAAGAAAAACCCATTTCAGGAGTAGAACCCACACCACCAAGTGTGAGTGATAAAAGAAATCCCTGCTTGAGGAGGAGAACCCGTATCACAAAAGAGGTGGTAAAATCAATCCCTGCTCGAGGAGGAGAATCTATATCATGAAGTAGAGATGAAATAGAAAGGAGATATGAAATCCCAAGATGCTCACAAGTATGAGATAAGGGAGATGAAGCTACAAGTTCCAAGAGTGTTGCAAAGAGGGCTTTAAAAGATGTAAGAATGTTGATGTAGCAAGCTATATGAAGCTGTGCAAGCAAGAGTTAGAGAGTAGAAGGCTAAAGTCAAAGCAAGAGAGAAGCTAGAAGTAGAAGAGAGTTGCAAATGAAGTGAAAACATATCATTTAAGGAAGGAAAAAAAGCTTCTTGGGTGGTTACAAGGCATCTCGAGCTATTATCACCGACCAAGGGAGGTGACAAGTGGAAAGCATGCACGAAAATGGTCATTTGAACATTGAAATGTCACAAGACACTAGCGTGACGCATAGACGTCCGTGTGGCGTGCTAGTGTTTGGACACATCATGCTACAAAATGATGCGAACGAGAAAAATACAAGGTCAAATGCAAAGTTGATGCACAAGGGTAGCTGTTGAAAAGGGGTTGTTGAGCATCCTAAGAAGGGAAAAAGGCTGATGCAGGGGCTAAAATGAGCCTACACAATTTTTAAGGGAGTGGACACTAAATCAAATACAAGAATGTATGTGAAATAGCATGGGGTGCAATTTTATGACATTACATTTTTCCCCCACTTTAGTGGGCATATGAATCTACACTAATATGAACGCTAAAGGAAATATACTAAACATAAATAACATCATTATGCCAAAAGGATACTGTAGAGGAAGTAGACAATTCTTTGCACCATGGAAGCATGCCCCCAGGCTGAAGACCTACAAAAAAAATGTATTAGAGAAGAAAACCTACCCTAAACAACAATGTTAGAACATAAAAAGCTAAAGGATTTGAGTTAGCAAAGTGACAGAGACCTTGATGTAAAAGGTTATCTCAGTACTTTGTGTCATCTCCAAATTAAAACAATAACACAGAAGAATTCTAGAATAAAGAGAAGGGCATATAATTTGGATGAAGAAGATGCAGATCTTTGATCTGGTATATACAAGTTGAGAAGAAAGAGAGTTTAGGAATGTAAGCACCTCACAGGCCCACAGACCTTCAAGGAAGGTATCTTCCAAGATCTCTCACATGAAGGAAACCCAGAAAAGTGCCTTACAGACCTATAGACCTGTAAGGAAGCATCCCCCAAGATCTCTCACATGGAGGAAGCTGAGAAAAGTGTGTTACAGACCCACAGACCTGCAAGGAAGCATCCCCCAAGATCTCTCACATGGAGGAAGCCGATAAAGCACCTTATAGACCCGCAAACCTACAAGGAAGGTGTCCTTCAAGATCTCTCACATGAAGGAAACCCAGGAAAGCACCCTACAGACTCGCAGACCTACAGGGAGGTATCCCCCAATATCTCTCACATGGAGGAAACCCAAGGAAAGGGACTCCGCAGAGTCGTAAAGCGGCTTCACAGGCGCACCTGTAAAGTGACATGTTTACTCGCAGATAGAAAATGTACGAAAGCGGCCACGCAGGCAAGTAAGTGGACAGTCACACAAACTATCAACAAATTGGAAAGCTTTCAAAGGGGTCCTTTGAGAACCCTTCAAAAGAAGAGGGTTCCACTCAAGGGACGCACTGTTTGAAAAGCGAGGTCTAGTCAGGATGCCTCCAAGCTAGACATAAATGAATTCATTTGAGAGAAAAGCTTTCAAAAAGGGTCCCTCAGGAACCTTTCAAAAGAAAAGGGGTCCACTCAAGGTATGCTTCAATTGAAAGATATAGAGAAGAGAGGGGGTCCTTTAAGAAGGAAACACATCTTTAGAATGAGTTATCATTGCCCCAAGCATATAGGGGAGGAGAACCATGCAAGATGCTTGGAACACAGGATAGAGGTAAACCTCAATATCACTTGTCATTTGAAGAAGAGGCAGGTGCATTAACAAATAAATGAGTGATGACACCTGAATCATGAAGTTGTACTTTATCCTTCAAGGCCTTACATTCACTATTGAAATTCCCAAGCACTCGATGGTATGCACAAAAATAATGTTTTTCTTTATCATGTTCATGAGATTTCTTGCATGTAGGAGAAGGAAGAGTGATTAAGCAGGCTTTTAGAAGCTACAAAAAAATATGCTCTTGCTCAGATAGAGGATGAGGAGTAGGAAGCAACCCTTTCTCTTGTGGAGAAAAGTTTGACTTCTCATAGGAAGAAGAAACAAAGATAGAAGACAATGAAGGATGAATCTTTTCAATAGAATAAGGTTGAGAATGAATTCATGTCACTCAACCATGACTTTCGTTTAGATTGTTCATTAGAGAAACCAAGCCCCAAGTTATGCTTACGGGGTGCAAATTCTATAGGGACCTGAATGCCTTGTTCATTATGCCCACAACCTTTATGCTTGTAGCCATATTGAGAGACAAGCTTAAAGCCAGGGCTATATCGTGTTTGCAAATCTTGAGAAGGAGGAGGATCTTCATAGAGAGCATTATTCCAGCAATGGGGATTATGATCCTCTATGGGATCACTATCAGCCTTATTAACAGGACTGCCAACATCATCCTCTTTAGCTGAAGCATAATCATCTTCCTTAGAAGGAGGATAAACACTAAGAATATTACAATTTGCTCACACCACCCTACGATACAAAAGAACAACCATATTTGATAGCACATGTGGGTGATGTTATTGGAAGGTCTGAGTGGATCAGGTCGACTTTATATTCCCTGATGAAGGAATCTGTAAAGTCTAAGGTACCCCAATCATCACCAAGACATGCATTCTTTTGAGAAGAGGTGGGAGGAGCAGACTTAATATTTCTTTCTTCAGAAGGATCTTCTTCAGGGACATCTATCTCAAGGGTATCCTTTGTAGTAGGTACTGCTAGAGTAAACATTGACACATTGGAAGACATTGAAGGGATACAAGTAGGCACAATCAAAACCTAACCGAAAACTGCCATCTCACATAAGCGCATAGCCTCAGGGTCAGCCTTGACTGTGACTACTTTGTTATTACAAATGAACTTAATAGATTTATGCAAGGTAGATGGGACTACACCCATAGCGTGAATCCACGATCTACCAAGAAGAAGGTTATATGGTAATTTTTCTAACATAACATATACAAGGGTAGGTACAGTAATGGGTCCCAACCTCAAAGGAAAGACTATCGTGCCTAAAGGTTTTCGACTGACATTATCAAACCCACAAATATCAATAAATGAACCATTAAGAGAAGATGAATCAGTATTAATCTTAGGCAATAGATCAATGCTACATACATTGAGCGTCGAACCGATGTCAACGAGAGTACGTCTAATACTAATTTTATTAATGTTGACTATGATCATTAAGGGATCTTCTTGTTTCTGTACATCTGAGGGTGGAAGTTCTTGCAGATAGAACATGGTATCCAATGAGTCCACACAAATAGGAGCCATCAATGTATTAACGCCTGTTGGTCTAGTGGAGGTAGGCAATAGGATCTTTTGCAAGGCTTCTTAAAGCATACCTTGATAAACCAAAGCAGACTAAAGCAAGTCCCATAGTGAGATCTTATCTCGAGTAACCCAAGGTTTCTCGACAAGATCATTATCACTAGGTGCTTTAGTTTTAGGTCTAGGTGCTTGAAGAAGGCTTGGTTTTTTTTCATTCTATTCTTATAAGTATGGGCTACTGCTCTATAAGAGGGAGCCATAGGAATATCAGGAGAATCACTCTTAGATAGAACACCATTAATAGAACAAACCCTTTTAGGGGAAGGACTAGTTGGAGTCAGATAAATGATCAGTCTCGTAGGCCTTTGAGGGGCGGCAGAGACATAGATTACATTTACAAAATCATCACAACTGGTGGAATAATTATTTGAAGGCACATTCTCAACATCGATCCAAGGAGGATCAGATGTGGAAGGAGGTTCATCATTCACTAATGCATCATCTCTAGATTGGAGTGCATTGGAATAAATAGAAGGTAGAGTAATATTAAGAAAGGTATCAATGATTTGATCTTCTTGCAACAAAATATCCTCCAAAGCAAGAGGACATTCATGAGAAGGATCAAAGATATCAAGTGACATAGGAAAATACAAGTCACCATCACATGCATGAAATAGAATATCATTAACACTTTGAACAAAGTTAGATACTGAACTAATAAAAGAAGATATTAAATTCATTAAGATTTTTTTGGTATTTTCTAAATTCTAGTAATTTGCATTTTTGGAGGTCTTCGAAGCAGAATTTGAGGTCAAAACTTGCGTTGGTCCCTAAAATTTGACTATCAAAGGCAATGGTATTTTAGAGATTGAATTAGTTCTTTAGGAGACCTTTCCATCGGTACAAATGGTTCTGAGTTTCGAGCACCGAGTCAAAAGTTATGATCCCACCAAGTAGGGGTAAATAAATTCCCAGGTTTTTTAAAAAGACCCTCTTCATGTCAGGTTCATTAAAATGTAGAGAAGGGGGATTCGCTACTCATGAGTTCTCTTCATTAAGAGAGCCTCATGGGGTGAACTTCCCTAAACTACCTCAAGGAATAGTGGTGAGAGTTCTAGAATATGAAAGAGCAGGTCACAGAGATTCTTTGGACAAACTGACAAGCTCTCGACCAAAGGACGAAAGTGCAAATATGGACGATAGCGTGGCACAATGGCATCTCAGAAGTGCGCGCTGGCATCTTGTATGAACCATAAAGCAAGAACATCATAGAAAATGACAAAGTGACTAATTCTATTCTAATTGCTAAGGACTTCAAGAATACAAGAAAGTGATAGAAAGTGATAGAACTGAAATAAAGTGAAGTAGAAATAATAGAGATAAGGAGAAGAAAGGAAAGAAGATGCTCACAACAATCCAAGTAATTAAGCCTCTAGCTAGTAGATATCTTCAATACCAGCGTCTATAAGATTGAGAGAAAGTGTTGGGACTGTATAGGGGTTTGCCTCAGTCAAACCCCTGCTTTGGTGTTCCCACCTCCATGAATAGTTGGATAGATAAAGAGAGATGAACCAAAATGGAAAGAGCGTGTGGTGAAAGCAAATCTCGCTTTAGGAGTAGAATCCATACCACCAAGTATGAGTGATAAAAGCAATCCCCACTCGAGGAGGAGAACCCGTATCACAAAAGAGGTGATAAAAGCAATCCCTACCCGAGGAGGAGAACTTGTATCACAAAGTAGAGATGCAATAGAAAGGATATATGGAATCCCAAGATGCTCACAAGTATGAGATAAGGGAGATGAAGTTGCAAAAGCCAAGAGTGTTGCAAATAGGGATTTAAAAGATGTAAGAATGTTGGTGTAGAAAGCTATATGAAGTTGTGCATGCAATAGTTGTGTTGTTCCCTCAACACACATGCCCCATTCAGAATGGGGACCCTCTCTTTCCTTCAATTTGTTGGGACATTTTTTTGTTGCCTCATTTTGCGTGCCCCTATTTTGGTGTCCCAAGTGGTTGTTAAGCCTTAAAGGAGTCATCTTAAGTTGGCCGTTTTTTCCCCCTCAAAATTTTCTAAGTCCTAAGCCCTCATGAGGGTCTCCTGACAGTTTTCCTTTGCCTCTCAAAATGATGTCCCTAAGTCCCCGTGGGTCTGCCTAGCTGGGCCGCCCCTCGCGGATTTCCATTGCTTTTTCACTGCTCCAAATGGCCGTGTTCTCGCAGAGTTCTGGATCTCAGGACCCAACTTCCCGGAGGTCGTCCAATCATCACTAAGCTTCCAAGCGCCCAATGGCCAATAGATTTCCACCAGTCGAGACTCGATCCCTTCAGAGCCGCCCATTTTTTGGCATAATTAAACAACTATTCGCCAAAGGCCGTCCGATCTTGGGACCTTGAAGTTGTCATGGCGGTTTCTGAAATTCACGCTTACCTACCCAGTGGCTGTTGTACCTGCATTGAATAGGGGTATTAAATGCACTTAGGTTTATAAATAGGTGGAACTGAGATGTCATTGTCACTTTTTCAGTTGATCAGAGAAAGGTCAGAGCGATCCAGAGCCCTTTCCCAATGACTCTTCCGCACCCATTGAGTGCCATTGCCTTCTCAACATGCTTGCGAGTCGATTTGAGTTCCTCCTTCATCGAGTCCTTGAGGTTAGTTGGCCATCCGCACCCCTATCTATGTTTTCCTTTGATTTTTGGTACAATGAATTAGTCTAAAAGGAGGAAATACATGCCCTAGATAGAGAAGAACCTCGCACTTAAAACCCATGTGGTGAAAAACTTAAAAAACCTCAAAATCGATTAGATCAATGGCCACAAAATCCTGACCTCCTGGCGTTGTTCTTTAGACAGAGCATCCACGCTCTACAGGGCTGGGCATCCCCATTGCCACCAACAACCTTGAAACCGTTTAAAATTTGATGAGCGGAAAATGCCTCCTCTGGGTCCACCGTTATGGAGGGACCCCTTCCTTCCATCGTCTGAAAACCGCTAAATTTCATAAACTAGAGGAAAAGGCCATCACTCTGTTTTGGTCTACGCTTGTAGGATTCTGTCCCCGAGGAGTCGTTCATGACTAGCCAACCCTAAACAACTTTCCAGCCACTGCTCTCCGGTCCTCGGGTCCCATCTTGCTAACTGCTCTAAACTCACGCTTAAAAATCCTAAAGCACCTGCTTGTTTCAAACCCCACCTCGCAGATTTCCCTTGGCAGAACTCCATCCACGGTTCGTCTTCTTAAACAGTAGTCTAATGCCGACCGCTCATCTATCGGGCCCCGCCCTTTTGTTCGCCGTGTAACATTGAGCTTAAAAGTGACCATTTGCCTAACGCCCTCCAGGTCCCACCTAGTGGACCTATGTCCACGGGCTGTCATAGTAACATCGTTGTCCCCTACGACTTTCTAATAGAAAATTTCCACCCTTCGGGTTCTGCTCATCTGACAGCTATTTGAAATGAAAAGAGTACCACTAAATACTTAAACTCCCTCGGACCCCTTGTGTCGGGTCTTCGTGAGAGGGATTCCATCCTCTCACAACCGTTGCGAAGGGGAAAATTTCCTTCATCCTCTCGGCCTCCAGAGTCTGACCTCCTGTTTGCCGACGAACTTTAAGCGAAAGAGAAAAACACTAAACTAAGGCCTTTAGCTAGACCAAATCCCTCAGATTTCCTTTGTTGGGCCTCTGCATGTTGTCCACCATCCTTAAAATGAAAAACACCTAGCGTCCTTCCAACTCCTCTGGCCCAAAACGTGCAAATGCCAAGATATGAGGTCAACCGCCCTCCAGACTTGCGGATCTCGCCTGACGGAACTCCGCCCTCAGAATGTCATCTCCCCAGAGTCGTTCCAAACAACAAACCTCAAACGGCCAACCCTCCTCCCGATTCTGAGTGCTTAAAAGGTGATCTAAATTCCCTCTAATCAGTAAATTGATTTCGACCAACATTTTAAAATAGGCCATTCCCCTCGATGGATTCCTCAAAGTGGCCAAATCTGAACGTGGGTTGGGACAGGTGGGCCACTGTGCCCTGATTGGCATCCCTCCTGCAGTAATGCTAAAGCAGCTATCCAACCAAGGAAGTCAGACCCTTGGGGCTTGAATCATTGAAACTCCCTCTTATGAACTGCTAATGTCATTTGTTAGATTTCTCAAATGCTGAATTATTCAATCTAACTCCGCTTGCATGGATTTGACTAATGTTTCTGTGTTTTCATGTTCGAATATGCTCACCTCCTTTTTGCCTATAGGATTTATGGAATTAGGTGCAGGACCTTCGGGGGCAGCCGTGAAGAAAGAAAAAGGAAAGAAAACAAGAAAGTCACCCTGTGGAAAGGAGGATAAGGATCAAATGAAATATCAGTTTCAGGGGGAACCCCTGAAATCCAAAGTCACCTCAACCTACAAGGAGGTCACTGAAACCAACATCAGACATATAGACATTGACAAATTCAAGCAAAGAGTCTGAATCAGCCCCAAAACAGAGAATGCACGAAACATCAGAGTCAGTGGAATAGCTAAGGCTACGGGCTTTCCTCCTACCCTCATTGCCCCTGAACTGGTGATGGCCTGTAGGAAGGCCTATCAAGAGGAAACCAAAACTATAGCAGACAAGGATGGAAATGTGTTGGCCGACATGTCCGATAAGGCAATAACAAATAATTTTCATATCCCTACCTTCGGGGAGATGGAGCTTCCAACCATAAGTGATGGAAAAGCTATGTGGGATGAAAATCCCTCAAATGTGAAAAGCTCATCGATTAGTATTGGCTCAAGGAAAAGAGGGGTAGTGCTGCAAAGGTTCCCCAAGAGCTCTTTTACAGTGAATTTTATGAAGACTACCATGATTTAGTGACCCTGCTAAGCAGAGTAATTGGCCTTCCAACTGTGGCCTGCTTCCAAGAATGGATGGTATAATTCATCGAGGAGATTCTCCATGGAGAGACCAAGTTCTACTGGGGCGAGATAATTAGTGACCGCTTCCATGAGCAATTCATGGCCGTGAAGAAAACCTCTAAGTTTTACATGACATCCTACTTGGTCTATTCACTGGCTGAATAGGTACAATATAGAGGTTTGTTCAGAGCTTCGGATGAGGAACAAGGCAGGGAGCTGAAAGTCTATGACAAATACCCTCAATTACAATTTAGAAACTTCAAGAGGGATTACTGTAGGGTCAATGGAATTTTCATAGGTCATATCATCAGATTGCTCGGGGGAGACTTCCAGTGGAGAGTCTCTCATAGTGCACGTGCTTTCCTTCAACATTTTTCCTTCTTGTTCATCCAATATCGTAAGTTCACATATATTCATGCAGAAGGATTTTCAGAAAGACCCTACAAGCTGTCCCGGTATCCCAATGACCAGATAATACTATTAGAACTCTCTCAGCAGCTACGAGATGTGCACAACCTTTTAAGCAGAAAAAATATGGTTGGGATTCCTTATCCCCTTTCTTTTGGTCAAGGGCTATACAAACTACATAACTCTTAGTGTGCCGATAATTCAGAGAAGGAATTGGAAGAATAACATTTGAGACTCCACACTTCTCGGCCATGGTTGGATCCCTATGGCCATATCAAGAAGGCACTTGGACCCAAGTACGCCCATTTACATAGCGTCAAAGAATTTTGGGCTAATTGCAAGGATGATAATGAGGTACGCATGAGGCACTATATTCGAATGACCACATATTTCATAAAAGGAGTCAATCTATTCCCTATATTGGACCAGATGGAGGAGGATGAAAGCACAGTCATGGATCATCGGTACAACACAGTCACCAATCTCCCACTGCCATTGATTGACTGGGATGAGCAGGATGTCGATGACCTCGACATTTTAACCAAGCTCGTCGAGGCTCAAACAAAACAATGGATTGATGGGCAGGTTTCCCAATTGAAGTAACAAGGGGACACTTTGACCTATGAGGGGATGGAGAGTGAGCCAGTGAGCGAAATAGATAGTGGGGCAGTTGCTGCCCCATCAGGATAAACTTTGAAATCCCCTCTAGTTACCAGGTCAAGGAAAAGAAAAGAGATTGATGAGCAACAACCCAATCCCAAGGTATATACTAGAAAGGCCTCGGAAGGTGAACCTTCCAAGAAACAAAAAAGATCAGGCAATTTTGCAGAGATGCCTGCTATTCAAGAAGATCCTCTCCATGAGGGAGAGGAAATGGAGGTTGAGCAACCAAAATCTCCACCTGTTGCCTCCGCTACTTCTGCCCCTTGGCCTACTTCGTAGGCCATGGTGGCTACTTCCTTGCTTGCGGTGGATATCTCGGTCCACATTGCTTCTTCTTCACCTACTGGGCAGGTTGTAATGATTGACTCTTCTTCTGCCACCACCTCTCCACTCTCTTCTACTTCCGTGTCTCCAACCACATCCCTCTCATTAGTGACAACAACAAGGCTAATACCCACACTCTCACTTCCAAAGGCCTTCTGGAGGCATATGTAGAACATTCCCACAGAGCTTTTTGAAGTATTGGTGAATCCAAACATCCAAGCTGCCTTGGTCCAGGTTCTAGCCAACATTCCTGCCTCAACCCCTCCAACTAAATCACCAGAGATGAAAGCCACAATGAGAATATCAGAGTAGTTGGAAAGGCAGGAAAGAAAATGACAAGTTTGTTAGAGGAGGAAGGGGACGATTACCATGAACACCTAGAGCACTTACACTTGCAAATTGATAAGGTGGTCCGTGAAGGAGAAGAAATAGAGTCTTCCAAGAGTGGTGAAGAAGAAGATGTCGACACAAAATACATTGTGGAAACTTTTGATGCAGGCATCGAGAAAGAGTTGGCTTGACAATTGAAGGATGTTGGAGAGGAAGTAGAAAAGCCACCTTCCGAGGAAGAAAGGGAGCCAAGTGATAAAATGGAGGAAGATTCTAAGCCTCCAACTGGAGAGCCGGAAGAAAGTTCCAAGCCTAATGAGGAAATGTCTCTCTCGGTGGAACAAGAAGGACAAGAAAACAAAGAGCAAGATGTGCCACCTCGGCATGAGGAAGAGGAAGATAAACCCAAGGAAGAGTTTGAAATGGATAAGCCTAAGATGTAGTCTCACAGGGAGAAACATCCTGAGGAATATGAGCATAAGATTGAAGAACAGGAGAAGACTTAGAAGGAAGAGGACAACCCCAAGAAGCGCACACCCACCAAGTCCCTGATCAAAGACACAATACTCATTCGAGAATCTGATGATGAAGAAGGGGAGGACACGAGAACAGAACATGAAACTCCAGGTGACAAAGAGATTGAAGTTAGGAGGAGCGAAGAGGAAGGTGATCATGAATCACCCAAAGAAGGATCTTAGATGCCTGAGTGGCTGGAGAAGCAACTAGAAAAGAAGACCTCTACCTCAAAGGATCCAAAAGCAAGATTGGAGGCCATTTTGGCCCAAGCTCAGATCAACACCAAGAAAGAAAAGAAGCCTAAAATTAGATCAAAGATGACAATGGATGCCTTCAGATGTAGATCTGTGTAAGTTGCCACACCGGTGGTGGGAGAAGGAATAAGCTACGTCTCCACCATCAACTCGAGAATAGCCTTGAGAGAGCAGAAAATTGACCACCTTCAGGAATTCGTTGCCATGGTGGTACATCTGATGCAAAAGGACAAGCTATCCAAAGAGAAACTTAAGGCACAGGTGGCTGATTTGATAGCCTATATCCAACAATGGTCATCCACATAAGAGTTTCCTATGACATCTTCAGCTCCGCCACAGCTGCTGTCCAAATAACAAATTGACAAGCTTGAGAAAAGGAAGAACTTGACCAAGACTATAGAGGATTGGTTTTGAATGGTTCTATATGCTAAAAACATGGGTATTAATCGTGTCGTCAGGATAGAAAATAAGCTCTTGGAATTACAAGAACACCTAGAGGGGACAAGAAAGTTTTCACTGATTTCTGGGGGATATATGATTCCACTTTTCCTAATATTGAGGCCATCCTCATGCTGCCTTAGAAAGCATGGGAAAAATAGTTTGCATTCGCAGAGGATGATCACTGGTTGGTAGATATGTGGAAAATGGACTTCGACCACATAAAAGAAATATTGGAACAAGTGCTCTGCAAGGTGGAGCCTGACATTGATTGGGAAAAATATGTTAGGACTAATTGTGGTTAGTATTTGAAGTTAATAACAGGTTATGACATGCCCACCATTGAGATTGGTCCAAAAAAGATAAAACCTTATTTCCAGAAGAAGATGGAAGATGGGATGTCAGGTGAGCTCACCATGAATTTCATGAGTTTTTCGGCTTGGGCTTTCACCCGATTTGAACAGGTTAGGGACAACACTGCCAAGTATGATGGAGATTGGGATACACTCATAGAATGATCCAACTAGTCAAACTACCAAGTGCTCCAATCTAACATAATGGAGCTTGATAAGCTCCAAGCATTAATCAAAAAGCTTATGGAGTATGACACCTTAAAGAAGCAAGAAGGAAACCAAATCATTGATGAAAAGTTCCTCACAGAATAGTTGCAACAAAGGAAATCAACTAGAAGACAAAGTGCTACAGTGTTGCCACAAGAGGACGAAATAGGGAAAAAGACAAAGAATGTATTTTAAATTGTAATATATTTGGGGGTAGGTGAGACCCTAGTTTGTAGTGAATCTTTGCCACACAATTCAAATCAATCTTGGCCATTCATTTTGCTTTTTGAAGACTATAAATAGGGGGTCTCCTCACATTTTCAAGAGAGAGTTGAGTTGTTGTAAAGGTATGCTGCAAAAATTTTAATAGAAGTTTATTGGATTTTGGTGGATTCTTGAGTTTCTTTGCATGTTACATGGTTCATCTCCTATAGTTAGTTGATTTAAATAGATTTACTTTGTTTTTCTTCGTGGTTTCAGATTACTTTGGTAGATTAGAGTACGCTATTCAACAGTTTTGAATTTTTTTCCTGTTTTGATGCCTTTCTTGTCCTTTTTGTTGTTTGCTAATGGTGAATAACTATGTAAAGTTAGTCAAGCCATAATCTAAAGCTACTCCAAACTTCTATCTTTTATTCATGCATGTTTATGGTGAATGAACAGTTGAATATTTAGTCCTTTGAAGCTTTCACAAGTTTCATGATACTGTGAGTCAATCTGGTTAAGTGAGATTTTGTTTTGAGGAAGCTTTCCACAGAAGAAAAATCCATTATCACTATTCATTGCTAGTTTCAGATCCAGGAACCTCTTCTCTTCCCTACCTGTTTTCATTTTTTTTTTAACAAGTGACCTATGCTAAGGTTCATTGCACATTGTAAAGCCAAATCCTAAGATAAAACATGAGTTTATGATTGTTGTTCGAACCTGCAACAAACTGCACTCTAACTTCCCATCTTAGGAACTCCATTTCAAGATTCATCTCACATCTAGCCAAATTCCATAAGCCACCTTGTGATTACCAGAAAAATCACATCAAAAATCAACTAAGAAATTCCATGCACGTCATGACCTGACACCCGAGAGACCTTGGGGTAGCGATTGGTAATTTTCTTGTGAATTTATACCTTTCATGAGAGGTAGTGCACCTACACACTACCCTTGTTGAGAAAGTGTACAAAACACGCATCAACAGAACTGACACTAGAGGGAGGGAGATGAGTTAAACTGGATCAAATTGGATCATTTTCCCTTGAAAGATTCCAAAGAGTTTTAAGGTCAACACGAAACAAAGGGGAATTTTAAGAGTTGTAACCCCCCACAAGGGCTAAGCAAACCAAGGGAGGGGATGCAGCCTCTTCCTCTTCCTCCATCTCTTCCACTTCTCTTGCACCTTCACCTTCCTCCACTTAGCCACTCCAAATTTCCTGCGGGCCTCATCCTTCCCACAGCTGGGGAGTGGCCTCCACCTCGGCCTTCCAATTCCAAGGCATAGTCCCAATTGCCGCTGCCCCTGTGCAACCCCAAGTTATGATTCTCCAATAAAAAATACCACCTCTGCCTCCCCTCATGGCTTGGTTGGTGCAAAATCCTTCTCCATTGCACTTCAATGCTTACCATGACATGCCCAAGAATCTAGAGAGCTTTTGCACAAAGTTCAATCCTCGCAATCCACAAAGGACGACAAAAGAACACATTAAGATATTTGAAACATTAATCAAAGATATGCATATCAATCATGAGGATGTGGCATGTCGACTCTTTCCATACTCGTTGGGAGAAAAATATTTTTATTGGTATATCAACTTGCCGAGGGGGTCCATTACTTCATGGGACCTTCTGATGAATGCTTTCCTACAGAAATAAAAAAATTTGATCAGCCCTTCAGAGCTATACCGAAAGTTTATGTCTATCCGTAGGGAAATTAATGAACTGATCAGCTCCTTCAATAATCGCTTCCATCACAATTACATGAGACTTCAACCCCCTTACATACTCAATGATGGTGCTTCCCTGCCCATCTATTATGTAGCGTTGGATAATCTCACATCGACATTGGTAAAAAGAATGTGCCCACCGCTCACAAGGTTGGTGGATGCTTATTCAGAGGTTGTTATTGCCAGTACTGATTTGGGAAAGAAAATTTCTTGTCTGCTGCCTTCCTTGGGTCTAGTGGCTCATCCGATTTAGGTTCAAGGGCTCAACCAAGCATTCGCTCAACATACACCTCTTATGAACTAGTTGCCTCAGTTGCCTATATTCCCACATCTAGGACAACTGATGAACCATGCGCCTCCCATGCTTTTGTACTTGCAACCTCAACAACAATCGACCTACTCCTAGGCTCCCCAACAGTAGCAGGCATACTATCAGCCACCTCAAGCCCCATTATACCTACAGGGGCTAGAATTTTCCCTAGCACAACAAAATCAGCCAGCTACCCCACCCATTTTTCTTCAAAATCAAGTGCCGCAACTGAGTAATACTGAGAAAGATCGACTCGATGACTGAAATGATTAAGAAAATGTCAAAGGAGATGACACACCTGAGAAATAAAAATAATCAGTTGTAGGCCTCTCAATGTAGCCTTCAGGCTAACCTCAATTGGGATAACATGGATAACAGAGATAGTAGGGACCACGAAGTAGGTACCTCTTTAGGACAAAATCATGAGAGGTTGAAAAATTCCAATCAGAATTTTGAAAGGAGACCGTCCCAGAGGCATAACCGAATGTGGAATGCAAGGCCCAACAATGGGGGTGTTCCCAATCCTCTTGACCAACCCACCAGCAATGAGAAGATGACTAGTGGAGTGTAACTCACTGAGGATACCTCCAGATGGTGCCAAATTCATAAGACAAGTAGGCATTCTGAATTAGACTGTCCTGAGTTCTAGACAACTGTAGAAATATTTCAAGTGGAGGTCCAAAACATCGTTGACAGTGCAAGTTGCAGAAACATTGTTCTATCTGAGCCCTATGACTCCTCTTGTCTTGTAGTCAACGAAGCTCCATTCCCGTGGAGCGACTGAAATGAACCAGAGGTCAAGACTACTGATACCAAGAATGAAGAGGTACAAGAGGTGAGTAACGAAGAAACCTTGTCTTAGATTTTCGCTTCCATAGATAATGGTCCAATAGATAAGGAATAATTATACGTAGATGAGGTTGAAATGTTCCACCAGAGAGAAACTCCATACTATCTTAGGAATAGGCAGGTGGGTGGACCTTTTATGACTTCCACTCCCCCCAATAACTTCAACACCCAGCCTGACCCAAATTCTAGCAACAATCCTCATTTCCCCCATATGACAACTCAATATCTCAATAGGGATAGGTCATCAAATCAACCTCAAAGCCAACCACAAAATCAACCTCAAGGTCAACCCCAAAATTAGTCAAGCCAAACTAAAGCCTAGCTCGCTAGCTCTGCCATAGGAAGAGACTTCGAAGCTAAAATCGAGCAAATGGGAAAGTATGTTGCAAAAGAGTTCAAGAAAGTCAAGATCAACTTGTCTACCTTTGAGTTACTTAAGGTTCCTGCAATTAGACATGCCTTCTTTAGAGATATTAATGGGACCCCATCTTCTAAGGAAACAAAGGAAATACCAGCCAAGAGAGTCTCTTTCGAAGACCCTCCAAATGAACCTATTATTCAAAAAATTCATCGCAAGAGGGAAAATCCACCTTAGGGTAAGTCAACGAGTAGGCAACCTGTCAAAGAACCAGATCAGAATAATAGGAAAAACCCCAAGGATCATCCCTCTGGGAAGATTAAGGACAAGGTTGATGATAAGAATAAGGCTCAAGTAGCTCAGATAGATACACCTATGGGCCTCTTCCAAGGAAAGTTGGAAACACCACCTTTCCTCACCACCATTCAAATATTCAGAAAGAATTTGTACAACTGCTTGATCAACTCCAGAGCATTGTCCAACATTATGCCTCTAGCCATATGTAAAGTTCTCGGGATTAACCCCACTCCTTCAAGAAGAAAGGTGACCCAACTGGACAAAACTGAGGTAAACATTGTTGGGGAGATGAATCGGATCCCAATGCAGATCGCTATAGACCCGAGGGTGCAACAAGTTATTGATATCTAGGTTACAGATATCCTAGACACATATGGAATTATCTTGGGACGAGACTTCACTCATGCATTGAATGGATATGTTGCAACAAATTTTTCTCACATGTGGCTTTCGTGGAAGGGACTTCCAAATAAGATTTGCATAGATTGAGAGCCACACATGAAATTAATGATCACGGAATAGAACACCACCACCAATGAAGTGTTGTTTGCTGAAATAGAATTGGGAAATTACTGCCCCTTTGCTTATCAGAAAGAAGCAGAGCCTCAAGAAGAAGAAATAACTGTGGAAGTCTTCTTGGTGCAATGCAGTCCTCCAACCAACCTGGTCCATGCACCTCAAAGCACAAAAATGTTAGTGGAACTAGAAGATGAAAAATTTGGATTGCTAGATGGCTTCTGAAACTTTATGGAAAAATTCATGTAGAATCAACTCAGCTTGGGTGCGAGAATGGATTTCCAAGAGCTCCTGCTACCCAATTGGTGTAGGGTTCATAATGTTGCCCATTCCGAGTTTGAGTGTTGTTTCTGCTAGACTGCGGTGGAACATATCAAAGCATGGGTCGCCCCTAAAGAAGAGCTATCTGCAGAGTAGCTTGCAGCGGACACTAATCAGCCAATACCTATCCAGAAAGCCTCCAATGCAAGTGTGAAACCAAAGAGGCCACGTCTTATTGGACCTGAAGTCCAGGACTCACCTAAGTTTTGGACTCTATGCTTTGATGGGTCCAAATCCAAACAAGGAGTTGGTGCCAGATTCGAGCTAATCAACCCTATGGGTAAGTCTTACTATGCTGCCCATATAATTCAATTTTATTGCACCAATAATGTAGCGGAATATGAAGCTTTAGTCCATAGTATTATGATGGCCTTAAAGAAAAATGTTAAAATGCTACAATTTTTTGGTGATTTGAAACTAGTAGTTAAACAAGTCAGAAAAGTATACTCATGCCACGATAGAAGACTAGCAAACTATAGGCATAGAGTCTGGGATCTCTTAGAGGGTCTAGATGCATTTAATATATAGTTGATCCCACATTCCTAGAACCAAACAATTGATGCCTTGGCTCAAGCAACTAGTACTCTGCAACCCCTGTCCCTGTCAGGCCACAAGAAGTTCATTGTAGAGTTGACCTCTACCCTGTTTGCTCCAGACAATGTCACTCATTTCCAGGTATTCAATGATGATAAGTATATCCTATAATTCATCACGAGCTCTGACATGTTTTCCACACAAATCATTGGTGAAGTACATCCAGAGGAGGCTGAATTAGATATAGAAGGAGTTATGAACCTCAAAACAAAAACTATTCCCTGAGGTATGGTTCAACTTGAACACATTTTTGACTTGGATCAGATTAGAGATCAGGATTAGAAAGAAAAGAAGGAATCCATAAGTAACCAGTGTGACACCCACAACTTTAGAACGACTCAGGAGGTCAAAAATGTGTTTATTGGCAAAGTGTGTACTGCAGAAGAGAAGAAAGGAATCGTCGATCCTTTGCAAAAATACCATGATGTAGTGGCATGGAGCTCTGATGACTCAAAGACTTATGACACTTTCATCATCACACATACCATCCCTATCAAGCCCGACGTGCAACCATTTCGAAAGAGACAACATCCTATCAACACCTTATTTGAGCCCATCATCTACAAAGAGGTGCAAAAACTACTTTTGGCTAGAATCATCTTTCCTGTTAGGCACTCCACATGGGTGGCTAACTTGGTCCTAGTTAGGAAAGAGAATGGAGAAATAAGATTGTGTGTGGATTTCCACAATTTGAATAGAGCTTCGGAGAAGGATAACTATCTAGTGCCTTCATTGGATGAGGTGCTACAGATTGTTAATGGTTTGTAAATGATGTCCTTCCTCAATGGATACTCCAGGTACAACCAGGTGATGGTACAGTATGAAGACCACCATAATACAATGTTCACCAGTAAGTGGGGGACCTTCACTTACAGAAGGATGTCGTTCGGGCTCATCAATGCTAGAACCACTTTTCAACGTGCCATGGACATAGCCTTCAAAGACTTGATTGGAAAGTGTATAATCATCTACATGGATGATTTAACCGTCTTCTCTAAGAAGTGGAGTGATCACCTCTCCGATTTGTGCAAAGTATTTCAAAGGTGCTGAGAGTTTGGAGTTTCTTTTAACCCAAAGAAGTGCATCTTTAGGGTAACTTAAGGGAGGTTGCTTAGGCATATCATTTTAGAGCAGGGAATATCAATAGACCTCGAGCGCATCCAATCCATGTTGAAGATTCCATTTCCAGGCAACAAGAAAGAGCTCAAATCTTTCTTCGGAAATTTTAACTTTGTGAGAAATTTCATCACAGGCTTTGCTGAAATTGTCAAGCCCCTCAACGCCATGTTGAAACAAGATGCTAAGATCAAGTGGACCCCAGAAGCAAAGCAACCTTTGATGAAATTAAGAAAGAAATTACTGAGGCACCTGTCTTAGTTAGCTCGGATTATCTGAAGTCATTCTACATTTATTCATTTGCTTTAGATCACTCCTCATGTGCCAGCATTTTGACTCAAAAAGACAATGAAGGGAGTGAGCATCCGATCGCCTTCATGAGTGCTCCCTTGAAAGATGGTGAGCTAAGATATCACAATGTGGAAAAATAGGAATATGCCCTTGTCAGAAGAGTGAAGAATTTTTGGCATTACATCTTACACAACAAGGTGTTTTCCATAGTTCCCGACCCAACAGTAAAGACATTACTTATGAAAAATGAGCTGGGAGAACGAAGAGAAAAGTGGGTCACATTGCTACAAGAATAAAACATGGAAATTCAACCCATGAAATTAGTAAGAGGGAAGGCACTCACTTGAACAATAGCTAAAACAACAACAGAAGCAGGGCCTGAACTCATGGTGCAACAATATCAGCTTGAGGATGTTTCCCCAAAGGAGTGGTATGATGACATAGTCTACTATTTGCTGAACCATAAGTGCCTACCTTGCTTGCAAGGAGTTCAAAAGTGTGCTCTTAGGCTGAAAAGTAGCAGTTACATGTTGTAAGGATCCATACTATACAAGAGGAATTGCAAAGGTATTTATCTGAGATGCCTTGGAAAAAAGAAGCTAACCCGGTTCTGAAAGAGTTTCATGATAAGTATGGCATCGGTCATGGATTAGGTCCATCCACTACACATAAAATCTTACGGGTTGACTACTATTGGCCGACAGTCTTCAAGGACACTCACAACCATGTTCGCACATGCCATATATGTCAGACCTCTACGACAAGAGAAAAGAATGCTGCTGTCCCGTTGCAACCTGTCTTGGAGGCGAGACCGTTCATGCAATGGGGTCTTGACTTCATTGGTTTGGTAAGCCCACCGTCATCTACAGAACACAGGTACATTCTAACTGCTTCTAATTATTTCACTAGATGGACAGAATCCATTGCATTTAGGCAATGTACAACTGAGGTAGTTACAAATTTTCTTGAAAGTTTGATTTTAAATTGTTTTGGCTACCCCTATGCTTTGGTGTGTAACAATGGCTCTGCATTCTCCTCGCTTAGGTTTGCTAGTTGGGACTTTGATTATGGAATTTCCCTCAAATTCTCATCCAACTATTGCCCCCAGGGCAATGGCCTAGCCGAATCCACAAATAAGAACCTGATCACTGTGATTAAAAAACTGCTTGACAGAAATCCCAAGGACTAGCACACCCAAATCCATTTCACCATTTGGGCAGATCACACCTGCCACAAGGCTGCCCTTGGTGATTGCCCATTCCATCTTGTTTATGGCCTAGAGCCAATCTTCCCAATCCACTTGGAGATTCCCACCCTCCAATTTATTAATGACTTTTATGAAGGAGGGGATCGTAGAGAAGCTCACTTGGTTGAGTTGTTACATTTAGAAGAAGTACGTGACCGTGCAATAGAATTTTTTTCCAAAAATTAGGACATAGTCAAGAGATGGTTTTATTGTTGAGCCAAAGTCAAGGCCTTCAAAATCGTAGATCTAATCCTATGTTGGGACAAGACCCATAAAAAGAAAGGGGGACATAACAAATTGGACAAGCTTTGGCTTGGCCACTTTTAGATAGCTGAAATCCTTGGAGACAACGCTTTCTGTCTAAGGACCCTAACTGGTGAGGACGTCCCATTTCTTGTAAACGAGAAACACCTAAAACATTACTTCCAAGCCTGAGCTCTTTTAAAGTTGTTCCTGTAAATACTTGTACATAGGTTAGAGTAGGTTGCTCTTGGTTTGTTTTCCTTTTGCTGCTTTGCGTTGCTTTCGTTTTTCCCATTTCCCAACCGTTTTGCTTTGATGGGGGTGTTCTTCAATGAATGATTCACTTTGCTTCCCGTCCTTAGTGTTCTTTGGCTAAATATTCACTCTCATCCCTTGGCCTTTGATGACAACCTTGGAATGATTTCCTCATTTGAACTCTACCTTAGAACTTGACCCTTGGTTGAATCCTTCTACATTCATCTCAGATTCTACATGAAACACATATTAATTATTTCCAAAGGACTATGCAGCAGCTGTTATGACGGTTTAGTAAGCGAAAATATCAAATCTGTTCCAGTGATCACTGTGGTTCCCAAACCCATAGTAAGCTTCAATGTTTACATGCTTGAGAAATAAAAGAAGAAAGTATTAAAAGAAGTATCAAAAGAAAGAAAAGAAATGAAGATGATAGAATCAAGCAACTGTATGGGTGTGTGGGTAACTCTACCGGGGCTATGGATGCCTGGTTGGTAGTAGATCAATATCCATGAGGTCACAACGACAACTCTGTCGGGGCTATAGATGCCTGACTAGGAGCGGGGCAATGTCTAGGTTACTTTTGGAGTCAAACGATTCATGTAGCTTGCTCAGTTTGATTAGCTGTTGTTTGTTATGGTTTCTAAGGAAAATGAAATGAATTCATCGAACACACAATTTGAGATGTTCCGTAGGTTGATTCAACTAAGGATCTCGTTCTCCCAGTTCAATTTTGGAAGTCAGCCCTTGGTCTGCGAAACCAGAAATTCTAGATTTTGAATGAATACTTATCCTTAGAACGCTTAGGAGTGTTCCCTAGTAGAGTCGCCATTTGTTGTGCCCTTAGCACACACGCCCTATTTGGAATGGGGACCCTCTCTTTCCTTCGCTTTTCTAGGTCATTTTACTGTCGCCTCATTTTGCATGCCCCTATTTTGGTTTCCCAAGTGGTCGTTAAGCCTTAAAGGAGTCATCTTAAGTCGACCATGTTTTCCCCCTCAAAATTTTCTAAGTCCTAAGTCCTCATGGGGGTCTCCTGGCAGTTTTCCTTTGCCTCTCAAAATGATGTCCCTGAGTCCCCACGAGTCCACATAGCCAGGCCGCCCCTCATAGATTTTTATTGCTTTTTGCCACTCCAAATGACTATCTTTTGGTGGAGTTCCGCCTGTCGGGACCCAGCATCCCGGACGCCGTCTGATCATCGCTATGCCTCCAAGTGCCCAATGACTAATGAATTTCTTGCGGTCAAGACCCGATCCTTTCCGCGCTGCCCGTTTTTCAGCATAATCAAACAACTATCCACCAATGGTCATCCGACCCCTGGACCCTGAAGTTTTTGTGGCTGTTTTTGAAATTCTCGCTTATCCACCTAGTGGCTACCATACCTGAATTGAATAGGGGCATTAAATTCACTTCGGTTTATAAATAGGTGGAGCCAAGATGTCATTGTCACTTTATCAGTTGATCAAAGAAAGGTTAGAGTGATCTAGAGCCCTCTACCAACGTCGCTTTCAGGCCCATCGAATGCCATCGCCATCCCAGCCTGCTTGTGAGTTGATTCAGGTTCCTCCTTCATTGGGTCCTTGAGATTAGTTCGTCGTACGCATCCCGTTCTATGTTTTCCTTTGATTTCTAGTAGAATGAATCAGTGTAAAAGGAGGAAATAAACGCCCTAGATAGAGAAGAACCTTGCGCTTAAAACCCATGTGGAGAAAAACTTAAAAAACCTCAAAATCAATTAGATCAATGGCTACAGAACCCTGACCTCCCAGCATTGTTCTTCAGACAGAGCGTCCATGCTCTGTGGGCTTGGGCATCCCCATTACCACTGGCAGCCTTGAAATGGTTTAAACTAGGATGAGCAGAAAATACCTCCTCTGGGTATGCCGTCACGGAGGGACCCCTTCCTTTCGCCATCTAAAAACTGCTAAATTTGATAAACTAGAGGAAAAGGCCATCAACCCATTTGGGTCTGCACCTGCGGGATTCCATCCCTAGGGCACCTTTCATGACTAGCCAACCCTAAATTACTTTCTAGTCACTGTTCTCTGGTCCTCGGGTCTCATCTTTCTAACTTCTCTAAACTCATGCTTAAAAATACTAAAGCCCTGACTTGTCTCGAACCCCACCTCACAGATTTCCCTTGGTGGAACTTTGTCCATGGATCATTGTCTTAAACGACAGTCTAATTTTGACCACCCATCTTCCAGGCCCTTCCCTTTCATTTTTCGTGTAAAATTGAGCTTAAAAGTGACCATATGCCTAATGCCCTCCGAGTCCCAACTAGCAAACCTACATTCGCGGGCCATTGTAGTAGCAACGTCGTCCCTTATGGCTTTCTAATAGAAAACTTCCACCTTTTGGGTTCTACTCATCTGATGACTGTCTGAAATGCAAAGAGAACCACTAAATACTTAAACTCCCTCAGACCCCTGGTGTCGGGTCTCTGTGAGCGGGATTCTGTCCCGTCTCAGTTGTTATGAAGGGGAAATTTTCCTTCATCGTCCCGACCTCTAGAGTCTGACCTCCCATTTTCCAATGAACTTTAAGCAAAAGTGAAAAACACTAAACCAAAGCCTTTAGCCAGACCTGATCCCTTAGATTTCCTTTGTCGGGCCTCTGCATGTTGTCCACTATCCTTAAAATGGAAAACACCTAGCGTCCTTCCACCCCCTCTAGCCAGAAACACGCAAATTCCAAGATATGAGGTCAACCGCCCTCCAGACTCGCGGATCCCTCCCGGTGGAAATCCGCCTTTAGAATGTTGTCTCACCAAAGCAGTTCGAAACAATAAACCTCAAACAACCAACCCTCCTCCTGGTTCTGAGTTCTCAAAAGGTGATCTAAATGCCCTCTAATCAGCAAATTGATTTCAACCCACATGTTAAAATAGGCCATTCCACACGATGGATTCCTCAAAGTGGCCAAATATGAAGGTGGGTCGGGATAAACGGGCCACCGTGCCCCGATTGTCGTCCCTCCTGTAGCAATGCTAAAGCAGCTATCCGGCCAGGGAAGTTCGACCCCTAGGGCTCGAATCATCCAAAATCCCTCCAGTGAATTGCTAATGTCATTTGTTAGATTTCTCAAATGTTGAATTATCCAATCTAACTCTAGTTGTGGGGATTTGACTAACATTTCTGTGTTTTCATGTTCGAATATGCTCGCCTCCCTTTTTCCTGCATGATTTATGGAATCAGGTGCAAGACCTTCGGGGGAAGTCGTGGAGAAATAAAAAGGAAAGAAAACAGGTAAGGTACCCCATGGAAAGGAGGATAAGGATCAGATTAAATATCAGTTTTAGTTGGAACCCTTGAAATCCAAAGTCACCTCAACCTAGAAGGTTACTAACACAAACATCGGACATATAGACATTGACGAATTCAAGAAAAGAGTCTGAATCAGCCCCAAAATAGAGAATGCACGAAACATTAGAGGCAATGGAATAGCTAAGGCTATAGGCTTTCCTCCTGCCCTCGTTTCCCCTGAATTGGTGATGGCCTACATGGAGGCCTATCAAGAGGAAACCAAAACTATAGTAGACAGGGATGGAAATGTGTTGGCCGACATGTCCGATAAGGCAATAACAAAGACTTTCCATATCCATACCTTTTGGGAGATGGATCTGCCAACCATAAGTGATGGCAAAGCTATGTGGGACGAAAACCCCCTCAAATGTAAAAATTTCATCAATTAGTATTGGCTCAAGGAAAAGAGGGGTAGTGCTGCAAAGCTTCCCTAGGAGCTCTTTTGTAGTGACTTTTATGAAGACTACCACGATTTAGTGACCCTGCTAATCAGAGTAATGGGCCTTCCAACTGCGGCCTATTTCCAAGAATGGATGGTATACTTCGTTGAGGAGATTATCCATGGAGAGACCAAGTTCTACTGGGTCAGGATAACCAGTGACCACTTCCATGAGCAATTCATGGCCATAAAGAAAACCTCTAAGTTTTACATGATGCCATATTTGGTCTATTCACTAGCCGAACAGGTACAATATAGAGGATTGTTCAAAGCTTCAGATGAGGAACCGAGAAGGGAGTTGAAAGCATATGACAAATACCCTCAATTATAATTTAGAAACTTCAAGAGGGATTACTACAAGGTCAATGGCACTTTCATAGGTCATATCATCAGATTGCTCAGGGGTGACTTTGAAGGGAGAGTCTCTCATAGTGCATGTGCTTTCCTACAATAGTTTTCCTTCTTGTTCATCCAATATCCTAAGCTCAGATATATTTGTGCAGAAGGATTTTCAGAAAGACCCTACAAGCTGCCCCAGTATCCCAATAATCAAATAATACTATTATAACTCTATCAGCAGCTACGACATGTGCATGCCCTTTTAAGCAAAAACATTGGGCAGGGATTCCTTATCCCCTTTCTTTTGGTGAAGGGCTATATGAACTGCATACCTCTCAGTGTGCCAACAATTCAGAGAAGGAATTGGCTAAATACCATTTCAGACTCCACACTGCTCGACCATGGATAGATCCCTATGGCCATATCAAGAAGGCACTTGGACTTGAGTACACCCATCTACATAGCGTCAAAGAATTCTGGGCTAATTGCAAGGATGATAATGACATGTGCATGAGGCACTATATGCGAATGACCGCATATTTCATAAAAAGAGTCAATCTATTCCCTGTACCAAACCAAATGGAGGAGGATGAAAGCATAATCATGGATAATCGGTACAATGCAATCACCAATCTCCCACTACCATTGATTGATTGGGATGAGTAGTAGGTCGACAACCTTGACATTTTAACCAAACCCTTCGAGGCTTGAACAAAAAAATGGATTGATGACCGAGTTTCCCAATTGAAGCAACAAGGGGTGACTTTGACCTATGAGGGGATGGAGAGTGAGCCAGTGAGCAAAATAGAAAATGGGGCAGTTGATGCCCCATCAGAAGAAACTTCAAAATCCCCTCTAGTTACCAGTTTAAGGAAAAGAAAAGAGACTGATGAGCAACAACCCAATCCTAATATATATACTAGAAAGGCCTCGAAAGGTGAACCTTCCAAGAAACACAAAATATCAGGTAGTTTCACAAAGATTCCTGCTATTCAAGAAGTTCCACTCCATGAGGGAGAGGAAATGGAGGTTGAGCAACCAAAATCTCCACCTATTGCCTCTTCTACTTTTTCCCCTCCGCCTACTTCGCAGGCCATGGTGGCTACTTCCTCGCTTGTAGTGGATATCTCGGTCCACGTTGTTTCTTCTTCACCTACTGGGCAGGTTGTAATGATTGAATCTTCTTTTTCCACCACCTCTCCACTCTCTTCTGCTTCCATGTCCCTAACCACACCCCTCTCATTAGTGACAACAAAAAGGCCAATACCCACACTCTCACTTCCATAGGCCTTGTTGCGACATATGCAGAACATTCCCACAGAGCTTTCTAAAGTATTGATGAATCTAGCCATCCAAGCTGCCCTGGCCCAAGTTCTAACCAACATTCCCGCCTCAATCTCTCTGAATGAATGGCTAGAGATGAAAGACATGATGAGAATATCAAAGGAGTTGGAAAGGCAGGAAAAATAAATGACAAGGGTGTTGGAGGAGGAAGCAGACGATTACCATGAACACCCAGAGCACCCATACTTGCAAATTGATAAGGTGGTCCATGAAGGAGAAGAAACAAAGTCTTCCAAGAGTGATGAAGAAGAAGATGTCGACACAAAATACATTGTGGAAAATTTTGATACAAGCCTCGAGGAAGAGTTTGCTCGACAATTGAAGGATGTTGGAGAGGAAGTAGAAAAGCCACCCTTCGAGGAAGAAAGGGAGCCAAGTGATAAAATGGAGGAAGATTCTAAGCCTCCAACTGGAGAGCAGGAAGAAAGTTCCAAGCCTAATGAGGAAATGTCTCTCTTGGCGGAACAAGAAAGACAAGAAAAGAAAGAGCAAGATGTGCCACCTCGACGTGAGGAAGAGGAAGATAAACCCAAGGAAGAGTCTGAAACGGATAAGCCTAAGATGGAGTCTCACGGGGAGGAACATCCTAAGGAATATGAGCATAAGACTGAAGAATAGGAGAAGGCTTACAAGGAATAGGAAAACCCCAAGAAGTGCACACCCACCAAGTCCCTGATCAAAGACACAGTACTCATTCGAGACTCTGATAATGAAGAAGGGGAGGACACGAGAATAGAGTAGGAAACTCCATGTGACAAAGAGATTGAAGTTAGGAGGAGCGAAGAGGAAGGTGATCCTGAATCACCCAAAGAAGGATCTTAGATGCTCGAGTGGCTGGAGAAGCAACTAGAAAAGAAGACCTCTACCTCAAAAGATCCAAAAGCAAGATTTGAGGCCATTTTGTCCCAAGCTCAGATCAACACAAAGAAAGAAAAGAAGCCTAAAATTAGATCAAAGCTAACAATGGATGCCTTTGGATCTAGAACTGTGCATGTAGCCACACCGGTGGTGGGAGAAGAAGGAATAAGCTACAGCATCTCCACCATCAACCTAGAAATAGCCTTGAGAGAGCAGAAAATTGACCACCTTCAGGAATCTATTGCCACAGTGGTACATTTGATGTAGAAGGACAAGCTTTCCAAAGAGGAACTCAAGGCATAGGTGGCTAATTTGATAGCCTATATCCAGCAATGGTCATCCACATAAGAGTTTCCTATTACATCCTCGACTCCACCACAGTTGTCTAAAGAGAAAATTGACAAGCTTGAGAATAGGAAGAACTGGACCAAGACTATGGAGGATTGGTTTTTACAAGTTTTGTACGCTAGAAACATGGGTATTAATCATGCTGTTACGACAACAAATAAGCTCTTGGAAGTACAAAAACACCTAGAGGGTACAAGGAATTTTTGCACTGACTTCCCAGGGATATATGAGTCCACTTATCCTAAAATTGAAGCCATCCTCAAACTGCCTTAGAAAGCATGGGAAAAAGAGCTTGCATTCATAGAGGACAATCAGTGGCTGGTAGATATGTGGAAAATGGACTTTGACCGCATAAAAGAAATATTGGAACAAGTGCTCTGCAAGGTGGAGCCTGACATTGATTGGGAAAAAGAGGTTAGGACTGATTGTGTTTAGTATTTGAAGTTAAGGACAGGTTATGACATGCCCGCCATTGAGATTGGTCCAGAAAAGATAAAACCTTATTTCCAGAGGAAGATGGAAGATGGGATGTCGGGTGAGCTCGCCATAGATTTCATGAGTTTTGTTGCTCGGGATTTCACCCAATCTTAACAGGTTAGGGACGACACTGCCAAGTATGATGGAGATTGGGATACACTCATAGAACGATCCAAGCAGTGGAACTACCAAGTGCTCCAATCTAACATAATGGAGGTTGATAAGCTCCAAGCATTAATCAACAAGATTATGGAGTACACCACCATAAAGATGCAGTAAGGAAACCCAATCATTGACGACAAGTTCCTCATAGAATAGCTACATCAATGGAAATCAACTAGAAGACAAAGTGCTACAGTGCTGCCACAAGAAGACGTAATAGGGAAAAAGACAAAGAATGTATTTTAAATTGTAATATATTTGGGGGTAGGTGAAACCCTAGTTTGTAGTGAATCTTGGCCATTCATTTTTCTTTTTGAACACTATAAATAGGGGGTCTCCTCTAATTTTCAAGAGAGAGTTGAGTTGTTGTAAAGGCATGCTACAAAATTTTTAATAGAAGTTCATTGGCTTTTGGTGGACTCTTGAGTTTCTTTGCATGTTACATGGTTCATCTCCTATAGTTAGTTGATTTAAATAGATTTACTTTGGTAGATTAGTTGATGTTGTTCAAAGGTTGTGAAGATCTCTGATGTGTTGATGCCTTTCTTGTCCATACTTTTTGTTGTTTGCTGATGGTGAATACCTATGTAAAGTTATTCTGGGCATAAACTAAAGCTACTCCAAACTTCTATCTTTTATTCATTCATGTTTATGGTGAATGAACAATTGAATATTTGAAGTCCTTAGAAGCTTGCACAAGTTTCATGATACTGTGAGTCAATCAGGTTAAGTGATATTATTTTTTGAGGAAGTTGTCCACAGAAGAAACCTCCATGATCACTATTCTTGCTAGTTTCAGATCCAAGAACCTCTTCTCTTCCCTACTCGTTTTCCTTTTTTTAATAAGTGACCTATGCTAAGGTTCATTGCACATTGTAAAGCCAAATCTTAAGATAAAACAAGAGTTTATGATTGTTGTTCGAACCTGCAACAAACTACACTCTAAATTCCCATCTTAGGAACTTCATTTCAAGATTCATCTCACATCTAGCAAAACTTCGTAAGCTACCTTGTGATTACCAGCAAAATCACATAAAAAATCAACTGAGAAATTCCATGCACGTCATGAACTGACAGCTAAGAGACCTTGAAGTAGCGATTGGTAATTTGCTTGCGAATTTCTACCTTTCAAGAGAGGTAGTGCACCTATGCACTACCTGTGTTGAGAAAGTTTACAAAACACCCATCAACAAGTTTGAGAGTAGAAGGCTAAAGCCAAAGCAAGAGAGAAGCTCGAAGTAGAAGAGAGTTGCAAATGAAGTGAAAAGATAGCATTTAAGGAAGGAAAAGAAGTTTCCTGGGTGGTTTTCAAGGCATCTCGAGCTGTTACCACCAACCAAGGGAGGTGACAAGTGGAAAGCATGCACAAAAACAATCATTTGAATGTTGAAATGTTGCAGGTTGCTAGCATGGCACACATATGTCTACGCGGCATGCTAGTGTCCGGACACGTCACACTACAAAATGACGTGAACGGGAAAGGTACAAGGTCAGATGCAAAGTTGATGCGTGAGGGTAGCTACTGAAAATGGGTGTTGAGCATCATGAGAAGGGAAAAAGGCTAATGCAAGGGCTAAAATGAGCCTACACAAGTTCTAAGGGAGTGGACACAAGAATGTATGTGAAATTGCAATGGGTGCAATTTTATGAAATTACAAGAACACATGCCTAATTTCCAAATACAAGGTTAGCATTGTAATTTTGGGACACTTTATTTATGTTTCAGTTATTCTAAGTTAGTATTTTATATTTCCTAAATTTTAGCATAGTGAACTAAAACTCCAATTGTGGCACCTAGTTGTACTTTTGTTTAATTTTCAGTCAACTTTTAGTTTGAACTCAAGGACCAGAGTTAGTTCCAGTTAGTTTTTTTATTAAGATTCATGATTTTAGGAAAGTAGAATTCTATATGATTTTGATTCTAGATTATTTCAAGGGATCTGATTTTGATGTAATTTTTTGCAAACAAACAAGACAATCTCAACATGGATTATGCCTACTAACTTTATGAAAATCTGAATTATTGATTAATCAAAGGGTTACAACTATTTTGCATGCATCTTGATTTGGAATCATGGTAATGGTATACATTATGTTTTAGTTCAATTTGAATTGTCAAGTTAATGAAATCTTTTTGATAATCATAGAATTAATAGTTCATCTCAGATCTTCCCATCTTGACAACATTTTTATTTTATGAGATCTAAAAGTCTTATGAATGTCGTGTTTCCTTGGAAGATTACATTGTCGTTATTCATAAATGCATAAATTTATATTTATATAAACAATAGTTTGAAGAATTTATTTAAATGTACAAAAATGATTACTGAAACAAATCTTATCATTGTCCCTTAACTTAGATTTTATTTCAAATTCTCTTATTACTCTATCTCTTTTGACTTTTATTTTAAAATCGGTTATGAATATCCTAAAGAGAATTGAATCAATACAAATCTGTTGTAGTTCTAAAATGCAATATATTTTCTAAGTATTGAACTATCATTTTATGATTTCATGTTATTTACAATAAGCTTAAAAGCCAGGCCCCTTGTAAAACATGTTGACAATGAACATTGTGTTGTCCAACATGACTAAGAACTAGTTACACAAGAACCTTGGAGTAGTTTCCTACTTTTCAAGAGAGGCAATAAACCCTTATTGCCTAGAGCATTGAAAGTGATTAAAACCATCCTCAACACTACCCACCTTGATGTATTGGCACAATTGGTTCAGCCCCATGATACACAATACAAAAATTTTGGTGGCACATTTACAATACACTCAAATGATGTATTTTACAAGAATGAATTCATTGTTGACATGGCCAAATAGTGTCAAGCTGAAAAAAATTGATATAGGTTATTGTAGAGGGACCTAACTTTAAGTTATAGGTCTAGAAAAAACATTTGTAGGTTCCATGAACTTCGAGAACCACTTTGTCATAGTTTGGGAGTTTCTTGCTCTAAGGGATCCTAAGAGACTACCTTAAAATAATGTAGCCTGCAAGGATTGGGATACCTAAGGAAAAAATGAGGCCTCCATTAGCATTCAACCACACACCCCAATGTGTTTCTACAATCAATTTGGCCCTATGGCACATGAAACACAAAATATTCATGTTGGCATGTTTATAATGCTCTCAAATGACTTATTTTGTAAGAATTCATTCATTATTGGCATGGTAAAATGATGTCAAGTTGACCAAAATTAAGACAAGGTATTGTAGAGGGACTCAAAATACGCCTGTAGGTCAAGACAATTTTTTTTTAGGTGTCATGAGCTTTGAAAACTAATTTATCATAGTTTGATAGCTTTTTTATCTTAAGTATCTTAAGGGATTGCTTGATAATATGTAGCCTAAAAGGATTGGGAGATCTAGGGAAAAAATAATAGCCTTCAACAACATTCATCCACTCACACTAATGTGTTCATATAGTCAGTTTGGCCCTTGACATAAGAAATGTTAAATATTCCTATTGTCACGTTTAGATTTTACTCAAATTATGATTTTTGTGAGAATTCTTTCATTCTTGAAGTGGTCAAACAATATCAAATTGAAAAAAAATGAAACATTATTATGGAGGGATCCCATATCCACATGTAGGTCTAAACATAATATTCATAGGATCCACAAGCTTAAAGAACCAATCCATCATAGTTTGTTAGTTTTTGTTTTAGGGCTCTTAAGAGACTACTTAAAAATATTATAACTTGGAAAGATTGGGATACTAGGGGAAAAAGGGGCCTCCCTTAGAATTTAACCACCTACCCTAATGTGTATGAATAATTGGTTTAGCCCCACGAAAAAATGTAAAGCATGCCTATTGGCGGGTGATCCCACAATAGTGTTTAAAATCAACATTTTTCACCAAATTTTCACTTTTTGACACCTATAGTAACTAAATTGTTAAGAATTTGAAGATGATGTGAATTAGTGATTTTTGAGATTTTATTTATAGATTATAAATTATTTTTTATGAAATAATTCAAAATAATTTGTGAGTTTTTTTACATAACTTTTAATAACTTATTTTTTATACTTAACAATATTTTTAAAAAGTGACATCACTTTGGTGAAACATTACATTATTTGTAGAAATGATAAAAATATAAAATTTTAAACATAGATTCCTAATACCAATATCTAGTGCACATATATTTTTTCATAATTTTTATCATATACTTTTTTAATATATTTTGGAAGTGAGATTAATTATAGTTTAATGTCGGTTACTTTGATAGTGCATAACCTTTTTTTATGCATCCAACTTCACTTTTTTTTTGGTTGAAATAAGAACATCAATACCTATTGCACAAATATTTTTAATTTTTTAAAATTAATTTTATTATTTTTCATGTGTGGAACAAAGACCTTGATTATTGCTAGAAAACCTATATTCACTAAAAATAGAAAATAAATCTAATAGTCAAATTAAATATATTCAAGTTTATACTCGTTGGAAAGCTTATTTTGAGTGTTACAATCATACAAACTATTCTATCATATTCATTCAATTTGTTGGTCGAGCACAAGGTTGGAAACATAAAATTTTGAGGCCTAAGATGGAAAGATCAATTTTAAGACCTTCATTTGAATGCTTTCAAGGACTGAATGAAGGAACCTTAATTTGAAGGTATTCAATGACTATTAAATGAAGATATGTCATTTAAATGAAAAATAAGAAAAACCCTCAAATGAAGGTAGTTTCCACAAATGGTAAAAAAGAGACCTTCATTTGAAGGTTCTTTTCTATTCCTTTTATTGTAATTTTCATAAAAGGAATAAAAAGGGACCTTTGAAGGAACATTCCTATTTTACCATTTATGGAAATTATCTTCATTGAAAGGTTTTTTTACATTTTACATCTTCAAATGAAGGTACATGTAAAATTTGGCTATGGAGATTGCCACCCAAGACCTAAAGGCCTATGGAAAGCACAAAATACTCAGAAGATCAATATGACAATAAACTATATTCCTTTCAAAGAATGTAAATAGAAAATATATGTACAATGTGTGAGAGACCTTTGGTTATATAGCCAAGGAAAGACACAAGATTAGAAAAGATCATGAAACATTTCTTAATCCTATGACATGAGATAACTAATATTAATTCACCTAGGACACATGAGTTAAATGATGAAATTCAACTTAAGATTATGAAAAGTGCCTTAATCTTATGATATGAGACATAAAGTGATAATATACTATGCATATTCTATGTAAAATTAAATGATAAGATGTGAAAATAACCCAATAGTGGAACTAGTTATGTAATACCCCTATTCACACCAACACTCCCCCTTAAGTGCAACTTAGGGTGAAAAAATAATGCACACATGCAAGGGTAGATCCTAGTAACTAGGCTTGATGAGGTACTCATGTGAAAATGCAATCTCTCAAAATGGAGAAAAGGAAAAAGCCCAGTGAGAAAAAAATCCTCCCCAAAAGAGAAAAAAATAATAAAAATGCTCTCTAGAAGATGTGAAGGATAAAACCCCATGTGAGGAAAAAGTCTCGGGCCCCCATAAGAGAGAAGAAGATAGAAGGATAGGTGACCCCCCTAATTGTACAATCTCCTACACTAATGGTGAATGCTCAACATGGAACATTGGAGATGGTTTAAGATCACCAAACAACATTACTGCCCTTAGGAAGAAATAGAGCTAATGATACATTTAGTATATATTTTGATTCCTGAGAGGAACATGAGGGAAGAAGGATAGAAGTCTTTCAAATTTTCTCAAATGTCACAACGTCAAGAGTCCCAATCTTAACTGAAGAATGTGACAATGTAGAACAATGTGAACTAATGTAGAGAATGGACTAGAAATGATGGTGAGTCCTCTAAATGATTCTCCAAGATGCCAAAATATGACAAACATTGTTACAAAAAATCATGTACTACTATAGAAGATTTTAACATGAATGGTGACTAAGTTTAAACTGTCAATTCATGAGTAATTGTAGAACCCGCTGATGAATAATTGTTGATGAATCTACACTGAAACAAGAATAAGATCAAAATAAATTAGACCATTACATGAGTATCAATTGGACATGAGCTTAAATGATAGATTGGTACATCTTGATCTCAACTAGAGACATGTACCAAGTCTTTGGATGTAGAATTTGACCTTCTAAATATAGGAAGATTTCTTTCATAACATAATTGTCTATATGGTATCCAGTCCATCACATTGAAATGCATGGGTAACCAACCACTGCATTCGCTATGTATATAAGAACTAACACTTGATACATAGATCAATCCAAAGAAGCATGAAATATGATGAAGTACATTGAAGTGATAAGTTTGTGACAATTTATTTTAGTGCATTTATAACATAGCATTTACATAGAGGAGATATACTACAACAATGATAATGCAAATATGGAAATAGTGATGAAGAATCCACACAAAAGTTTTCCCCAAAGAATATGACTGGTAAAAATTCCCTTTGGTTGGGATGTTGCCATAATTATAGGAGCAATTGGCCTTTGTTGGCCATCGATAGGAGGAATGAATGGTCAATGTAGTACGAAGCGCGAAAAGTAGGTAGAAATTTTCCTAGGTTTGCTTATTAATGCGAAATTTATTATAAAAAACACAATTAAAAGTTAAATTTAAAAATATTATTGAAAATTTATTAAAATTATTAATAAAAAATTATTTATTTTAAAAAAGGGGTGGGCTGACATGTGTGCCACCCTCTGTCACAACTAGCGATCGTGGTTGGTGGTGGTACTTCCCTTCCATCACCATGGTAGGCCTACATACCATAAGGCTCAATAAGACATGTCGTATACGTACCCTATTGGGCGCATAATGAATCCATATAGTCAAGGGGTAGAAATTTTCTCTGATAGCCTAGGACAAATAGCTTTAACTTTGATGATTTGATAGTCAATATATAGGTTCTTGGGATTTTTGAGCATGATGGAAGGGTTGGATTTGACCCAAAATGCTTCAAAAATATGGTCACCTTTTGGATCTAACAACCAACACCCAACTTCAAACCTTTACAGATTTGGCCTCCAATTTCCAACTGGGACAAAAAAAAAGGAAAATATGATTTTCTTAGGTACTCTAGATCCAATGGTGAGTTTAGATCTAATCCAACAAGCTCCTAAAATTTATGTACAATGAAAATCTAAAAGAGGAACCCCCCAACATCTGGTATTTCTATCACACCTTTTTGATTCTATAGATCATTCAAGGATGCAATAGGAGAGCATACTCAATGACTCAAGAAAATACAAGATTTGCACTCAAGATATCCAAAAATACTAACCAAGGGTACTCAACTTGATTTGATACCATGTAATATTTGGCTATGGAGATAGCCACCCAAGATCTAAAGGCCCATGGAAAGCACAAAATACTCAAAAGATAAATATGATAAGAATAAATTATAATCCTATCAAGGATGCAAATATAAATAGATGTACAATGTGTGAGAGACCCTTGATTATATAAGCAAGGTGATACATAGGTTTAGACAAATCATATGACATGAGACAACTAATATTAAATCACCTAGGACACAAGAATTAAATGACAAAAATCAACATAAGATTATGAAAAGTGTCTTAATCTTATAATATGAGACATAAAGTGATAATATCGTATTTTTATCCTAAGTAAAATTAAGTGATAAGATGTGAAAGTGACCTAATAGTAGTAGTTAGGTAATACCCCTATTCACACCAATTTTCCACCTTCAAGTGAAGGTGATTTTTGACTCACCTTCATTGGAAGAAATACCTTCAAATGAAGGTGTTTCTTACTTTTTACCTCCATTCTAATTAAAAATGTGATGTCCCAAGTTTGGGACTTACTATATTATGGGTTTAGCCTACCACGTTTACACTATTCTCAAATGATAAATTTTGCAAGAATGTATCCATTCTTGCCATGGTTAAACAATATTGATTTGACCAAAATTGAGAGAGGTTATTATGGAGAGACCCAATATCCACTTATAGTTATAGATGAAACATTCATAGATATTATAAGCTCGAACTACTTCATCATAGTTTGGTTCTTTTTGTTGAGGTCCCTTAAGAGATTTACCCAAAATAATGTATCCTGGAAGGATTGAGTCATTAGGGAATAAACTGAGGCCTCACCTATCATTAACTTATCCACTCTGATGCATTGATACAATAAATGTGGCTCGACGATGCATGAAACAAAAAATATGCTCATTAGCCATTTACACTTCTCTCAAATGACACTTTATATAATAATTCATTCATTCATGGTATGGCCAAATGATGTCAAGTTGACAAAGGCTAAGAGAGGTTATTGTGGATAAACTCCATATCCACTTATTCATCAAGACAAAACATTCATAGGTGCCATGAACTCTAAGCACTACTTCATCATAGTTTGGTAGTTTTTACTCTTAGGGATCTTAAGATATTTCCTCAAAATAATGTAGCCTAGAAGGATTGGGATATTAGGGGAAAAAGATGGGGCCTCCAATAGTATTCACCCACCCACCTTGATGTGTTGGTATAATTAGTTTACACTAATCTCAAATGACATTTTTGGTGATAATGCATTCATTCTTGATGTGGCGAAATGATGTTTTTGATAAGATAAGCAAAATTTATAGGGTGTTGTACCCTTTACACATCAAGCCACAAGGGCCAAAAAAGATCAAGTTCAAAAAATAAAAATAAGTAGCCAAAAAACACAGACATAGTAGACTAACAACCAATAGAAACACCTCACAACAGTAGTAGAATAACTGGAATTCTCCCAATTATGAGAGAATAGATTGACAACATCATCCCTAACCCATTCGAGGCCTTCTTTAGTAGTCTTTATATCCATCTCATCCTTCATCAGAGTAGAGATGGTGCTAGTAACATAGTGGACCAACTTGACAGTGAACTAGGTCAAGCCACTAAACTTCTTCTCGATATTCCCCATCAGCACATGAAGATCCTCCCCTTTATCCACATTCTTCAAAATATTAGTATGCTCCACATCCTAAGGGTCAGAGGACTGGGAAGTCGAGTTATCATTAAGCATTTTTTCCAAGTTTGAAAGGTTGCTAGGCCCTTCAAAAAAGTCCTCCTCCTCTTCCTCAGACTCATCCACATTCCTATTACCTTTGCTGTCAGACCGCTCCTCATCAGAATAAATTTCACTAATCTACACTTTCTTGTTATTTTTTCCAACCTACTAGATCTCCTAATGTTGGCATTTTCAACCCCAGACTCTACCATAGCAGTGACCATAGTATCCCCCTTGGAATCCCTTCCCACCACATTCTTTCCTATGTTGTTTATGGCCAGTGGCTCCATCAAACACTTCCCCTCATCCTTCACTTTCTTCTTAGTAGTAGGTTTGTTGTCAGTCCTGGCAGGGGCAGACTTAAGCACACAAAGACCATCCGCATCATTAGACTGGGTAATCGCCGCACTCCCCTTTTTCTTCTTGGTAGTTGGTTTAGGCATAGGGATTTCAATAGTCACCAGAGGGGTTTTTCTTTTGGGACCCTTAGACTCGGGCGGGGAGATATTGGTCTGAACAGGGGGTTCAATTTCCTCTATATGGATAGTGGAGATGGGTTTGGGTGGGTAGAGCGTAGGATGAAAATGATAAACTATCAAAATGAGGCCTTGGTGGAGTGGTAGGGGAGGAGAATCCTCAAGGTTTTGGGCAGCAAACTCAATACATTTCTCAACAAAGCTTTCCAAATCAGTAAGTAAGAAAAATGGGAAGCTTAACAAAATTTTGTGGCTAATGTGATTCAAAAGAGGAAAATGATAGAAATAGTAGGTTTTATATCTACCTTCTAAGGTGACATACTTCATGAGAGCAAGACAAACCTAATCCCAAGGCCATGGGAGAGCTTCTCTTTCAAAACTAGACTGGTTGTGAACACGTTTTTCATTACCCACAAAGAAGCCATTCAGTCTTTCGTTGTCTTGAGCCTTAGTGTGCGTAGGGTACTTCTTTCCGGTACACAACAACCTTGTCGCTTGAGCAATCACCTCCTCGTTCACCTCGAAGGAGATACCACCCATGGTAACCCTTCTTTCTTTCCAGGAATTCGCAAACTTCCTAGATAGCTTCGGATCGTGACCCACCAAACTTTCCATTAAAGGCACCAGCCCACCTTCAATGCAGATGTGGTGAAATGATGTTGAGTTGAAAAAGACAAGATATTTTATTACAAAGGGAACCCATATCCACTTATTGGTCTAGGAAAAATATTGGTAGGTGCCACAAACTTTGAGAACTACTGTCATATTTTGGTAGTTTTTATCCCAGGGATCTTAAGAGACTACCCCATAATAATGTAGTCTAGAAGGATTGGGATGTCAAGGGAATGAATTGGGGCCTCCTCTACCATTCACCCACCCACCCTAATGTGTTGTTGCAGCTAGTTTGGCCCCACAATGCATGAAACATAAAATATTCCTATTAGAATGTTTACACTACTCTTAAATAACACTTTTTTCAAGAATGCATCCATTCTTAACATAGTCAAAAAATGTTGAGTTGAAAAAAATTGAGAGAGGTTATTGTGGAGGTACCCCATATCCACTTGTAGGTGTAGATATAATATTCATAGGTGCCTAATCCATCATATTTTTGCAATTTTTTTCTTGTAGGGATCTTAAGAAACTACCCACAAATAATGTAGCTTGGAAAGATTGAGATATCATAGGAATGATATGGGGCCTTCCTTAGCATTCACTTATCCACCTTGATATTTTGGAATGTTCGATTGGCCCCATGACACATGGAAAAAAGAATATGCCTATTGGTATGTTTTTTGATTAACATGAAAATTAGGTTTTGGAGGGACCCAAAACTCTTACAAGAAAAATGTTGCCATAAAAATAAAGCACAACCAAATAGTAGCCTAAAAAAAGGGAACTAAAAGAAAAAAACAACCACAAAACTATTTCATACTCTTAAGAGTATCCATCACCTCAAGCTCTTGGTTGTATCTAAGTTTTGATGCAGATTAAACAAGTTCAGTAATTCATTCTTTTCCTCCTAGAAATACTTCTTTTTTCTCCACCTTGTCTTAGAGCTTGGTCCCTTTGAATCACTTTTTGCTTGTTTCTTCCCTTTGTATTTGTTTGACTACTCTTTCTTTCTACTCTCCTCAGTTATCCCATTAGTAACCTACTCTTGGCATGTTTACGCTACTCTCAAATGATATTTTTGTAAGAATGCATTCATTCTTGGTGTGGTCAAACAATGTTGAGTTGACCATAATTGAGAGAGGTTATTGGGGTGGAATCCATATCCACCTATAGGTCTAGATAAAAACTTTTATAGGTTGATGAGCTTTGAGAACTGCTCCATCATAGTTTGGAATTTTTTATCTAAAGGATCTTAAGAGATTTCCCTAAAATAATGTAGCTTATAAGGAATGGGATATTAGGGAAAAATACCAAGGCCTCACGAAGAATTCACCCACCCACATTGATGTGTTGCGGTAGTCGGTTTAGCCCTATGGAAAATAAAAAGAAAATTATTCCTATTGGCATGTTTACACTCTTAAATGGCACTTTTTGCAAAAATGCATTCATTCTTGGCATGGTCAAATTTTTTAATGTTGATGAAAATTGAAAGATCTAATTGTGGAGGCACCTCATATCCACCTATTAGTCCAAATAGAGAATTTTTAGGTACTAAAACCTTGATAAATACTCTATCATAGTTTTGTAATATTTTTCTCTTAGGGTTCTTAAGAGACTACCCCAAAATAATGTAGTCTGGAAGGATCAAGATATAAAAAGAAAAAATGGGGCCACCCCTAGAATTCGTCCATCCACCTCAACATGTTGACATAGTCAATTTAGCCCCACAACACACAAAACACAAAATATGCATATTGGCATGTTTACACTACTCCCAAATGATGCTTTTTGCAAGAACACATTTGTTCTTGGTGTGGTCAAAAAATGTTGAGTTGACAAAAAATAAGAGAGGTTATTATGAAGGGACTTCATATACACCTATAGGTCTAGGGAAAACATTCATAGGTTCCATGAACATTGAGAGCTACTCCATCATATTTTGGTAGTTTTGTTTTTCTCTTAGGGTTCTTGAGAGACTACCCCATAATAATGTAGATTGCAAGGATCAATATATTAGGGGAATGAAAAAAGGCCTCCCCTAGAATTCAAAATCCCACCCTAACAAGTTGGAAGAATAATTTCAACCCTGTAATACAAAATAATTGAAATGCAAATAAAAACAAAAAAGCATGCAAGATCCTATTAAAAACATGCAAAACCTCTCATTAGAGCTCACAAAGGAGATCAGAACAAAGCATAACATGAAAAAAAGTAAATGTTATCATAAACTCCATTGTAATTTAATTTATCAAATGAATTTTGGATATGGATGCTTCTTATTTCAATACTACTAATTTGACAACATATACTTAGCATAAATGATAATTGATGATGGGTGAGAGAGTGCTTGAATTTATAGGCTTTTGGGAGAATGAATTGATTGCTAAGATTTTATTATGAGATCAAGGGTGGAGAATGGTTAACAAGAATTCCATAGGATCAAGGAGAAGATGGAGGGTGGAGATGAAGGTGGATAGATTGTGAATGGATAGTATTAACTTACCAAATTTATTAAGTAGTTGTGAGCATGAGGGAAATTAGGGACATGTGAACCTAAGAAGGCTATAACTTTGGGTTGTGTTGAGAGAATATGGGGACCATAAGGATAGGTGTTCTTAGGTGCCCATAATTCTTCAAATGTGTTGAGGGAAAATAGGCCTAATTCAATAATATTATTAATTATTTAGCCACTATGAGATGGATAATGAAAATGGTAATTATTTATTGATTATTATGAGATGGAAAAAGGTGGTTAATTAAATAATATGATTATTTAATTAAGTGATGGAATTTAAGTAAAGGGTAAATGTCCTAGGTGATGATGGTGGTCAATTGGGACTAGGTGAAGGTGATTAGGTTGGTTTAGACTAGGTGATGAAATTGAATGATTATGGTTAGGTGATGGACGACTAGGGAATACTTTAGGTGTCTAAATTTTTCCCCTCTTTGATAAAATGAAACTAAGTGGTGTTGTGTCAAAGAATAATTAAAAATAGGAAGGGATGGAATGAAGCTCCAGTGGCAAGTTGCCCCAATCACTTAGGGATTATGAAGTTATTCTCCCTCAAAAGACTTGTTGGGTGAAATAAAACCCAATAGGTATCTTGAAAAGAAAATAAGTGATGAAAATATGTGTCATAAAGGATAAAGGCCGAATTGAGAGAAATCATGTTGGTATGAGGTACATGCCATGAATATAGGATTGATGATGGATTAAGGATTAAGCATGTTGATTGATGCTAATAGGATGATTAGATTGGATTGCATGGATGTACATGTTGGATGAAAAAATATCACAAGGATGTAATGTAACAAAATGACATATGATTGGTGTTGGCGACTAGATTTGTAGGCCACAAATCCCTAAGGTCTAATAATCTTCCAGGTTCCAGGGGTGTCAAACCTAGGAAAATTACCACAAACCTATCTTTAAGTTGGGTAGCTAAGGACCAATGGTTGAGGTGGGTAAGACCTTCACTTATGACTCTGCAAGGCCAAGGGGGTTCTCCCTAAAGTGTCAAATTAATGAATGAAACACTAAACAATACCTTACAATAAACTATACTCACTACACAATGTATCCCAATATTGGTGTCATAATATACCTATGTGCTATTGTGGAAAAGTAAGGATGAGTACCTTATTAAAAAAATATACCATATAAGTTTCTAAGAATGTGTTTATGATACACCCTTGTATTTATAAATTCATTTAGACATTGCAATATAACACACAAAAATACAAATTAAAAGGTGTTTGACTTGATGTATTTGGAGTATGTTGAGGATGATAGGAGAGAAATCTAGTTAATAGGTCGGTGAATTTATCCATTGGGAAACATAGTCTCTAGATTTAATCAAACATGCAACAACTGAAAACAAGGTAATGCCTTAATCAAGTCACCATAAAAGACTATACCTTTGAAAATGCATAAGAAAGTTGGGCTCTACATATTCATTTAGAAAGACAATAAATGGTTGCTAAATATTAAGATATTCTACCTAGTAAACCTCAAGTATACCCACACATTTCTTTTATTATATTGAAAAGATACCATGCAAAAACTTTGTAAGGATTTTATAGAGTTCTAGTTGAAAAACTAAACAACATACATTAGGAAATACATACCATACATAAGGAGACACTCAACTAAGGTTGATTCTACCTTTAATCAATCAATCTTCAAAGCCTACAAATATTATCATAGGTTCAGGAGAAAACCCAAATCATTACAATGCAAAATAGCTACACCCAGAATTGGAAATCAAAACTCTAGGGTTTCTTATGAATATATTTCTTCTATCGGTTTCATATTTTCTTCTCTCTGTAAAAAAAAATTACCCTCCTTTCTTCTCCCTTAATCACTCAAAAATATATCCTTTTATAGCATGAAGAGACCCTTAGGGAAAGAACCATGGGTGTGTGAAATTGTGCAGCCATCCCACACCTGCTTGCATTACATTCACATGGTCGTACACTATAAAGACATGCCCTTAAATTAATAAGAACATTTAAATGAGGAGAAAAACCCCCACAAAATCAGTAGTAAAATTCAGCTAGGAATGGCCCTCTAACAAAAAGGAGGCCACTTAACCATGAAAAACAAGGGTGATGCTTTTTCCCACTTGAAGTTGTCAAGAAATGCATTAAATATCATCCCTGTAGCCTCAAGGATCAAATTTGGTAGTTGAGAAAGTAGCTGCAACATTAATGCCATTTATGACTAAAATCACATCCTTTGGGATTATTTCTAAAGTTTCAGGCCTAAACCAACCATTGGATTAAACATCAAATGGTTTTCCACTCCAAAAGGTCACCTTCATCGACGTTGAGTATCAGGCCTACAAGGAATTGCTTGTCAAAAGGACAGTGAGAAGAACATCCACAAACCAAAAAATTTGATGAGAAAAAACTTCATTGGGCATTAGACATCGGGCTAGCGACATATACATACCATGTTGATGAAGAAGATAGGATGAATAATTCTAAAACCATGATCCTCAAAAGATAACTTTTATTGAACATTGGGTGTCGGGCTCAATGCTTGTTGGAAGAAGAGAAGGATAAAAGCAAAAGAGTTGTTGGAAAGATTAGGAAGAATGCAAAGGGAAGGAAGATGTTGGGAGTAGCGAGTTACGAGGAAGGTTTAAGCCTTATCACTCTCTCTTAGCTATCTAATGATATAATTTTTTGCACATTTTATTATGTTAAGGTTTTCATCTTTAATTTGTTTTATTAGTGTTTCTATTTTTTGTCAAAAACTAGCAAGTGGTACTTTGGGTATAGTTTTTTATTCATTCATCAAATTCTACAATAAATTACATTTTAGAAACTATATTCCATTCTACACGTAATGAAGATAAATAAAATTGATTTTTGATTAGTTTTTAATTTTTTTAGGGAGGAGCATGCTCAAATTTCTGTTTTTTAGGATGTGTCCACTTTGAAAATTAGTAAAAAATCATATATTAATTAAAAAATTAGCCAAAAAATCCAACATAAACTACATGGTGTTAGCTAATTTATCACTGAAGTGATTTTTGAAATTCTAAAAAAATGTTAACATTTTAGGGGGAGCACATTAGATGCTATGTTATATTTTTTGAAAAAATAGGACCACTTTGTGTGCTCCCCCTTTTTGAAACCCCTAATCTTCACCATTAAATATATATTATATATATATATATATATATATATTTTAGAAATTAGATTCAAAAAATTATAACTCTTGTTCTTGTTGCATCTTCAAATTTTGAGCATAACTATCTTCATTTTCTCATCGAATATCACGCTTCGTTGATTTCAGAAAAAAGTGGCATCTTAAGACCCCCTTTTTGTATCACATTTTTGTGCACTTACCTATTTATTTGATTTTATTAAAAGAAATTTTGTTGTCTAGTGCGTGATCAACTTGACCTTCATGAATTCTAGTAGTAAGTCAATTTCTAGTGGGGGAGGATGTAGTGCCTAACTATTCCTAGCATATGATGTGTGTGGGGGCATTGTATTGTGTATATGTTGAGATGCTATATAGATGGTTAAATTTTGGTGTTATTATTCTATGTTTTGATTAGATGTTTTCTCTATGTTTTTTATTGTTCTTCTTGGTGTAAATGGAAATGAAGTGTGTGTGTGCTATGTTTCCATGTCCCTTGAATGGGGATGAACGCATTTGATTTTGGAGATGTTCTTGAAATATGTGCATGATGTGGGATTTCCTGAGCGATTATTATTATTTGGTTCATGAACATATGCATTAATATTGATGTTATAATTAAATGCTATCATGGACTGTATCATTTAAATGTAATGAAGTTATGGATAGGATGTTGTGCACTGTTGGGTAATTATGTGATGCTTCGACTATTTATATATATAGAATAAGTACACTTGACGTGTGTATTAAATTTTTACAGGTTGCTAGGTATTTCTCTACCTAGCTCCATAGGTTTGAGTATACCCTGACGGTGCTTAAAAGGAGATGGCACATTGGCCTTTTATCTTTTTTCCTTACTCATTGTACTCAATCTAAGTGCGAGTCCCTAGTTATTTTACCCATATTGACCTAGATACTATCACTTGTATGATTATGGATACTATACCCTTTTTTTAGTCATGTACACTGAATGTGTGTTTTATATCTTGTTAAATTTCCTATTTTCACAAATTTAATTTAGTTATATGCTTATAGAGACTTAAATCATAAATTAAGTACGAAATGGAAAATTGGATTATATTTAAATATTTTATTTGGGCTTGGGTGAAACCAGGGATTAAATGCAATTATTTGGAAAATAAATTATATTCTATTAATTTATTTTTGAAAAGGAAAAGGGTTGAAATAGGCAAAAAGTATTTTCTTTCAGTATCTTTTGGTTTCTGAAGAAATTGTGAAGGAAAAAGAAAACCTCCTCTCCCAAATTCTTCTTTTTAAGATTGGGAGGGAAATTGTGGGTCAAATTGAGTGAGATAAATTGCATTCAAATAGGAATTGGTAGGAGATCATGCTTGGGTGTGGATTGCATTCATAAGGTGTGTTTAAAGTTATCCTAATTTATTTTTTTTGCTAAAAATGAGGTAAATTTGTCATTTCTTCTCAATTTGATTCAGATTGTATTTTTGAATGGTTTTTATGTGACCATTGAAGTAGGAAAATTATTTTAATCAACTCTAGATTGGAAATCAGTTAGTTAATATATTATTATGTAATTTTTTTATAAATTTTCCAAAATACATTGTTATAATGCCCAAATCTTTTGGAAATGTCTTAAATGTAAAATTCATAGTGTAAATTGTTTTTTGGGAATATATAGACCCAAAGGGTATATTTCATTTTTCAAAATTTGATATTTTTAGAAAAAAGTTAAATTTCAAGCTATTTTAATGGTGGGTTGGGTAAATTTCTCATTTTTGACATTGAAGAAAGTTAGAAAAATTAAACTTTTAATGTGAATTTTAATGAATTGGAATGGGATATTTGAAGTATCCTTCATTAATTCTTGTTTTAGATCATTTAAGATTATGTTCAATTTTTTTGTTGAGTTGAATTATTCCATTGATTTTTGAGCCACATTTGAGTTTTGGAAAATGTGTTGAAATTAGGACCTAGTCCTTTTAGCCTTGTGGTGCTTAATGTTTTCCTCCATTGGTAAATGTGCCCAATGTGAGTGCTTGTTATTCCATTTGTGACTATTCCCAATGAGGACTCCTTTGCATACTCCATCAAGATGATTGTGCCCAATGGGATCACTCAATTATGCCATTATGTTCATACCAATGGGTTATATATTTTGGACCATGATGTAATGTTGATTGAAATTGATTTATATGTGTGATACATGTATGCTTCATGTATAGTGTGTGTGTAATACTTCCCCAAGTGTCTTGTGCAAGTGTGATTTGGCATTGCGACCTTCTCCTAGCATGGTGGGAATGCACCTTTTGGTTTCATGTGGTAGGGTAGTGTGGAAACCACCATTTGGGTTGAAAGGATTGAGGAGTAAAGGTGGCATTAGTATCTCTCTCTTCACATTCCTTATGCTTATAGTTAGTTCAATTGAATGTAATTTGGTTGTTGAAGGATATTTGAGTTCTCTCCTTATGTAATTGTAAAATTTGTAAAATAACATCTGTCTTTTGAGATGGATTGTAAATGATTGAATTTTTTAGTGGATGAGACTTAGTTATGTGCATCAATGTTGGTGTTGGGAATGATTGTAAGTGAATGAAGTTATGCTTATTCTTGGAGAAGTTAAAATAAACCTAGGAACATTTTTTTTTGGTTTAAAATGAATTTAAGTGTCTTATAGTGAGTTTGGGTGGCCTGGTACTACATCTAGGTAGCCTAGTCTACTTAGGAGTGATCAAAATCACTTAAAAAGTTCCTAAGTGTGTTTTGGCCTTGTCAATAATGAGGTGACTTGGTATTGTACTGGGGAAACCTAGTTGACAATGAAGCAACATGGTTTTAAGGTTTGAAAAGCTCAAAATCAATTGTCTTTGGTTGGGCAACCTGGTTCTGTGTTGGGGTAGCCTCATTCCCCATACAAAAAATAGAATGTAAATTCTCCCTACTAGAGTTATCTAGTAGTTTTCCTAGCCTAAATCCTTTTTCAGATAAATTTTATGCCATGTATGTTTCCCGTGATGATCATTTTCATCAACTAGACCTTCAAAAACCTAGCTAAAATATCTCTCTTAGGACTTGTTCATTCCTCTAGGTTAGGAGACCTCGTATGGGTAAACCATGTAAACAAAACCTACTCATCATGGTCCCAATAGTCTAGTGGTATTATAAGTTTTTCCTTAAGTTTCTTCATTGAGGAATTGTGGTATCTCCTCCATCATTTTGTGTGCACTCTTTTGAAGTTGTCTGATTGCCAAACCTAGGGTTAGGGAGATTGTGCACCTAGTCTTGTGAAGACTTGGGAAGGTTACAATCTTTCACAATTGACCTTGTTTATTTTCTCAAAAGTCCTCATAGGTCATGGGGTGTTGTCTTGTAGTATCCTTCTAATTATGTGATGTCACATCACAATGAGATGTCTTGGGAAGCGTGTGGTTGTTTCAAAGTGACCCATTGTCATTCCAATTAGTGAAAAGTTTGTATCTCCTGGTTACACATCCTCTAGTGAAGATTTTACCTTTCTTAGATTTGGTAAGTGAGTTTAGGTGTGGATTGGAGGTTGATAATTCCCTCATCTTATCTTGGTGTTGTGTTGTGAGAGAATGTGATCATGGGTTTTAACCATTTTTCATGTAGGAGTTTCCCTCTCTCTCTTATATGTTCCTCATGGTGGAATTATCCCACGTCTGGTTAGTCTTCAGTTGTTTCCACCTTTCTTATGCAATGGTGAGGTCATTTGGTATTTATTTTTATTGTGTCATTGTATTTCATATGACACTTGTGTGCACATTGTTGTGCAAGTGTGACATGTTGATTTCATACCTTCAGTGTTATGGTGGTTAAGTGTTTGAAAAAAGAGCTTTTTGGTAAATTTTTTCCTTATACTTTGGGTGGGGCATTACAACCCACTTTGCATGTCTTTAGGATACGACATAACTTTAAAAGGGGGATGATATTAACAAAGTTTATATTAGAGATGACGAAGCAATCATAACCTATCACAAGTAGGAAAAAATGCAATGAACACCATAAGTCCAACTAGATCTAATAGGAATAGATGTATTCTATAAGTGAGACATCCCTAATTACATGTATAAGAATACGATAGTATGATCTTGTAAGAGGGAGATAGAGTAAGCAGTAATAAGAAGAAATATAAAAGAGAAAGAGTTATTAAGAAAAAAATACTTGTATAAGATATTCTATACATCAAAGAGATACATTTATATAAAGGAGATGTTGGTTATTGTTAGTGTGAACATGGTACTTTATAACTAGTTAAATTACTATCTAGTTATCCACTTAAATCCTTATTACACTAGATTAAGTTTACTTGGGGATAAGGTTGTTAGGATTTAACGACCCTGAGTTGTCACACCTCATAGGATGAAAACACTTGTCACAATCTTATTACATCCTATCTCTCCCCTTGGCCTATATATACCAATGGGTTCCCTTTGTAATAATATAAATTCTCAAGCTCATTGTAAGATTTGCATTCTTTTGAGTAGAATAAAATTTATTCTTGCTCATTTTTTATTTCTAGATTTCCTTTCCTTCATTCATTTGCATCTTGGGTAGGATTTTTAGCCAATCTTACAATTATGCTATATATTTGTGTTTAATTCTATGTATTGCATGTTTGATCCTTATTTAAGTTCCACATAGTATTATTTTATACTACATACTCTCTAGTTATTCTCTTATGATCATCACTAGGGTATAAATACAAAACTTAAGAATCCTTACGACTCATAAATGTAATTTACAACTCCACTTTACTTGCTAACATAACCCTTTGCTACTAACTAGCCATGTACTTCTCCACCTTATCATCTACTCAAAATTTATTTTTAACTACCCATTTGCATCCAATGGATTTCCTCCCCTTAGGTAGCTCAACTAGATCTCATGTTTCACATTTTTCCACTGAATATTTCATCTCTCATGGGCTCTAACTAGGACTCATGCTCATCTAAAGATAAAACTTCCTTCACAAATCTAAGTTCATAATTAGTATATTGTAAAATAAATACAATAATTATTATTATATATACCTTTTAATCATATTATGTTTCCTCATGGAATTTTTTTGACAAGTGTAACAAGAAGATCATATTGTTCCTCATCATAACTCAAATCTAAACCTTCTCCTTCCTCATTATATGCATAATGTTATTATTCTATACATGAACCTTCAAGTATTTATAATTCTTATTATCAAAATTCATAATTTATTAGGATTCTCAGAAGGATTTTCATCATATTTAAATTACCTAAGCTCTCTAAAATAACATACTTAACATATAGAATATTCATTTATATAAGATCTCAAAGCTTATAACCCTTAATTTTCTTACCATAACCCATGAAAACACACTTGTTAGACCTAAAATTAAGCTTCTAGATCATTTTCCTTGGTAACATGTACATATGCTTCTCTCAAAAAATAAGAAATAAGAAATAGATGGTTTTTTACCTATCCATAGCTCATAAGGTGTTTTGTCAATTAGAGTAAAAGTGAGAGATCTGTTAACTAGGTAGCAAGTATTGTGGACCACTTTAACTAAATTTTATAATTCAATATTAGAATTTATTAACATGATTCTATCCATATCCATTAAAGCCCTATTCATCCTTTTTTCCACTCCATTTTTTTGTGGATTATAATTTTTCTACTGAACAATTCTTACATATAATAATAATCAAAATATTTAGACAAAAACTCATCACCATTATCCATTCTTAATACATTTACTTTATTATTTGTATATTTATCAACAACTAATTTAAACTAGAGTCTATGCAAGATCATGGGGATCCAAAAAGTGGCGATGTGAAAAAAAAGTGTTTTTAACTTGCCCAAAAATGCAAAAATCCACTTTGACTTTTTTAGGCTCAGGTAGAAAGTACATGGTGCCATAAAAAATACCAAAACTAAATGGATATCCATTGCAAAACGGATATTTGTTCCAAACGGATATTCATTTATCCGTTTCAAAACAAATATCCATTTGGAAGGGATATCCGTTTTGAAATGGATATTCATTTAGTTTAAGTTGTTTTTTATTTGGTCAAGTCCAACATGAGGGTTTTATATTATAACAAAAATAATTTATAATATAATATGATATTATATTATAAATTAATATGGTATAATATTATAATATAATATTATTATATAATATATATTACACTATATATTATATATATTATGATATATATTATATATATATTATAATATATGTTTTGATTAAAGGGAAATATAGGTTTTGAAGGGACCCAAAACCCTTTACAACTAAGGATACAAAATGTTGCCAAGGAAAATATTCAAATGACCACTAGCAGCAACCCAACAACCAAAAAAATCAAACGGGCGGGTGCTTAACTAAAAGTAAGACAAAAGACCACCATCAACACCCAATAGCAACACATCAACAAAACAACCTAAAAGAAACTAACCCCCAGGAGGAAACAAAAAGAAAGAAAGAAAAAACCACACACTAATTCAAGCCATCCAAAGTGTTGGTGATCTCAATCTACTAGTTCTTGTGCCTCTCGACTATGTCCAACAACTCTTTCTTCTCAGCATCAAAATTTTTCTGCCAATCTTTCGACTCTCTGCCAACATGACCTTTGTCATCATCCTTAGCCGCTTTTTTCCCCTTGCCCTTGGCCGCATGCTCTTTCTCCATAAGTTTGGAGAAGTAAACCTGATCCTCCCTAAGCTCACTAATTTTCTTGAATAGGACTTCTAGGGAGTCCACACTATTCTTGATCGAGATATGGCATGCTTGCATTAACTTCTTGATGTTTTTATTTATGCCTAAAACCTTGGCTTCCACCGCCGCCAATCTATCCTCACGTAGAGACTTAAAATCATGATAAGAACCCTCAAGGTCCACCATTCTATGTATAATAATGTATGGCACATAATCTTTCAGAGCATTCTTCATATTCTCTTTTAAGCCTCTAATTTTAATATTGATTTTATTGAACTCCTGAAGAGTCCACTTAGCCAATTTAAAGGTACCAATGGCCCCAACCCTAGCCATATCGAGTAAATCAAACATGGAAGTAGTATCATTGCCAAGGTAAGAAAAGTCCTCAGAAAGAGGATTTACCTTCAAGGGATCCTATTTGGACTTTCTCTTCTCCACATTCTCATCATCCAAACCCCTAATTTCCTCGTCCTGTTCCTCCTTGGGAAAGTCCTACGTAGGAGAATCCTCAATGGCCACCATCTTTTCACCAGCATCCTTTTCCTCACTAGTCACGCTAGGGTCCTTGATTGTAATATCATAAGCCTTGTTCTTTAAATTGGCAATTCTCTTTGACAGCCACCTCAGTTTATCAACCATTTAACCCTCAGCATTACCCTATGTCCCCACCTCCGAACCACCACCAACAACAACTTTACCAACAACAACCTCTGCAGACTTGGGAGAAGATTCACCTAACCCCATCTCTATTTCCTCACTCTCAGAAAGGGCTAGCCGTTTAGGCAACCTGTTACACTTGGCACTAGCCACCTTCCTCTTCTTCAAAGACGTAGCCATAGTCGTAGGGGAAGCATCCTCATCCTCATTCCATTCCCCCTCCTCTTCCAAAGGGGACTCTGAACCCGATGACCTAGAAAAATCACTAACAACTTTTTCCTTTCCCTTGATGGTCAGAGCTAGGATGAGAGCCCTGACGTGCTCCATAATAAGAAGGATAATCCCTTCATGAAGGGTAGGGCCCCTCCTATTCTTTAGATGCACGTAAATCGAGACCTCCAAAGAAGATAACAGGAAAAAAGGAAATGAAATGAACAAACCATGTCGAAAATGGTTGATGAGCGTGAAATGGTGACCAAGAATAGCCCTAAACGTCCCTTCCAGGGTCATGTAACGCATCAAGAACTCTGCAACACTTGCCTATATTTTTTTGAGGGAAGTTCTCTCGTAACCCCATCTCTCCAATTTGATTAATTGCTTCCTCTCATCATCTTTGAAAAATTGAACCATTGCTTCTTTGTTGCTTTTTTTATCCTTAAAAAACTTCCTACCCACAGTTGGTATACCCGTTATAGTGGCTATCAAGTCCTCATTGACCTCCACTTCCAGGCCTTTAATCTTTAGCTTATGATTATGCTATAATAAAACAAATTGCATCAAGGCATTAGGGTCATGCCCGTGCAATCTCTCCAAGAATGGAGTGAAATTCCTATGGCTCAAAATACTCTAGAGCATCTTCTTTCTTCGAATGTCACCACAAGAGTGTGGCTCGATTCGACTCCTGTCGCTACCCATTGCAACTAACAAAAAATTCATAGGACCCTTGCAAAAACAACTCAACTGAAGAGTAAAGAGCCGAAAAAATGCCCACAAAGTGTGCAAACTGAAGGCAGGTACAAGGCCATAAATGTCTCAACACCTCATCCCACACCATCATTCCTTAATAAACTCCTAGCTTTCATGGGAAGGATCAATCCCTCCTCCCACGAATGAAATTAATTTAGGCTGACAACCTTCTTAGCAAAAACATCTACCAATGAGTTTCCTTCTCGGTAAATGTGAGACTCGGGTCTCATCACAAGATTGCAACATAATAATTGTATCCTTCATAAGATGGTTGACGTTCCAACTCAAAGGATGGGTGTCACGTAGATAATTTATGATGTTCATGGAATCACCTTCCACCCAAAGTTTGGAGTATCCTTTGTTGATGGCATAATGTAAAAACCCAATTAATTCTAACTAAAAGCACCACTATTTTCTTTTTTTTGTTTTGAGTATGTCCAAGATAAAACTTCTTAATGAGATTAGGCCATATATCTATATATACCAAATCAACATACCATTCCATGATTAACATGAGATAAAAGTAAAAGGGATGGTTTATAGGTAGTGATAGATAGTGATCTAGTCTAACTTGAGGTAGATTAAAGAATAGTTTAATTAATAGATAGTTATTCTATTTAAATGTAATCCTGATCAACCACTTGTACATTGTTATGGCATTTACTATATTCTTTATAGGCATCCAAAATGAGTTAGAAGTAGATATATAAGAGTGAAAAAGGGTAAAAATGATAATGAAGCTATAAACAATCTTGGGTAAAATTTAGACACCTAAACTAGGCTCTCATTATAGGGTAGATCAAAGTGCATGTTTGTATTTAATAGAATATTACAAGAGGTTTCCTTTTTTTTTTTTTTTAGAAAAATGGAAAATCCATCCAAGGCCGAATCTTTATCATTGAACCCACTAATTAAATAAACAAGGAAATCATTTGTAAATTGTTATTCTAATAAAGGAGATCTTCAATAACCAAGAACAATTTAGAGCTGTTGTTAATATAAGATGTTGATCTTTATTTTCATTGAAATATTATAATTTTTTTTTAAAGATTCCTAGACGCCTGCCAAAAGAAAGGAAGCCTGATTTGTAAATGATTATAAGTTTGTCAAAAGGTTTACTGTGCTTCCTATTTGTAGCTTAAATATACTAATCTATTAAAGCTTCAAGCAGCGTACTACACTTATAAATTTTCTCTAATAAATGCATTGAATTGAACAATAAATTTCACATACGTTTTCCTAAGTTTTTTTAAAAACCAATATACATTTTAAAGTCCATCATAAATCTAATTTATTAGGAGACAATATTATTAGTTCTGAAACAATTAGTCGATTTGAGTCTTATGACAACAATCTGCAATATATCGAATCAATAAGACTAATTGTCTAACTCATTTGGTTGAAGGTTTATAAGGGACAGATTGATTTATCAGCTGACAATGTACATAGTACTTTTCAATTGTATTCTCAAGCTATAGTGTTGGTCGATTGAAGGTGTGTTTGATACAATGCTACACAGTTCTTTGATAGCGATGGATTAGTAAAGGGGAACCAAATCTAAAATTAGTGTGGTGAACTCAAATAAGAATACTGCTCAAATTCTATTTTGAATGCATGTAATTCAGTTGAGAACTAGATTAGGGGTGTAGTTGCAGATAAAGAATTTATAGTCAAATCCAGATCTTTAATATGTTATGGTATGCACATAGATTTATTACCAAATCTGAAGCTACACATCCGACCTAGTTTTCTTTTCATGGAATGCTTAAAAAAAATGGGTAACCGCCACCAAAATCATACATATACACATGATTATTTCAAGAAGGTTACACTAAATCATACATATACACATGATTATTTCAAGAAGAAGGTTACACTAATTCATGGAGGAACATTGAGATGTTTGATGGAAAAAGAAGTACCTAAGTCACCACGATTGCCTTCCACACAAATCTACAACACAAACTCTTCTGGAGCTCTGCCAAGCAATTTCCACGATCTAACAACATAAAATGAATCCTTCAAATGCTGAATGCTTGCTCATCGATTTGTTCCAAAGGCAGAGCACAAACACACAGTCTAAAATGCATAACATAGAATTGGAGTGTTGCCCAAAATGCAGGCCCATGCATTCAATTTATAGATAGGAATGCATTAAATTCATTTCCACTGTAGCTTGTGAATTAGCTTTGCAATTTATTAAGAGTAGTTGAAAATATAAGCCATGTGAATAATATGGATGCATTAAGGTGATCAAATTCGGCGTTGGGCGGCTGGAATTGGTGTGCCCAAACTTGGTCGGTAGTTTGTGCACGTTGGGTTTTAATGTAATGTTTATCCTTTGACTTCGAAACTTCTAACCTTTAAGTTTGATAGGTTTCAATTTAATGATAAGTGATTCACAATCTGATTGAAAAGACTTGGGAGACGTGAGAGAAAGTGTCTTAGTTTTATGAGCATCTAATTCGTGTACTTGCCTAAATATCACTACTTTTGAATAGTTAACCATTTACTTGTTGTATTGTGACTAAATTGATCATTGGGTTATTGCTATTTTGATTTGATTCCCCAATTGGTGATATTAGTTTACTAAAGTTTAAATTTGACATACATGAATAAGAGAGAAACTTCAAATAGTAGTAGTAATTAGAATGATAAGGGAGGTCGTGACAAGATTGCAACATAATAATTGTATCCTTCATAAGATGGTTGATGTTCCAACTCAAAGGATGGGTGCCACGTAGATAATTTATGATGTTCATGGAATCGCCTTCCACCCAAAGTTTGGAGTATCTTTTGTTGATGGCATACTTAACATTTATGAACACAGCCTTTGCCTTCGCGCAATGATTGGTTTGAGTGATATTATAATATATGCTATATTATATTATAATATAATATAGCATATATTATAATATATATATAATATTATTATATTATATTATAATCATGAAATGGAAAACTTGAGAGTCATTTTCACTTTTACCTTGTGCACGCGTTGGAGTAGCTAAGTGATTCAGATATCCATTTCCCCTTGGATTTTTTTACTCAAATCACCCAGAATTCATAGGTATGTATAAATTTTAATGTTTTTTTTCAATTTTATTTTATTTTTGCATTATTTTTTAAGAATTTTAGTCAAAAATAGGTTTTTGAATAGGTTTTTTTTTGCATTAAAATGATTGTCAATTTTTTAAATTTTCATCATCAAACAGGCATAAGAATGGCCCATCCCAACCTTGGTTAAGATGAAAACCCTACAAATCCTCCTTCGCCACTAATATCTCCATTACAAAATGTGCCCACAATCCATGAAACTATCCATAGAAATTTAAATCAATTAAGAAATATTTTTGAATTTACAAGACACTCCTCAAGCTCTCTGATATGAAAAACAATTTAGAAATAATCATTTCTAATGTTGAAACTCTCACAAACCAGTATAATAGGTTTGCAGAGGCGCAAGAGTCCCAAAGGAAATATTATGCCAATGGTTTATCATATGATGAATTGATGGAACTTGATATTGGCAAAGCCCAATTAGTGCAACTATTCATCAATCCCAAAATAAGACAACTCGTAGATGTGCAAAAGCCTAAATTTCCAATTAAATGGTGTACACAGAGGTATATTAGATATTTTTTGGAAATTTTGGTGGATGGTTTTTGATAAACCACCCAACAACAATCTTGACATCCCACAGTATTTTCTATGATAATTATATGTCAAGTTTGTCCTAGGAAGGCATGTCAACTACTTTGATATGCGAGATTTCTAGGGTGTGGGTAGAAGGATGCCTCAGGATAGACCTAGAGCACATTGAGTCACCCCAATTCTTCATGCTTTTCCTATTGCTTCCCCAACTCCAATACCTTACCCTGAGATTGTTGTAGATGTAGGGAATCACAACATTTTGGTCATATATGCATTGAGTGATCATTTTATCACATAGAGCTCACATGTTGCACAACCACATGATAGTGCATCCCATCATGATGGTGATGCACCTACTACATCCCATCATTATGGTTATGCACCTACTGCATCACTTGCTATTGGTACACCCTACTCTTCGACACATATTTTTGTGCCCCATTATTGCATTAAGTTCCACAATATATGTTTGGTCCTCTTCGAAAGTCCAATGAGGCTCCAATGGAAACATTTGAATATGAGTACCATGATACGTTAAATGTAGGAGTTGAGAGAGCATGAAGTGGACCATTTCTAGGAGAGACATCAGGTGGAAGATATGATGTGGAAGCACCGGTAAGACTTAAAGTAATTTCATAGTTTGTTTTATCTTTTCTTTCATATTTTTTAAGAGATATTAGTACTAATATATGTTTATGAGCTAGAATCTTTAACATTTGCTAATAAAGGGCCAAATTTCACAAGTGTGGGAGGCTACACAATCAACCATTTCATTTGGCCTAAAGACTCATTAGACAGTATCATTTAAATTGTTATTTAGATGTTAATTTTTGAAATCTATTATGTTTAAATACATGTATATAGATTGATAGTATAATGTAATCTTGTAATTTTATGCAACAACTTGGTACTTTTACATCCATGTTGACTGAGCCTGACACATTGGAAGAAGTTGCACAATAGGTATATATATTTTATATTCTTGACACTATGATTATATGTGCATGTGCATTTAAATTGTGTTACATTCTTATCCTTTTTTTATATAGGAAACTATCTTAGCTACTTCATCCATCATGATCACGTCTAGTGTACAAACATCATAGCAAGTATGTGTTTATTTTATATTGCAGATATATATATTTAGATAGGAGTAAATATATGTTTAGTAAATATGATTATTTGTCAATAATTATATGTAATTCATATCAATTTTATTTTACCTACTATAGTCCTCTACCCGATTCAACAATGTGACAAATGTGGGACCATTTCGTTATACGAGGACTCCTGATCATCCTAAGGGACAATCATATGCAGAACGTCTTGCAAAAAAAAGAGCAATACTTGAGGTAAACAAGAATTACATTTTTGATATAATATAGTTCAATATAGTGATTTTGACATTAAATTGATAGTTTCTAAATTATAGTATATAATTTTCTATTTACTAGACTATCTTGTCAACCATTCACATAATTAATCTAATTTGTGGTTTGAATTGTTATTGTGCAGGAATCCTCAGAGCCACTAAGTTCTTTGAGGAGGCTCAATTTTGATGATCCAAAACAAGATTAGGATTTGATAGAGATTGATACATTTAGGGATTGATAGATCTTGAGATGGCATATATGCCACAATTTGTAAAACTTGTCTTAAGTAGGCATATATGCCAAATTTGTATATGCACAAACACAATTATTCTACATTTTTATATATAAGAATTGATATTCAATCTAATTTTTTCCTCGTGTGCATGTCTTTCTACTTTGAAACTTCAAAATGGAATATATAATTATTTTAGAATGGTTTAAAGTTATGATCAATAACATGTTATAGATTAATGAAATTTCATTTTAATAGAACTTATGAATTACAATTGGTAATCCATCTATGTTAGAGTTCATTCATATTAAGGTTCACATACATTACATTCCATGAGACCACATTTCTTTGAGGCATTTTTTCAAGCAATTCATTAACTTTTCTATTGTACCACATTTTTCATACATGTCTACCAAAGAATTTTATCAAACGGTTTACTGCCTTTTTGCTATGGCTAAAATCCTAAAATAGGTGCTTTAAAACAAGCTAGTAGACATTAAAAACATAATATGAATGACTTGAGATAAGACTACCAATGTGACTGCAGGAAAATTTTCATAGGGATATCGACAAAGAGGAAGAGTAATAGAGTTTTCAAATATTTGATTACCTCCATATGTTGCATGTTGAACACTCAATTTGAGAATACACATTTTTTTAAGCTCTCTTGAATGAATTTACATTTGAAATTATTTTGTTTTTTGAACTCCTTTAATGAAGTGGGTAGCCAATTTATTTTCAAAAGAAGCTAAAATTAATGAAAAATGGTATGAGAAGCACTGTATATATTTGTTGAGAAGAACTGTTTGAAAAAATTCCTTAAAGAATTGTGGTCCCATAGAAAAGGTAATAAAGGTGAAAAGAGTAGCTTATGATAGTCTTATGGAATTGATTATTTTGATTGGTTAAAAATTTCAAACAAATCCCATACAACTTAATGAAATATATGTCATTACAGTGTTCATTCAAAAGTAATATAATCATCTTGATAAAAATCAATGTCACTCAGTGGTGCTAAACACTCTATACAAACCATATTGGTGATGCAACCATCAAACAAAACCATTACAACTCAATTCAACATTCATGCCACTAAAACCTTCAATATTAATAACATGTCACTAGATCCTTCATGTAAAAGGTATAAAATCATCATGAATAAGAATCATTGTCTTTCAACCATGACACATAAAAAAGCACATTATGTACACTATAGGGGTTTGATGCAACCTTCAAAAAAAGTCCTTACAACTCAACAAGATACATGTTCATTAGATTTCTCATGTGAAATCTATACAATAATCATGATCAACAAATAAGACATCACTCAACCATGATGCATGAACAAATACTATATATGCACACCATATAAGTGTGATACAAATATAAATCCATGACATGCATGTTATTTGACCTTCCACATGCAATTTGTATTATTGTAATGTACAACAATGAATGTTGCTAACCATAATGCATGAATAAGCAAACTAGGCATACCACATGGGCTTGATGCACACTAGTCATAATGCACGCTTCTCACAAAAGAAATAACACTCATATGATATTTTCATATATGTCAATCAACTTTCACCCACACCAAACTTACTATATGAGTTTGATGCAATCTTCAAATAGGAATATATAAATGTAATACAACCTTTCAACAAAACCCATCATACAACAAAATGATATATGAACAATTCCTTCATACAAATGTCATATAGCCACATAGAAGCATCGATGTCACTCAACCATAATGCATGAACAAGAAAATTTCAAAAAAAATCCATGTACATAATAATTTTTAACCATCAACTCAAATCCATACAAGTTAGTGGCATATATGTTATTAGAACTTTCACTCAAAAAGTCATAATCAACATGCATGAATAAACACATTAAGCACACCATAATGAACACTAGTTATGATGTATGCTTAACACAAAATCCAAAATTGGTAGGATGTTGTCATATATTTCATTCAACCTAACACAATTGTTGTACTCCATTTGAACAATCAAAGACAAGAGTCAATGTAATTCAATTATGATGCAAAAAAAATGCATAGACATGGCATAAAAGTTTGATGTATGATGGAAATATAAACTACACCATTTAACCCTAATACATAAGTGCACTTGAAACTCAATGGCATACATCCCATTAGACCAAATTGACATGCATACAGTGTAAAGTTGCAAGGTGGTGTAACTTTCGTTTTGTTCATTGTGCGACCAAATCAACAGTTCCAACATGTCCAAATGGGTGGATTTTGTTAAAAGATGCAGGAAAACTGAGAGGGGGGTGAATCAATTGTCACAAGATTCAACACTTAAAACTTCAACACTTATCAATTCCACAACCACACTATTCTATTATTAAGCATGAGCATGAAATACATAAAATAAAAAGTAAAATAACACACTAAACACCAAATTTTACGTGGAAAGCCCAAGGAGGGAAAAACCATAGTGAGGATTAACTCACAATATAAAGTAGTTCAAGAACTAAATATATAAGGCTCACTTCCTTGAAAGGACTCACTGTCCAGATACAAAAGCTCACTACTTATAGGGAAGCTCACTACCTCCAAGGGAGGCTCACTGCCTACAAAAAGGATTTACAGAACAAAAAGGGCTTCATGGCCAAAATGAACTGAGAATAATGCATCTAACAAGTGTTGATACAGTTCTGGTGATGCTCAATACACTGACTTAACACACTTCATTATTTTCGCTCACTTTCACATTTATTGTTGCCTCATCAATCACACATTTTAACCTTCAACCTTGTCACACACTTTAATCTTCAACCCTATCCAATATATATACTTGATTCCTCTGCACGCATCAATTAGGTCAACCTAATTAGATCCACTTCATATTCCCCAAAAATACTAAGTGTCGGCTCCAAGTATTCATAAAATATTCCCAAAAAACAATTCAAACATCCAACACGGTACATCATGTTGGCATAGACCTAAGATAGGTCACACATACAACCGCATAGCAAAATTAATCCACCATATCACAATTAACCCAAGAAGTCAGCCAAGAATAAACTTTAATGCAAAAATCAAACATTTTGTTGGTTGCCACAACATCATACGAGCACCAAAGCACATAATATTTTGAACGTGCATGCCTTCAACAACCATAAATGTTTTTCCAAAATCGCAAGCAGTAACTCTCAACTCCGAAGGAATACGAACAAGAATACCAGAGAGTGCAACTTGAATACCGATTCATATACTGAACCAAAATACTGGATTAGGAACTATCATAAACTTGTAGCCACAACATGGTGACATAAATGACAACATAAAGTTGTAGAGATAGTCATTCTTCTTCGTTCTTCCAACAATCTCCCCCTTTGTCATTGATGGCAACATGTGCCAAAAAAAATGTTCTTCCTCCAAACTCTCCCAACTTCCAAAAATTATCCAACTCTAATCTCTCCCCCTTTGACATCAATGGCAAAGGGTGAACTCAAGACGTAAACATGGTGACATAAAAATTTACAAAAAGATTCCAATTCTTCAAAAACTTCCAGCCATCCAAACAATTCAATTAACTTTATTTTGTTCAGATTCCTTTTCCTCTTCCTTTCCTTCTTCACCAAAACAAACAAAACAATAGAAATTGAGCACTCAGGATTCAAGTAAAAATGACACTCTTCACCTAAAACACCTTCTTGTACCTATCTTTGAGAACTGGAGATAACTTCTTCTAGTTGAATGTAGTGGAATCCATTCGTGTACAAATGCTTTCTAGTAAGCCCAACAGAGTAAAAGAAGATGACCAATATGAACACTATTTTTCAACATCTTCTGCATCAGTAAGTATTCCAGAAAGATGTTCTAATCGAACCTTAGCAATCTCCTTAAGGAGCCAAAAATTCTTCACCACATCATCTCTTTGTCTTTGCACAACAATCAGTTTAGCTTGAAATTCTCCAACTCTCAGCCTTTGTTTCCCTTCTAAAGATATCAAAATTATTTCCAATGTTGTTTACTTCAGATTCAATTGCTTCAATTCTACCTCTGAAATTATCTACCACAGCAGGTCACCAGAGAGAATATTTGTAAATATCTGATATTTCTTTAATGCATTTCTTTGTTTCCACAATAAGTTTAGAAAGTCTTAGCTTTGCTTTAGTACATCTCTTTTCAACCAAGGCTCCAAACTTACGTCCTTCCAGACCTTCAAGTAACATTCTTTCTTCAACGATTTTAACCAAATTTTTTGGTAGGGAGCCAGAGACACTTGTTACATCAATACCTTTTCAAAGTAGATAATCTACCAGAGCGTCATCAATTTTTCAGTTTTCCAACAAGAGAGACTGCATTCCATATCTCACCAATATTCTTCATTTTTCCTTTAATCAACATAGTCTGGATGTCATCTGGATGAGAGAATTCAGATCCAGGCAGAGATTATTTTTCCTTCTCTCCCGAATAGAAAATGATGTCTTTAGTTATATCTTTTCTTTTCTTCGATTCCAGAGGGGAATCACCAATAACAACTTCCAATTCTCTTTTACCAGAGGATGAACCCACATCAAATTGACTCGGTGCTAACATACCAAAGCAAAGATTTGCTTTCAAGGATGTGAAATAAGATTTGCACACACTTACATTATCTTCCAACGCTTCTAGGTATCTATAGATTTGTTTCCCAATAGGAATACTGGATTCCCACACAACATTTTCTCTTCTCAGTAGGGAACTCAAAAATTAAAACACCAATCACACAAGCAAAGATCCAAACCGAAAGGGATAACCCTCAACCACTGACATACAAACATTTTCAGAAAGATTCTCAAGCACTAGGCCACACAAATCAAACTTCCTATTCTCCTTAACCATCATATGTGCAATATAAACAACAATAGCCGATGTCGAACCTTCACGATTTCTAAAATAGATTTTGTAAGAAACACCGTATGCAACATACCTTATAGCCAAATCCTCAAGAGTGTTTACCAATAGGGCTTGAGGGTCTTTACTAATGCCAGTCAATTCTTCCACATCTTTGTACTTAACAGTTTTCTTTCCAAGAAGATCCCCAATATTGCATAAGCCAGCAATTGCTTCGATTGCTTCCTTCGAGATTAAGTAGGGTTTGTCCAATACAATACTGTCATTCTTGAAATGATTCAACAAGAAAAAAATAAACTCTTTATTAGCAAACCACGAAAATTCTCTCCACAAATCCATACCTAGGGTTTTTATGCTCTGTAATTCATTTTCATTTAGCCCTAGTTCCATTTCTTTCATCTTTCTATGATCAATTTCATCCAATTCAACTCCTTTCAACTTTAGTGGAATGACACCACTCTATTTTTTGTCCATTTCTTTCTTGAATTTTCTAATTGAAACCTCTTCTTTTTTCTTCTTCCCCTTTTGCAAACTGAGAAAAGATTCCAGATTACCTGTGACAATTTCTTCCAATTCCCTTCAAAGTTGCTTCGAGCTTGCTTCAAGATCATTCTAGGGAACTTTTCAAGTTCTTCAAATGCTCAATTAATCAAGAAAACTCACGAATTTCAACTTATACACCATCGAATTTACCCTAAAATGCATTAAATGCGGCAAACATCAAAAAGTTGCTAAAAACATTCTTCCCAACACAAAAAACCCTAATTCAGTCCTCAAGTTTTCATGCCAAACTTTTTTCCTTTGGTTCCTTTTCCAAAACCTATGAATACTCATTTTTCACATTTTATCCTCGTTCCAGCCTTTGACATGACACACATCAGGGGGTTTTATAATTTTTTTGATAATGCTCCCCCTAAGACCATGCTAGGTCTAATTACCGAATAAATCTTTTGTACTCGATGAGGGCACAGACACATCAGTAGTTTCAGGTTTTTCTTCTTCTTCCATATCTTATTCATCTCTTGTTTCATCTCTTCTTTGTCAATCTTCTTTACCGGATCATTCTTCTCTACTAGAGCAGACTTCTTTCCTTTCTTACTTCTACAAACCTTTGAGATATGTCTAGGTTTATTACAATTATAGCAGACAACACTTCTCTGATTAGTTTGACCTCCATTACCTTTCGACCTACATTGATTTTCTCTGTGTCCAAATTTTTTGTAGGTATAGTAGTAGCCACTAAATAATTGATTCATTTTTCCTCCATGAAACCTATTCATCATCACCTAACTGATCATTCTCACCTGAGATTTGCATTCAGTAACCTTATGTCCAATCTTCTTGCAAGAAAAACATCATCTAGAGAAAGAGCCAGGAAACTAATTTTGATTCATCCTACTCTTGCATTCTATTGCTTTGTGACCATATTTATTACAAGAAAAACAAGTGCCATTGAAAGAGGGATACTTTTGTGCATTAGGTTGTCTCGCAAGCTATCTTCTTGCAAACCTCCTTGAATTTCTCTTCTACTTCCTTGTGTCCTGAGTCATTTGATTTTCCTTAGAACTTTCACCTGCATCATTTCCCAAACCAGCTTTGTCTTTACTTGATTTTTGTCTAGCAAGAAATTCTCCAAGCTTATTAGAGCTAGATTTGAAATTTTTCTCACAAATTTTTTCCTTCTCCAGTTCAATCCTAAGGTTTACTTCCCCTTGTTCAAGTTCAGTGCATTCATTAGAATTATTCTACACCATTGTATTAAGACATTCTTCAATTCTTTTCTTTTCTTCTACTGACACTTTTAGTCCAATTATCTCTTGTTTCAACTGCTCACTTACTTCTCTATATCTTTCCTTGAATTTCTTCAATTGTTCTTTCAGCTTCCAGACACATTCATTTGCTTCATCAAGATTCACTTTCAGATCTCTATTTTCTCTTTCCACTTTGTCAAGATCCTCAAGAGCAGTTTGAAGCTCTCCTTTATCATCCATCTAATCAACCTTCAGATCATCCTCAAGCAGTTAAGCTCTTCACCAAGGAACCAACGCTCTGATACCAATTGTTAAAAGATGCAGGACAACTAAGAGGGGGGTTGAATCAGTTGTCACAAGATTCAACACTTAAAACTTCAACACTTATCAATTCCACAACCACACTATTCTGTTATTAAGCATGAGCATGAAATACATAAAATAGAAAGTAAAATAATGCAATGAACACCAGATTTTATGTGGAAAACCCAAGGAGGGAAAAACCAGAGTGAGGATTAACTCACAATATAAAGTAGTTCAAGAATTGAATATATAAGGCTCAGGGCAAAGGGATCACTACCTTGAAAGGACTCATTGTCCAGATACAAAAGCTCACTACTTACAAGGAGGCTCACTTGCCTACAAGGGAGGCTCATTGCGTACAAAAAGTATTTACAGAATAAAAAGGACTTCACAGCTAAAATGAACTGAGAATAATGCCCCTAACAAGTGTTGATACAGTTTCGGTGATGCTCAATACACTGACTTAACACACTTCATTATTTTCATTGTCTTTGCATTTACTGCTACCTCATCAATCACACATTTAACCTTCAAGCTTGTCACACACTTTAATCTTCAACCATTTCCAATATATATACTTGATTCATCTGCAAGCATCAATTAGGTCGGCCTAATTAGATGCACTTCATATTTCCCAAAATACTAAGTGTCGACTCCAAGTATTCACAAAATATTTCCAAAATGTAATTCAAACATCCAACACACTACATCATGTCAGCATAGACCTAAGATAGGTCGCACATACAACTGCATAGAAAAATTAATCCACCATATCACAATTAACCCAAGAAGTCAGCTAGGAGTAGACTTTAATGCAAAAATCAAACATTTTACTGGTTACCACAATGTCGTACAAACACCAAAGCACATAATATTTTGAATGTGCATGCTTTCAACAATCATAAAACAAATTTCCAAAATCTAAAGCAGTAACTGTCAACTACGGAGGAATGCAGACAAGAATGCCAGAGAGTGCAGCTTGAATACAGTTTAGATACCAGATCAAGCACTGTCATAGACTTGTAGGCACAACATGGTGACATCAATGACAACACAAAGCAATAGAGATAGTCATTCTTCTCTATTCTTCCAACATATTTATGCTAGGAAAGGTCTTGTTTCACACCCAAACACACTAAAATAGTTTGAGCTACATTGTATTAGTGAAGTCTCTTAAGAGGTCAAAGTGCAAAAAGACAACAAACTTTGATGACCTATTACTCAAAAAACATGGCACTTACAAAAAATAATTCTAAGGCATTTTCCCATGGTGTTGATGGAAAAAGTGTTAGATGCACATAGTGTAAATTTGCAAGGTGGTGTAACTTTCATTCTGTTCATTGTGTAACCAAACTGATTATTCCAACACATATGGATGTGTGGGTTTATGCTAGGAAAGGTCTTGTTTCGCACCCAAACATGCCAAAATAGTTTGAGCTACATTGTACCAATGAAGTCTCTTAAGAGACCAAAATGCAAAAAGGTAGTAAACTTTGATGACCTATTACTCAGAAACTATGGCACTTACAAACATTCTATCTAAGGCTTTAGGATCACCTAGGGCCCCTCTACAATAACCTCTCCCAATTTTTGAGATCTCTAATGTGTTTTCCCATGGTGTTGAGTTTTCAACTGATGCAAAAAGCATCAGATGCATGCAATGTAAAGTTGCAAGGTGGTGTAAATATTTTCCTATTTTTTGTGCAACCAAACCAATAGTTCCAACACATCTAGATGGGTGGGTTTATGCTAGGAAAGGTCTTGTTTCACACCCAAACACTCTGAGCTACATTGTACCAACGAAGTCTCTTAAGAGACCAAAGTGAAAAAAACAAACAAACTTTGATGAGTTATTACTTAGAAACCATAGCACTTACAAACATTTTTTTTGAGGCTACAAGATCACCTAAGGCCCCTCTACAATAACCTCTCTCATTTTTTCATATCTCTAAGGAATTTTCCCATGGTGTCAACTTTTTAGTTGATGGAAAAAGGGTCAGATGCATGCAATGTAAAGTTGCAAGGTGGTGTAACTTTCATTATGTTCATCATGCGACGAAACCAAAAAATCTAACACGTCTGAATGGGTGGGTTTATGCTAGGAAAGGTCCCGTTTTCCACCCAAACACACTAAAATAGTCTAAGCTACATTGTACCGATGAAGTCTCTTAAGAGACCAAAGTGAAAAAAGGTAGAAAACTTTCATGAGCTATTACTTGGAAACTGTGGCACTTACAAACATTATGTCTGATGTTACAAGAACACCTAGATCCCCTCTACAATAAGCTATCTTTATTTTTGATATATCTAAGGCGTTTGCCTATGGTGTCAAATTTTTATTAGATGGAAAAAGTGTTAGATGCATGTAGTGTAAAGTTGCAAGGGGTGTAACTTTCGTTCTGTTTGTCATGCAACCAAACCAATAGTTCTAACATGTCTGAATGGGTGGTTTTATGCTAGGAAAGGTCCTATTTCACACCCAAACATGTCGAAATAGTTCGAGCTACATTGTATCAATGAATTCTCTTAAGAGACCAAAGTGCAAAAAGGAAAAAAACTTTGATGAGCTATTACTTAGAAGTTGTGGCACTTACAAAAATTCTATCTAAGGCTATAGGATCACCTAGAACCCCTCTACAATAGCCTCTCTCAGTTTTTGATATCTCTAAGGTGTTTTCTTGTGGTGTCAAGTTTTCAATTGATGAAAAAAGGGTCAAATGCATGCAGTGTAAAGTTGCAAGGTGTTGTAACTTTCATTCTATTCGTCATGCGACTAAACTAACAGTTCCAACACATTAAAATGGGTAAGATTACACTAGAAATTAGTGAGTAAGTGAAACATGTACTCAAATACACGTAAGTCATAAAGTACACACATGAATACAAAATAGACACATGAAAACACATAAGTCGCAAAGTGTACATTGCAATACACATAAGTCGCAAAGTATAAACATAAGTTGTAAAGTATACAATTGAATACACGTAAGTCATAATTTACAATTCATGATCAACAACCATGCCTACAACATTCAAGATACAATTTACACAATACGTATAACATCATCATTCAAGAATTGCTATCAAATATAGGATTTACAAAATTCCAATAAGGCTTACAACAAACACACCTAGTACATAGTAATTTCCCACTAGGGAAAGGAAATAGATCATGTTGTGCCTTCATGGTTAGTTGGATGGAGTTTTTGTTGATTCTTTTGTCTTTCGAATGTGTCCACTAGTCCTCTCTTCACTCATCTAGAGATGCAACTGATACAATAAGAAGTATATACATTAATATATATAAATTGAATTGTGAAATGGCAAATAAAAAAATAATCACAAACAAATAATCATCACGCTCTTCCACAATAGTAGCACATTGATGATCTGGAGTGACAAGCACCTGTAGCAACCATCAAAATAGCAATTAAACTACATACAAGTATCATGAAATTTACTAATATGTCATATACTTCTACCAAAGGATCAAAATTGGCTATTATTGTAACAACTCCATGATCCATTGTGCCACAAACATCACAATATACTTAGAATAACAAATCTATATGATCATTAGTTTTTTTATCACTTTTATTAGTTTCTTTGTTTAACTAAATATACTTAGAATAACAAATATATATTATTCTAAATAACCTAAATGATAATGAAAACTAGAAAAGATGCTTAGAATAACAAATCTATATTATTCTAAACAACTTAAATGATGATGAAATGGTAATGCAAACTAGAAAAGATACTTAGAATAAAAAATATATATTATTATAAACAACCTAAATGATGAACCTGACAAGATCAAGCAATTTAATTATTATGAACATTAATCAAAATAAGATGAACAATATTACACTTGTCCCATACAACAAATTATATGTTACTCAAGTGTGCCTTAAGGGCCATCTCTTACCTTCAATGTATCGAGTAATGCTTCAAGATCAAAACTACTAATTGTCCATAGTTCCTTTGTTCTCGGTTTAGCATGATGTCTTAATAACTTAACATTTGTTACTATAACAAGGTGAAAATACATGAGAATGATTTTTGTGTTTCTCATAGTCTTCAAATGCAAACCTATTCCATTCTTTCTAATCATATACGTTCGCAACCAAGTTCTGGAAATAACAATTGAACCTGTACGATACATGAACCCATCATCATCTATCATCAATTTTGTTAGCTTCTTCTTTCCCTATACACATCGTGTCAACCAATATTTTGATCCCTCTTCATTCCCCTATAGTGCTACAACTGCATAGACATGTCTTGGCTACACAAGATGTGAAAGATGGTCCTAGTCAAGTGAACTTTCCATTTCATATTCTAAAGAGGATTGTGCCACATATAAAGGGGTTAAGTAATGTGGAATCCATGTATCTACCCACTCACTTGACTCACATTGATCCCAAACACACTAAATACATTTCTGACAAAAATAAGCCAACTCTCATGTCCATATGGTCAATGAACTCGCATTTGAGCTTTGAAGTGAATACATCTTTGAAGATTCTCTAATTTTTTGACATTCCAATTTTTCTCCCATTGTTCCCTCCTCAACCATCCAAAAGAACATGCACACTTGTGAATCAAGTGTCCCTCGTGATAATGCATAAGTACACCAATCAACAATAGAACGTGCATCACTGAATGTTGCACCACCTCTGATCTTCATTTGTTCCTTAACCAGAGCTCTCTCCACACATGTGCTTATGCCATCATGCTCGCCTTTTCCATGCCCAACTTATAAAAAACTCCAAATATGTGGTACACCCCTCTCTACATGTATCTTGCTCGACTAATAAAACATACGAGCATTCTTAAATTGCCTTGTACAATTATCTAACCAAATAAGATGTCAACCCATTGCAATACTTTTTTCCTGCAAGAACTCATTTTTTTTTCAAAATAATGTTGTACAAACTCAAATGAATGAGATATATCATCACTTGTGTAAAAATGCTACTACCTAATTATCTTCTTGTCCACTTTTGTACTATCAAGGGCATGTCTATATGTTATGTGGCCAAAAATAGCAGTTTAAATATAATTGTAATATTCTGATTGTACCTTTATTTTGTGGTTGCAATGTGTAATTTTCAGCAAAATCAACCACATATATAATAGTTCCAATTGGGAAAGATTTCTTACACATCTTGAATTGTCGATCCAACCACTAGGACCTATGGCTATTCCTTGCATACTTGTAGAAAAGATTTTTCTTAAAATCAGAAATAAAATCAGCAATACTTACCTCTCGTGTAACCAACTCACATCTAGAACCTTCACCTCCACTCTTCAATGTGTATTTGACTGTCTTAAACCTTTTTTTCTCAACAATCTTGATAGCAAAATCATGTTCGCTACCCTCATGAAAACATGTTACAAACTTTGATAAATCACCACATTGCAAACACATTTCATTTAAACAATCATTTCTATAAAATAAGAAACCATCATCTCCAACACATAAAAATGAATCTAATAGGTCCCTGGATGACTTGGGGGGTTACATTGCATGACACTCCTACAACATTTCGTTAGTATGCATAGTAGAATGAATATAGCATAATAATTCATGATACATTGAAAACTTAACGAGGTATTTACAACATGTATTACAAATATTAATAGGTACAAAATAAAATGGCTTGCAAGACTCAAAAGCCCTTTGTGAGATTTGCAAATTTGGACGTGCTTCACAAAATTATTTGTACAATATTGTTTGGCTACATTCTAATAAATTTTTAGGATGTGTTGTGCGATCTTGATTACCAATTCTTAACTTTAAAATATCCTTTACATTCGGTGATACTCTAGAGTGAGAGTTCCAAAATTGTTCAATTTGCATCTTTACATTATTGATTAGCTTCTTATCAAAACATGGAATCCTCCAACCAAAAGCCCATGTATCATTTTGAAGATAACACTTGAGTCTTCCTCTTCTTGAGAGTGCTCTATTCAATGTTTTATGATTTAGATTTAAATCAATACAAGTTTTTCTCATTAAACAATCCTTTCTCAAATGATGGATTACTAGTGAGATTGTGATCACTCTACGAGCAACTCTTTTATATTTTTCCTTACTACTCTTTCCAATAGAAGTTAGAGCATTAAAAATATTTTTTACAATAATACTATTTTTTCCCAACTTTTTGGTGACACAAATCTTCAATTTTCTTAATAATTGTCTCATTTTGTAAGACTTTAGCAATTTCACAAAAAGTTGACATTGTTCAGTTAATGTCTTACTAGGAAAGTATTGATTGAACATATTGGTAGCCCACAATTGAACTGTTCGTGATGAATTTTTTCCATCAAGATTATCTATTATGTTCTCATCTATTTCAAGTAACCATTTAGGGGTTCTCATGTAATTAGGTGATGCATAAGGTTCATTTTCAACATTTTCAATGTTATTAACATTTTCATTTTTAATATTTTCAATGCTATCAACATTTTCAATAAGAATTCCAATATTTTCATTTTCAATTTCAACATTTTTCAATATTACTGGCATTTTCATTTTCAATACCAGTTTCAACATCTTCTATATAAATTCTAACATTTTCATTTTCAATGTTTTTGATTAATTAAGTAGGGAAGGGCCCTGATCCCATGGTTACAAATGAAAAACAATAAAAAAAGAGACAAGCTAGGAAGAACAACACCAGCGATAGTTGGAATGTCGAACAACTTATCAAAGATACTCTAAAAATGTTGTGATCTTGTGAAGAGATTCATGTCTCTCACATTACTAAGAAGGAAACTTGTTGGAAAAAATTTTTTCCAACAAGGATGTCAATTTAAATGAGTTTTGTGCATGGGAGGAGGGCTCAATCCTTTCTAAGAAGGCTAGCAGCTTATTGAGGAATGATGGCATGGGTTGAGATGATGCAACATTTAATTTCTAGTACCTTCTTCCGTCTGGCATGCTTTGTGGGTTTCCTTTTGTTCTCTGGCACTTAGTTGAGAAATATTCATAAGGGATTTTTTCTTCTAGTGTTGGAAGAAATTGGTGGTGACAGAAGCAAAATCGAGCCACATTCTTGCAAGGGCCTTAGGAAGAAAAAGAAGCTCTAGAATATACTTCATCATGGTAATTTCATGCCTTTTTAGAAAGGTTGCATGGGCATGACCCTAATGCCTTGGAGGAGTTTGTGTCATGCTAGCATAATCACAAGCTTAAGATAAAGGGCTTGGAAGTGGAGGTGAATGAGGAGTTGGTTGCTACAGTAACTGGGATGCCGACGGTTGACCATAAGTTTTACAAGGACAAGAAGAGTAATGAGGAAGCGATGTCCCAATTCTTCAAATATGACGATTGGAAGAAATTGATCAAAATGGAAAGTAGGGTTTATGAGTGCAAATCCCTTAAGAAGATTTGGGTGAATGTTGTTGAGGTTCTTATGCACTATGTGACTCTAGAGGGTAGATTTACTGCTATCCTCGGTCACCACTTCATGCGTCTAAATCATTTCAGGCATGTTTTGTTCATTTCTTTTTCATTTTTTCTATTATTGTCCATGGAGCTTTCTTTTTATGCTCATTTAAAGAATAGGAGGGCTCTCATCCTCCATGAAGGTCGCATTCTCTTAATCATGGAGCATGTTAAGGCTCTTCTCCCCACCCCTACCATTAAGGGTAAGGAGAAGATTGTGAATGATTTTTCTTGTTCGTCAGGCTCAGATACTAGTATGGAAGATGAAGAGGAATGGAACGAAGAGGAAGAAGATGTGTCCTTGGCTCTTGCGACTACTTCTTCGAAGAAGAGGAATATGGGTAGTTCTAAAAGCAACAGGGCAGCCAAATGTCTTGTTCTATCTGACAGTGAGGACACAGAGGTGGGCTTAGATGAATCCCCTCCCAAGAATGAGGAGGTGGCCATTGGCTAGGGTGAAACTGAAGGTGGTGGTAATGAGGAGGATTTATAGGATAGTGCTTTGGGTATGGAGGAAAAGGATAAGCTGAGGAGGTCATCCAAGCATATTTCCAACCTGAAGAACAAGGCCTCGGTGTCCCCAAAGTGTTATGTGAGGGGAAGGATTCTGGTGAAAAGGCTGTGACTATTGATGACTTCCTGAATTAGGACTTGCCAAATGTGGAGCTCAAAGAAGAGAATAAGGGTCAAGATGAGGAGGATACTGAGAAGAAGAGAGCCAAAGTAGAGCCTCTGAAGGTAAATCCCATGTTTGAGGACTTTTCTTACCTTGATGATGATTCTACCTTTATGTTTGAGTTGTTGGATATGGCTAGGGTTGGGACCACTAGAAATTTTAAGTTAGCTAAGTGGACTCTTCAGGAGTTTAATAAGATTAACATTAAAATTAGAGGTTTGAAGGAGAATCTAAAGAATGTTCTAAAAGGTTTGGTGTCAAACATTTCAATTGACAAAATTGTGGACCTTGAGGATTCTTTCCTTGACTTCAAATCTCTGTGTGAAGATCAATTGGCTGGTTTGGAAGCCATGCTTTTGGGAATGAATGTGAATATAAAAAAGCTTCTTCATGCATGTCACATCTCTGTGAAGAATAGTGCAGACTCTTTGGAAGTCCTATTCCGAAAGATAAGTGAGCTCAGGGAGGACCAAGTTTATTTTTGAGTTAATGGAGAAAGAGCATTCGATCAAAGGAAAAGGAAAAAAAGTTGTAAAAGATGATGACAAGGGCCCTACTATTAGAGGGTCAACTGAATGGAAAAAGTCCTTTGAGGTTGAGAAGGAGTTGTTGGACATGATCGAATTGCACGAAAGCCAGGAGCTTGAGGTGGCCAACGCCCTGAGCAGTATGAATTAATGTTTGGTTTTCTACTTAATTGTTTTCTACCTACTGGGTCTCGATTTTCTTCCCGTTTTGTTTTTTTGATGTTGTTGGGTGTTGATGTTAGCTTACTGCTTTATCTCTCATTCAACACCCTTCTTTGTCTTTTTCTTTGGCTACTGGTATGCTGCTTGTTTCACTCTAAAGTAGTTTTTTAGCAGCATTTTGTATCTTTTGTTGTAAAGGGTTTCAGGTCCCTTCAAAACCTATTTTTCCCATATAATCAAAACAACACTAGCCAACAACAAAAAACAACAGTCAAGAAAAAGAAACCAGGGTGGCACGCAAGCCAAGTGTCAAAAACTATAACCATAAAACCATGATAAATTTAATAAAAAATAAAATAGCTCTACAAAACTAGCTTATAATACACAAACCATTGATAATTTTAATCAAAGTCCAACAAAATCTTAACCATAACAATGCTATAATATAATAGCAGTATGAAATTATAAAGCAGAGAGCCAAAAAATATAGACAAGTCATAAACAACAAAGAGGAACAATTCCATTACTTGGAATTGGCTATCAGGTCCCAATACTCGCCAATTTGGGAGACAAACTCCCTCCAATCAGGCCCCTCTTCTTCAACCTGGTCCTTCTTTTCTTCTCTCTTCCCCATCTTCTTGAGCATTTTCCTTATCTTTGTTTAACCTGAAACAACACCCACCATTGGCTTGTGCATGAGACCATTGGCAACCCTCATCAAAGTGATGATGGATTTCTCCATATCATCCATCTAGACCTGCATATATTCCATTCTACTTTTATGAATATCAATGTTAGGATCATCAACAAAGTTAGTGGATATAGCATTGTTCTCAGTTTCAACATCTTTCAACAAATCACTCATTTTCTCCTCTTCTCTTCCATTTTTTTCCTCCTCATTATCTTCTTTATCTTCCTCCATTTCTTCCTCTCCCATCTCATACACAGTCTCCTCAAATTCCATGTCCTCACTATCATCATCCATTTGAGGCTCAAACTATTCAACCTCCAAATCCTCCTCCTCTTGTACAATGGCCTTCTATTTACCCTTTTTTCCTAAGAAGCAACCTTTGCAAGGCGTGCCGATCTTCGACCTCCACTAGACTGACTCGACTTCCCTTCCTCCACACCATCCATTTGATTACCCTCTTTATCTTCATTTATTTCATTTTCAAAGTTGTTAACATTTTCATTTTCAATTTCCATATTTTCATTTTCAATTTCAATATTTTCTTTTTCATTTTTAATATGATGTTCAATTTCAATATTTTCATTTTCAATTTCAACTTGAGTATTGCCATACCTTGTCTTCTTTTCCTATGACTTTCTTTAGCTTTTGCTCTATATGTTTCGATTTGATCTGTTGTTAGTTTTTTCTTTCCTTTTCTCTTATGACGACTACTGCTCCCCATTGCATAAACAAAAAAGAGCACACAAATGATTGCAAAGGTGAAAAATATGTAAAAGAGTCTCCCAAAAGCTAAAATTTGTCTAATACAAAAAGAATGTGGGGACCGTTGGAATGCTCAAAATGGTCCCCTTTTATTTTTTATATAATTCACAAAACGAATATCCATTTGAAACAAATATCCATTTCACATAATATGTTTGAAACATATATTCATTTATAACAGATATCTATCATGTTTTGCATAATTCAAAACCTTTAAAAAATGAAATGGATATATGTTTCCTTTAGTTTTTAAAAATCTAAAGTTCATGAAACGTTTTATGAATTATTAATAGCATAATATTATTAATATATTATGTTATGATATATTTTATATTATATATTAAATATATTATATATTATGATATATATATTTATTATATATTAGTATATTATATATATTATATATTAATATGTATGCATAGGAGAAGCTTTAAATCTTATACAATAAATAATGAATATCCGTTTACTTTAGATTTACAAACCGAATAATACATAAAACCATTATTATGTATTCTTAATATATAATAAATTTATTATATATTAATATATCATAATATATTATATGTTATATAAATTATATATTATGATATATATATATATTATATATATAATATAATATATATACTATATATTATATAATATATTATATATTATGTATACTATATACTACATATCTTATACTCTCTCAACTATCTCCCTCTCATCTCTCCCACTCCCTCTCTCCCTCCCTCTCTCTCTCCCTCTCTCCCTCCCTCTATTGCTCCCTCCCACCCTCTCTCTCTTGGGTCTCTCGATCCCTCTCTCAAGTATCTCTCACTCTCCATCTCCCTCTTAGGCCTCTTAGGTCTCTCCCACTCCTCTCTCTCTCTCAAGTGTCTCCAATCTCTCTCTCTCAAGTCTCTCCCACTCCCTCTCTCTCTCAAGTCCCTCCCACTCCCTCTCTCTCTCTCCCAGGTCTCTCCCACTCCCTATCTCTCTCTCTCTTAGGCATATCCCTCTTAATATATCAATCAAACTCCCTGTCATCTACTATATCTAAGGTCTCTACTCACCCTCAATAAGGTCTCTCACTCACTCTCTATCATGTCTCCATCTCAGTCTCCATAAATCTATACTATCTCATGATATATCTATCTCTATACTCTATATACCTCTATATACCTCTATCTCTCTATCTCTTTATCTCTCTATCTCTCTATCTCTTTATATATCTCTATATCTCTCTATCTCTACCTCTATCTCTCTACCTCTGCCTCTATCTCTCTATCTCTCTATCTATCTCTCTATCTCTATCTATGTCTCTATCTCTATCTATGTCTATGTACTATGTCTATATCTCTATATCTCTATCTCTATGTCTTTATCTCTATCTCTATCTCTCTCTCTCTCTCTCTTTGTCTCTCTCGCTCTCTTTGTCTCTTTGTCTCTATGTCTCTCTATCTCTGTCTCTGTCTCTGTCTCTGTCTCTGTCTCTCTCTATCTCTGTCTCTGTCTCTGTCTATGTCTCTATCTCTCTTTGTGTGTCTCTATCTGTCTCTGTCTCTATCTTTGTCTATGTCTCTTTGTCTCTCTATCTCTTTGTTTCTCTCTTTCTCTCTCTTAGGTCTCTCACTCTCCATCTCTCTCTTAGGTCTCTATCTCTATCTCTATATCTATCTCTTTGTATCTCTCTATCTCTCTTTGTCTCTATTTGTCTATCTATCTATTTCTCTATCTTAGGTATCTCTCCCTCTCCCTCTCCATCTCTCTCTCTCTCTCTCTCTCTCTCTCTCTCTCTCTCTCTCTCTCTTCCCCTCCCTCCCAATCCATCTCTCTCTCTCTCTCTCACACACACACACTTTCCATCTCCCTCTTAGCTCTCTTTCTCTCTCTCTCTCTCTCTCTCTCTCTCTCTCTCTCTCTCTCTCTCTCTCTCTCTCTCTCTCTCTCTCTCTCTCTCTCTCTATCTATCTATCTATCTATCTATCTATCTATCTATCTATCTATCTATCTATTTGTACTGACAAAAAAGTACCCCCTAACATGGCCTTGATTTAGTGTTGTAATATGTATAACATTTCACATTAGGTCTTGGGACCTTGTGAACTAATGAACTGAAATGCTATGTTGCTAAAGTGTTGTGAAGTATTGTAACACACTTTCACAGTTTTCTAAGGTTTTATTAATTAACTGAATCTAATAAACCTCTTTTTACTATTAATCATGCCTTATTTAAGGTGTTGTAACACACTTTCACACTTTTCTAGGGTTTTCATAAATAATTGGGCTTCTTTATGCTTTAATTGGCCTTATTTTGCATCCACAAGCCAAGCCTCATTTAATACATCTTTTTGAGAATAATCCTAACACAAATCAACATACAATCATAATTTAAGTGTTTTTAGGTTGTGTGCCCCAGATTTAGTGATCTGAGACTCATACACCACCTTAGGCGTATGAGTCCCACCTAGGTTTTTTGGGTCTCGAACTTGATTTACACCTTTCCAAGAATTTTTGAATTTGGTCCCATAAATTATGCCTAATGGGGGTCATTCGCAACCTTGTGTGTATGAGTCTTATGTGGCCAAAAATTAAAATTATTAAAAAATTTTGCAAGATTTTATCCTTGTAGATTTGATGTCAGCTTGTAGTGTTGTAATTTCAAGAATTCTTGCATAATTAAGTATAAATACAAGGTTCTTTCACTCATTTTCACCTAAGTATTCAAGAGATCATCTAAGAATTTTGTGAGAGCATTCATAATAGCAATTTTGAGTTCACAAGAGCATTCAAGATCATTCAAGGGAAAATTATCAAGCATTTTAGAGCATTCTTTGAGCATCAAGTATCATGTCAAAGTCATCATGCATCATGTTTGTCTTTGTGCTAACAATTGTGATGTAGGGTTTTACGATTCAAGTTAACATTTCAAGATCCATCCTATTCAAGCAAGATTCAAGATCTAAATCCATTGGATCCATCTCATACATGTCTGCATCCTCTTATTGCTAGATTTTGGTGAGTTGCAACATTACATTCTGTTCATTCATCATTCTCCATTCCTATTTCATTTCATTTCAAGGTTTGATTACCAAAATGGGGTTTGACCAAGGCAAACCCCTTTTCCACTAACAAAACAACATTTTTCCCTCTCTTTAGTATGTGTTTTGTAGGTTTAGGTTGAAGATACATTGAAGAGAAAGATTGGAGAAGGTTGTAAAAGTGTCTAAAGTTGTCAAAGTTGTCACCTTGCATTGCAAATACAGAGCTGGCTACGCAGCCTACAAAATCGGATGCCCATCTGATGGGTTGTCATGCCATGACTTGCGTTAACGGTCTATCAGACATCCTGTAGCAGCCTATCGTCCTTATTTGTCTGCCTGACAGCCTGTGATATTCCTGTAGGTCTAAAAATTACGGCAGCTGACATGCTACAGACCTACTAATAAAACAATAAATGACAGCATGCTAAGAATGCGTTGGGATATGCTGCACCGCCTTCACTTTAAATAAGATTTAGTTTTATTGCTTTCTTTTATTAAAAAATAAGATTTATTCTTTTATTGTTCAAAATAAGCATTAACGTGTATGTAAGAACATTTTATTTAAATATTATTTTGTTTCATGCTCATAGTAATTTTAAATGGAAATTGGAACAAGTATGTAAATTTTTCCATTAAAAATAATAGTAATAATTTATTTATTTATTTTAAATAAGTTTAATGTATATTTTTTATGTAACTTTTTATTTTAAATTTTGGTGAAGGGGTATGACAAATTCATCTAAATAAAGTGCACATAACCATAGTCTAATAGTTGAAGTTGTTAAATTTGGGCATTATTACTTTCAATTTTATTATTGGTTTCTTAATATAATAATAATTTATTTTATCTATTTTCTATCTATCTATATATTTATGAGGATACATGAATTATAAAGAGTCCACCATAAAAGATGAAGGTTGACTCAAAATAGTGTAAATTTGGTAGAATGAGTATGGTTAATCTTTTAACAAAAAAATGATCAAATATCAATCAACCAACTAAAATCATTATACAAAAAAAAATCAAATAATTATCTTAAAAAATATTGTACATATATAATCTATAATATATATTTTTATAAAAAAATATATATTTTTTTAATATCTATATTGAAATTGAAAAAATGATTTGATCTTTCAAAAGAAGAACGTGGAATGCATTAACCATGTTAGTATTTCTTTAAATAATAACTTATTGGCTATAAAGGTTAAATTCAATCCATTTCTTAGCCACAAATAGGAGCTTAAATTTTGACACAAAGATAAACGAAAAATATATATATACTTATATTATTTTTAAATGTTGTAATCATTTCATGTGTGAATATGGTTAAAGATAAAATAGTGATTTTTCTTTCTTCCTTTCATTGATATTCATATTTATATTAATCAAAACAACTCATCTCAAATTATCAACTATTTAAGCTATATTTTATTATTATTAATTCATACATAAGATACATTTTAAAGTTTGAGACAACATTTTCAATATTTATAAGGTTCTAAAGTTTATAATAAAAGGCTATTGATTAATTAAAAAATATTGAAGCCAAATAATATTATCATTAAAAATCAATAAATTACTGATATAACATTGAGTCATATTCATAATAGTTGAATTGAATCAAAAGGTTTATTCTATTGTTAATTTAATCTAATAAAAAAATAATTTAAAAAAATATTGTTCTTGTTAATACTTAATTTAGGTTCATGAGAGCCTATGATCTTATTAATATTCTAGGTAAAATTTATCTAGTTTTCTAATTAACTAGAAATTAAGAGGTTATATGAATTTCTTTTTGTCCATTCAACTAAAATTAATAATTATTAATATTAATGTGCCATTATGCCAAATTTATATTATTATAATAATATTTATAAAATATATCTAAATTATATCAAGTGTTTATTTTTCAATTGCTTATAATAATATTTATATAATATTTATACAATATTATACAAATATAAATTATATTGATTTTAAAATTTGTATATTTTAATATTTTTTAAAATGATATTATAAAAAATTATCATATTGTATAAATATTATTATAATAATATAAATTTGGCATAATGGCACATTAATATTAATAATTATTAATTTTAGTTGAATGGACAAAAAAATTGACCAATAAGTAGTTCATAATAATGACAATATATAAATTTAAATCTTAAATTTCTAAATTTGAAAATTACCTATACTTTACCTATTTGTAAGCAAGGTACAATTCATTTCTAAAAAAGGTTAAATAATAGTTCACCTTGATTTTTCTTAAAATCTCATTTATAACACACAAAACCTTTTAAATTATTTAAATTTTAAATTTTAATTACAATTAAGTTGTATAAGTGGTAATGTCCATTCAATATATTAGTTGTCTATTTGATTGTAAATAAAAAATGAAATTTAACAAAAAAAAAAACAAAAAACAAGTTGTTTAAAGCAACTATAAGGTAAAATCAATTACATTCAAACACTATTTGATGGAGTGAATTGTTTTTTTTTTTTTTTTAATTAAATTTTTATGTCTAATATCATACTTCCTTTAAATAGTTATGTTTTATTGTGGAATTTTATTTATTATTTTGAGTTGAGTAAACATCAAATATGCTAAATAGAAGGGTACAAATGTCATCATATATATTAATTTAATATTGTATATTATATAAAGTTATGATATAATAATTGTTTTGTATAAATTCTATATTAATATTTCTCTATATCTTATTTTTATTTAGAAAAGGTTCTATTAGGTCACCTTGAATTGTTATTATTTTTTTTAATTTTTCTTTTTAATTTTTTTATATAAAGGAATTAAAATTATGATGTCTAAAAAATAATCCATATAACGTCTTAATTTCTAGTTAATTAGAAAACTAGATAAATTTTACCTACCATATTAATAAGATCATAGGCTCTCATGAACCTAAATTAAGTATTAACAAGAACAATATTTTTTTTAATTATTTTTTTATTCAATTAAATTAATAATAGAATAAATCTTTTGATTCAATTCAACTATTATGAATATGACTCAATGTTATATCATTAATTTATTGATTTTTAATGATAATATTATTTGGCTTCAATATTTTTTAATTAACCAATAGCCTTTTATTATAAACTTTAGAACCTTATAAATATTGAAAATGTTGTCTCAAACTTTAAAATGTATCTTATGTATGAATTAATAATAATAAAATATAGCTTAAATAGTTGATAATTTGAGATGAGTTGTTTTGATTAATAGAAATATGAATATCAATGTAAGGAAGAAAGAAAAATCACTCTTTTATCTTTAACCATATTCACACATGAAATGATTACAACATTTAAAAATAATATAAGTATATATATATTTTTCGTTTATCTTTGTGTCAAAATTTAAGCTCCTATTTGTGGCTAAGAAATGGATTGAACTTAACCTTTATAGCCAATAAGTTATTATTTAAAGAAATACTAACATGGTTATTGCATTCCACGTTCTTCTTTTGAAAGATCAAATCATTTTTTCAATTTTAATATAGATATTAAAAATATATATTTTTTTATAAAAATATATATTATAGATTATATATGTACAATATTTTTTAAGATAATTATTTGATTTTTTGTTGTATAATGATTTTAGTTGGTTGATTGATATTTGATCTTTTTTTGTTAAAAGATTAACCATACTCATTCTACCAAATTTACACTATTTTGAGTCAACCTTCATCTTTTATGGTGGACTCTTTATAATTCATGTATCCTCATAAATATATAGATAGATAGAAAATAGATAAAATAAATTATTATTATATTAAGAAACCAATAATAAAATTGAAAGTAATAATGCCCAAATTTAACAACTTCAACTATTAGACTATGGTTATGTGCACTTTATTTAGATGAATTTGTCATACCCTTCACCAAAATTTAAATTAAAAAATATACATTAAACTTATTTAAAATAAGTAAATAAATTATTACTATTATTTTTAATGGAAAAATTTACATACTTGTTCCAATTTCCATTTAAAATTACTGTGAGCATGAAACAAAATAATATTTAAATAAAATGTTCTTCCATACACGTTAATGCTTATTTTGAACAATAAAAGAATAAATCTTATTTTTAATAAAAGAAAGCAATAAAACTAAATCTTATTTAAAGTGAAGGCGGTGCAGCATATCCCAACACATTCTCAGCAAGCTGCCATTTACTATTTTATTAGTAGGTTCATAGCATGTCAGCTGTCGTAATTTTCAGACCTACAGGAATGTCACGGGCTGTCAGGCAGACAGATAAGGACGACAGGCTGCTACAGGATGTCTGATAGACCGTTAATGCAGGTCATGGCATGACAGCCCATCGGATGGGCATTCGATTTTGTAGGCTGCTTAGCCAGCTCCTTGGAGATACTTAGAGGACTTCTACAAGTAGCAAATCAGGGTTTCAGATTCGAAAATCATTGGGAAGGACAGAGCATACCTTGAAGACCATATTCATATTTTGAAGCTTTATAAAACCCTAATTGGGTTGATACACTAGTTTTGGTGTATGAATCCTAGTTTAGGTTAAAATTCAGGTTTACACAGATTCAAATACCTATTTTCCAGATTCCTTTTTTTTGCATAGAAACCCAGATCTGGGACTAATTCCCCCAACCTAGTGTATGAGTCCCAACCAACATTAAAGTTATAATTTCTAGCATTTCAGAGCTTCTTTTAATCTCCTTTAGGTCTCCAGGTGCACACATTTCATCTTGTAGCTTTTTGTAACTTTGTTTTACTTACTTTTCTAGGTCATTTAGTGGAGCACTGCATCATATTAGGGTTAAGTGTTACATCTTGCATTGCATTTATCTTTCCAAGCCCTAGATTTCTTGGTGAACCCCTCATTAGTTTACAATCATATCCTAGGACAACCCTATTGCAAGATCTCTTTCTCTTTGGCATTGAGATCTCTAGGGTTATCCTTGAATGAAATAATTGGAAAGTGGGTGTGCTTTATATTCTAAGTGACATGAAAACATCATACCCCATTTTTCGTCATTTCATTTTGGTGAACTTGCATTTAGAACATCATAATTCTAATTTGGAGTGCATTATCATCCTATATCTTTCTTGTATTAACATTGCATTAGGGTTTATACTAGTTAATTAACATCCTAGGGTTTTCAAAATTTGCATTAATGAAATTTCATATAGCTTGGATTTTTGCATCTTAAATCATTGAAAATCATTAAAAATCTGCATTTGCACCTAGTTTACAGATCATACAACATAAAAATCATAAAAATCAATTAAAAAAATCTAAATTTTTTTAGAAAAAACCCCACTGGGACTCATACGCCCCCTGGGTGAATCAGTCCCAGTGCAAATTCTACACTACATTTTTCAGAATTCAAAGCTCTATTTTTGTGCTCCTGTTTGTTGTTGATACCTTTTTGTTTCATTTTACAGAGTTTTTGTTATAGTCATTTCATTGTTCTTAGATTATATTGCATTTTCATTCATCTTGCATTAAGTACCCCTTGCATGAGTATTTGGTGTCCTATTGCTAATGCTATGGTGAGACGAAGTTTGAGAATCATGTCATCCTACGATAGCATAATTTTCATGGATCTTGGGTTGTCTAGCTCTTTCACTCCTAGTATTGACACTAGTACACTAGGTACGGACCATACCCTTAACAACTCTTTGCCTTCAAGCAATGTGATGCATGTTGAAACAAGGATTGATAGTGTTTCGTAAGAAAACATAATTCAAATTCATGAAGACCTAGAAAACTTACAAAATCAAATAAGTACTGAGAATATTTCAACTACAACCATCCCTACCATAGATAACATTCATCGCATGCTTGAAACTGAAGATGAACTTGACCTTGTGAAAAACATAGTTCAATTCTTTGGAAAACACTTCCCCTCAAACAATAGCTGTCCTTTATCTACAAGCAGTGTCACAAGCCAAGGAGGAATTCAAATTCCTCCACCCACAATAATTGCCTCTATTCCTACCTATACCAATCCTCAAGTCACAATAACAATGCAACCTACTAGTAATGTGATTCCTTCCTTCGGTATTTTTGCTAGCATCCCTAGTACCTTTGTGGCATCGCACATCATATCTCCTGCCACCTTACCACCTATAAGAATTCCATTAAATTGTCCCTCAAACACATACACCCCTCCACCTTATTCACCTCCATCTCATAACACAAGCAATGACCCTCTCATAAATCAACTTTTCGAAACAGTTTCATCCCTTCAAAAACAAATTTTCACCATCAACCAAAATCAAAATGGCCCACCTACATATTATGTCAAAACTAGTCCCTTATCCTTTGAGATATTGCAAACACCAATGCCACAAGGTGTAGAGGTTCCTAGATTCGAGAAATATGGGGGAAAGGGAGATCCTTCTAACCATGTTAATGCCTATACTGCCTTATGTAGTGACTTTTTCCTTGTTGATAAACTCTTGGCTAAGCTTTTCCCTATATTCTTGAAGGATACTACCTTAGAATGGTTTTCTTCTTTATCGAACAACTCAATTCATTCATTCAATGAAAGTTTTGAGGCATTTTGCAACCATTTCCAAGTGCATATGACTCCTAAAATGACCTTGGCCTATTTGATGAGATGCAAACAAAAAGAAGAAAGTATTATAGATTTTATCTCACGATATTAATCACTTTATTCCCAAATTGATGTCAACATTCCCAATCTTCACCTTCAAAAGATGTTCATAGAGAATTTGCAAAGATACAAGATAAGCTTACCATGATGAAATTCCCTTCCTTCACGCACTTGTGTACTACCCTTTGTGATTATCAAAATTTGGTTAGTAGTCGAGATACAAAATCCACTTCTAGTTGAACCAAGAAATACGAGTTTGTAAATCAAAACAATTCTCAACCTTTTAGAAAATATAATAAAAGGTTCCTTCAATTCAATCCCTCTCAACAAGCAACTCAGACTGTCAATAACCAAGTAGTTGTTGTTAAGGTCATGATACCCTTTAGCTATGGGGATTCAAAAAGGCAATTCACTACCTTACTTGATACCCTTCACAATACAATGACACAACTCTTAGAAAAAAAAATGATTACCTTGCCTCCTATTAAAACACTCGATCATAATAAACCATTTCCCGCAAACTATAGACCAAATTCCTATTGCCATTATCACCGACAAAATGGACATGATACAAAACATTGTAAGCGTCTTAAACATCTTGTGCAAGGCCTTATTGATTCTAGTCATCTTTCCATTGGAGGTGTTAGTGATCAAGGAAAAAAGTTTGTTTCCCATTCTAACCAAAACTTACAAATATTTACAAACCCTATGCCTAATCATAAAATTTCATTTTTCAAAGCTAGCGAAACAACAAAGAATGATGTGATGAATGTTGATACAAATGATGATAACAATGATATTGTTCAAAATGATGATCCTATGGATGATATGATAGGAGTGATAGACGTCATTTCTCATAAGGGCTGAACTAAAAAGCCTCTTGATATTACTTTCTCCTCTAAATATATACTTAAACATGCACTCGATAGTCCTCTTTACATAGCTAGATAAATCTATAATAAGCTCACTAATGGGATATTAATAGATCCCATCTGTGGAGAGAACGCGATCACCAAGGAATTCCTACTTCTACATGAGCTTTATCAAGATATATATGATATACCAAAAGCATGGATCAAGACGCATAATGGTTTCGCTTGCCCTACGATGGGATTGATCACTCTTCCTTTACAAATAGGACTGAAAACATTATATATCTCATTCTCCATCATCTCGTAGTTGGACCAATTTTGTGTGAAGCTAGGCTATCCTTGGCTTCGCTCCATGAATGTGGTTCCTTCGGTTGTACATAAATGCTTAAAGTTACCCTTTGACAATGAAACATTCATTGTCCATCATAGTGGCTTTAACCTGTTGTCTTCCCATGGAAAATTTTTCTTAGGTTTCTTTTGGGTCATGCCTATAGAACCTATCAAACCATGAGAAGACTTCTTTTTCATGTCCTATCAAAAATTCAAGGCGAAGAAAATAGTAGAATTACCCCTCCAAAACATGCCTCAACCTACAACTGAGCCTACCATCCTTGATGAAACCATGATTGAACCCAAATAAATTCCAAATAACCAAGACCAACCTAAGATAGAACCTTCACCTACTTCCTACAAAAGACCAAGAGATAATGAAAACAATCCCATCACACCTCCTAGAATAAAACAGGTTTACAAAGTCAAAGAGAAAGTGTTTGAACAACCTCCCATGGTTCCTTTTGTTCCTCCCCTTGGGGAATAAAATAAACTTATGGTTGATCAACCCACTCCTACACAAACGAAACTTGAAAATAAAACTAAAAGAAGTAGAGGTGCTAGAGAGCGTAGTTGTAGATGTCATGCCCTTTCTCATAGGTTAAATGAAGAAATACACAAAGAAAATCAAGATCCAAACTCGACTAAAACAATGCATGATGAGTCTCCCCCTTCACCAAAATAAAAATATTCCATAACGAAACCACAACAAGAGTTGAACCCTTCTTTAGACATTATCATTCGACCTCCTGTTGTGATTCACCTAGATGCTAATGATGAGGTTGCTAAAATTGATGAGGAAGTGCATAATGAATTGAATACATTGTTTTCCTCTTCTATGAGCTTAAATGACAACTCTCCTAAGAAGAGTGTTGAGCATGGTGATGGTCCTAGTTCGACACTTGTCATTGTCCCTTTGTCTAGTTGTTTTCCTTTGGTATACACTGAACATGATTGGGATGTGGACAACCTGCTTTAGGTTGATTCACATGTGCCTTACTAGTTTCTTTGCCTTATTTCTTTTTCTTTTATGTAATTACATGTGTGTATTGTGATCCCTCGTGTTGTTCTATTTGATGTATCTCTCTCTCTTTATGATATTTCTCTATTTGTACCTTCATTCTTCTATATTTTGTAAATATTTATCTTTGGACTTTATTTCTTTTTCATTTATCTTGTGCTTTCCTTTTGGGAATGATGCAAGGCATCAAGACATTAATGTCTCTTCCATGTTGACCTAAAATATTTTCCTTTTCTTTTTATTTTCATTTGTCTTCTATTTTCCTTTTTGTGATGATGTAAGGTGTCGAGACATTCATGTCTCTTCCATGTTGATCTGAAAGGATTTTATTTGTTTTTTCTCTCTTTGTGTCATTCTTCTAGTTCTATGAGTATCTGGGGAATGATGACAATTCCAAGCTCTCTAAAAAAATGGTAGCAAGAACATATTGACCCCCAATCCATAGATCCCTTATGTGTTTGGATTTTCATTTTGGGGGCAACCCCTCTCTTTTTATTTTTGCATGATGTAGCTTTACTTGGAAACATATGACTTGGCATAGGGCTTTTCAAGTTAGCTCTCATTTCTTCTTTATTATTAGCATTTATCATTTGCTACTTTAAAGTAATTTCTCACAGCATGGTGTTTAGCAATTTCTTTAAAGTGGGGGCATACATTGGCATTTTTCTTTTGCATTTTTCTTTTGAATGGTTCATAGTGTAGTCTTCTTATTTCATGCGATGCGTCTGTCGCTTTGTGGTTGACATTGGGTGTGATGTCCTTGAATAACGTGATCTCTCTTAGCATATTATATTCCTCTCAGTGGCTTGATGTGGC